>JAOTQQ010000002.1:32098956-32243812 GCA_026546715.1 Gallinago undulata | reverse complement strand
AGTGGAACCTTTTGTGTTCCAACTTGTGCCCATTGCCCCTTGTCCTCTCACTGGCAACCACTGAAAAGAGTTTGGTTACATTTGGTACATTAATAAATGTAATTTTTTGTTTTTCCCAGACTCCCCTTCCTCATCCTCCCAGAAAATCACAACTAATAGCTATGAGCAGATGGATCTTCTGAAATGGATAGGACAAATTCAGCAGAGCCCTACCCAAGTCGTGGCACAGGCTGCGGAGTGTTAGAGCTTGTGCCCCAGCAACACCAGGCCTTCAGAGGGTGCCATTGACATCTAAAGGTGGGAAGGGACCAGCCTGGGCCACCAAGTGGGAATTCCCCAGCCACGAGCTCTGTCCTGCCAACGTGCCCTGACTGCCCATTCTGAGCACGGGGGACCCAGCAGAGAAATTCTTCAAGGGCGGCTGCACGAGGAGGGATCTTGTGGTGCTTTCTTTTCCACAGAGGCTTCCTGAGGGCTTCTGTGTGGAAGACTGGCTCGCTCTGCTTATATTGCTATCTAATATAAATAAGTTGATTAAGTGGCTTGTTTAAATTGCATTTATCACATTCCATCCTTGTTGAAAAACCCTCTTCAAAAAATCTAAGTGGCTGGAGCATTTGCAGAGAAGTGTTATACTCACAAGAGTGATAATGAGTTAGATGCAGCTGGGAATCGGGTATCTGAGAACCACTGAACACTTGGCAAAGGCTGTTATTCCCTTTCTCCCCCTCTTTTCTTTCTCACAATTAAAAATAAATCAGGAAAGATATTTGTATGCCACCAACAGAGGTTTGTTTGGTTTGGTTTTTTTTTTTTTTTTTTTTTTTACAGAATTCTTACAGCTTGTAGGTTCTTATTAATTTACTTTTCTACTTCCTCCTTAAATCACTGAGGAGTATCTGGTAATACTTCTTCATGCTTTTCCTTTTGGGGTAAGTTGTGTCTTCGTTCCTCTGGCCCCACACAGAAACCTCAACCATTGCTCTGAAAGGCTCTCCTCAGATCTAGTCTATGTTTTCTGTATTTTGGTCTATATATGTATTTTTTTCCACTCTCTGACCACTGTAGTAGCCTAAAGCAAATGGAAAATAGCACAGCCTCCTTGTACTAAACTTCCCAGGACAAGTTTGTTTCCTGGGTAGGGTGTAGCTTCAGTGCCATCCCCCAGCTCTCCTCCCTCCGAGTCCCAGATGGGTGGAGGCAGGAGGCATGGAAAGCATTGAACACTCACATTCCTCTGGGCTGAAGGAACATCCTTTGGATCTTTGTTCAGTTTGGAAGACAAATGAGAGTAGATTCTGATAGTCTTCTGAAATGCTCTTGCCCCCAGAAAGGGATAAATTTGTTTCCAGCAGCCCTAGAAGCCCTGAAATAACGTAACCAAGAATCACGATTCCTCTTTCAATGCCCTTGATCTACATGTGAGGTCAGAAAGATTAAGGATGATTTCCTTGTAAACCTGATGTTGCTGAGTTTTAACCACCTGGTGGAGGAAGAGCTGCTTCATGAGTCCCACCCATCCTGCACAAATCCTCTCGGCAGCTATGGTCACCGGATTACCCAGGTGCCATTCAGTAACACATCTTTTCATGTGGGTTCTTTCTTTCTTTTCTGCATATTCATTTTGAAAAGATGAATATAAAGATGAAACTACAGGAAAGAAATATAACAGCATAAAAATCTGCTTTGTGCTTCCTATTCTTGTTACTGCTAGTCACTCTGATCATATCATCAGCTCAGCAAAGTCTAATTGAGGGGCAGATCAGCTTGGATGGCAGATCTGGTGCCATACCACCAACTCAACACGTACCGTTTTCCTTCTAGCGAGGTGCTGTATCAGGTTGGTAGCAAGCCAACATATGAATTTATGGTATGAAAAAGACAACTCATTAGTAAAAAACATTCTACTCAGAAGAAATATATTTTGAAAACATTTCGGCTTGAGTGACACATAAATGCTTGTGCAGGTTGCAGGCTTAAGAAATAACCTTGAGAGTTTCTAGAACTATTTTGGGCTTTCACAGCGTTAGCCCAAAATCTGTCGAGCAGGTCTGCTCACAGTTGTCTCGCTGCCATGGCACTGCACTGAAGCCCGCAAGACTTGGTGGGACGGTCATCCAGGACTCATTGGAACCAACAACCACATCATTGGAGAGACCTGGTCGGTCCAGCTGATTACTGACAACTTTCAGCCTGAATAAAAGCGCTGCGTAAAGCTGCAGCTCCGGGGCCCACACCTGCCATAGGCTGAGCAAAGGGAGGCGAGACAAACTGTGGGGGCTCAGGGTTAGGAATCACAGCCCTCCTCTGCGCTCCACCGGCGAGCCCAGCTCTGTGCTCCATCTGCTGCTGCTACACGTGGGGTAGCTTGTTACTCTTTGGCTGTGGAGATATTTCAGGCAATTAGGTCCCAAATGATCCCATGGTTTACAGTTACCTTCAGTTCTGTCCAAAAATTTCAAGTCTATGCATCCAAAACACCTCCGTGTTTCCCTCTGATGTGGAATGGGCACTTGGTGCAAGCGCCTGAGTTCCAAAATGTTGAGCAGATAAGAAGTATCTGATGGCGTGTTGCAAGGAGTGGACAGCTGTGGCCAGCTCTGCAGAGAGGAAAGCTCAAACTTGCCTCAACAGCTCTCCTTGGAAAAATTGGCATCTTAGAAACTACTTAGAAATTACTTAGATACTACTTGTACTAACAGGACCTAAGACTGCTACCGATGACTGTTCCTCCTGGAACAAGGGCAACCAAGAAGAACAATCTTGGAGAATAGTAGAAACTTGTGTCAAACTGGATCAGAAGGTCCTGAGCTCAGGGAAATGGAATTTCTGCATTTGGTGGTTGAACTGAGACACCTCTGTTAGACCAAAAATAAAAGATGCATTTCACTCCTTGGCTTTAAAGAAATTAGATTTATTTTTCTACTCAAATGGCCATTTTGAAAGAAATGGTTTTTAAAAATTCTATTTTTTTTTAAATAAATTGCAGCTGAGGGGTGGGTTTTTTTCTGAAACTTCACTGAAGCTAATGCAAAATGATTACTATTTTGTGTATTCTCAGAACTTCTAATTTACTCTTAATTGAAAAAAACCTGAAGGGTCCTGATAGAAATTGCAACCAAATAAATTCCTGTTGTTTTCCTGTATGAAAAGAGTGAGTAGATCAGGTGGAAATGCATGGCAGGAGGAAGAGATGATTCCTGCCCCGGGAGGTACTGAGTCTGCTCTGAGAAGTTTCCAAAACACAGGTGAAGCAGACAAGGAAATGAATCTGCAGCACAGAAGATGCCAGGTATGAGAAAGTGTGCGTCAGCAGAGAAGTGGAGTGGGATTTCTGACACATTTTATGATCAATTTTGCCCTTCCCCTGATATGAAAAGTCAGAAGAGAGTTCTGTGTAGCCACAGCCTGTGGGCTCCAGGCCTCTAGATTTTGAAATGAAGTGTTTGTAGATCGCTGAAGATCCAAATTATGCCAAAATTATGTTATTATAGTGTAATCATCTTGTTAGCTGCTAAGAATGTTTTCTTCATTATCACTTCATTCATACTTATGATGATGAGCAGATGGTACCAATGTCATAACGCAGCATAAATCACTCCCAAATGTTGTTTGAAAACAGAGTTGGAAGGTGGCAGGGACTTCCTCGCCTGCTGATGAGCTGGTTCACTCCCCTTGCTGTTAGAGGAATTACAGAAACCTGGTTTGCCACGTAACCTCTGTGCTGGCTCCTGGCACCAAAACACTGCAATGCTGTACCAACAGAGGTTTATGATAATTTATACTGAGAACAAAGGTTACTTTTTTTTTTTTTTTCAGCAAAGACTGGTGAACTTAAAGCATTTCAAAATGGATTATGGCCCATTTTAATCAACACAAGAAAGTAATGAAGAAGCCCCACGTGTCCAGCAGATCCTGTTCTTACTGAACGCTAAGTCATTGCTGGTATCTCTAGCTACATCTTGTCCTCTTACAGCAGGAGTCTGCAAAGGAATAGCAGCTTTCCAGTATCTGAAGGGGGCTGCAAGAAAGCTGGAGAGCACTTTTTACAAGGGCACGTGGTAATAGCACAAGGGGTAATGACGCCGAGCTGGAAGAAGGTAAGATCGAGATCAGATATTGGGAAGAAATTTTTCACTATGAGAGCAGTGAGATACTGGAACCCAGAGAAGTTGTGGCTGCCCCATCCCTGGAGGGGTTCAAGACCAGGCTGGATGGGGCTTGGAGCAACCTGGTCTGGTGGGAGGTGTCCCTGCCCAGGGCAGGGGGTTGGAACTCGATGGAGAGTTGGAAGATCCCTTCCAACCTAAACCATTCTGTGACTATGAAAAGCGGTGTAAAGCAGACTTGCTCCGTCGTGGCAGTCCTGCACTGGAGTAAAGTCCTCAGTAGCCAAGGAAGTGGCACAACGGGAAGTTGCCCATTGCAGTTTTAGCTGGCCCCAGTGCTGGAGCTGGCCCCGAGAACAGGGCAGTGGGAGTATGTCCCAGGTGCTCCCCACATCTATAGCCCAGCTCACGGCTCATGTGCATTACAGCAAACCCAAAATTAAGGTCTAATCCAGATGATGCCAGTGCTCTTTGAGAAAAGATCAGCAATTCCTGAAGTATCCTACAGGGATTTATGGCCACACCAGCCCTCTCCCCAGCAAGCAGACGGGGAGCCACAAAGCTCCGTTTGTTTGTGACTTCTCCCTCTGATTGTTCCTCTCCCCGGTTCGGGCGGGCGCCCCACAGCAATCAACAAAAGGACCGGGTGTGCTCAGAGCAAACACGCCGTAATTTTACTCAGAATCAGAACAAACACACTCCAGACCCCAATCCCCAAATCCAGGAGGCACAGATGGAGTTGAAACCCAGAGCACCTAAGCAAGCAAAGATGCACACACAAAAACCCCGTGAAAGCAAAGCAACAGCTACCATACGGCTACCCCTCCCTGTTAAAAAAAAAAAAAAAAAAGGAGAAAGGATAAAAAAAATAGAAGAGGGACAAATAAGGACAAAAAAATTGTAAACACTTTTCAAACTTATACAAATCATATTTTCCAGACATTTTCTCAACCATAACTCTGTCCACCACCCTCAAGCTGTACCCAACAGGCTGCTCAGCCTTTGATTTCTAGATGTGATTGACCTTAGTAAGCCCGAAAAAACAATTTGATCTCTACCTGCAGCACAAGGAGGGTAAATTTTGCTACTTCACAACTAAGGA
The DNA here is from genome assembly GCA_026546715.1 of Gallinago undulata. Lineage (NCBI taxonomy): Eukaryota > Metazoa > Chordata > Aves > Charadriiformes > Scolopacidae > Gallinago > Gallinago undulata. The sequence goes on along the minus strand of JAOTQQ010000002.1, from coordinate 32,238,601 downwards.
CCCCCTGCTTAGGTTGTTAAAAGTATTTACGTGCCTAATTTCTTTTGGTTTCCCTTTGCAAATTTGGTTCAAGGTCTCCGAAGAAATTCCTCCCATAAATCTTTCACTAGCCACTAGAGGGGAATGTATAACGCAGTGAGAAGGGAGAGTGACACCACATTAAAGTTGCAGCCAGTTTGCTCACTCAGCTGAAGACAGCATTTAGTGTCATGTTGGATCTTTACAGTTTTTAGGAGCTAATTTAGCCTTTATCAGGTGCTTTGTTATTTTACTCTTTTCTGTCACATTGATCTCTCTCACCTTCTGCCAGTTTAGGATAGTTTATGTTAAAGTCATAGATTCTTCAGGTGAAAAAAGACCCTTACAGACACTTAATTTGATGCTTAATACCCTCGTAAGCCCATAAATCATGCATTTGAGAACGTGATCTCCACTGAAACAGTCTCCTATTCAAAATTGTTTACAGAGTACAGCAAATACAGCATTTCTGTCCCAGGAGAAATGTTGACATTTCAGCCGTTCTTTCCATTTAAAACAGGATTAAAAAGTAAGATTCAAATTTTTTTGTGTGTGTGGGATGGAAATTCCACATTAATTCCCGTTAGGAAATGACAAACAGATTCCTTTGGATATTCTTCTAACAGAATGAAACTTTCAGCAGTTTTGAAATTGATGGGCTTTTTACTTCAGGCACTGATAAAACAACCCTAAATGTCCTGCATCAAAAATGTATTTCTCTGAAGCGTATGGGAGCCAGGCAGAAACTATTCTATTATTCTACGATTACTGGAGCTGGGATCTGCTCTTCCCTATAGCCCAGGCTTCCTAACCAGGCCACGGCTTGTATCCTGCCTCAAAGATGATATGCCAAGCCAGGTCAGGAAAAAAAATCAGCACGTTGGCCTAAAGCCCTCTTGGGAATCAGGGCAATGAGGTTCTGCTGGTCTGAAACCTACGTCCCGGGTCATACCGTGGGCAAGTGGCTATGAACATCAGGGCTGGGGATGCAAGCCTCTAGCACCGGAAGCTGAACTCCTACTGCCATATGGCAAAAGATCATAGGGAAATTCACTCCAGGACCAAACCAAAAAAAAAAAAAAAAAAAAAAATCACTAAGTGATTTAAAATGCATTTCAAGCTAAATGAAACAGTTAATTCCATTTTTCTGTGGAAATTACAAATATTCAGTGAAAAAAATCCTTTACAATAGAAAATTTGAACTGGCAGTAACTGCATTTTTATTGGAATTTTTTTTTTTATTATTTTATTTATCATCCTGATAAAAGTTTCCAAATCAGCTCTGGATATTTGCATCAGAGATTTACATTTTAAATATGTCTTGTTCATGAGCCAAATGTTTGGCAGATAGGAATTAACAGATTCAAGTCAATAGAGCCACAGAGACTGACAAAAAAAGGAAAATGTATCTCTATGTTTTCTAAAGCTCCCTCCTGATACCAAATAGATGGATGCAGAATTAAACTATCTGTTCTGCAGAGAGGCATTCATCAGAACACCAGAAGGTCATAATACTCCTTCAATATTTTCTATCCAATTCCTCAAATCCTCATGCATGTCTGCTAGAAGATGTGAAGGTCCCATGCGTTGCTGAAGTTGTCTCCTACCTACAACCCTCCTAGACATAAACCTTAGACTTACCCATGTCAGTCACTAAATCCTTCAGCCAAGTCACTGTGGGCGTGATGCTGATGAGAACTCACTCATTTGTGGCTGGAGAGCTGCATGGTTGAAAAGGATCTGAGGTTGTTGGTCAACATATGGCTGAATACGAGCCAGCAGTGTTCCCAGGTGGCCACGAAGGCCAACGGCATCCTGGCCTGTATCAGGAACAGTGTGGCCAGCAGGACCAGGGAAGTGATTGTCCCCCTGTGCTCGGCACTGGTGAGGCTGCACCTTGAATGTTGTATTTAGTTTTGGGCTCCTCACTACAAGAAAGACATTGTCCAGAGAAGGGCAATGAAACTGGTGAAGTCTGGAGAACAAGTGTTATGAGGAGCAGCTGAGGGAGCTGGGGTTGTTCAACCTGGGGAAAGGGAGGCTGAGGGGAGACCTTCTCGCTCTCTACAACTCCCTGAAAGGAGGGTGTGGCCAGGTGGGGTTCAGTGTCTTCTCCCAGGGAACAAGTGATAGGATGAGAGGAAATGGCCTCATGCGTAAGGGGAGGTTTAAATTAGATATTAGGAAAAATTTCTTCAGCAAAAGGGTTGTAAAGTGTTGGAGCAGGTTGCCCAGAGACATCGTCCCTAGAGGTATTTAAAGACATGTAGACTCAGAGCTTAGGGACACAGCTCAGTGATGGACTTGGCAGTGTTAGGTTAACAGTTGTACCAGATGATCTCAAAGGTCGTTTCCAACCTCTATGATTGTATATGTCTATGATTCCATGACTTTCACTGGGGGTACTTTTGGCCCAACAGAAACTTTGTAATGCAAATAAAGGCAGATGGCCCTTTTTAGACCCACAACTTTTATACTCGGAGCACAGTCTGTGAGGTGATGAAGGCAGAAGTTTCACTAAAAGCAGTTGAAAACTTGTCATTGCAATTTGTCACATTTTAGATGTATCTTCTGCTGGGGGGCTGATGAGACCATTCCTGTGTTTGGTGACTTGCCTCAAAGTGAGACTGGTGTTCATTCATATTCTGCTGATGCCAAGGAAGCACAATTAGAAGTTGACGCAACAGCAAACACTCTGTTAAAATTATCACATTTAGTGTGATTCCCATAATAAAAGCATGAGCCAGCACGTGGAGTCACTTCCAATTTACACAGAAAGACTTGGGGTCTCCTGACAGTCAGAACAGAGCCAATGTTTCTGAGTAAACTTTGTTAGGAAAACAGATTAAAAACTCCAGAGGTTTAGCTAAAACTTATACAGGAAAACACCTTGCTACCCTTCTGATTTAGAATCATAATTTAGTGTCAGTGAAAAATACATATTAAGTGGTGGCGAATATGTCTTTGTAACAAAGTTTGTGATTAATTTTTTTCCTTTATTTGAAATATGCAAAACTGCTGTTCTCTTCTGATTGTTATTATTATTGTGTCTAGTTGTGCAATAGTTGCTACGATCAAGTCTTGATGGCTCATTAATGAGTCATTTACCAAAAACAGTCAAGTCTCAACACAGAAATTCTTTGGGTTCGACACATTAGCCTTCTCATATTGATGTGCCTCTGGCTGAAGTTCTGTCACGTCTAGAATTGGGATTCAGGTTTTAAAACAGTAGAAAGAGAAGTCCCAGAAACAGTCCCAGAGAAGGGTTAGCCTTCTGACCACGCTGCCGGGAGCGCGCGTTCATCCAGGCAGCCTGTGCATCCCCACGTATCTTACGTGTGAATTCTGTGTGGGCTGAAAGTGAAAATCAAAACCACATTCCCTTTCTTCTCACTCTAGGAAAAAAAAAAAACCAACCCACACAGACTCTTACAAATTGCTCTGCAGGGATTATTTTACCTTTTTAGAATTTAGTTCTATTTTACCCCTGACATGATGTTACTGCTTTTGACAGTTAAACTTTCCAGTCTGCTTGTTCCGTATATTTTAATATCCTGTTACCTCTGGTGGGGAAGAGCTAAAATTTCATGCCGTACCTTGATGGTTCTGCAGTAAGAGATTTTTTTTTTTTTAAAATTTGCATCACAAGTGACTACTAGTAATAGCTAGCTAAGCCAAAAGTTGGAAAATCAAAGTGTACACCCCACTACCATATACTCCCTGCCCCTTCTCTACCCAGAAAAATGCAGATTTATTATGAGGAGCTCTGTCTTCCTTCTACTTCCAAGGCAACGTTCCAGTAATGGGTGACAAAAACTGATTACTGTGAAGCACTTGTCCCCCACAGTACTCTGAGTTGTTGTGTTGAGAGTTGCCTTCAAGCTTTCCACCCTCAAAAGGACAGGGTTAAATGCAGGTTTTGAGACAGTTGCATCAAGAGGATTGGGGAAGGAGTAGACCTTAATGTACAGCTGATGACAATCTTGCCTCATTCCTTGGAAGTAATATGACCTGGACGGGCTGAGGTCATCACTGCACAGGCAGGTAGCAAGCCATGCTACCAAATCAAATTGATAATGCTCAATATCTCATACACAGCAACAGGAAAAAAATGCACACCATTTCCTGAATAAGTTGTTAGGATGTTTCACAGACGGTGTTAGAAAGGAGACTTTGAAATAATTTGCCTAATGCAATTTCATTACTAGAAATTTTAAGAAAATCCCATCTCAATTTACTCCTGCCTCTCAGATACAACTCCTCATTTCGTTATTTGAAACTAGTTTATTCAAGTATGCAGTGACTCTGGGACATTTGCACAGCAATGTCAGATGCTATCTGGGAAATAAGTAGTACATTTTCAGGCTCTGAAAGTAATTTTTGATGACACCCTTAAATCAACTTCATGGTCAGTTTTTTCATTTTGAGCAAGAACTGGGATTCCATTGTGATAACTGAGGGCTGCATGTTACTTGATCTACGGTAATGTAGAATAATTACTAGTCCATTGCACTTCATTACACTACTGTAATAGGCAGCAGGTCAGTGTTTGAGCTACAGCTGCTCTGAAAATTGAGCTGACACTGATACTATGATAGAAGTGATAGCAAAAGGCTCTCATGCAAATTGTTGAAATTAGCTTTCACTCAATGGTTTTGAAACGCAATACATGACTTGGATCAGGACACCTGGTTTTGACTAACTTTTTTTTCTTGGATACAATGGGATGGTCATGAAATAAATTAATTGTTCAATGCAATATGCCTTATAAAAGGTCACTGAAATGCCAGAGGATTCTAAATACCACAGGACTGTTGGACTCTGGCTAATAACATTCTCTAACATGTCATTGAAGGCTATCTGATGGAGGTTATATTTTGTCTAAATGATTCTCACAATCATTTGCAAGCGTTCTGTTCCTATATTCACAGGACATTTCATTGCATGAGACACCCCTACTTTTATCAACGCACTTAATTTATCAAGACTTCAGATGAGGGTGGAAGCAGAGGCTATGAATAACGAGGTGTTTTCCTTTAACAGCTGGCTGGAATCTCTGAATTCAGCGAGCTGCTGCACTGGAGGATCTCCCGTGCAGTCAGTGTTTCAGAGAGGCACAGGATGATCCTCACTTCAAGTCAGAACCTTGCTATGAGGTCTCCAATGAGCACTCAGCCCAACATACCACCAGTATGTTTTAAACACTTCTTACTGCTATTCAAAAAAATAGATGTGGGGTTTTTTTAAGTAAAATGGAATATTTTTCCCCTGAAACATTCATTTAGTCAGACTACCCATTCCAATAAATTGAGTTCTGCCGGAAAACAATTGTCCAAGCTGACATACCACCTCTCCGCTCAAGGGGATGCTTATCAATACTTACTCACAAAAAAAGAGAAACGTGACACATGTGGAGATAGAAATCTTGTCATACCTCCAGAGTAAAGCAAAGTCTTTTATAGAAACACCCACAGACACTGCCCTGGCTATTCCTCTGTAGCTGTTTTCTGCATTGGAACCTGCCTGGCCACACACCGTGTGTCCCCAAGGAAACTGTCCAGTGCCTCCACCTACCCTGCAACCCGGTGAACTCCTCTCTGGCGTGTGAGCTCTGCAACCCAGTGATCTCCTCCATGAACGAATCGAGTCAGGGGATTCCCAGCAGACACCTTCCTCGTTTCTGAGCTAAGACACCCCATTAACTCTCCTGTTTCTGCCTCTGGCATTTGGTGCTCAGTGTGATTTAGCCAGGCCTCTTTTTCTTCCTCAAAAGATGCCTAAGTTCAGAAGGAATCCTTCGACACCTGCCAACTCATATTTAATTAATAACTGCGCTGCTTTTTAATCGACTTGGAATAATTTTAAGTGATGCCTTTGCTGAAAATATTCTCTTGATGCCTTACTCGTTTCAATACGTACACAAAGGGATCTCATGAAAGCACACACGGGCATCTGAAACCTTACCCCCTGGACGCACTGTGCACTGCCTACAGACTGCAGGTTTGTCCATCTCTTTCCTACCCTCTTGGGGGATTATTGCTGGAATTGACTCCCACTATTTGTTTGAACTCTTTATAAATTAATAAAAAAAATAATCAATACATGTTTGTAAATGCCAGCTAATCGCAAGTAGCTTTGTACAAATTAGAGCAGGGATATACGAAGACAGTCAATGGACAATGTCTGCGAGGGTGAAAAAGTCAACACTCAAAGTTCATCTGCTACCTGAATGATTACAGATACATTCAGCCCGTTCCTATGGTTTTGTTATTCATGAGGGATGGAGGAGGAGGAGGAGAGCAAAGCAAACATAGCCCATGCTGTATGTGTAATGAATATAAAGAGTCACTAAGCCACGAGTAAGAACTCTGTCAGAAAGAACTGGAATGCTGGAAAATTCATCACCTGGATTTCAAAATGAAAGCAAAAAAAAAAATCTTATCCCTCCCATATTTCTGAATGAATATCTGGGAAGGAATTATCTGTCAGCTCATGACTAATTGTTTTTTACCTCAGGAAACAATTCTGATTTACCTATGGTTACTATGACTTAGCTACATTAGCCAAAAGCATCCATGAGGTGGGATTCACAGTTACTGTAGAGTTATTAGGAGACTGATATACTGGCCCCCAAAGGTACATAGGTATCTGTGATGCATGAAAATATTTATTTTCCTATGTATAAAGTGACTCTCTGTAAAGGGATATTCTCTAGTTCAAAGAACAATAACCAAAATAAAATGGAAATGTATCAGATCAGCTGGTAATCATCAGCGTTACTTCATCGAATTCAATGAGATCCCACAGAGCTGTCACTACATTTGCTTCCAAGTGTCAGCAAATGCAAGAAAGGTTAAGTTCTGTGTGTTGGTTGTTTTTTTTTTTTTTTGGTTCTTTTTTGTTTTATTTCCTGATGTTTCCACAATGGTAAGATACTATCTGAACTACTCTGGGAGCTCTTATGCAACACTTGGAGGAAACTTTGGTTCACCTACTTTAGCTCTGAAAAACAGTTCCCGGCACCCACAGACACCCCCATGAGCACATCCAGAAAACTTGCTGTTTGGGATAAATTGCTGTTTTCATGTATTCCTTTTTCTCACAGTGGCCATCCTTTCAGCGTGTTTGTTCTCATTTCAAATTACCCATTGAGCCTTTCATCTAAAATATGAGGGACATTACCAAGGTATTAGTAGTTAAGCTGCTTTGTTAATTACAGTCAGGCTCCTCTTTTTCCTGCCTGTCAGTTCAGCAGCAACAATGGTGCCAAATGGCTCTCCACCTGCTCTGCGTCAGTGGCTTGCCTTCACACAAATATCTCTGCTGTCTGAGATTTCCAGATATTCTTCCAACTACTGGACAGGTGGAAGACCTGCCAAGGTCACCAACACATGGTCACACAAGGTCACACAACAGAGCAGCCTCCCCAAGCTGAACTCACCATCTGTTGAAGTGGAAACCATGGCAAAGTTGTGACCATTCATGTCACCTATTTCATGCCTTCTCCAGGTCTACACATATCCCTTGACATGAAGGGGCTCTAGCTTTACAGCATTCTGAAGATTTGTGTACAACCTGAGTTTAGAAAGGGACATGATTATATTTCCTGTGTTGTTCTCTATTTCTTTCCTCATAATATCCACCTTTCTGGTTGTTTTTTGATCATAGTCTGGCATTAAGCTGATATTTCTACAAAGCTACTCATTATAACCCTAGCGCTACTTCTCACGCTTGCAGACAACCAAGACTTCATTTAAATATATGCAAAATTAAGTATTTTTTTCTATTTTCATCACATTACATTTACCTACATTGAATTTCAACATCCATTTTCTTGCCCTATCACTCAACTATTGATAAGGTCCTTCTGCAGCTTTTCATCATCAACCTGCATCTTTACTAACCTGAATAATCTAAGTGTCCTCAGCTGATTTCACGAAGACAGAATTACTTATTTGTAGTTAATTCTGACTGCAGGTCACTTCTAGACACTCCAATAACCAAGGAGGCCCCTGGATTGGGATCAAGCAGCCCTGAAGACACTTGTGGCTGCTCCATCAGTCCTAGGGTTAGTCCAGATGAGGTATCTGCCAAAGCTTAGGACAGCATATTCACTAGAATATCCGAATTGGAGAGGATGGAATGTTGCATGGTACCTCCATCTCCAGTATTTAGAATACCTAAGTCAAGATATAGCCTTCCCCTGTGTAGTGAGGATTTTGGGTTATTGCTTTTACAAACTGCAAATATTTCTTATGCAAGTTACGATGCAATTGTCTGCAGACCACATCTGGTCTTTCAAAAGAGATTCACTTAGTGATTTCAATACCATTATATACAATTGTGTTTCCTTATTTTTGTTTATATCTTCAGGAAAGCTCACACACACACAAATGAAAAAAATGAACAAACTCTAATCTTTCGGGGCCAAAAGATAGCTAAGGAAAAAAACAAAGCCAATGTATTTTTCCCTTCTGTAATTCTGTTTGTGAATAGAATGTAAATCAAGTTAGCTGGATAATTTGCTAAAACCCATGGATGCAATAATTCTTATGTTGTTCTAACAGAGAAAGAAAGTAGAAAATGTTACAGGGAGAGACAATATGCAATTATGTATGAATACTAACACCCTAAGGGACAAATTACCCACAATGACAGTAAAATACTGCAGATTTCTTTTTGTGCTACAGCATAATTGACTTACACTCTGATGAGAAGAAACAGCTTAGCTTTGGAGAAAAATTTAAAAATACAAGCTACGTATTTGCTGGAAACTATCTAGTCACTTTGGTTTTCCACTTTGCTTTAACTGTAATATAGTGTTTACGTTCCTTCATTTTTAACTTATATATTCAATTTGATTTGCGAAGACCTTTTTTATCTTTTCAAGAAATCATTAATCATTCTTAATTGTATTAATTATGTGACTTCAATTATTTAATCAAACTTAGCCAATACATTCAATGCAAACACTTTTAAAATCGCATGTGGGAAACCTCTATATTGTTTACGAGAAGGAGAAATAAATCTTGCTCTAATGACTCAAATGAGCCGAGCCTCAAGGGGTTGTTCACGTCCTTCAATGCCACACCTTGTGGAATCTGCTGCGTGGCACCGGAGACCAGTAGCTGATGTAACTTGATAAGCAGCAATCTGCAAACACCAATCTCGAGGCAAAACCAGGACCTTCATTTGAATTTTATTGTTAAGCTCAAGGAAGATTAAAGAAATACAGTCCAGGTTGACTGCTCAGCATCCAGGGTACTTTCTGAGTCACATTTGCAAGTTCCACATTATTTTTCAGGCTTCCACCTGCATAAATGCTCTGGTTATTCTGATTTTGTAAGGTGGTTAAGGAGTTGAGCTCCTTGAACTCTGACAATCTTGCTGCTGTCACCACTTCCCCGGGGAGCCTTTTCCAATGTCTGATCACCCTCTCAGTGAAGAACTTTTTCCTAATGTCCAATTTGAACTTCTCCTGATGCAGCTTCATTCCATTTCCTTGTGGCCTGCCACTCGTTACCAGAGAGAGGAGATCAGCATCTCCTCCTCTGCTGCCTGCCTTGAGGAAAGTCTAGATTGCAATGAGGTGCCCCCTCATCCTTCTCTGCTGCAAGCTGAGCAAACCGAGTGACCTCAGCCACCCCTCATAAGTCTTGCCTTCAAGAACTTGCAAATCAAGTCACCAAGTCTCTTTGTGAGCAAGGTGTAACTATGGTTTAACAGACTCATCACCTATTTAAAATATGATTTCCCAGCCTCACCACTTTTTAAAGATACTAATGAATTAACGCAGACATTACATCTTCTCAAGCCTGCTTCCAGCAAAATCACTGGGTAAACCAGAGAGAGTGCATGGATTGATCTACCCACAGGGAAGAGACTGAAAAGTGACTTTGGGGAACATGTGGGAAAGCAATGTTTTATATTCCTTTTTGAGGAACAGAAGGGAAAAGGCATCAGTGAACAAATGTTACATCTGCTCACATGGAGAAGACATATTCTGCTCTAAAAAGACAGAGATCCTGTAGACACAGTCCGTATGGAGGAATTATTATGGAAAGCACTAAACGCTCATGATACAACAAATCCAAAGTCCTACATTAAAAGCCATAGAAGTCAGGCAGCATAGCAGAATCAACGATCACCAACAATCTATCCAAGATTCTCTTCCATGTCTAAGAGGACTAGCCTTTAGACTTGTTCAGGGGGCATAGAACTTCATTTTGATACATCTCACACAGGTAACAGTTTGTTCTGAATGGTCCTTATTTCTTTTTTTTCTGTACAATCTGCTAAAGAGTGTTTGGTACTTCCCAGTCTACTGCAACTGAGATATATTTGTAGATAGTGTAGTTTCAGATAGAGTAAAAAATAAAGTACATGAAGGCAATGACCAAATGTATGTGAGACCTGAACTGACAGGGACTCTTTTCTACTTGACCTAAACCATCAACCACATCTGACCCTGGACCTCATACCATTATTCTTAATAGGTCCTTAGGGGCTGCTCTACTGACTTCCACAGTCAGAGCAAACAAAAAAGATTTTCAGATGTCAGGATGTCAGTCAGTTGTAGAGCATCCCATGCTGAAAATACTGCTCCTAATACACAAATACTTCTGTTAGTACCTTACACAAATAGAAGGTACCTTGTCCTGCTCCCAGTTACTTCATTACTTTACTGTGTAATGTACACACAGTATGGCTGGAGAGTAACAAAGCTTTGAAATGATACTGGCAACTTGGTTGTACATGAATGGTTCAAGCACTGAAACAGAGACAAGAAGTAAACAAACTTACAGTTGGTCTTGCCTGTGAAGATACGAAGCCTTTCCTCACTTGACATGCCTATCCAGTTTCAGCCAGTATGGTCTCCTCCTTAGGCATGGAGAGAGCTATAGATGTTAGCCTGATAGCAGACACAGCATCTGAGAGCAGACTAGAGTGAAGGAGAAAAGGGGACAGGTAACTTCTTCAGGACTTAAGTAGTTCTCCTGTAACACTTAAGCTCTTATCAGATTCAGGTGCCTTCTCTCTACCTTTGACCTTAAGCCCCAATGAGATAAGATTTGATGGCTGTCTCCATGCCTAAGCAAGATGTTTACCTGCATATGCATACACATTCTCTTGAGTTCAAAATGATTATACAAATGCTAATAATCAATTAAAGTCTCACAACTTCTGAGATTAGGAAGTTATTATCTTCATTTTAGAGATAGGGAAAGAAAGGCTTTGAAAGGTTAAGTGATTTTTTCCAGCGGTCACTTAGGTTGTGACATACAGAGAGCTCCCCAGTATCAAGGCTGTTCACAAGGACTCCTACACTTCAGTGTTATGGCCTGGGACAAATTCTGATCAAGAATTGAAATGAACTTTAAATATGCTGAGCACCTAGCTATAAGTCAGAAGATTAATGCTGACTTAGTTATATCCAACATGTTTAGTATCATTTCATACTCTAATGCTGATGATGAATGTCTGAAACTTCTGTTTTTCCATCCTCTTACTTCTGGGCGACGTTAAAATCTCCTTACCACCTGGTTAAACTGGCAAATATCAGCTTAAACACCTGTGTTCCTGATACATCTATTAACATCACAGCAGGTGGCATATGCCAGGTGCGTTACTTTGAGAGGCTCGGGATAGAGATTCAGTCTAAAATGATGCTGGTCTTATTAAGAGCCATGTTTTCCTCTTTCTAACTCTGCTCCTCTAATCTTCTTACAAGGCAAACAAGCCAGGTGTTTTCCAAGTACTTGTGAGAATACTGTACTTTGAATTCAGCTCCAGATGTTTATAGACTGAGTTTTGTGCAATTATTGCATTGTTTGTGTGATGTGTAACTTAAGAGGGCCAGCTGAGAACAAAATATTTCCCTCTCCCTCTTTTGCATACCCCAAAGCATAATAATGACTCTGTGAGGGTTAATAAGTAATTTCAAACACCCTCTGAGACAAGCAGCATAGCCACTCAGAAATTCTCAGTTACATCTTAAGAAATGCTTTTTCAATATATACAGGCTGTATTTTCCCTTACAGACTGTTTAATTTTAAGAAGAATATGCAAAGAATCCAAGGAGTTACGTGGAAAGAGTTACGTGGGAAACAAAGCTTACGTGAATGACTTGTCACTCCAGAATGAAGTTAAAGGCTGTCCAAAAGTTGTGTGAATACTGTGCTAAGTCTCTCATTTTAGAAACATTGTTGGATAACACGAGCAGATTCCAGACTAATACCACTGCATACCCCTCTATCACACAGCCGCCAATTCCTAGCGAATTCTGCAATACAGTGACAGTAATGGAAAGCAAAATGATCTCTAAATAATGGTTTAAGATGGTTACTTGATAAAGGGCACCGCAATAATTATGATCAATGGAGCATGGATTCAATATATATTGCCCATTTAGATGCACCAGATTAGCTTAACAGCTTTCTTTAATGTGCTGAGTATTTTGTGTGTGTGTGTGTGTGCGTGTGCGTGCGTGGTTGTGCATGTGTATATGAGAGGGACAGCACTGCACATTTTGGTCTTTTCCTCATTACTTAATATTTATCAATGCAGACGCGCACCTTGCTGTACGGGAAAGTGAAACGTAAAAGTTAGGCTAGCCGTTGCAAAGACAAAGCATAAAGAGTTGTGGGTTGTTGGGTTGTTTTTTTTCCCAGACATAACTATTTTAGGCTCTTAGTGCCAATAATTACAGAAATAGTATTTATATCTTTAAAAATAACACACACAATAATAAGAAGAAAAAATGTGCAGTTGGATTGAGTGCTTCTTGGTTTCTCTGGACATACGGACACGCAATGAAGGCTTGAGGAGAAAAGGAGGCAGTGATGGGTTCTGACTCATACGAGGAGGGTCTAGGGATGCCTTGCAGATTCCCAAGTTTTTTGGTTTGCTTCCCAGGATGAAAATGCAATTTTCTGAAATAAAACTCTCTGCTAACCACTTCAGAAGAAGTGGTTAAATAATCACCTCTAGGACAGTTCCTCTGCCTAAATATCTTACCCACTGCATTTCTATGGAAGATCATCCATCGGCTCCAGCACTTCATGGAGCTGTCAGTCGGGCTGTATCCCGGGGTTTGGTCAAAAAAGTGTCCTTATTTACATAGATCTAGTGCACAAGCCCTTTCTGCTCCTCACTGGCCATGTTGGTGCAGTATGAATGCCTCTTGGGTTTGAAAAAGATGCAGAACAGCATTATTCTTCATTTTGGCTGAGAAACTGAGGCATAATTGGGATGGAATTTTTCCAGAGCCGTGCAGGCACTGGTTGAGCTGGAAACAGATGGCTGAGTTCCCACTTTCTGCCTTGCGCCTAACCACTGGCGTATGCTGCCTCTTATTATGCAATGAAATAACTAGCAGTTGAGGTTTTGTTTCGAACTGAGGGAAGACATAAGTTTTGTGTCATAGCTTTGACAAATTTGGGACTATATTTTGACAGGGTGCAGAAGTGCAATGGCAACTGTCGCAGACAGTATTGGAACTCAGCAACTAAAGAAACAAGGCTATTTTTTGACTGTAGAGTGAATGCAAAATATAACTAGGAAGGCTCCTAAATACATATATAATAAAAAGAAAACCAAACCCAAAACCAACCCCAAATCGCACACTAAGGTTTTGGAGATTTGGGTTTGTTTTCTCTGTGCAGGTTTTTGTTTGTTTAGGCTATATGAAAAAATGCTGTATCGAACTTTGATAGGCTCCCTAAGATGTCCCGCTCGGTGAGCATTTTTACGAGGTGTATTTTTGCGTACCCTGTAATGCACACAAAGGCAAGCCCCTCCAGCTGTCGCCAAGCAAGCGAGCCCCCCTGCTGGAACGCACGGCAGTGCTGTGCAGCGCCGCAGAAACCGTCCCCCGAATTCTCTGCTCAAAGTGAAAAGCCATTCTGCAGGGGTGAGAAAAGGCACCCAGCCCTGCCCTGAAGGTGACGTCACTCTTCAGGTAGATCACTTCAAGAACCCTGACAGAGGACCAACATAACGGTCTCATTGCAAAGCCACCACGGGATAGGATCTGGGTGAAGCCTGCCCCTGTATTTATGGAATGTATGTAGTTAGGCACAAGCCTCTTATGGCGTTCACTCGAAAATAACGGGCAAACTAAATGAATATTAAATGGATTGCTTTAACTGTAGCACCACATGCTGGCTCTGCTTCATGAAAAATGATGGCGATTGGTGAAATGATAGTAATGTGTGATATACAAATATTTTGGGTGAAACATATAATCGGTTAATTGGTTTATTAAATTATAAAACCTCTGTTTGCTTGAAAGAGCAATAAAACTAACTGACTAAATGAATATTCGCCCCTTTGAAGACTTCTTACATTAATTATGTTTATGCATCACTTGCAGCAGTAATGTTAGACAAAGGAAGCTTTATCTTTATATGCCATAGCTACATTGTATTGTGGTACAAATGATGGCACCGACTTTGTGTCTACATAATTACTGAAATCTTATCCCTTTTGTGTTTGCACATCATTTTCAGTTTTTTGGAATAGTTAAACTCCATTTTACTTTTTAATAACATTTTAGAAATCATTCTGATTCAGGTAAACAGAATTTGATTGCTTTGATGGATTGAAAATGGTTAGCTCAGCCAGAGCTTATTTGATTTGTTTCTTCAGGGATTACAAAGAATAGGATTTTATCTATGAACTGACAAAAGAGGCAATCTCTGCATTTTTGCCTATGAAATAGCAGATCCACTAAGCCATTGCTCCTTCACATAGTAAATGTATTAGTCACGGGGTTGCTTTTTATTCATTTTCAAAGTTTTTATTCCACATTGTATGGGGTGTCAAGCTCCTTTGTTCTTAAAAAAATTAATCTGGAAAAATAATACTGTCAAATGGAGTTTGGGGAGATTCAGTAGCCCATTAGATTTAAAGCAGATTTTAAAAACAAACAAACTCTTTCTCACCAGTAATGGACATCTTAGACAAACGCTCTTCAACTAATGCAATGGATTTAAAAGCCTGAAGTACCTGAATGCTAATTACCTGCCAAAGTTCAGACTGAGAGTTCTCCTGTGGGTTTCCCGAGAGCTCAGTCCCTGACCCAGTCAGATTACCTGGTTTTCCTGGTACCGCTCTTCATTTTATCCTGTGTGACATGACATTTGCAAAGCAGACAGCGTCAAGAAAATGTCAATATACGGTATAGAGATGATACAAGAGACCCTGAATAATGTGTTTGCAATTGTTCTTAGACTGGCCAGCACATTCGCTGAGTCCTCTCCGGAGGTGCTGCTGATGCCTGGGGGCTTGTGCCCGCCGGGTTTAGTTCACAGGTGAATAGATTGTAGCACGATACTCAGAAATGCACCAAATAATTTTTCAGGGAATTTGTAATTCAGAAGCTCAGTGTTTGTCTCACACTGTCCTGGAGAAGAAAAACAAAAAAGTAAAGTAAGCTGGTCCTTGTTCTGAGACTCTGCAGCCAGGTACTGAATGATGAACACTAAATGCATTTCTATCCAATAACCCTCAGTTTTTTGTTTGGGTTTTTTTTTTCCCTGTTTATTTCTATTTGCGGTAGTAAATGGAGAGAAGTTTAGTCATTCAATGTGCAAAATGTTTAAGTGCACATTCAATTTTCAATAAGAGCAGCCCATTTGCATAGAACAAAAGTTTTTGCAGGCTGAGACCTGGTGTCCTGACAATTTCCAGATTTCATCCCCATGCTCTGACTATTGGAACACAGCAGGACTTCCTGCGTGTGCTTTAAAGCTCAATTAAATTTGGCATCACACACAGTCTACTCTCAAAAAAGTCCCTTGACAGGAATAATGGGATGTTCTTTCTCAAAATTTCCATTTATGGCCAGACAAATGTACACTGCTTGTGTATCATCCCCATTAAGTATGAGGTTTTAGATTTGCTCTGTGGGATTTAACAGGCAGTTTGCAAATGCCTCAGATTAGAAGACCAGCTAGTGGAAATCAGGGTTGGCCCATTTTCTTCTTTGATTTGCACCATCTGAAGATTTGGCCCAACATTGGGTTGTTTCTCTTCCCTTTAATACAGAGATACAAGAAAAGCTACTGATTCTGGTAACAGATTCTGGGGGACAGCTTTGAGGAATACACATACAAACTGCCCTGGGAAAGGCCAGCTGTACAGAACACGGGCCACTGCATCCACAGCTCTAACCTTAACACCCCAATCCAACCAGGGATGACACAGGATGGTGTGTGGATCAGAAGCGAACACAGGGAGCCCTGGCACACCCCGAGCTCTTGTTCTCCTGCTTCTGCTTTATTTCAGTTAAACAGGAATGCTCTCTTTCCAAGGTTAGGCATAAATTTGTTTTTTTACTTTTTTTTTTTTTTGAGAAGAATACTCATTTTCTTGATTACAGAAGAGAGAAGTGTTTCATATACCTCATTTTTATAATTAGGTGCCTTCTTATACTGATTTATGATTTATTTTTGCTTTAATTGGTCTGTGTTTCTGATGGCCAAATTGATAATTCATACTCCCATGTAAGCTTCAAAGAACTGCTGATAATCCTCTGTGCCTGAGCCCGAGACCTGGCAGCAGCAAACTGGAGGAGAAAACAACGCGCTGAGTACCACTGTTGGAAACCTCCTCAGATTCCGGGGGTGGCACTCAGACCCCTCGCAGCAGCTCTGACACTGAACCTCTCTCTAAACTGTCAATGAGACTTTTTCTTCCCCTCTGTTACCAGGGTTCAGCGGAGGCTGCTGCTTTTGTCAGAGGGAGGGGTGAACTCTCACTGTCCCATTCGACAGCGCTTCTCCTGCACGACTCCGTCCACCGGGAGTGAAGGGTTCGCCAGGAAAGAGTTAAAGCCTTTTCAAAAGCCACAGGCTCGATCATGCACTTTATGCTGTTTTACAAGGCCAGGTGAGCTCATTCATGAGCATCAGTCAGTTCATTGCCAGCGCTCTCACCCCCCCCTGCTTTAACCTGAGATTTGAGTTGCATACTTCTTGGGCTTAATCCTGTATTTAATTAAGCGAAGGTCAGGATGAGGGTCAACTAGACTAGTGAACTTAATCCAAGACCCACAGGTTATACAATAGCTGCTTTGGGGAGCTATAATTGTAGATAGGAATCGAGAGAAGAAAAGACAATATAATTGAACAAGTTATACGATAAAAGAGGAGGGGAAAAGCAGGATTATTTTTTTCCACTCTTATGGCATTTTACAAGAGTAGCCACTAGATAGCAGAACGGGCATGATGCTCTGAAACTTGGATGGGCCAAATGCAAGACAAACAGTGCCTCGGTCCCAGAAAATGCTGTGTAAGTGACTGCGTTCACAGGAGAGAGGGATTTTTAAGATGCTATTCCATATGTTGCTTCCTGCTGCTCTGATCTTAGTCTAAGCATTTATTTCCTGGAGTGCTGAAAGAGGGACTTACTTCCTGAACAGGCGATCAACCCTGACTTGTGTTCCAGGGAAGACTTCCTTCATGTGCGAGCTGATCGTTAGCCCAGGTCAGGGGAGCAGCAGGTCACCGAAAGTCATCCCTGCCTGCCTGGTGCCTGAGCAGAGTCCCCGTGAGCTGGCGATGGCAGGCTCCAGGCAGTGGCAGGACCATTGCACCCTGGTTATTTAGGGTTTTGACTGAAGACCTCTGACATCTCAGATATTGAAGTAAGAAACCTCTTTTCTGACTTTCTCTCCCTGCAACCCACTGCGGTTGGTGCCCTTTAGAGGCTACGGGGAGATGATCTGTGCCTTTCAAGGGGCTGGACCAAGGACCCCTTGCATCACAGCATCCCATCGTGTGCTCTGGTTGCTGTTCCCCAGTACTGGCCAAACACACTGGACTGAGCAGGACACTGCTGCTGGGCTTGGCTCTAGGGGATACTTGAGCAAGCCACTAAGGGTAACAACTTTAAGATCACTTTTCTTCAGAGGAACGAGGGTAGTTCACACAATCCATCTTCATGTGGTTATTTTATTGCCAGCCCAGAGAGCTGCTCTTGAGGCAGACCTCCGTGCATCCAACAGCCCAGGATCCTGCCACAGGCAGCTTCTACAGCACCAATTATTTAAGTGTAATACTGATTAATCAAAAATTGACAGTAAAAACACTTTTCTCGATACTCTAAGGTTATGCTCCAGTTTAATTAGACAACAATAATGTTTTTAAAAGGCTAATTTGGTTGTCCATAGGATATGTTCTGAACCAGAGTTCTGAACTAAACCCAAAACAGCAATGGTCTCCTGTACTCAAACCTAGAGAGAAAGATTCATCAGACAGTTGGGTAAGGAGAATCTGTGGTGGGTTCTCACTGAGCTGCATTTCTGATGAAGCAATAAAAAGCTGCAGTGGCATTGCCCGGGTACAGATCTCTCACAGTCTTGAGATGAGAGTTCCATTCGTGACCTTGCTGAGGTTCAAGCTACGGAGCTGTGATTTTGCACAACCTAAATTACAAATGTCTCTTTTACAGATTTTCTGAGTATTGACCAACGGATTCATCCAGTCCACAGGACAAGGGTTTATATCTTCAGGAGAGGGCTGGAGCACTGTATGTCAGAGGAGAAAAAAGGTGCTCAGAGCTTTTACAGTGCTCCATGTTTTGCAGCACACCGTGGCAGCCTCATGTGACGACTCAAACCCGCACCGCTAATTCCTATGCAGGGAGACCTGCTTGGGAAAGTCTAGAACTTAATTATGTAAAAACATTCCAAGATACCAATAGTAATTGATCCTCATTACAGATTCAATTTGTCTGCAATTGTTTTAACTAAATAACTGAGCTCTTTTTCAGTTATAGCAGATGAGGGAAGGGGGGTGGAGACTAAAACAAGGATACACTTTCTAACCCATTGCCTCAAGGGGAAAACAAGATTTTTCCAGAAAAAAAAATGTTTTAAAGTAATTAGTTCCTGGGCTGAGATATTTTCAGCCTGCTGTGAATTTTCATGACAGTGCTGTTAGACTGCTGAAAATATGGTTTCCTAGTTTATCTTGCAGAATTTTAACTATGATGTGCAAGCAATATTGCAGGAGTACTCATGATGTATCTGTAGCTATATATACACATGCATATACATCCCCAGAAGTTTTATCCTGTCTCTTGCAAGAACTGAACTGAACCTCTTGTGCTCAGTGAAAGAATGAACTACATTGCACTGTCTGCCTCTTTACTATTTTACCTGTTTAAAAAAGAAAAAAAAATAAAAACCACAGAAGGAAAAAAAGAAGCTATCCTTATTTCAAGCGTGTTGTTCGGTGAATAAGGGACCTGGTGGATCTCAGAGAATTAGTTTTCAATGACATCTCATTGTTTGACTCTGGACTAGGCATATTTCTGTCTCAGCCTTAACCTCCTGCCTTGCAAATTGGAGATAATGATGCTGAACTCATTTGCAAAATGCTTGAAAGTGGAGCCAGAAGAAGACCAAATGCTCTTATTTGATATGAATCGTTGTAATTCTATCTAACAAGAAAAAATGTTGTGTTGGGCCCTCTCAGGTACCCAGTCCATTCAGTACTGAGCTGCAGCCATTTGGCCAAGAAGCCCCTGTCACCCTCAAGGTGACACCATTCTGATATCCTCTGCTACAAGCTCACCTAGGTCTCTACAAAGGTCAGTGATGATGCTCAGACACCCTCAGTCCTCAGGCCCTGAAATCTTTAAAGCAATAAGAAGAGTAAACACAATAATTATATCATTACTTTTTTCACAATAAGCCAAAAAGCAGAGTTCAATTAAAGAAACAGGTAGGTGGATTAGTCACAGCAGAGCCTTTCTCCTGGGAAAACAGCTTTCACGCTGTCCATACTCACCAGATCATATGAAGTACAAGCCAGCAGGTGACACCAAGCATCTCCAGCCTAAATGAGAGAACTGTAAGGAGGAAATAATACTGTCCTGCCTGTGTAATTAGAGAAGCTGACACGTGAATCATTGTTATAACGAGTTTAATTATAAACATGATTAAATAGGCAATTAGTGCATATTCTGCCCCCGATAAACAAAATTAAATTCCTGCAATATTAACATCTTGTGCAAGGTTTATTATTAGTTTACTGGAAGTCGTGTCGTACGGGAACATTTTCATGTCCTGTATTTGTTGTGAACAAAATCCAGATTTTATTTCCACTTGACCAGATGTGAAGGACAAAATTTGCTGCTCCTCTAAACTGGCAGGTTCTCTTGAAAGGCAGCATCCCGTGCATTTTAAAAGATGCATCTCATACAGCAAGCCACGGACATTTCAGGCTTTCCATGTTTACCTAAGGACAACTCACCACAGCTATGACTGGTGACTGGCAGAGATACAAGGATCCAAGCGCAGGTGAGTCCCAGGCCAGCGGCTCTCACTGTGCTCTCCCACGCCTGCCAAAGCTGCTGGTGTGCTCCTAGAGTATCAAAACAAGGGCACAGCAGGGGCAAAGTGCTTTGGATCCAGGGATGGAACAACTAAATTACTAGTAAAATGCACAGGATTTTCTATTGAAAAAAATCAAAAGGCTTTTTACTGGGTATATTTTCCTTCCTGGCATGTGTCTCTCCAGTGACAGCTTATGAAGAACATTCAACATATAGGCAGTCTTTTATCCATGTAGCTCCAGAAAACTGTATGAATATTAAATACATATAAACATTGCTTTCTGTTTAGTGACTAGTAATTTGAGGGTGTTCTACAAGGAGACAGTGAAAATTCCAAGTGTCCATCTCTCTGGAAATCAGGCCCCTGCAAGAAGCCTCCAGTAAGGAAGGGAAAAACATGAACTGCTTTCAGGAAACCCTGCAGCTCTGGTTTTCAGATGGAGAAACGGGTAACAGGAAATTGGTTGAAAACTGATTATCAACTCCAAAAGGTCTTATGCTTTTGCATCACAGTCCCTCTCCATTTTTACTTTGGTTTTCCTTGATGCCATCATTTATGTTTTCCCAAGTGTCAAAGGAATTTAAAATTCCATGTTTTCCCATGCTTCCTAGCCAACTGGGATGGGATTTTTCACCAGTCACTGATTTAAAGGTCTCAAAAAAATGTGTAAGGGGGCTACACATATTCTTTACTTGCCCTCTCCCAAGGCCGCATCCTCCTTACGTGAGAAGCTTTTGGTGCAATTGATACAGAAGAGGTAGCTGTTACAGAGATGTTTAGCTGTAGTATCACATCCAGTGTTATTATTCCCGACTGTGGAGATAACCTAGATTCTCTCTCTGTATCTATTATTGCTCTGTGAATCCAGAAAAGATCCAAAATAAATTGATACACCAGTCATGTGCATAAATCTGTCTCAGCAGAAAATTTTCTACCTCATCGCCCCTCTACATTGTTCATTGCATACTCAGCTTCTGGGAAATAAGCAGCATTTATAGAAAGCAGACTGTTATGCCATGCAGTTAACATCTTCAGCAGTGATGAAATAAGCAAGCAGCTGGGTCATGGAGTCCAGGGAAAATCTCAATTTGGATAAGAAATTGCCACAAGTAATTTTAGCTCTACACTGCCACAGTCGCTTGCTCTTTCATGAAGGAGGCAATTTTCATCTAACATAGCATGGCATTCACATCTCAGAGGGTACATAATGATGTTCATACCATAAAAAATTTTGTGTCTGTATCTATAGCTGTTAGTGATGCTGCAGCGTGTAAATTCTCAGGTGGATGATATAGGCAAATTCCAGTTTTTCCCCAAATAAAAGTGAGGGCCAGATGCAACTTTGCTGATCAACAGATTTTGTCAAAGGCTGAAGAGCAACACAACAAGCGGTGGGCTTGACTGGAGTGTCCACACCAGCAAGGGATTTTGTGGTGGGCACTTGAAATTAAGGTACTTAATACCCCGGCCTGTGCTGATCAATGCAATGCATCAGAACTCAGACAAGGAGAGTGTCCCTGTTTCAGGCACAGCATATGCTGTCTGTCCTGTGCTGTCTGTCCAGCACTGTGTGGCTCCAGCGTGAGCTGAAGACAGATGTAGGTATTAGCACTGGGCCTAATGCTGACCTGCTGCCCAGGGATGTGTTTTGAGATAGCAGCCCTGCTGGCCACCACTGAGATTCAGGCAAAGAGCATTTAGGGATTGAATGGTCCCGCATTAAGCGTGTACACAAATTCATACCAGTAATGGTTGCAAGATCAGGCACATATTATTTTGTGAAAAGAAGTAAGTGACATCCTGAGATATGCCTCCCAGATGTAGAAGACAGACAAGCACAGCCCTAACACGTGGGAAAACCTGCCTTCTCTACAAACCACTGAGGCTTAGCGAGCCCTTTATCGCCTTGTCAAAATCAGCACCAGCCTGAGCTTTCTGATATCAATATAACTTTAACTTGTCTTGGGTCAACATTACCTATTAAAGAGCGGAGCGGAATTTCAGAATTCCCCGAGACATAAATGCACTGAAAAGTCAATTGAATCCCCAAATATGCTTTTCCTCAAAACTAACAGGTGTACTTTTCTTTCTCTTATTTCTAATTGAACTTCTTGGCATTCTAGTCAATGCTCTGTAGTATGTTTTGGAAAACAATAAATCCTGGTAACATGAGACCTTGCTACAGTATTTCACTGTTAAATCTTTGCTGAGATTTGGGAAGAGTGTAGCAGGGTTTGTGTTTGAGTTATGGGGTGTGTGGATGAATGATTTTTCCCCCTCTCGCTTTTTCCATCACAGAATCAGCACATAGTGAAAAATGTCTGATGAGTCCGATTCCCACTCTGTCTGCATTTGAATGCTCTAAGACACAACATATTTCAAATATAATCTTTCTTTGAAGGTAAATTATTATTTTCAAGTAGACAACATTCATGTTTTTTTTAATAGGGGTAATCAGTGTTTGATTTTCTTCAAAATATAATTTTGATGATAGTATGTTTTCTTCTTAAAAGCAAGGATTTTCAGAGAAAAAGAATTTTGGTTCAGTTGCCAAAGAAAACTTAAAGTTTTCCTTGTAAAAAAGTTGTTAATAATTTAAAACTATTTTCCTAATTTCATACACAATTTTTGAAAAGCAAAAATATTCTCTAAAGCATTTTTTTCATTGATAAAATCCCCTCCATTTCCACTGAATATGTTTGGGAAAAAACCTCACTTTTGAAAATTTAATTAAAATCTTTGTGTTTAACATTACATGTCTGGCTTACAGCCAAATACTTTTCTCTTTAATTATTACATCATTGTTACTGTGGCTTCCTGGAAAGAAGTTAGGATATTTCTGATATAATCAATAACTCTGTTCTTAGGAACTTCCTGAAATGGTCTGAAATGGCTCTTTAATGAGAAACATTTGGTAAAAAAACCTCAAAACTTGGGAAGTTTCAAAATCTTGTATTCTTAAAGACCTATTGAGGCATTTTCATATGACAGTGGGTTAAACATCATTGAGGTCTTAATCACACAAAGGCGTAATGAGACAGCAAAGAGTTATCCAAGACTCTGCATTAACAACGATTAAAAACTGTGAAATTGTATTTAATAGTTTATAGTCTCAATTTTAACTATGAGATCATGAACAATAATTCTTTTTGATTATTTTTTTCCAATTTAACATCACTATTCTTCAAGGACCAGAGAAGTATGTCTAATGATTTTTCTCTATTTCTGAGAATATTGTCATGCTGCTTTAACAGAATGTCCTAAAAGTAACTCTTTCTGTCACAGACTTTAACCACTGCCCAAACTTTTTACCCCAAGCTGACCTGCAAGATCAACCATAAGCTTTTATTCATCTAAAAGGCTTTATGATGTCAAGAACAGCACTAATAATAATATGTTGGGTTTGTTTTACCCTAACCATTTTTGGCCATTTAGAGGGTTCTTCAAGTTCAGTCATTAATACTGGAGCTTGATCATAGCATGGCTGTTGAAATGTAACATTACTGGGAAAATAGCAGGCACTCTTTCCAAACCTGTACCCCATCCCTTGGTTTCACATATTCACTGGCATTTGATATAAAAATTAGGGTATATATAAAAGCTTCAATTTTGCCTTTATTCTTGAAAGTTCTGCAAAAAGTGCATGGCCCAGAAGATTAGTTGCCAGCTGTAATACAAAGAAGGATACTACGGAAACTGAGAACTGGTCATGGCAGATACCCTGTCAAAGGAACGATTTATAATCTGGAAATACAAGCAGTAAGAGAGGCCCACCAGCTAGACCTGTATCATCTGAAGCAATCAAATCCTGCAAATATAAAGCAATTTAGTATTACCATTTCCAAGTGCTCCCCACAATAAGGACTCTTGTATGCCAAAGTTTAATATTCAGAGCAGAAACCACAAACTCTAACAGCCGCTTCTGGTCAAGATAGCTAATAACAGTTCCCCGGCAATGGCACTGTTGTAATAGTATTGCACAAAGCAGCTGGGGATTTACTTGTATGTCAGCTTCTACATCTGAGAACTAGAAAACGATGGTGGGTCAGACATCCATTTGCTTTATATATTGATATAATTTCATCAGAATTTATGATGTGGGAATTATTGCACTGGCAAGAAATGTAATCTAACCTTCATCTCGCACAATGTAGGACTGATATTATGTTTTTGAGAGAAATATACTGACTTGTTGAATCAGATTACTCCAAGTGCATTCCTAATGGATTTCAATATTCCCTTGGATAAACCAATGCTATTTGCTTTGTATTTATTGCATTTTTTAAAAAATATATATGGAAGATAAAACCTCTTCTGACACCATATATTCTTTCATTTTGCAAACTACAAACATACATTTGTTCATTAATTTTAATGTCAAAACTTTTCCCTGGGTAACAGTCACCGCATTTACTCAACTACCTATATTTCAACTATGCAATTTAAACATATAAAGAATTTAATCTAAGTATTGACAACTGTATGCTTTTCTCTTCTGGATTAGACAGTTTGTCCTTGCATATCTGTGAGGATCACAGGGTATAATTATTAGTGCTGGGATATTCCCGAATGCCAGGATGTGCCACTGGTAATAGGTGATATATTTGGGATATTCTTTATTATGACACTTCTAATGTACCAGAACTCCAGGGAATTTTATCAAGAGAACAAGCTTGGATCAGTCCTGAGGTTGCTTTATATCATGAGTCAAGAATGGGGAAAACAATAATAGTAACAAAGATTTATATAAAAAGAGAGGGAGAGGTCTTGAGAGCTAGTCCCTCAAACAGCTTTGAAAAGACCTTAAAAAAACCTCATGACCTCCAGCTGCTGCCTTACAGTTGGTTTATCACCAAGAAGCATAATTGTTTTCAGACCCATACATATCATGAACGAACCCACTGCTCAACCTCCTTCTCCCAAGCTCTCATTTGCCAATAAAAAGTACTGGCAAGTACCCCAAAGGAGATTTCTGCTGGTGGAACATCCAGCTTCATGGAACATCATACACTGAAGCTTCTGAAACACCTCCTGGGCAGGAAGCCCTCTGAGCAAGTCAGGCCAGCTGGAAAGAGATGTGCAAGAACAGAGCACACTATCACACTATGGCTGTGAGCTCACTCAGGTGCCACACTCATTCCTGTGTAAGTTTCAAAAAAGGCAGGGATGTTCCATTAAAGCAAACAGTGAAGCACTGGGCTGCAAAACTGGAAAGAAAGCTTCCAAGAAATAGAGCAAGAAAACCATCTCTTTTTAGAGCTGGAGCTTTACCCTCAGCTGTTACTCCACAATTCTGTGCAGACAGTGAGGGAAGAGGGAACAGTGAATGAACACTGAAGGTGAAGGGCAGCAAATGTTCCCCCAGACAGGGTGCTATCTCATAGAATTACCTTTCTCCTCCCTTACATAGAATCATAGAATGGTTAAAGTTGGAAGGGACATCACTTACACTCCATTTTAATCAACAGCTACTGAGAGCTACCCCACTTAGAGAGCTCCTCTGTCTTCTGGCTTTTCAGCCAGCAGATTGTTTTATATTCTGGCTTCATTTTATTGTTCTTCCCTCCTGCTGTGGTGATCAGACAAGACAGAATAGGTTAGTATATCAATAGAAACACAAACCACTGTGCATAGTACGTAAATATTGATATTAGGAATGGGGAGACTGAATTAATACCTCCACACACTATTAGTTCCAGGGTACTAGGTCATGTCCAGGCACTTCTATAAACAAATATATGAAGGAGAAACAAGACATTCAGGGAAAGATCCTGTGCTTTACTGTTATTTATTCTTGAGCACAACTAGCATCAGAAGACAAAAACTAGCCAGTCCACCCATACTTGCTGGTGTACAGTGCTGGAACATACATTTTTAGTTGGAAGTCCCCCTCTTTGTAAAGAGCATCATATTTTGTATGGTGTATTCAAGCCAAAGTTGGTTTAGCATTGACACTGGGTTATTTTAAGTGCCAGGCAATATAAAACCCTTTAATGTGAGAGCATTCATTACAGCGTTTGTAAAAAATTCTCCTTTAGAGATCAGGAGACTGCAGCCCATATTATTATTCCCCAATTCCACTTCATTCACTCAGCTGATAGTGCCAGGGCTGATTTGGTGAACTTCATGAGGTGAAACACTCATCAGAGTGCAGAACTGAAACAGAAATCAGATCACTGAGATACCTGCCTTACTTGTTTTTTTAAAAAAAAACATCCTTCAATAATGAAGACTTACCAATCTCCCCAAGCAGCCTAAAGTATTGCTATCAGAATTTTCCTGATGAATATAACTATATAGGACATACAGCTGTACATTAAGTCCATTATTTCTGGAGCGATCTAACGTAGCCATGGAGAACATATGCTCCTTATACAGCTTAGTTCCTTTTCCTGTGCAGCTTGTACTTGATAGCAAGTAGGTATGCAAAGGGTAAGGCTGAGTTAGTGTCACTCATTATTGAGATTGCTGTTTTGGAACAGGCATTTGGAAGAAACAGTTTTCACTGTAGTGTTTAGAAAAGGCATATACCATTGGTTTCCTCTGGATAGACTCTCACATGACTGCTCTGTAGTCACTGCAGAACAACCTCTCTAATGCCAGCTCTGACCCTGTACAGAACAACCCTTTTTCCTAATTCCTAAAAAGCACATATAGGAGAGATGGGCGAGCAGCCCACGTTGAGGGTTTCTACTGAACAGACATGCTATGAGACGAACATATTCAGTTAGTGCTTTACCATTATTAAGTGGCAAGACCATTACTACAGAGGCAGAAGCTGTGAATGAGATGGGAGATGCTTTTAAGTACAGCATTCCCTGGGCTCAGGTGGTAGTGCTTCAGAATAAATGCATGGTGTCTCCTGAGACAGTCATCAGTGATTTCCTCACCTATTCTTCTATCGTCCTTTGATGTTCATTGGAAAGCAGCATTATTTAATGACGCAGAAGCAATTGTAACACACTCAACTCTCCTAATGTTTGGTTGGGTAATTTCCTGCTTGCTTCATCACACAGTCTCCTCTTCTTTGCACCTGAAATACGCACACATTCCAAATATCACCATCCAGCGCTAAGCAGTCCCATTTTGGTAAGATTTTCCCTGGGAGGAAAAGCTCTGTGTTATGAAACCCGCTTGCCTAAATCATGGCTAGCATTAAATACCCTACAAGGAAAAAGTTTCAGCCAAAAATGAGGGGAAAAAAATAATGGTAGAGTTTGAGCATGCAGTCACATGAGTACATCTGTCTGTGTTTTATAGAGGCAAGGTTGAGGTATGACCTAAAAGCATTCATTTCAAAGCAGTGTAGTGAAGCCTGAAGGAGCACTATTTTAAAACAAATCAGTCAGCATTTTATTGGTGTCGGCCCAGCTTTGTACTAAACACTCAGATTAATGTTAAATCACAGCTCAGGAATTATTCATGAGATCTCATACAATGTAATTGCTGATTTTGGCATCAATAGTCTGTATCCCTTTATTTCCTAGATTAGCTTCCCTTCCTGAACTACTGTATGTCATGCCAGAGACAATGATTTTATATGACATGTTTAGGAAAGAGGGACCCACCTATTTTACATAAAACAACGTCTGAGGAATGTCCCCTCATTGCTGAGATGCCAGTCTGTGCTGACACATTCCTGTGAGAGGCAGAGCCTGCTGGGAGAGCAGCGAGCACAGCAGTAAACGTCTCCTTTCAAACTGTTGACTGAATGGTTAGTTTCATTCCAAACCTTTATAAAAACTAATGAAATTACCCTTCACCTATCTTTGAGGATTAGCATTAATGCTCAGAACAAACTGCATGACTACTAATCTCTTAATGTCCCTAAAGATATGTACAAAATGAAATTTTTAAATAATATATGAAACCCAAATTTTTCTAGAAATACTAAATCATCCTGCTCTTTCCCCCTTTCCCTCTGAGTGTTTTGTGTTCTTGCGTGAGGTTGGGCTGATATGGGAAGTAGGAGAAAGGTGCCTTTGACCATGAAAGTCAATGATCACGCATTTGGCCTCCACCATATTTTTTTGCCCCCAAAATACTGCCTTTTCCTTCTACAGCAGCATGTTTAGATCTAAATATCTTCCAGCTCTCCTCCCCTCTCAGTCCTTCATGCTCCAAATACCTGTATCACATGGGTGAGCAATGAGAGCAGGAATCCCTGAAGACACAGAGTATTTCATGCTCAGGTGGCTACATCCTGCTGCTGCCAGAAAAGGAACACTACCACGCATGCCATTTCCTCACATCCACATTGTCATGCAAGCAAAAACCAAACTGAAAACCCGACTTAAATTCTTGAAAGCAGAGGCAGAATTACATACCTTGCAGGGAAAATGCACAAAACCAGTAAGCCAAGTGGTGAGCCTCCAGAGTTGGCAAAAAGGCATGAGTTTATCCTAAATCTTTCCCTGTGCCAAGGGGGAAGTACACTGCCATGACTGTCAAAGAAAGTGATCCCATCATGGCCTTATTTTGGGGAGGCTGCTCCAAGGAGGTAAGAGTAGAGCGTCATCATTATCTTGCTCCCTTTAAAATCATCAGCCCCTACTGTATGGATCTGGCTTGATATTTAGGACTACTGGGTCAATTGTCTCAAGTTGACAAATGTGGAGAAAGACCTATGGATCCCAGTTGACCCTGGACATTAGCTGAGGACTGGCAAAAATCAGTATTCTGTGCATGTAGTAAAGCAGAATTTTTTGAACACTGGCACCTGATATCCCATATTCACCCGCAGGAGCTGACATTACTGGGAAGTTAGGCAATAGTGGTATGACCATACAAGATTGTTTCACTCCTCAAGAAAATTTGGTTGCTTTGATTCTGCAAAGGTAACCATGGGATGAGAAAACACTAGTGCTGCTGGTTCAGACTTTAGTTTCCAATAGAGCCTCTCTGAAAATCTCTTTTTCTTTCAGCTGTATTTGAACACTTAACTTAAGGCCTTGGAAGCCTAGAATCCTGTTGAGTAGGGTTTGTATGAATTGTTATAAGAAAATTATATTTATTCATGATAGAAGAGGGCATTTCATGGATAACATTGTATACTCATACAAAGTACATATATCAGGAAGCCATGAAACATTTTTAAAAAATACTTCCCAAGTGATCATTACTGCTTGAAAGCCAAATAGTGATTTTGTTAAAATAAACCAGACCTATTTCTGAAAGTCATAAGACTCCCATAGGCACCAAGTAGAGCTTTGAGAACTCAGAACCCAGAAAAGTAACAGCACTTATTTTTATGCTCAGAATTTCACAGTGGCCAAATGTACAGTTTTCTAACTTTACAAAATGCATAAATTAATAATACAAAATAAAAATAGTATGATCCAAATTACCTCAAGGCTGAGATACCATGTGCCTAATTTCAGCCCAATTTTCATGGCTGTGTTATCTGAGCCTGCATATTTATAATGGAATTACTGACAACCCTTTTTTCATAAGGAGACTCTCCTGCTTTAAGACCAATATAAATATAGTTGGACAAATTTGGTATGCAAGAAAACAAACATCAATAAAGATTTTGATACACAGAATAATATAGAAATGACAACATATTTTTGACTCTGCACAAAGACATGCATTCATCTGTAAATGATTACATTTCTATCTGTGGCAGAATGGTAGTGTGGGGCATATGAATCTCACCTTCAAAAGATATTCTTTCATTCTACAAAAAAACCCCGGCAAGCACAGGAAACTTCAATCAATGTCTTATATTCGAAAACTATGACACTGTCAAACTGGTGTCATTAAAGCTAACTAACCATATTAAACGAATATTAAAATATAGGTTTCTTTGCATAACATAATGAGTAAAACTGCTTTTAAGTTTTTCCCTATGCTTTGAGGTGTAGGTGGCATTTTCATTCCAAAACTTTGAAGTCAGAACAAAATGTACAGGTAGAGGGTACTAGATCAAATAATAATCAACTTCAAAAAGCATTTTGGCTGTTAGATGTCCCAAGGCTAATTTCCTCTAGACATTTTAAATGTAAATGTCTAAACTCATTTAAAAATTGTAAATTGGTCTAGGTTCAATCAAAACCCATCCTGACACAGAACAGGGAGACTGGGCTAATTGTCATTTGTTTGTCAAATGAATTCCATTTGGAAAGCAATGAAACCTCCAAGCTAATTCTTTTAAGGTGAGCTGGTAGTTGTATTATCAGTTAAATGCAGTAAAATGGATAATCACATGATGATAATGAAAACTGAACCTATGTTAGCACTCAGGCTTAGTCTGCCACAGGGCATATAGTGATGGAACTTAAGTACTGTAATGTTCCATTGGGCACAATGGCACCAAGTCTGCTCTTTAGCCTTACAGACACTTTCTTTGCATTTTAAAAAACTTTATCAAAGCACCGTGGCAATGTAGAAAATGTCAAAGTGAAATGCACTGTAGGCAAATTGAGATTTCATTAAGTTTAAATTTATTGCTTTTGACTGATGTATTACCATGCTTGTTAAGAACCAGTAATTTGGAATATCTGCCTGCCTGGTAAAATAGCTTTGTCTCCTTGCGTAATACTTTATATGGACTTTGAAAGACCACAGTAATTCAAAAAAAGTATGGGTTATTTTATTTTTCTTAAGAACAATTTCAAATATTTTAAGGTCCCTGACCTACTGGATCAATAGACTTATGCATGGGTCCCAAGTGTGGTGTTGGTGCACTCGATAGAAAATTACAGCACTAATATGTTATTTTTTTTTCCTTGTTACAACATTGCTCTCACTGACAACAGAACCTTGGGAAGCGCTTAACAATTCTACTTGTTCTGCTGTTCTCTGAACATTTATATTGGAAATAAATGAAAGTGTTTGTGAGAGATAAGGAATCCAACAAACTGGTGGGAGACTGTGAGCAGATGCATACTTTTTAATATAAATATATATACACACATATACATTGTGCATATATGCGAGTTTGTGAATAGGTATATAAACAGTCGAAGTGGAGATATAGCTGTATCTGTATCACAGCAGAACACATGCAGGTATTCTCTGCATTGCACAGTATATATGTTGTTTAGTTTGCAGGCTTCAGCTATGGCAAAAGCTACATTTGAGATGTTGACATAAAATCTCTTAATGTACTCTGCTACTTTTTTCACCTTCAGGAAAAGATTGAATCAATAGTATAGGACTGGCACAATTTCTGACTGATGAGGAAGGTTAGGCCTTCAGGAACAGATTACTGCCCTTGGAGAGAGACCTGTATTGAATTTGCTATATCCCAGATATATTTATTTACACTAGGTGCCAGGGTTTTATGGCAGAAGTGACAAAGTTTGTGAAACCCAGGAATGCTTTATCATGTTATCTGGTATCTTAGATGGACAGTCAATATGAACAGACTGTAGACACACCTGTCCCAGTATCCAGTTCACCAAGTAATGAAATGGAAACAATAAAAGTCTTTGAACAAACAACAGACATTTGAGTCTTTGGGTTTAAACAAGAGGATTGTAGAATTCAAATGGGTTTCCTCTAGTGCTGCCAAGGCAGCCATATCTGTATTGGTGCCAACACCAAGAGTCACACAACAAAGCTCGACTTGTGTCTGCCCATGTGCTTTCACTCTGCTGAGTAGGGATATACGTTATTCTTCTTGGGGTGGGGATGGGGGGTGAGGGCAAGAAGAGAGTTTTAAATTCTGCCTCTTTTACCTACACTTTCAATGTAACTTCCAGTTGAAAACTGAGGAGAAAGTGATGTGTCGGATTCTATGAATTTAAACTGCACTTTGATTTTACCTTTTAAAATTAGCATTATGAAGGTTAGGGCAGTCTGTGTGAATTAACTGAATTAAGACACAATAATTTTTTCACTGGAAAAACTTATTTCTCTCCTCACAGGGAAACATCCTGCTTCCTTCCACTCCAGTATTTAGCTTGCCTCAAACACTCCTTGTCTGTGACTGCAGATTTACCAAAGCTGGGCACAGCTGCATCTACTGAGTCACAGCCCAAATTCTCCTAAGAGCAATTTTCAGCAGGGGCACTCAACCCTCTTTCCAGCAGAAGCTCCAAAGGTTTCCCTTCTCCGTTCCTCCAACGGACAGCGTGCCAAGGGGGTCACCAAGAGAGTCTTCTGTCACCAGCAGTGTTAGACCTGAGCAGGGGGCTCCCAGAGCCAGAAAAGATTCATGTGCACTACAAAGTCCCGAGAGAAAAGGGTTCCCACCGAAGGTGAGTGCAAATCTCAAAGCCTACTTAAAAATGAAGGTTTTCTAGTCCTGTTTTTGCACATTGTACAAAGGCTATGCCAACTCTGGATAAGAAGGGTGCAGAGTCAAAGAAAGAGCTAAGGTAAAGCATTTTATTTGATAAAACATCTGTTTTTTTGCTTTAAGACACATATGTGCAGCTCCCTTTGAAGTCCAGAAGAGCTATACAAGTCTACACTTGAGGGCAGAATTTGGCCCAATGTGATAACACCGGAGCTTGTAATCTGGAACAGGAGTGTATTTATTACATTTTAAAGAATTTGTGGGTTAACTCAAATTAGCCAGGAAGGACTAATGCTTCTGAATAATTCTCCTTCTCAACACGCACTTCAGAACACTGTAAGAATTACAACTAAAGTCCACCTTTCTGCTTTGGACAAAATTTGCGTGTTGGAGTAAGCCACTAGCTGGAGCTAAAGACCTGTAGAGCAAATTCAAAGGAGAAAAGAAAAGAAAAGAAAGGGGGAAATTCACAAGCCTGAGGAGAAATCCTGACTTTTTAAGGCAGGCCTGGAACAGGTTTTTGATTGAGGTGTGGGTGTTGGCTGTCATCTGTTAGAAGGACAGAAAGACCAGCCTAAAAACTGAAAACATCTGTATGCTTGAGCTGATGGCTGGCCGAGCTAAACTAGAGCAAAGTCTGGTATTTAACAGCAGAATGGATCAAAACAAACATATCGAAAAGAGCTTTTTAAAAGCACCCAGAGGAGAAGTGAAATAATGAAAGAAAGGAAAAGCTGAGATGCTAAAGAAGTAATTAAAGGCAGAAATTAATTGTTAGGTACCATTTGGAATTGAAAGGGAATCACCTAGAAATACAGAAAGCACCTAACAAACCCTCTGACCCATTTACTTTTAATTAAGGATAGTGCAATGGCTCTTCAACATGTAGTTGTTTAAATATCATCTGGGAAGATGCTTTCATGTAAACAGAAGAAAATACCTCTTTTTGTAGATAAAGATCAATTTGTCTGTGGCAATCAGATACAATATATCAGGTGGAGCACTGCCCGGTGTTGGAGGGTCAGATTAAAACGGAGAAACACAAGGAATATTCCACACATTCTCCTCGCTCAACGGCACATAGACAGGATTTGATCTTCCCACGTAACGCGTGGCACTGAGATGGATTCAGTGAAAGTGACAGTCACTCTGAATCTTACAGCCGCAAACAAAACATATTGCAAACTTTTAAAACCTTTCAAAACATCACCAAATAAACACCTAATGTGCCAATGAAAGGGCCAGCTTTGCCTGTAGGCTATAATAGAGGAAAACGGGACTAAAATGCTACTAGGGAGTCAGTAAACTTTTCTTAAGTTTGTATTTGTATTTGTAAGTTTGTATTTGCAGATACCGAGGCTGGCAGGGCTTTGCACCTGGGGTAAGCAGGTAAATGCAGAAACGGAAAGTTTCCACATGGGTTACACATGTCATGCTTATATCATGCTGCCTTTCCCACGACTCAACAAAACACTAAAATAACGATGCAGATTTAAACACTTGCTTAAGAGCTTTCCTGGCGCCGGCTGATAACTGTTTGCTAGTCTCAAGCCAAGTACTGCATGTATAGCTTAGTTAGTATGTGGAGGCATTTCTTTTCCACAATAAATTTAGCTTCCAGAGGGTCAACGTGTCACAGAAGTGGCTGTCTTAATTTCCCCATCGTGATGATTTTTCCTAATTGAAATAGAACCTGTTCTTTGACAGACTGGTATTTACTGGATTCCTAGACCCAGCTTGCACAGGCAGCATCCATACCAGCAGCAAATGCAGCTCCCAGCTTTCAGCTGGTGCCAGTATGACATTCTGCTCTCTGAGCAGTGGCGGCACGTTGTTTCGAACCAGCCATGTGTGACCTGCTATTGTCATCCATCTGCTTTAAGGGATCAGTTTTGTTGCTGTCCCATCACAGAACTGACCTCAATAGCTTGTGTCTGTGATCCAGCCAGAGACAACCCTCAGCTTTCCTAAGGATATATTTTACATGACATTCTCCTAAGTTTATGCTGTTCGGAAATTCTTTGGAGATTTATTCCTTTCCTCCAATGATAACAAAAAAAATTCTCAGAGCCACAAAAGCACACCTTGAAATTAATGGTCTTGGTGGGTTTTATGTAGACAAGTATAGTCCATCTATTTATTTCAGACACTGCATTCATAATATCTAAGTATACTGAATGTGATATACTCTCTTAATAATTTTAATATGCAATTTAATATTTTTTTAATATACGCTCTTTCTTGATTCATTGCACTAACTCCCTTAAACACAGATAGCTACTGTACCTTGAATTGGACCTTTCGTTTCACTCTTTAAATTTAAACAGAGCTGCTTTCACATGTGAACATGAAACTTTGTTTCCTGACTCAGGACAGGATTTTTATTTAAAAAACATTTTCCACTCAACTACTTTCCCAAACCCAGACATTGTAAACAACTACATTTTCTCAACACCACCACAGTTCTGACCATTTATCCTTTTCTTTGAATTGTACAAAAAACATTGAGTCAAACACCACTTTCAGAACTCTTTTACAGTGCTATGGCAAGTGTATTTACACGCTGCTTCATAGGATCCAGAGAGAAATTGCTTTGTTTCACTGCTCTAGGCAGCATTGCAAACGAAGCTTTTTTATTGATGCACTTAATGATTCAGAAAAGTTTCCTTCTGGGTCACTTTGTGATGTTTGTCATTAAGTTCTGAAAATCAAAATAGAGTGAGACAAAAGAAAAATAAAGGACTCTTTGTGTACTTGTGCATGTTCTACGTGGACAACTCTTTCTTTGAAAAATTCAGCTAGGAAGAAGTATAATATTCCTGAAGTAGTGACTTTGTTCTATTGCACATACATTTTAAAAAGTCCTGTATCAGCCTGAATTTAGAATGGAGAAGAGCAGACTCAGACTTACTTGAAGCCAAAACCTTCTCTCGTAATGAGATTTAAAGAACTGAGCTGCAAGCTGAGAAATGTATAGAGCAGGTAAGATGAGAGGAAGGAGCCTGGTCTGCCGGACCAAGGAAAACACAGTGACTCCATGTCCCTGTGCCACCCTATGCACCCTTGTGTGAACTCAGAGTCTGTGGGCAGTTGTGGTATATCCGATCCTAACTCTCTTGTATGTTATCCTACATTATTTCCTAGAAAGGAAAGGCAAAAGTCTTTTAAGCTCTTCCCTTGTGAATCTTGTCACACCGATACTCTTTGGAGTACAGATGGGAGAGGACACAACAGAAGAAGGGAGCTGTGCTGTGCAGAAAAGCAACATATCACCCAAGAAAAGCTGGTGAGGAGCAAACCTGTAAGCGTGATGTTTGTTTTGGAGTGGAGAAGCAGCAGAGGATTCAAAGGCACCGGGCACAGCATGTAAAGGGACACTGAGGGCTGGCTGGCCAGGGAGTGCCTCTCACTAATACGGTATCGCGTGTATCCCGTAAGAAATGGCACCTATCATACAAAGACTTTTGGGTCATTTACATAGCCTCATCAGCAGTGCGAAATGGCTCCTTGTGGAGTCAGACATTTGGAAACAGATAAAGCCCGTAAAGAATGCTTCTTTTCTCCCTAAGAGATTAATGTAGATGTGAACACATTAGCGCCGTTTAAGGGAGAGTATTCTCTTTGACAGATAACTGGGATTGGGAATATTAGATTACCAAATAATGGACCTTTTAAATTCTGTCATCATTACTTATCAGGTACATTAGTTTAAAACCTGCAATTTTGAACTTAGCATTATTGAGCTTTTGAAAGATTAAATTACTGAGCTTTTGTTTGTGAATGGCTCTGTGAAATTTCCTGAAAAGGATAGTCCTAGTCCTTCATTGTGTAAACGTGAATGCCAAATAACATACTTTATTGATATTTACAGACATACAAACGATAGGACTAATGCACCTTAATGTCTGTCTCCTTGAGTGAAAAGGCAGAGCGTTTTTAGATAATAAGGTGCACTGTATCGCTTTTGTAAACCTGTTTGGAAGTTAGTCTGTATCCTTCCTGAAAACCTTATTCTGACAAGAGGCTTCTCATAGGCAGGGTGCAGTACAGGCTTCCTTCTAAGGGTGCTTTCTTTTACTCATTACGTAGATCAAAAAATACATAACTTCAGGTTATGGACATAGCTTGCATGTATAGGTTGGCAAGAGAGCCACCCCTGTCCAATACATTAAAAAATTAACTATTTATAAGCACATCCACAATTGCATTATATAGTGAGGATAAAGCCCCACATTAATTAGGTGATCAGTCTCATCAAGGGTTTAGGAACAGAATACGCTGCTGTGCTGTTAGGTCTCCCAGCTGCCTGCTAAGCATTTTTGCCCAGTGCCTTCAGGATCAGGGCCATTCTGCGAGATCTGTTCTAATGGCCATGGCAGGGCAGCTGTCCACTCTGCTGATAGAGGTACCAGCGTGTTCTGTGACCCCCTTCCTCATACTGCATGGTGAGGCTGAGTCTTCAAGGCAGGATTTTCAAAGCTGAATAGTGAAGTTAATCATCTCACAAATTCCTTAGACATATAATGCAAATCAGGCATTTTCCTTAGACCAACACCTTTGAAAACTCCCACTGAGTTTTTCAAAGTTGTTTGGAGAGAGCAAGACTTTTTATTTTTTCAAACTTTTCCAACTTTTTAAGAAGTCAACAGAGTAGTGAGCCAACGAATATAAAGAGTGATAAGCTACAGCCATGAAATGCAAAAGGAACATGTTAATGAGAATATATATTTGTTTAATGAGGTAGGTACAAATTATGCTCATAAAACAAAATCAGAGAAAAAGAAAAGATAGACTGTAAATATCCCTGACGCTCCATTAGATCCCAAATGTAGGTACCGCCTATGCCCTAACAACTCAAAACACTTGGAAACAGTTTAAAATATATTTTGTTTTGGTTGTTCCGTTTTTATGCTTTTTTAAAATTACTTTGTTTTTTCTTCCCTCTGAGATAAAACCTGTTATATTTGGGAGACAGACTTCAAATAGAGAAATGTTCTGTATATGTTAAAAGAAAGAAAATGATTTCAAAAACAAAGTCTCTTCTTTTGAGTGATGCTTTTTTCCCCTCTTCCCCCACAAATAAAGTTTACTTTTAACTCAGATGCATAAAACTGGACATCTATGCAACATATCAAGTCGGCTAACCGTGTGGAGCATACTTGAACTACAATATTCATGAATTGCTTATCAGCCCAAGATTAAAAGCCTTCCAAACTCTCCTATGTTCTTAGGTGTCTTTGACACAGAGAGAAGCTTCATTGTTACACTTGGATACTTGTAAGACTTGCAAAGTGTCACACAATCATCAAAAAAAAGCAACCGGGTTACTCATAAAAAATGAGTTTCATTCTCTCCTTAAAATGTTCTTGTTAGCACTCATTGAGAGAGGGAAAGATCAAAATACGTGCATGTACTTTTAATTCAGAGAAATTATGTTGAATCTCGTGCAAAATTGCTCCAAGTAGAATTTGAGTCACATAAAAAAATACAGTCTTTTCTACAGATTTAAACTGCATTAGCTATTTATTGGGCTCCAAACTCATTGAATGAATATCACTCTGCACTGGTACATTTTAAAAGATATTAAGCACGTGCAAACAAAGGAAAAAATAATCAAGCCAAAATTAATATAGTGATTTATTGCCCCCAAATTAGCAGAGCTATAGATAAAAAGAACACTAGATTATGAGGTTGGAGACATGAGTGCATTATCTTTCTGTATGACATAAGGGTTATGGGTGCCTTAACAGATTTGTGCAAAATGAAATAAATCAATATGGCTCATTCCAGCCAAGGCCAACATCTGCTTTTGTGTTTGGGGAGCAATGTGACTTGGAGACTCACAAATGCTTTTTCTTGCCTTTACAAGTTCCTTTCATTATGCTAAAAGCTCATTATCATTTTAATTTCTAGACCACAATTCTCATTAATTGCTACTAAAAAAAAAAGCTTCAGGTTTGAGCTGTGTGTAGTGCTAGAGAGCTTGCACGAGCATCAAGATGTGTTTTTTCCACAATATATGGGGAAGCACTCAATGGCTCAGCTGATTTCTATACTGGACTACACAGGACCCCAAGAAAAGAGTGATAAAATAACTTCCTATCTGAGCAGTTGTTCAGGAGGATTTTTGCAGCTTCCTCTAAGGACACAATTAGGAATGGATCCTAAGATCCATCACAAGACCATAAGATCAATTAGCTGCAACCAGTTTTCTCTGGCATCTTCCTTAGAGGGACAAGGTCTCAGTCCCGCTGGTGGTGAATGTCTTCAACGTACAAGCAAGCAGAACTCTGTGAGATGAAACTTTTTCTGTTTGAGATGAATGTGAAGAAATGGAAACTTCTCAACATGCTTATTCCAATTTACAGAAACCTGTTTAAAGAGCACATGCTAGTAAACTCCTACCATCCCAGAACAGTTTTTTATGCATTTCAAGCCATATTCTGCCACAAACACCCAGTACCATTTACACAGGCTAAAAGACAAGATCATTCCCTACTCAGTGGAATTTCACAATCCTCCAGTGAAAACAACGTGAAAGTAAGGAAAGCCAGCTCTTCATTGTTGTCCCTCATTTGAGCTCCCCCTCTTCCACTCCTGCAAACCTTTATAAACAGAAATGATCAAGTGAAGTCTTTAACATGAGGTCAGCTGCACACTGGCCTTGCAATGCCCAGTAGTACAAGTCTTTGGACACAGACAGGGCGTGTTTAGTTGCATGGTGGGCACCTCACACAAACAATATTGATACTACAGTTATGTGGAAGGCAGTAGCAATTCTATTTATTTCTATTAATAGCCTCTCACATAATGAACCACAAATATGCTTTGCTTTAGGACACAGAATAAAAAGATTATATACTAATAGCAACAGCCAGGGAGGAAACATGACAGGCAGGGACAACGAAGAGTAAACAAGAGAGACAGAATTTGAAAATGGCAAGGATGTAAGCAAATATTTGTGCAGGCTAGCTAATGTCAACCTACCTCTGCAGCGCCAGGGGCATGAGGTCCTGTAAGAAGGACCCTAAGCCCCATCCTGTCTGTCTCTCAAGGGGAACAGGCTCAGCCAGCTAGAAAATGGTCTAGGACTTTGGGGAAGAGGAGATATTCCTCAGAAATGTGGTTCAGAGTGGAGTCCTCAAAGAGACACTTAAGGCACTTCAGATTATTGAATACAAAAACCCAAAAGACAGCTATTAGGCTGCTGCGCTGGACAGAAATCTCTGCAGTGAGTTTTGAGGGACCAGAAACATTGACACACTTTCCCTGAAATTTTTGCTAGATGTAGAATTAAAATCCAGCTGAACAGAAATACGCCACTTGAAAAAATAAAGTTCATTTATGTTTTCAGGCTTCAAATGTGTTTAAAGCTCAGGTAAATGCAGAGGAAAAAATGGAGCAAATGTTATTGGAAGACAAGATGCAAATTACAGTCTAATCTCTCTGCAGTGATCGGCACACTCACTTTATCTGGTTTCCATCTGTCATCTGAGCTTCAAGTTTACAGGCAATGCACTGTCTGTCCTGAAACCTACAGCACCGATGAGGCGGTCAGTTTTCTGTAGTGGAGAGTCTCCGCCACAGAGACAACCAGTCTCTTTATTTGGGGAAAAAGGTTAGGGAGTTTATCCACAAATATACTGGAAAACTGAAAGCTTTTCTGTCTGTCTTTGCTTTTCAAAAAATATCACTTGTGCAAAGTTTTATCCTAGGATTGACCAGGAATACAATTTCTAAGCTCAGAAAAAATGCTTTCCACTAAAGAGAGTTTGTTTCAGATGATGGTGAAGAGAGTGCTGTGAGTGCAGCTAAGTGAAATTTAAAAGATCATTAGATTGATGGGTTTTTCCAACTAGTTTTCCTGTAAGTTTTTTTCCTGCTAGCTTGTAAAACTCACTTTTAAAGACTTGATTGTATTCTTAAATAAAAAATATTAAAGGCATAGCAGTTAGGGTGCTGTGCTGGAAAGAATTCTTTCTGGTGAATTTTAAGGCAGCAGAAATGTTGATATTTCTGAGTATTGAGCACTGTTCATGTAGTGAATGTCAAAGGCTTTTCCTCATTTTACTTGGAATTTAGTTCCATCACAAAATGTTGTTCTATGCTTGAAATAAAGCACCAGGAGTAGCAAATCTGGAACCAGTCAGTATACGAGATGAGACCCAAAGACATAAACCTGTGCTGCCTGCACTGTGGATATCAGGCATTTCTACCTAACTTCATCACTGAGTCATCCCATAGACAGAGGAAAGGCAGAAGGATTTAAAATCAACCCTATCTAATGCCCAAAATCAACCCTGCTTGGAATCCATGTTGGTTTTGTGATTGTCAGGTAGAAATGGCCACAGCCAACTTAGGCATTAGCTCAGACATTAAAAGCCTGAATTTATGCATCTGTAAAATGTGTGAACCCTTTTATATTTATGCATATATACTTTAGTA
The DNA here is from genome assembly GCA_026546715.1 of Gallinago undulata. NCBI lineage: Eukaryota > Metazoa > Chordata > Aves > Charadriiformes > Scolopacidae > Gallinago > Gallinago undulata. The sequence continues at coordinate 32,197,544 of JAOTQQ010000002.1, read as the reverse complement.
AAAAGAATAAATCACTTCTGAAACACAGTCCCTCCATGAGCAGGCCCCTGATGACAAATATGAACCACCTCTAAATAAATTTTCTGCTGCTCTTTGTCCACTTACTAAACTGCTTTTAAGAAAAAAGTAGAAAACCGAAGTGCCAAAAGCTTGAATAAAACAGATTAAATCTCGTAAGCCCTATATGCATCAGGTGTTAAATCTAGATGCAATGTGCATTCTGTTACCACCTGTGCTCATCTTATTCTGGCCAAAACAATATCCTCTGCAGGTGCGCAGAAGTAGGAATGTAACAGCGCTTCAGAGTAAGGGGAGAAAGTGGCAGCTTTGGCTGAGGCTTTCACATCAAGTCTGCAGTCAAAGAACATTTAGCTGCATGCCAGAGGATGGCCAGGTCTGTATGCAGAAATTTCTGGGAACCACATGCAGACGTGCACACTGAGAAATAGTTCTTGTGAGCTAGATTTCTCTGTGTACTGCTGCTGCTCCATCTGGAAATGATGGCACATGCCAGTTACAATATTTCCTGGGAATAATAAAAGGATCAATTAGACAAACAGTCCTTCATATTTATCATATTCATCATATTTATGAGCTGTTTCTGACATTTCTTTTTCTTTGCACTTTTTTCTTTTTTGCTTCAGCAGTAACTGAAGAATGATGATGAGATGCTATTTACAGCTATTCAACCCTTAGCTGCTCCCAGTGGCTAAAGTCAAACCTAAATGAGAGGGGTTTGGATAGAGAAGTAATAAACTTCACTGGTGATCCTAGTTTCTCAACTTCTGTGGAATACAAGGTCCACAAGGAAAGTCCTCTTTGCTCCACAAATACATGGTATTCCTTCCTCATCAGTCCAATGTTCATTAAAACTATAAGTGAAACCCTGGAAAAGTTTTCTTAAACCTGCTGCATTATTACCCATATAGGGAACGTGCCATTCATATGCCTCTTATTCAGCTCAGGTAAGTTCTCAGCAACACTTCTCCACAGTGACCTGCATCACCTCTCCACAGCTATTTGGAAGGTAAGGCATCTAAGTCAGGGGGAGAGTTATACTTTGAGCATTTGCAAGACTTTGTTATTCAAAACACAGTTTGAAAATGGCTGTAGGAATTTAATTAGAAACTTCCATTAGGAGATTAGATGACTAGAACAAAGAAAACCAGTGAAAAGGCTTCTTATTAAAACCAGTAGCACTGCAGAATATTGATAATATAACAAAGGAATGAGTGGATATGCATAGCAAATTATTAAAGGTTACAGATAAATGTCCAAAAGTTGCATAGTTTCTGGTTATCCCAGTATATACAGAAGCCACTGAGACAAGATGACACAGAGACCCTGCCTCTGCAGAATAGAGTGGCTGAGGAGAGCCATAAGTATTAAAGATTAGTAAATGTAAACTCCTCTGATAAATAATCATGCTTGGCAAAAGGAGAGCTTATGCTTGGAAAAGGACTGGAGCAAGAAGAGTCTCAGGGCTCTGTGACACTGCAGAATCCCTAGATACCCTCACTGGGCAACACCAGCCTAGGTGAGCCTAAATCCTAGGATTTTCTGCCCAGAAAACTGTCTTGATGGAGTCAGAAACTTTCACGGGGAAGCAAAAAATCACTAAATGTTTTAAAGTCAAACTTGGACACAATTTCAATAAGTTCACCTTCCTGGAACTCAGATTCTGCCACTCATGGTCAAATTTTAGCATCAACTTACTCAAAAACAGTCTTACTGTTTCCATCCAAGAGTGGTCCATATTCACAGCAGCCACCAAATCCTAATTTCTTGTGGTTCTACCCTCCATAAAAATCTGTTTCATTCCTAGTTTTATTGTTTATACAACTAGAAGCCCACTCTTATTTAAAACATTCTTTCTGATACAGTCTGTCCCACTTTTGAATATACTTCAATACTTCAAGATTTGGCCAAGACCAGTCAATGGGTTTGTAGTATGTATAAATAACCAAGACATAAAGCATCTTCCTTTTCAAAACAGAAGAGCTCGATTTTCCCAGCCATCAAGTGTAAGACTTTTGGTTATGTCTACACGACACTGCAATATTGAGCTAGCCCAGGGCTACTTAGACAGCAAAGAACCTTGTCGGTGTAGGTATGTTGCTGTCAGTATCTGAGTTAGGTCATGCAGAGTTTGATCAGATATCTTTGCATGACATTTCAGAAAATATAGAATGATGAATTGTAATTTTTAAAAATGCCTTGCTTACAGGGTTATACAGAAACCATTTCTATGAATACAGATGATTTTGCACCCTAGTATTGCTTGAGAAAGACCTCTTAAGTAACCAAGACAAAACCAGTACATGAGTAGGCGCGCACTGCCTACCTCAGTCCTTAGCCTTCTCACAACTGGAGATCCTCCCATCTTTTTCACATTTCAGTAGAGTCTGGTGAGTCAGTATGAAGTGCCTTGTGTCTCCTTGCACCGCTCTAACAGGCTGGGGCAGCTGAATAGCCTCGCTTTTCAATTCTAGGTCCTTCTTAATGAGACTAATGTGACTACAAACAAAGAGCCAGCTTGGGTGGAGATTAATAGACCTCCTGTTACCTCAGTATTAACTACACTGTAAACCAGGTAACACCTACCATCCTGCCCAGGTGGAAGCCAAAGCAGTACAGCTGGGAACTGGCAATGACAACAATTTGACAACTTTTGTCTCCAGAAAAGGAAGTAAACCAATAAATTAGCACACAGAAGCTTACAGAGAAAAGTTTCCTCTTTTTTAACACAAGACAGCATTTTAATGGTTACCAGTTAGTAAAAGGTTAATAAATTTGAATATTTCCAAGAAAAAAGTAAGGGTATTATAAGATGAATAGATAGCTAGATGGGTGACTGTAAAATACTAGAAAATTGCTGATTGCTTTGCTAAAGGGCAGAGGCAAATTACAATCATTGTCTTTTGTTCTTGTGAACCCAAGGCATATTTTTTTTTTAGTCAAGTTATTTTAAAATGAACCATACAAGAAACGATGATGTCCCAGGAAAAAGTGAATATAACCCAGGACATTTAAATGGGTCATGAAGCCATCCAGAAGCAATACTGAAACACCCTAATATATTTGCCCATTTCACAGGCTTCACACATTTTGGAAAAGGCTAGAAGACGCGTCTGTTTAACAATACTACAGTACCTTAAGGTCAATGTTATGGTAACACAATCTTCCTCCCTTTTGTCACAGAAAGAAAACTTGCTACTGCAAGATAAAATGCCATCCAATTCAGTTGTACAAAAATGTCAAGATTCCATTCTTCTACACTCCTTGTTGATGAAACTAGATGGGGTTACATGCTTAGGAAAGCATGGAATAAGGAGAAGTCTGTATGTGGTAGCAGAACAGCTCCAAAACACACCTTGTTTTGTACTTAAAAGTTTCCATAATAATTTCTACTATCCTGCTAAAACAAAGCCCCTCAAATGCAACCATAACAACTCCTTCACCTTCTCAAAAGCCTGTGGTGGTTTCTGAAAAATTCTTCTGATAAAACAGCAACTATTCCTTTCAGAAATTCAGAAAAAAGGAACAAAGTTTCCTTCTGAAGAAAAATTAAATCATCTCCAGTCTGCGAGGCTGTTACACAGAAAGAGTACAGTTGCCTTAGCTGGATTCCCATAGCAGCTTCTCGTCCTAGTGGCAATCTGGACTAGGATGTCTTTTTATTTTATCACGTCCTTGTTTTGTCATGAAGAAGTACAGTGATTTCATGCAAGAGTATAGTAATTCCTGAGACCACAACCCGATTGTACCCATGGTTGAGAGCTCCTTGATGTGAAGCTCAGCAAGGGAAATCTTGCTTTGTCCTGAGGTCTCCTTAAACCCCTGCTCCATCAGGAGCCTGGTGACACCACAGAGAGCCAGCACAAGCCCGGAAAGGCTGTTCTGGCACCATTCCCAACGATGACAGTCAGGCTGAGCAGCCTGGCAGCCTGGTCCAGAAGCAAGGGGCCACCCTGGGACAACCAGAATCTTTGGAAGTCAGGAGCTTTGGGGGCCTCTTGAGCCCCTTTCTTCTTTAGGGAAGAGCTTCCTGAAATTCCACTCAAACTAACTCCAGCATTTCCCCAACCACACAGTATCTGCTTAAACTTATGTTTATATGGTAATATTTAAATTATGAAGCACTAGCCTTTCACCTTTAGGTTCCTGACTGGATTCAAACCCTCCTCCTATGGGAAATGAGTTTGGTGGCCTAAGCTGAGTCTCGACTAGACAAAAGTCCTTATCTCCAAACTCCAAACACAATTCAGCACAACATGGCATGATTGGAAGTCCCTGCTCAGGAAAAGACAAGGAATGAGTTTGTGTCAAAAGTAAATTACCTAAGTAATCAAATCAATACTGAATTCAAAGTGGAAATATCAAAATTATCAGGTGGTGTGGCGGAGGCTACAAAATTGCTGTTTAGCACAATGTTTTCCAGCTATATTCAAAATGAGAAATGTCATTTAGAGCAGATAAACTACAAAAAATGAGGTCAAAGCTGCAAAGAAGCATAAGCTGAGAACCTTAATAAATTAAAAAATTTCCTTGAATAGCACCTTATCTCCCTTGGAAGAATGCATACAGTCTGGAACTGTGTATCTTCCCTCCTCCCGAGTACGAGGCAAAGAACGACCACAATCTGCATCTCAGATACATTTGAAGATGGCTAAGCATATGGTAGAAATATCATTTAGAGGTGAGTCCTTATGCAAATATGACGAGTTTAAAATTGAACATTGTATGTTGTGGCAAAATACCTACAGATGAACTAACATATCTTTAAGTTAAAAGACATTCAGGAAAACACCGAAAAGTACAGTTCTCCTCTCGGGCTGGAGGGGATAAAAAGATGTAACAGGCTGTGCACCTCTTCACTTGATGATGAAAAAAAAAAGTGCCTCTTACTGAAAAAAAAAATTGTTGTGTTGTGATCCTTAAACCATCTCCTGGTCAAGTTAATGTGACATTAGATATTCACATCTTCCCTGCCTGCTTGCTTTATAGTCTCTACCCTTTACTCACAACAAAATGGATGACAGTTTCATTACAGAATGGCATCACTTGTCAAACTTTGAATTACCGATCATAAAAATATCAGTTATTCTTTGAAGGATTGTTTGAGCACTCTTTTTCTTTTTTTTTTTTTTTATTTTTATTTTTATCAGCATTACTGTTTAGTGCAACGTACACAAGGGGTTGAGGGGGGAAGTGATGGTAGAAAGAAATCAAACCTGGCTGAAGAGCTATGAGTTTGCAATACCCTACCCATACAAACAAGCTTCTATCACAGTTATAGACAGCAGAAATAAAAGGGAGCTTTTTGGCTCACAGCTATAAAAAAAAAATTATCATAGTGATGAAGTTCCTCAGCCATCAACAGAGCTGTGATAACGCTGTTTGATGATGATTTTCCCATGAATGTTAAACAGCCGCCACTGCGGAGGAAAAGGAGCTTATCTGCACCTAATACTGATCTCTAATTCCTGCCCTTCTTGAACCATCCATTTTCTAACAGCATTAACTGGCAAATTTACATCCCATCTTAATGCTGCTAAAGAGGACAGGAGATGAAGAGTAAATGACAGCAGTGTAATGAGGATGGCTTTTTTCTCCTTTCTCTTTAATGGCTGAAGATTTACACAATTGTCTGTAAGCTTATATAGAGAGCTTACCTGAACCTTTTGCCAGCATGGATTCAACTTACAGGAGCTTTTGTTAACTAAATACACATAAATATTTTTAAGGAGGTTTAATATTGTGACTTCAAAGAAAGCTAAAAGACAGGATGAGAAAAAATATTTTTAGCATTTTGATTACGGATAAAAATTGCTAATATTTCTTTCTTAAGCAGAGGCAGTTGTATTTCCAAAATACAAAAATCAGATTTTAATAAAAATTCTTTTTCTGCTAAAAATACTTTTTCTTGTCATGTAGAAGAAGAATCTTTTTTTCAGGTTACAGAATTTTAGTGAAGAATTATCTCCAAAACTCAGAAATCAATGGTTATCCAAATACATTATGTAGAGCTGTGTTTCACATGTCACCCACAATATGGATTGCTTTCTGATCATGTAGCTTCCATCAGAATAGAAGGCGCTACACTGCATGGCAGAAAGGAGAGTAAGAATGGAATGTTCTAATATAGGAAACCACAGCAACAATACTTGGCCAGATTCAGTCAAAGTATTTCTATACATCCAGATGATAATTTCAACGGAAATTAGAACCAGTTCAAGATGTGCTGTTGATATTCAAAAGGCTCTTGGTCTGGCTCAGGCTTTAGCCCAGATACAAAAGACCAAATTAAATTAGCAAGAATTTTTTTTTAAGATAGCTTTTTTCTCTAGGGTGTATAAGAAAAGCTGTAGCTGAAAGGGAAAACACAAAATATTGTTTAGAAATGCAAGGGTGGAAGCTTCAACTCCCACTCCATGAGTATAACCCAGGGCAGCACATCTGAAAGAAATGCAAGACAGAGGACTTGCTGGTTTTCATAGACTTTTGTTATAATCTATTATGTTAATTCTTCAGAAATGTCAGTGTTTGTTTAATACACACTACCACTATTTCCATATCAGGCATGTCACAAGTATTTAATACGTACAAGATAAATATGGGTCTTTTCGTGTACGCATATCTATGCACAAATATGCATATGTAAGTATAATATTGTATCAAATGGATATGACAAACATAAACATCCAGCATAATAAAATATTCAAAATTAATTTTTATTCTTCTTCCAGCAACACTGGTATATACTTCCCTTCCCTTTCTCAATGGAAAAAGTGTAAATGTACCTTGAGAAGAGGTTCTCAGGAGTGTGCTGCCTGTCTGCCCATACACCTACCACTGCTCATCTAATGAGGATGCAAGAGCCCTGAACTACTGTTGGGTTAGAAATAAGAAAAGACAGCAATTCCAGGCCAATGACTGTTGCTACGCTGACTGTGGCAACATATATTCTCGGAAACACAATACAAACTTTATGCTTAAGATAACATTTGGCGTTTACATTTATACAGCATACTCATCTAAACCCCCAGGCCCTAGATTTTAAAAGATGTGTAGGTTTCTAAACTGCTTTACTACCTTCGATTATTTAGTCTTCTTTTAATGACATTAGGACATGCTGTAGGTAGAACCCAAGACACACAACAATGTATCAGATGATATACTTTGCTTTTAGGTATAAAAGGAAATTTGGATGGCTGTCTTCTGTTCCTCTACATTGATCTCTTGGTCCTAAAAGCCTGATAACTTAAAGTAAAATAATTTTTAATCTGTCATTACTGTCCAAAACAACTTAAACAATCTGTGCTTCAATTCAAGCTAGTCAGCCCTCAACCACAACGAATTGTCCATAACTTTCTTCTAACCTCTTAAAGACACCTTCATTAATTGCTATAACTAGATCTCATAGAGAGAAATAAAAGCAATACATGCCCAGAATCATCTAGGTGCTTCTGTTTATAATCAATTCTGACCCAAAACCAGATTGTTTTGATAATGATAAGCAGTTTTAAGTATTATGTTACCATGACCCAACACTACTTAAATTCCAGAATTACTAAGGAAGTTGTCACATAGAAGTCTTCACAGAAGAAACAGATAAGCCTGCATTTTGTGATGTATAGATCAAACCAATTTCAGAGGCTGGGAAGGTCTGTATAATCCTGTTTTGGTTTTGATTTTCCTTTGAGAATCATCCAAGCCTTCACAACAGTTGGCTTTTTGGCAGACAGAAGTGCCCTGTGACAGACCAGTTTGCCTTTTCCAAATAGGTCCCAAACTGAATCACTCTGCCCACCTTTCAGATCTGAAATAACTGCATGCTTATTAATCCAGCTATCTCCATGACATATTAGTACCCTACAATCTAACTTTCCTGGCAGCCCATCCTTCTACATTGCAGGCAACTTTGTGAAAAAATGACGACACCAGGGAAGAGGCCTGAGCTCAGAAGTAAATGAGAATCTTAAAACACAACAGGATATAGATGTAGAGGACACTAAAAAAGAATCTAGGAAAAACTACTGGCATCCATGTCTCCCTGTCTCTCCAGTGATGTAAGCCTGGAAGTATCTCACTACAGCCAGGTGAGAATTTTTTATAGAATGCTATTTCCAGGAAAACAGGGCTCTTTTCACAAGAATCAAAACATTATCGTTTTCTTATAAAAACAGAATTAAATATATCCATCAGGCAGATGGATATAACTGGAAAAAGTCTGGGGTATGCCTTTTTTTTTGTTAATGAAATTGAAACTGATTCATTTATAACATTTGAATTAAACTTGCCATGAATCACTGCGCTATGTTATGAAGGAAAACACAGTTCAGTGTTAAACTATGCCATAGAAAACATCTGTTTGGTGTAACAAACTAAAATGAAACATTTTAACATTTTAAAATTGTTTATATAACTATCCATTACACTGAAAAATCAGTCTGATAAAATGAATCTAGAAACATCAAAACTTTGGCATTGTAGATATTTCTGGTTTTAGCCAGTTCTTCCACACATTCACACAGACTTAGATCTACATTTAAAATTTGTTTACAGTTGGCTGCATGATAAGAAGGCAAAAACAGAGCTCAGTGTGTCCAACAACCTTGCAATGAATACCCACCACAAATAAATGTAATGGTATGAAAGAAAGAAAACCAGGGAAGCAACAGTAGAGGTCCACCTGCATCGCACACTTGGAATTAGATTAAAAGATGAAATATAATTAAAATATCACCCTAAAATTTCATTGTCTCCTCATGTTGTAGCATGTGCCATAAGAACCAGTATTGTCAATGCAGCATGCCAAGTGTACCAAAACTGTACCTTACTATAAACTGCAGATTTTTGGTGTATATATAACATTTTAGCATAACAGGATAAAGATGTGCCTTCAACTGTACTTTACAAACTATTTTCTCCTGTGCTACATATTTGTGAAAAGAGGAGACAAGGATATAATGGAGGAAAAACTATAGCCAGAAATTAGGGGCTTATAAAGAAAGTGCAAATACACTCCTAAAACAAACAAACAAAAAGCCTTAAATACCATCCAAACTGCTTGAATAGATCATGATGCCCCAGATTGTGTTAACGCTAAGCCTTACAAAGAGAGATGGGAAATATGATGTGGCATAACTCTGCATTTAATCAAGGTGAATCCCTCTCTGCTGATTATCAAGTGAGGATAGATTTCCTGCTCCACTCAATATCCTTACACGTGAAGAAAGATACTGTGCCCGATAACATCTAAAACCATAATAAGAAAAAGAGATTATGTTAACTGTTGCTTAAGAAGTTTCTTTGTACCAGAGAAACAAACAAATTGAAGGCTTTAAAAATCAAAGGGCAATTTAATGTTGCAGTTCTACATGAACTCAAAAGGACTAATAAAGACCTGCTGCCTCTTGTTGCAGGTAGATCACAGAACTCTCACTGTTTTGAGCATGTCAGCAGCGGCTTCCTACTCCCACCACCTTATACCAACCCTGGCTGGCCAGCTTTATCTTCAAAACTGGATTACAGGCTGTCTACACTAGCTTTATTATTGTACTTGAGAGAAGAAAAATACAAGGCAGCTATCCTTCTGGGGAGAAAACAGTCCACATACCTCAATAGGCAAAGTCTGGTTTTTGTATGTGATGTGCCCCTCCACCAATCTGCAACACTGAGCCAGAGGCCCCTCCCAGGCTACAATGGTGCTAGATTGTCTAGTGGAAATGGATTCTATTTAGCAGAAAAAAACAAGCTAAATACAGAATGAACCGTCTGCATCAGAGACCCTAAATCAGGACCCAGATCAATAAAAATCCCGATAAGCTGGACTGAACATGCTTTCTCACATAGAGGCTTTTTGGGGAATGTCTGAAGCTATAATATTGCACGCTTGAGAAAGCCAATGAACAACCTGATCCCACTGTAGTAAGAAATATTTCTGACTACAACGAAGCGAGGAGGTGATGTGCAGGTGAGAGATAACAGTGCCTGTCCTGCAGTCCCACAAGACACTGCAAGGACATCGCAAGATTACCCTGAGCAAAGCATGCAGTTCATCTCAGGTGATCTCCCCGATCTTTGTCCCTCCCTTCCACATGCAGATGAGGATGTGGATGTCCAGAAAGTTCCGTATCAACAGCTTTCCTGTTTGTCATTTGATACAGCCCTAGTATGCCCTGGAACTCTTCATGATCCACGTGTGGCCGACCTTAATTCTACAGTGTGTTAAGATATATGCCTGGCCTTAATTTGCAAACCCATATATTCATTTCAGTCAATGCGATTAGGAAATAAAAGAAAAAAGAAGAAAGAGGGAGTCATGCCAAGGGGTGACTTTATATCTAACCATACAATCCTAGGCATCCAGACTTGATCAAATAGATGGAAGCTGTAAGCAGTCAGCACAACAAAAGACAGGAGTAAGTATTAACCAGCCCCAGTTAACTTTTTATGCACAGACCCCATAGTGTTTTGCTGCAGACTTAAATACATTTTAGTGAATGTGTCAAATTATGATGCTTATAATGCAGTATTGTGAATTCAGCCTGTGCAAAATATCACCAATGACATTTTCAAGTGGTCCAGTTTGAAAATATGACCCTTAGAGACTTGAAGAATAAAATTAGTCAACTCTGTAACTTTAAAATAACTCTTTTCTAATTAAAGTGTGATGAAGCTTTCAGCCTATCTAGCCTGGGATGCAGAGTGTACGAGCAAGCCAATTAGAGATAGTAGCAAAACCAAAATGGTGTCACAAAAAGATTTACCACATCAGTCCCTCCAGTAGCTGTAGCATTTCTGCTGATAAAGGTGAAACAACAGCTACGGCTGCAGCTAAGGCTGAAGCTAATGTTAAGCTGACAAATCAACTTTTAGAGTCTTGGGAGATTCAGCAGAGCTATCAAGAGGCACAAAGGCTACTAATGCTTATGTCATACTTCTCAACTCTCACATTTTACCCAGGAGACACCAGATTTTTTTGGCTTAAAATTTTTTTGATTTTTGTATTCTCTTGGGCAAAAAATCAAAGAGGCCCATTAATTCAATGAGAATTTCACATATCTCACTGCTTGATTTTTTTTTTCCATAAGACTCACACTGTTTGAGGTTGAGAAGTATGGTCTACTTTGATAATGACACCCTGAAGGATAGCGCTGGTAGAAAGATGAACATGCAATAAAATCCCAGCTGCTGCTATTCAGTGCATGTCGATGCTTGCATTCAGGTGGAGACACCACCATATATCACTACCTTGCCATTCGGGGAAGTCTACATAATAAGAAAAAAAGAACAATTCAGCTGCTATTTGAACCTACATAGCACGGAAAAGAGAACAGATTGGTCTGACTCTTGTAAGCAAGCGTACAGCTAGTAATAATCTGTCAAACATTTGCACGCCTTGTGGTAATCTGGTTCACCACTTCTTAGAGGACATGATTACATGCTTACTTGAACAAATCTCCCTGGCTGTCTAGTGGTGAGCATTAGTAGAAATGGGAAGAGACAAACAGATATGATGCTACAAAAGGAAAAAGAAGATTTTTATGACAGACTTCCTTCATGTTGTTCCAATCTTTCCTATCTCAAAATGCTGTGGGGGAAAAAAAAAATCAAATTTTTGCAAAAACTTCAAGTTCTAGATAAAAGCTAAAAGCAAAGCAATTGTTAAAGGACAGACTAAGGTCTTGCAAGTAAAGTACTACTCAAGGTAGGTTCAATTTATGTTCAAAAAACCCAAGAATACAGGTTCTTTGGGGTCAAAAGCACACGTGTTTGGGCACCTGAGGGCAGAATTACTAGATTTTCTGTATACTCTGTGTCACCGAAACAACCCAGTGTACCCTGTATTTACACTCAATCACATTCCATGTGGTAGAATCATAGCAGAGTAAGATGTGCGATAAAGACACAGGAAAAGTATGTACCTTGAATTTGGTAAACCTATATCCAGCTTCAAACAAATCTGTTCTCCTTCAGTTGCTTATAACTTTGTAAAGTAACAATATGTGTGTTATATATATGTTATTCAGAAATTAAGGTGAGATATAAAATAGAAAACACAGATGCAAAGTTTCAGAATTCACTATACCAGTGCAGTTCACCTAAAAAATTCAGATCTGAAATTGAACTCAAATTGTACGTGTGGCTCTTCAAAGCCGTAGATTTAATTCAAGCTTAGCTGCATCATTATTATTATGAAGAAACAGTAATTAAGAGACTAAGTTAACCAGAAGAATTGGGAAAAAATGTAAGGCAAAGCATAATTTTAAGATGTAGGTAAACACAGAAGAATGATGTCTAGTTAATTACATGAAGGAGCATGGAAATAATATGAGTAAGGAGTCAGACATTATTGAAGGTAATAACACCCAGTAATATATCATAGATTATATGAGATAAATTGAAGAACAGTAGATTCTTTACAGGTTCAATCAGAAAAGGTTAAAAGTAAGTAACCACCGTATAGTCTGCCATCTATGGATGGTGATATGAAAACTAGCCTTTGGAAACAGCACAGGGGTGGTGGTTGAAATCCTGTATGATCACCACACAATTTTTCAGAGGAGGCAGAAAAAAATCGTACAGATTTTCTGAATCACTGGATCAATGATACTTGCAAAACATCTGCATTTGACATAAGATGACATAGTGGAGGAGTCTTTTGGAAACAAGAGAACCATACGATGGTCTTGGTGCTGGAAACAGCAACTAAAGGAAAGAGTTCCTAAACTCTTAAAAACTCAGAAAAAATGATAAAATCCCCAAATTAAGATTTGATTTTCAGTTTGCAAATAACAGAGCAAAGATGCCACAAGAAATATTACTAAATGTCCAACAGAAACACATTTCTAATTGACTGAGGCCATTCTGCCTTTATAATGCTGATACCTGTATTTCTGATTTTGTCTTACCAAAGATGTTTTCTAAACCTGTCAGTTTAAGCAGCACACGCAAAATACAATCTGTTTTTTCCTGGGGCCAGCATTTTTTTTTCTGGGCTCTGAAAGCACAGCTCTGATACAAATCTACATCTATGTGTGCCTGCTGCATTAGTGATCATACGCAATGGCCTGTCTGCTGTGCGAGATTATGGGGATACTGCAGGCAGGGGGCAAAGGATCAGCCAGGATGTGTACAAACTTCAAATTGCTGGCTACACCCCTGACTGAAGTCTACATAAATTATGTCCACCACGTTCCCATCATTTATTTCTTTTGTCGTTCCTTCAAAGAACTCGGTCGTATTCTGTCTGACAGGATTTATTCGTGGTAAAACCATTGCTGATCTTCTTTTAATAACCCTTTCTCCTATAAATACCCAGCGCTTTCATCCCTAATGATTGATTCTCATATCTTAACTTTCAGCAATATATCTGAGGATAGCTATTGAAAAGCAAGTTTCATCTGCCAAGGCAAGTATAAGATGAACTCAGGTGGCTCTACGCTTAAATGTCTATGTATCTATTTATCATCTGCTAAGGTACAAACAGCTCATCATTACAACAACAACCACTGAAGATGAAAATAATATCCTTCACTCAATTCTGAAGCAGGAATCCAGTGGCTGGAAATAGCACTTTAACTTTTTTGAACATGAAAAGGAAAAAACAACCTTTTATCACAGACATTTTTATGTCAGAAAGCCATTTCCCACCCTCTCCATCAATATATGTCTACTACAGCTAACACACACACTAAAAAATGTGATTAGTTTGTTTTAATACAGACTCCAAAATTCTATAGTTTCAATCTCCTTTTGGTGAGATTTTATAATAAAATTACGGGTAATGATTGAGGCTGTCATATATTAGAGTATTCATATGCAGCTAGTTACTGAGTGGTTTATTTCCTCCTGTTTTAAAACATAGAGAAAAAAACTTGGTATGTGCTTTTGCTAGTCCAAGTTTGCCTGTTTGTGTGCACTCTAGAACGAGCTAATGCAATTCCACTGCAGCGTTTTGTAGGTCTTACTACACTGATGAAGAAACTTCAGTTAGTCTGGAACTCAGCTGCTGAAATTTTGACTGACACGATGCATGAAAATCACATTACCCTGGTTGTAAAAAACCTTCTCTGGCTACCTGTAAAGTACAGGATTATGTGTAAAGTCCTAGTTATTAACTTAGAAGTCCTTAAATTGACTTGGGTTTGAATACCTCAGAGACATTCTGGAACCATACATCCCCAGTCGTTTTCTTTGGTCTCAGTCAATTGGATTAGTTCTTTTTGGCTGAAGACATTGAGCTACAGGGCATTTTTAGTGTTTGCTCGCTCCTCATGGAATTCATTAACCATGGAGGTCAGACTAGCTGACTCTCTAACATGCTCTATATCTGAACTTAAGGTATACATTTTCAGATTGCTTATTAGGATGTATAAACGTTATATGATTCTCTCTTGTAGGTTTCTATAGCCTTTTCACATATGCACATATGAGTGAGTGTCAGTATTTCAGAGCTAGAATTAGTCTTGTCTTAGGGTTATTTTCCCCCTATGCACTCCAAGAAAAAAAACACTGTATTATTGCAACTTTTCCCAATAGCCTTGCAAGGATTCAGAGAAGAGACTTGACAGATGGAAACCCAATGCTTAGACAAGACATTCCTATATTTTAAAGCATGTTTGACAATATGATCTAGATCAATATGTTCAGGAAGCACAGCAGGCAAAATAGAGAGCAAGTCTCTTTTTAAGCTTTTTGAAGTCTTTCATTCAAATGTTATGAGTATTTGCTTTTAAGATATTTATAACTGTCTTTCTTTTTCTCACCAGTACACATCCAAAGAAGCTCCCTTGCTTTTAGCTGGTCTGCGCTCCAGTAAACAAGCACTGAATTCAGGCATTAGATCAAATTAAGTTCTGATCTAAATAATTCATAAGACTAGATCAGATCATAATTTTACTGCACTAACAGACATTTGTATGAAACCTTGTGTGGTGTGATAATACTTACATTCCACAGTGGTACTGCAGGTGGACATACTCTAAACTATAAAAGCATAACAAAAAAGGTTGACTGATGAGTTTAAGGGTATTTGATTTGGCCCTCCTGCTGTGTCCTAGGCAGAAACCTTAACTAGCTATACAGAGGATGATGCAATGAAAAAAAGGAGGCACGGATGCATCTAATCCATGCACGTGCTCCCTATATTGGTATATCATATAAAGAACAATTCCCTATCAGCAGTGTATGAATAACCATGTCTTGAGCTTGCATGCCAACAGTTATGGGTAGATGTCATCACTTTTAAAAATAAAAGCTGTTTCTATAGACATGCAAGACAGATTGGTGAATTTGCCTGGTTTAAATTAGGCTGAGTGGTTCATGATGGTGTAAGGAGGGGAAAGATATTTTAATAAAACCAGCCAAATCAAACCTTCCCTGCCCAATCGACTTTTCACAGAACAGGTTGACAGGGTATTAAAAGCTGTTCCATAGCATTCTGCATGTGAAAAGGGTGCCTAAGCATCTAGATTTAATAGAGCCTTAAATAGCTATAGATAATTTATTCTAGTTTTAAGTTCTGTTTTTCAAAAAATATGAGTCTTACAAAAATGGTTTCCATGCAAATCAAAACCAGCTGAAAGCTTGCCAAGGCCAAGATGTAATTTAAGATGGCATTTAAGCTGCTCTGTCTTTTTTGTCTCTAGAGATATCATCATAAAATAAAAGAATTCATCAGGTAATGTTTTCTTCATTATTCAACCGCACAATTCTGAAGTGAAAAAGATAATTAGACATACAGTGCTGTCGACACATAGTTTATGAGGAGATTCTGATTAATTAGCTATGGTAAAAGGTTTTTATATAGTCATAATTAATTTATATTTCAAGAAAAAAGGCAAACAGACAGTACACAGATTTTAATATTTCTTTCCTCTGACAGATTTATCAAAGTAATTCTGAAGTTCTGTTGAACCTACTGCACTTCATTGTTACTTTATAAAGCAGGAAACAGACATCTAACAGCACAACTAATATTGACTTTCCTGGGAGTCAGGCAGCTTAACACTCTCACACCACTTTGAAAAATGAATTTTTTTTCTCTACTGAACCAGCAAATGAAACCACTGTGAACTGCTCACCAAGACACACCTTGGTCTGGAATACATTGAATCAGCAATGCAAAATTTGGATGTAACACACAGGTTGCCTTCTAAGTTCTATCATACTTCTACTGAATTGACCAGATTTATAGTAGGAGTGAGGTCAAAAGGTTATTTTTCCATATTTCCTTTACTTTTGCATATTGAGTATTAGCTAAAAGAGTTAGACATACTGTCTTCATATATTGTCATGTTAGCTCTAGACTCATGCTCACACTCAAATCTAAACTCCCCTAACTGACCTCATGGGGAACATGTTGATTTATGCTGTGGTTAACACTGGAGTGAGCCAGCCAGCATTGCTGGCCAAGTGAAGGATGATGCAAACTCAAGCAAATTCAAGTGAGAAGAAGAAATGCAACTTGTTCAAACCATATGGTACAGAACTAGCAAGCCCGTACTCAGACACAGATTAACAAAGGCAAAGCCACAGAGACTAACTTGTATATCTTCAGTAAATTACTGGCAGGGATTAATTTAATCCAAATAAATCACTGATCTTTGAGACAATCCTTAAACTGCATCACTATGTTTTTAGGTATGTTAGCCCTAGCACCTATGTACTATAACATAAGGTTTCATTTTTTTCTGGGACAAACACATTATGAATTCATGTTTGGATGAGGCTAAAGGTACAAGCACACATGCAATCACCAGATCAGGGATTGCTATTCACTTTTTCTAGTCACTCATTCTGAGAGAGACTTAGAGGTAAAGTCTCCTCTTGGGACGTTCATCAACAACCACTGGAAACAGTAGGAGTCTTTCCAATATAATTTGGCTCAGGTCTTTGAAAATACTCAGGTGGCACTTCAGCTACTGGCAGAATTAGAAAGACTGCCAAAAAAACTGATTCTTCTCTTGTTTCAGCAAGAACCCTAGTGATAAAAGTAGCTTAGAAATCCTAAACTGCAAGATCCCAAGTAATGTCCATTCAATTTCTGATTAAGCTTATTTGATGCAGTATATTACTCAGAATGATTTGGAGCTATAAAAAAATGTTACAATAGTGAAGATTCCTGAATAAATAATTCTCAATTAAGTGTTAGCACCTAATTATATTAACTTATAGTAATTACTGATTCAATTATGAAATTGAAGATTAACCTGAAAATGCAGACTGGCTAATTTATTTTTACTACAGCTATACACTAATAGCATATGTAGTTGGGCTTCTCTAGGCACAAGCAAGGTGAGGGTTATTTTAATATTCGTTTAGGAAGCTCGATTATCATGCAACACTTGAAGAATATCTGACTAGAATACCTACCAAATTGTGTCTGACACAATGCTGCATTTTATTATTCTGTAGTCTCATGTATTTTGCACAGAAATAGGGGAAGAAATATACCTTGATATTTATCATCTCTGTTTATGATTTTTTATTTTTTCCATTCAAAATATGCATGGGCCATTTCATGTCAGAACCTGACTTTTATAGTAAGTAAAAGAAGTATACACTCCTAATACACTTATGTTGGATTTTGTCTTGGCGACAGGAAAATTTGCTTTACAGTTCAAGTTTGGGTAGAGGGGAGTATAGGTTGAACTGTCAGTCCCAATTATTTTAGTAAAGTATTTAGGGAAAGCTTTTGACTATTAAGAATGGTGAAATAGAGTAAGGTGAAGATAACACAGGTAAAGCTTCTTTGGATCTGGGAAGACGGACTAATGAACTCCTGAGGTTCCTTCCAGACCTCAGATTTTATGAAGGTGTGTAAAATAAGACTTTTGGTGTTTTGATCTCATGGTTATAATTTTTCAAAAATGCAGTAAAATAAAAGAAATTTATTATCATTTTAGTATATTTAGCACAGCAGAGTAACTGCTAACTTTCTCTACTGTGTGTGACTAAGGACAAAGTTTTGCTACAGATTTCCACTTTAAAATCACGTGACTAGAAAAATAACCGCATGCCTTGGAATCTTAAACAGGTAATTTCTCACAAGTCAAATTTTCAGTGATCATTTACTTATTGTGCTACTTACAATAAATATGATTCTCAACAACAAAGATAAGAAGCTGTATTTGTGAGCGGTGCATGTCACATATTTAAGATGTAACAAAGCAGTAACGTGTACAGATTATGTATTATTTGTTAGTGTCACTTCCAATACTCTTTCTTTTCCAAGCAAAAGTATAAAAACCATGTGATCAGTTATGACACTTTATGTGTTAGCTTTCACCCAGATAAATGTCAGATTTAGATAATCCTATGGGATCTATGTTTCAAATGCTTCAAAACATGACTCTGGAAGTTTAAGAAAATACATACATACATATTATTGAGATTAGTATACCAAATAGTAAAGTCCTGCAATAATAATGTATGGGGCAGGATTGAGTTTAGCAACCACCTCCAAACAGCTCCTATGTGAATTAGTGGAAACGAAGTATATGGTAAAGGGGAATGGATTATTCAGTAAAAGCGACTATTAAATATACCATTTTTACCTAATCCATCTTGGTCCTAGCATGTTCTTGAAAATTTTAATCTCAAGTATATTTCTAACTTTCAGGAAGATAATATATAGCATATATGGCTTCCCAAAGTGTCTGCTGTGGATATTTTTTTTAATTCTAATGCATGGGCTTTTGCATACATAATTGTTTTTTCCTTTACCATTTCTTCTTGTTTATATTTTTCCCATTTTAAATACCAAATTTCTATAGCATTCTCAAACAAATAAGCATCAGTATGAATACCACTGCTGTAATGGCAAGACATTTTTCTGTTGTAAGAGCACTGATCAACTTGGCCCATCATAGGCTAAATATCTATTAATATTCTGCAAGCCTTCTGAAGTTTCATATTTACTAGACAAGTCATTTTTGGGAACTGAATCTTGCAGGAAAATTTTGTAATTAATCCTCAGGAATCCAAATCCTTTTCCAAAATTAATTTTGCTTTTGAATATTGTCTTTTAAGACACAGCCAAAGTCAAGTGTGCTATGACACAACCTTAAAGGGAAAATTTATATCTTGTAGAGCCTCTCAGGAATACAAATAAGTCTAAGTGTGTACTTACTGAGAGGGCTGCTGTATACTGAGATCTTACCTCTTTGTCACATACCATGGTGCTATACAAGCAAGCAGAAAACTCCAGGGCCTGCAATCTGCTCTTTTGACTTGCTTTCCTCATCAGAGTCTCATACTGGAAAAATATAAAGAAATAAACGATAATAGTAATAATAATAATAATAAAAAAGTGAGATTGTGCAACCTCATTTGAGTTTTGGAGAAAGTCAGATTGTTTCATGCTTAAACAGAAACCTGCCACTACCCAAAATAATGTTAACAAATTATATAGGAGTTCATGGTCTCAGCATCACTTTCACCTCACTTTTTCTACTTCATGACTCATTTACTGCATGCTTCAGTTACTTCCAAGACACACTGTATTAATTCTTTCATTAATTAATGTAATAAGCATTAAATATTTTAAGAATTCTTTAATACTAGTTGGCAATCTGAGGGCATGAAAATACCATAAGAGAGACATTTGATCTTTCCAATACAAAACAGAATTTGTAGGATGTGTAGAAAAAGAAGCGTGAACAGCAAGGTTAACCTTGCACTCGAGTCCTTCCCATTGCTGTTGAAATCTATTTCTTGCTGACGGTTAACTCACAAATGCAAAAATTACTCACCTGTCTCCCAACTACGCACAGCTGCATAAATCTTGCTGCTGATCCAACCATCTGCAAAAAGCAGCAGCCAGTTAATGGAGAAATCCATAGCACACTTAGGAAGCAATACCTAATTTGCACAGTGCCCCCTGCAACTCAAAAGAGGCATCTGTTCTTTGGGATTCTCAATTAACAGTACTGAATTCCATTTGGGACCCTAAATGGACAAGCCAGCCAGTTTTAGTATTTCTGAGTTTCATCAAGGGCCTGATACAAATCAGACCGGGTTTGATTCATACACCAAAACAGGCTAGAATTGATGTCACTGATATCTATCCATAATAAAACAGTGGGCAGCAAGGAAAGTGCCAACCTTAAAAAAAAAAAACACCAAAAAACCCTGAGAAATCCACATCAGATAGACTTCTGCTGTGCACACACAGTTCAATATATAGAAAATATGTGATTAGGGCTTTGACACTTTGAAACATATGTAACTAGATATACTAAGAATTTAGAGTTAGAGCACTCAGCGATGATTTAATTGGGCCCTTATCAAAACATTCATTTCCTCGGGGAAAAAAAAAAATAAAAAAAAGAAACAGACCAATGTTGTGCAGTTTTGAAGAAAAAAAAGGATGAAGAAAATATCCTGAGTACTTACAATACAAATGACTGACTGCTAAAAGACAAGGGATGATATAGATGATGTCTCTATCTCAAGCTATATCCTTCTCTTGGAAACTAGCTCCGTGTAAACTGCAAATAAGCAAAACAACTTTTAATGAGAAAAGAATAGGATTCTGTGCTTTATAAGTATCACACCTAATTTCCTAATTTTTAAGAACATCCCAAACCCACAGCTTCTGGAAAATTATTGTTGAAAAATAATAAGATACAGTAAAACTATGGTTAAAATGTGCTAAATTAAGATGATCTGCCTGACACTCTCTATGTAGAATTAAGCAGAAACATTTTCCAAAATGCTTGCTGATTTACAACCATTAATTCCTCTTTTATTTAAAAGAATAATTCCTCCTGAAATGTTTTTTTCTAATGAAAGGCCATTTAAGACATTTTAAAAAAATTAAAAAGCACCCATTGACAATATGTGTTCAGTAAACTCTTTCATCCCCCAAAATATACACAACAATTACCTTACCTATTGCACTGACTATGCTATCCTAAAGAATCCCAATGTGCTTTGTAAATCTAATTAACAACATGGCATGTTCATTTCCACTGCTGATACACACCCATTATTTCTGAAACCACACTTGGCAATACTGTCTAAATAGTTAAAACAAAAGTGAAGAACCATTTACCTGTCTACAGGGCAAATATAATCACTTAACTTGGAATTTGATCAGGACTAAGCTTTGCGACCCAGCTCTTATTATTGCATTCCCATGGTATGTTGATGGTCAGCATCCTTTAGCTGCGTAACGGATGACAATGCTTGATTGGCTGACTGCATCAGAATGAAGGGTGCTATACCACAAATGAACCTGGGTTTGGGTTTTTGTGGTTATTGTTGTTGGTTTTTTTTTTTTCTAAGAGAGTTCAAACCTTCTCCAAAATACGTGTTTGGTATAGTTAAAAAGAAAGCACTTTTGGGGATAGAGGTAGGTAGGTTGGTTGCAGCAACTAGAGCATCTAGAAGCTGTTCACACCACATCCTTTCTGGTTTTACCTTTCAAGGGATTATCAGGCAGCTCGCTACAGGCAGTCAGTCCTCTGGGTATCACCTGCCATTTTCCTGACATACTGCCTACAGTAAAATGAGTTAACTATTGTATTTAGAATTGTATTTAGAATTGACTGTTGCAGCTACAGAGACTCAGTACATTGGAAGAATCTCAAGCTGGTCACTTAGGCTATCCATATGGTCAGATACCATGATAGCCCAACAAAGATTATCACAGGCTACACAAACACTCTTAAACACAGCACAAGGCATTACAGCTAGAATACATAATGATTTTATGGTTCATGAATTCTGTTTTATGAAACAATAAATTGTGTTTACTTTCCCTACTTATGAAGAGGGTGTGAGAATTCCTGGGTTGTTCCAAAAATGTAAAGCAGGATCAGCAGTAAAAGATGTTGAAGCAGCAGCGTTTCCCTGAGAAGCAGCCAACTTAGAAGTGGAATATGGATTAGTGTCATCAGGAGCAGCAGCAAGAGCTGCACAGGCAGTCTGATGGGGCACTTTCCTCGCACATCATTCTGCAGCTCTACAGCTGAGCCACTCAGAAAATCACAGCTGAAAAATTTTGTCCAGAACTATCAAGCAGATTTGCACCCTCTCTACACTCCGAATTTTACAGGTTACTGAATAAAGATGAATGAATATCTTTTGTAGCAGGTGTAATTTTGATCTCCGGAAAAGAAAAAAGTAGCTCCACTGCTGTACATAGTAATGGCATGATCTAGAGTCTGATGTGCCACACTGTATCTTTGGAGAAGGCTCTAATCTCTTGTTGGATGAGGAAAATAAATGCTCTTTTTAAACAATTCAGTCAATCCCTCCTTCAAATTCTGTTTGCAAAAACTGTAGCTGAGAAGTCTCTAAACTTGTTCAGATATAACACAGAAACATGCAATGAATTTTATTCTTTAATGTCATTTTGAGATTGCCTACTCTTATTAATTATAAACTAACATAAATTATGCTAGAAATCAGTCTCCCACATTAATTCAGTGGTAGCGTTAATTTTAGTCTCTATCTTTAACTGTCTATGGTCAACAAACCTGCAAGGAGTTTGTGTATCTACCTCTCTTAGCAGAAATTGTCCATCAAGTTAAAAAATTATGAAGGCATTGATTACTGAATGTCTGAAAGTCTGACCACAAACACCATTGTTCTTTGTAAATACATAACATCAACCAATGCTTATACTGAAAAGTTCTTCAAGTGGCAAAAGATGTTTAAATTTAAGCCGCACAAGTTCAATAATGTATTTCATCAATTTTAAAACATTCTGAGTTAGTAGAGGGTAAATTTAAAACACTCTATTAGGCTCAGTTAAAAAAAAAATATATATTCTGGAAGTCTGGCTTTACGTTCTACGGTCTCAAGGCAGGCACCTGAACTTGCAAGTATCAGTGACAGCATATTTTTTGAAACATAAGGTTCTATTTCCAAAGAAAAAATGTTATTATTCTTACTGACTTTCAGACACAGAAAAAGCCTTAGTTATTCAATATGCATACTCAGAACCACATGTCTAGTTTCTTTGGTCTTGTCTGGATTGATTTGGTTTCTCAGAGTGTCTTTATTTCTGTCACTTGAGTTTGCTCCTACATATATTTTTGTGTTGTTATTAACATTCTAAAAATGTGAAGAATTCAAAGCAATAAGTGAATTTTCCAATAATACTATCTCTAGCACATTAGCTATAACATTAGCTTCAAAAACCTTCATGCTACCTAAAGAGTTGGTAATTCTTTGTTTTGTAAAGACTTCTGAACATGAAGACTCTTGTGTTCTCCTTCTGCTTAAGGTGAGATAGCTTTTACCAAGAACATAGCTCTGCAAGATTTTAAGGTAAAGATACAGTATGAAATACCTCCTTATTCATAGAATGTCCATTCCACACTATTCCTACACTATAATGTAATCACATACCTTTTATTACCTGGGAGTAGGTGGAAATAAGACAATTCCTAACCTTAATACTAAATAACCACTCTGACCAGAGAGTTCCTTTACCCTGACGTGTTATTCCTTTGTGCCACCAGGAGGCAAGCCAAACTTTTTATCCCCATCCTACAGATGTGAACACTGAAGGGAGCTAGACCAAATGACCTATCAAATCTGTGGGTGGTATCAATAACACAAGCAGGAGCTCAGAACTTCCAAATCAGTTCCTAGGCTACCAGCCAGTAACCTCAAATTGTGATCACGGGCCCTTTCAAATAGTCAAAATGATCATATAGTCATAATAACTATGCATTTAAATTAGCCAATTTGTTATTATAATTACAAGTTTAATCTTAATTCTATGTGTGTAATAAAATTTAGAACTACCCCAAATGTTTCTTATAGTAGATTGCAAATTTTAATTTCCTGACACTCTGCAGATGTCAGAGAAGGGTTACTGTGATCCCTATGTCTTTTAATATGCCCTAAAGATAAGTAAATCAAGATGAAGAAATCCATGAACCATAGGCAACCTCATTATCCATACTCTCTGTGCTGTTCATTTCCTAAGGACTGTTCTATATGAGGGAAATTATCTATATTCTGTGTATACTACAGCAGGACAGATCTATTTCCATCTGCTACATTTTCCCCCCTCTAAACTACACTCCCCCTGTTGGTATAATCAAAAGATGGCCACCTGTCCTCAAAGAGAAAAATATAATTAACATCTAAATTTGTATATTTCATCCTATATTTTTAGCAAAATACACAAAAAATCAGCATAATTGTTATATACTCTTAAAAATGAAATAGGCCTTAACAGTTAGCTACCTCATTTTGTTCTAAAATTCAACAAACTCTGAGAAAATCTCTTTTTATATAATCTTTCGGATATGTCATTTGCCATTTATATTTGATGGCCTTAAGGAAAAAAAAAGTTACAAAAAGGTATTAATGCAAGTAGATAATAAAGCTGCATTCTATAAATCTATAGCAGCTTACAGTAATCATTAAAGCATGCAAAACTCTTTCATCTATTCAAAAATATGCAGTGCACAGAATGCCTGCTAAGGTGCATGACAAGTCAGAGTTAAATATATATTAATAAATGAATTAGCTTCATAAATAATAGCCATAATGACATTTTAGGAGACAATAAGTCTGAGGATTGTCAGAAAATGGTTGATGTATGAGCTTCACGTCTCAGTGATTCTTCAAAATGAATAGGCTTTGCGAGATAGTTCAGACCCACGACCAGCCTATTTCCTTGAATAATTTACTTGTTGTCAATTTGTACAGCCACATTACACATGCAAATTGTGCTGCCTGTGCAAACACCACTTGGAGATGATAAAAACAAATTTACGAAGGCTATAGAGGAAGGATTTATTTCACTTTCTCGCCCAGGTCAAGCAATACATGTATCTGACGATTGTGTGTACCCAATTTTGTTGTAATTATATCAGCAAATTATTCTTTATAATCTTATTATTTTTAGCAGTCTCCTTGTGCTTGGGATAATTAGCTTTCTTCACTCAGTGTAAAAACAATTCAACTTGCCAGCTAGGCAGGGCACAGCTCCATTATCTGTTTTGGGTTTAAATTTATTCCCTATATTCTTGGACACTTTGTGTAAATTAAAAATTTCATAGTCCCTAATACTGTACACGCTGTTCATTCAGTGATGAATTAAGGTCCCTAAACCTCTACGTTTGCTATTAGATATCTCACCCACTTTATATGTTAATCTGTGCTAATGAATTCCACAACCCCTAGCCACAGCGAGATGACTAAAATTATTACCACTTACAGAGATATGCCTTTTTCATTTAAAGTTCAATTCAAATTGCTCCCATAAACAGTCTGCCACACAAAGATACCTCCTTTAAAGAAGAGTTACTTACCTGTAAGTAGACTTCTCTGAAGGTAGCATTATCTTTGGATACACATTCCTCAGCCACGTGACCTCTGGTCTGTGGCAGAGGGGAGTGGATCCATCCCTTGATAGTTAAGACTTTTTCCTCAAGGCACTTCATTACCTCTGCGGCTCCCGTGCCTCAAGGGTTATTTATACCACAGCTTGTCAACACAACTGCCCCTCGCCTTCCAAGGTAGGCCCTGGACCAGGCTGAAGAGCCGAGAGGCTCCTTAGAGGGAGAGGTGGCCGTTGTGTTGAGAGAACATCTACACAGCAGCTTTGTTCTGGAAGAGTCTCAGGTAAGTGTCTTCTTCCCTCCCAAGACAGCTACCTGCCATTCACGGCAAGGACAGCAAATCCAGTGAAACAAAAACATGCAGAAGGCAACAAAAAAGGTGGCACAGTGTTAGGGGTGTAACACAACAACAGTCCCCCAGATGTCGGCTTGACCGTGGTGCCTCTACTCGCACTTCACAGACAGCCTGGACAAACAACCAAAATTCTAGCACTCTCAAAGGAAAATAATTTAAATATTACAGTTTCCTCAGTAAAGGAGAATAGCAATACCCTCTGCCGAGCAATTGTGTTTCAAACCAGTAGAGGGCATTGGTATACATAGAGACTAAACAGGTTCATTACAGTAGCTTGAAAAATCAGCTGTTAATTATATAAATGAAACAATAGCACATCTCAAATACGGTATGGAGTATAAAAATTAACCCTTCAAAATTAAACCAACACAAATAAAACTAAAATTATCAAGATTCTTATAAGACTTTCAAATTACAAAGACCCTTATTGCAGTATAAATACTAATTAATTTTATCTAATATCCTTGAAAAGTACCTAAAATAGTGTTTTTTGTTTCACAAACTAAACCAAGGTGAGGTTAAGTGCCTTGCCCTAGCTCTGTATCTGAGCACCACATGAAGGAACTCCTAGCTGTAAGGTTCACTACTGCGCTTTTAAATGATGCTAATTAATGCACAAAGACAAACTCTCTGAGATGTTAAGAAAACTGCTTTCTGACTCTTCTTGTGTAAAAACAGTCAGATGATATTTCATTTAGTGATATGGCAGAAGGGCGTTTCTCTTCTATTGCCAGAGCAGAGGAAAAGTATCCAATATCCCAGTCCATTATAAGGACTGTGTTCACTACAACAAAATTGGGACTGATGTATTTGGATTGCTGAAGTTTGTCTTATCGTTGGTGAAGACCCTCAGATAGGGGTGATGTCTACATTGCAGCAAATAATATGTCTGCAGGTCCCATAAAACGTATCCTGTACTTAAATTAGCAAATGTAGTTGTACCAACACAGGAGTCAGGTCAGCAAGCAGAACAGTCATCAGGTCTCACGTACCTGAATAAATGTTGTGGCACTTAATGAGAAATGAAATTCATAGTCTCATTGCTGTACCGCTGCTGGTATCCCAGCAAGTTAGGTTAAGACTGTTATGGGCACACCTGCAACAGCTCAGTTATGCTTTTGCCTTCTGCAAAAACTTATTTTAAGAACCCAGATCATCAGCACCTTTAAGTGCTTACACTTTTTTTGCAGATCTCTGCCACAAGGTTAATTAGTCTAATTGTTATTTGTTCTTTAACTTGACATAAGATCTAAAATCTGTCACAGACCTTCAGTGGCAATTTAAAATGAGTTGGCTAAGGCTTCTTTAGCTGTTTGTGCTCATTCCCCTCTTCCCTATCAACACCTGCAGCATCACTACTCTTAAAGGCAAATTGGACGTTTTCCAATTGGATCCTAAACTGCCATAATATTCAACGATCATAATCACACAAAATGCAGAACAGAAAGCTGCAGTGGTTTAATAATTTGACCATATATCCCCAACTGAGGGGAAGGTAACACGCGTTATGAAGGCTGACCCTTTGAAAGCTGGCCTGACTATTTTAGCCTTCCAGTACAGCCCTTGCCAGTGTCTAAAATGCCCTGAACAGCCCAAATGGGGTCAGAACCCATTGCAATAGACAAGGATGATGAAAACTCTTTCTACCTGTGAGGTACTAAAGTTGAAAATATGTTGTTCAGTACACACAGGAAGCTTGTGGTAAGAATGATAACTGAATGCAGATCTTTCAAGTTTCAATCAGGAATTTTGAGCAAAAGGTCTTATTTCCTCCCTGAATACTGTGTGCTAATACTTCAGAGATGTCTTTTTTTAAAAAGTAGACAAAGCAACTTGCTTTTGTGCTGCTGATGCTTAAAACCACTGACATTTATTTCTGCTTCTATAGCCAGAATTTTCATCAAAATGCAAGCCTCAGAGAAACAAGGACAGAGTAAATAATGGTATGACAATCTTAGTAAAAGCTCAGAGCTTGATCCTACATTGCTCAACTGTGTAGTGCTGTCAGACAAGCAAATTTAGAAAGGTATGAGCAGACCTGCTCTGGTGCTGCACAACAAAGAGCCTGGACTGACCGTGGAGCTCTTCTTGGCCAGTGGGAGCACAAGGAGTAAGAAGGAAGCACATAGTGAAGCTTCCCAAATGCACATAGGGGATTTTACTCAAGACCATTTTTCTTCAGAATACAATTCTTTGCTACACCCATTTCCATCTTTTTACATAGCATCCTTGAGAACATGGGGGTGAGAACACAAGGAGACCTGAGACTTAAATCAATTGTCAGAAAACAATCTCTGGTATATAAAATGACTGTACGCACACGTGGCCACATTGTGTTGCAGTGTAAGAGCTCTGTGCTCCCTGCTGCACACTCCTGGCCTAATCCTAACCTAAATGAAGACAATGGAAATCTTTCCACCGACTTTAACAGGCTTTCGACCAGGGCTAGGGAAGGGCCCACCTGGATTAAAGTCTTACTTCGAATAAGGTAAAGAGAGCTCAAATTACAAAACATCATTACTACTTACAATATATACTATAGAATATTTACTAATATACTTTAATGTACGGTCTTAGATAATGTTCTTTGGAGATTTCCATTAATTGTCTCTATGATGGTTCTTGTAATGTTTGTTTAGCAAGAATTAATTTGGTTCTTATATGGCACAGTACGTGGAAAAAAAACCCTCTGTAATCCTTTTAACTGACTTTAAATGCTCATTTGAATATAATTATTTTAAAGGATTAATAAAAAGTATTTTTTAAGTTAGCAACAAATTAAAAGTTAGGGAAAAACCAGGTTATTTTATTGTCTTTACATCTCTCTTTAAAATCATATTAATTTTCCTTTCCAAGACTATTTTATTGTATTAAAATATAATCATGCTAGAAAAATTTCTCATTATGTTAGCAAAAATGAATAAAAGGTAGATAGTATACTAACACAATGACTGTAATCTGCTAATACAATAAGGCCTTCCTATTATGTTTAAGCAAGAATTCAGTTCTTGATCATTTCGACATATTTCCAAAACGCTGTCTCAAAAGGATAAAATGTAGCATATTTCCGTGCTTAAGAAAAAGTTTGTGATGTCCTTGTTTACTGCTAAAAAACAACAAGCAGCTAATAATGTATAATTTATGTTGTAGGAGATTTGATTTCTACACCAGGAAACTGTGTATATTTGGGGGAAATAATCATGTTCATGATTAGCTAAACTCAGCTTCAAGCATATGTCTGATGAAATGGTTCAGGCCTCCACCGTATCCTGAAGCCCAACAACCCAACCTCTAGCCATCCTGAAGAAGAGAAGGTCAATTCCTGAGCAGATCATGTGTTTTGCTCTACAGAGATTACCCTAGCAGGAACCTCATCTTCCTCTTGCCACATGACAATACATCTGACAAAGTAGACTATAACAACAGTATTATCCGTAAATATCCAACAGCAGAAGGTAAAGGTAGGGAACAGCGATACAGAGAAAATCATCTAGAACCTGAAAATTCATAGAGATCCTGAAAGATTCAAAATAAACCAAATGTTACATCTAATTGCAGTAGACCTTCCTTCTAAAGTTCAAGTAGCTCTTAATAATAGCATCAAAAATATCTAACCTGTAATTACCATGTTGCACTAGTTAGATCAGTTGACCTAAAGGAAGTAAATCAGATGAGCTGAATATTTGCTCAACAGGGAACACAAAATTGAGAAGAATTCGACATTGAATCAAGTTTGGGACACAACAGCAGCCCTCACAAACTTGATGTGGGGCATCAGTGTTGGTTACAAGGGTGTTCTGCCTTCTTTCTTCCCCAGATAAAAAGACTCTACGCATTGTTTCAACATAAAACCAGTAAGTTGCAAATTCTGCCAAGTAACCAGCAATTTCTTTTTTAGCTTCAGCAATCCTTCTGAATACAAATGCTTCTGGATCACTGAAAGCCAGAGATGAGCTCTTTCCACCTTTTTTTTCTCATGGAAGAACCTGTGAGAAGTCAAAATTTGTTGTGGGGAAAACTGGAGATTATAACGAAATGTGGCTTTTTAAATTACAAGAACAATAAAGTTACAATTATAAAATGAAATGCAGGTGAACATTTGAGTACTTCATTTGTGTGTGCTACCAGTGCCAATTTGTGCCACAAATTGGCTTGTGGATACTAAATAAGGAGCACAATGTTTGGATACAAGTTGTACCATGAAATTAAACTTGTCTTCTGAAAATGTACCCCTACCAAACATATACATTTACATAAAGATGTCACACATCTTTCAATTTTCGGAGTGTTCTCAGATTAGCTCACATTATGAAAATATCATGCTGCCTAATGGTCTAACATTTTGCTAGAACAAACAGCAATGAATATCCAGTATCAATACATTTATCAATTACCACGTATCTGTATACCAAAAACAATCAATTATTAAATGTAAACAAAATAAATCTCTTTAAAATTGATTTCCCAGATGAGAGGAAAAACTAGTTAGCAAGCTGAGTGTGAAATTTACATGTAGTTCATGAAAAAGTGATTACTTACGGAATTAATTGATTTTAGAAATGAATCTGAGGATGTAAAATTATGGCATAAAAAGGAAATGAATCTGAAGATCTGCTTTATGTCCATGAGAAAGGTGTTTGTTTCTTCCTTCCATGCACAGCCAATCCCAGAAGCTGTGATCCACCATGAAATCCCCACTCAAAGGCATATTCCCTATTATCCATCTTTGGTAACATTTAAAGTCCTGCCCCTTTCTCACTCCCCTCATGGGTTAACTGTTTGTCCACAGCCAGGTTTTGTCCTGATTTGGTGTCAGCAATTCCTTTCTCAGAAATCTTGATACTGAAATTCAGTTTTTAACCTGTCAAATTGTCACTCAAAAATGCATCTTCTTACAAATTATTTCAATCATGAAACCTCCTTTCAGCTACATTTCAGTGCTAGTGATGTCAATCCTATTCCTTCCTCTTTTTATTTTTTTGCCTCCCTTCTTGTTGCTTCTTACATGCAAGGTTTTCTTGCTGAATCATATTCACGCTCTTCCTAAATACTTGTTTCATCTCTCTCGCCTATGAAAGCTGGAAGGACAGGAAGGTGTAAGAGAACCTTTGAAATAAGCAAGACCTTTACTGAGTGCTCTGCATTGACTCACTGCTCACCTTTGAAGCACAAAGCATGGCGCTATTTGGCTCAGAACTCCCAAAGGGTTTCTAGGAGCTCTTCCACATTCTTGGAGCAGTTTAAGGAAAATGCAAGCTCTGATACTGGAAAACAATCCACAATGAACAACATTGCAAGATCTGGGACTAGTGTTTTTGAGGTTTTCTTTTTACCACATGAATCCAAGAGACTATTGAGAACTTTAAAAGGATTATTCCAGTCTTGAGGAGTAAGGTTGCTGACCCTAGTCATTGTGTCCCAGCATAAACACTTAGGCACTGTATAAATTACAAGGTTTATTTTTGGAATAGATGCCAAACTCCTTTGTGACAATTAGGATTGCTGTAAAACCTGTCACCAGCCTTCCTCTCAGAGTACTGCTGTGAATTCCTGACAAAATCCCCTCACTTGCACACACGTTGGGCCGTCAGACCCTTCTGGAGCCCTCCAGGCTGCGAGGAGGTTGCTTTTTTCCGACCAAGAGGCCTTGCTGCGGGGAGGGGGCCTATATCCCCACAGCCCCCAAGGGGAGAACCCCCTGCCCAGGAAGGCAGCACCTCTATCCCCGGGGGCTGGGGCAGGAACCGGTGCTGATCCCTCGCCCTCCGCCCCGGCACAGGCTGCCCCGTCTGGCAGCACCGCCCGCCGCTGGCCCGGCCTGGTTGTCATGGAGACCAGAGAGGCAGGGCCCAAGGCAGCAAAGCGTCCGTTGATTGGCTGCGGGGCAGAGTCCAATCAGCGGGCGGGGTGTTTCGGCCGTGCCAAGATGGCGGACAGGTAAACAGGGCCCCGGGGAGACGCGGGCGTCGGGACTGTGGCGAGGGGTGGCAGGGTTGTTTGCGGGTCTGGAGAGGCTGCGGGACGGGGGTGCTGGCTGCCGGTCGCCGCTCGGCTTGGAGAGGTGTTTCGCTTCCTTCGGAGCCGGCCTCTCTCGCTTCGCCGGCCTACGGCCTCCCACGGGCGGCCGCTTCGCCCCGACCTCGCCCCCGGGGACCGGCGGAACTCGCCCGTGTCCGGGAGAGGCGGTTGCCCCGCTCCGGGAAGCAATCGCCGGGAAGGGCTGGACATGCGGTCCCCACTGCTCCTAAGCGGTGGCGGGGGCATTCGCTGCCGTATCGCTCTTAAACGGAAAGCAGCGGTAAACAAATGGGAAGTGGCAAAAGTTCAAAGAATAAGAAATAATAATAAAAAAGAGCTAATAGCTTCAACCTGTGCACTTAAGTCCTCCACTTCTCTCTGAAATAGGAGGTATATGCTTTATAATGTGCTTGTCTTAAAATATCTAATGTTACTTCCTTTTCTTAAGAGAAAAACGAAAATGTTTCTTATGATGTGTTTTACTATTTCTGTTTCTCTTTTCTGCAGACTGGTTATGTTTTTATCTCGGAATGGGTCAGCTCGCATAATTCTGGTGTCTTTGCAGTGACTTGAAGTGGTTTGGACTTGTTTAAACTGGAAGATGTGGAGTGGACTTTTACCTCCAGGACTGAATGAAAGCGATGTTGATTTAAGTTCTGATGATGGGGACGAATTGCAAGGTTCATTTTCAAAGGAAGATGCAAAAGAAGATACCGAAAGGGTGAAACTTTCTGAATTCCAGGAGAACGGACCTGAAAGCAATGCCATCAGTGAGCCCATTGAGATACCAGTGACAGGTGGAGAAAACGAATCTCAAATGTGCCCTTCTGGAGTGTCTTTAAATATTTGGAATGTGGGTATCGTTACAGGTCTCCAAATGCCCAGGGCATAAATGCAACATGCTGAAAGTCAAATGGTTAATTTTAAAATTAAAATAACTCAGTGTTGAATATTCAGTATACAAATTTGAAATGAAATAAAATATGATCAGAATGCAGTCATCATAATATACCTTGGATTGTTTCAAGCAGGGCGAGCAGAAATTTAGACAGGAGGTGAATGTAACTTTTTTTTTTCTCCCCCTAGTTCAGTGGTGGTTGAAAACCAGCAGAGAGATGGTTGGGTAGCTGTACAGTTGCATAAAGACTTTTTGTCTTTGTAACTGGTTTCTGGATGAGTAAGGATTTACAGCTAAATCTATCAGCCACAGTACTGGTGATGTTTGCAAAGCAGAGGTGTACCCCTCTGCTTTCTGTAGGGCTTATTTGCAGGCGTTCAGACTCATAGGTGCTTATGACCTTTTGATTTTCCTGTTGCGTGTAAAGATTGAAAAAAAACAACAAAGCAATCTTTGCCTTTTAGGCTTTTGAATCAAAATAAGAATTGGCAAAAGCTAGGTGTTTTCCTCCATCCATCAATCCATGTATGTAGCCTGCTGTGCAAGGACTATGCTGTCAGAAATATTTGGATTGCAAACTACCAGCCTGGCAATAACGATACATTGAATAGCTCAACCAGTAATAACTGTATCCAGTGACATGTCCCATGAGAAAACTCAGGTTTGAATAGTCCTGGGATTTAGGGAGGGCAGAAAGTCAGAGAGGTGGAAGATTAGAGTCAGTTCCAGTTTAATGCCATCAGAGTTGGATGTTGTCAATTCATAAATTTTAGTGTCATAAGATACTGTGGATAAATAAGAGATTGGGAACAACATTTCTCAGCACGTTATGCAGGTTTTTTAAAAATGAAAAATAAAAGAAAGTACTGATTTGCCTTTTCTTAATCTTGTAGAAATTTTTGGAGCTTCAGAAGAAAAACCGTGAAATGAAAGCCCAAGCAAATCAGGAAAACAAAAGCCGAAAAAGAAAGCGCCGCAGAAAAGGTGTTTTATGTAATTACAGAATTTATTTTCGCAAAATGGAATTAGTATCAATTACATTGGAAATGGGATTTGCAGGGTTTGGTGTGGGTGGTTTTTTTGTGTTGAGGTTGTTTTCTTCTAGTGGTTTTGTTTGTTTTGTGTTTGGTTTTGTTTTTTTTTTACCAAGATTTGAATGCCTGAGTATATGCATTTTAGCTGTTAATGGGATATTATTTTTCTGGTTGTATACATCATTTGTAGGACGATGTTGTAAATTGCTACTTAAACTTTATAAGTAATACATTTGTCCTCCTTTTTTTAAAAGGGAGCTGGACTCAGTCAGTTAATACTGATTTCTAATTGCTAAGTGTATTTCAGTAATTTCATAGAGCATACCTTTGTTCGTTCTGGTTAAACCTTCTTCACAGATATTGTAGGAGTTTCTTCTTATAAAAAGCCTTATAGCTGTGTGGTTTAAATCCATGTGATCATTGGGTAAAAATCCTAATGTGTCAATCTTTCAAAGCAAATGTGACCAATTAGAGTTCTGTTAACTACGTTGGAAGCTGTAGGGTATTACTGTGTAATGTTAGATTTATTTTTTTTTTTCCCCCTAGAAAAACAGAAAAAGAACGATGAAGTGACTAAGAGGTATAACCAGGTCAATGTGATTATTTGAGGTCTGTTTTTAATATCAGGCAAAACTTGTAAAAAGCTTGACTACATGATGGCCAAAGCCTTGCTTTGAACATCATGTCAAATATCTGCTGCAGTTGTTCAGTGTCTCTGTTGGGCAGGCTGAATTTGATACCGGGGATCGCTTCATGCAGTTTATTGCTTGATTTTAAAGATCCACACAAACGTATTATTTAACGTAACTTAAAATGGAATTAGTGTTATTTGTAATGATGTTTTGCATATAATTGCATACAAGCTGCTGTTCAGCCTGCTCCTCTTCCTCTTCTTTTCCTCCTTGCCTATGTTACATTTACAGTTGGACTCGATTATTTTAAAGGTCTTTTCTAACCTAAATGTTCCTATGATTCTGTAAGTTTGCTTTCAAGATTGTGGAATTGCACTTATAGAGGGGAAGGACTAATTTCACTTCCATTAAAAACTCTGAATGGGTGAAAAGAGCATGTCTGCCAAATGGAAGAATTCCTTTTAGTTTTAGAAAGAATATTACAATTGGAAAGGCAACTAGTTATATTAATGCTTCTGTTTGTGTGTTTTTAGTAGTCAACAGTTGGCATATGAAGATAAATGGAAAGAACTTACACAATACTTTGGAATCAATGACAGATTCGAATCACCTGTGGATAGCAGGGCTCCACAAAAGGTGACTGTTGATACAAAAGCAATGTCAGCTTGCACTTGACAGTAAAAGAACCCAGCCTTAACTGATATAAGAATAAAACTGAGACTATTTAAAAATGAGTAAATGATCAAGTCACTCTGAGGAAAGATAATTTTGTACATGTTTTTAATTAATTTCCTTTTCAATGTCGCATGAATTGTACTTGTATTGAAGGCTGCTGCTTTAAAAAACTTCAGTTGACACCAGTGACTATAGGAATTGGAGGCCCAAACCTACCGTACAGTTTTATTGAACTTTTAACACATTCTGTTCATAAATGCTACTGTGTGATATTGAAATACTACACACACTTGTGTAATAATGTTTGAAATAACTGGTACAAAGTGATGGGTAAGTAAAGAAACTAGATATATTGTGAGTTCCTTTATAATATTGTTTGTTCTGTAGCTTTTTCAGTAAAGGTAAGTTCTACATCAAATGTTCAGTTAGCCTTCTTTATGAGAAACTTCGTATTTTTCATTTGCCTAAAGAAAATTTCTGCATGCCAGTCATGAGGCATTGTTCGCTTCTCTTCGAGTTCTTACTTTTGGTGGCTATTTAGTTGTCATTAAGTTGCTCAGGATAGATCTGGAACAAGGCAAATGCAGATGCTCTCTGTGGAAGTTCAGGGACGTTAGTGGAACATATGTTTCGTTAATTTCAGAAAATGCATCTAACAGAACTTGCTATCACTGCAGCTTCTGTTTTTTTTTTTTTCTTAACTTCCACCTGAATAGTTCAAGTACAGTATTTGCAGATAACTATTTCTCAATAATTGTTGGCTTTTTTTTTAAAGTATATGTCATGAAACTGTCATGTGTTTTCTTTAACCATTAATATTTAAAACTAGTGAGGCTGTAAACTGTCTCTTTTTGATGAGTGAGGTTTTTCTGTGAAATTCTGAAGTCAGTCAGTGCTTATTGCCCCACTACCCTTCTGCAGTCCTTCAAAAATTTCCAACTGTAATCTGCAGTAAATACTTTTTGTTACTACATTATTTGTAAATGGTGTCGTTAAACATGTTATGTTGATTATAAAAGTTTTTTTCTTATTTTCAGAGGTTAAATTGTGAAGCTTTTTCATTGTTTTCCATAGGACTGCTAGAATTTTTAATTTATTAGCACAGTGGAGTGGCACTGTGCCAGAACTCAGTTTTTGGATAAAGATAAGATCTTAGAACTGTAACGATACAGTGGTAATTGCCATTCTTCATGTTACCTGACACATATTTCACATTTTGTTTAGAAAGCTCCAGGGATGGAAGAGATAAGCCAGATCTTCAGATGAAATTTTATTGTGACAGGCATAAACTAGTCCGTGTAATTTTTTTAACCTACAGTATTATCCTGCACATAAGGTGGAACTAATGCAATGATTTGTGCTCAGGCAGTCTTTCAGTGAATTCTTAATTATACTGTCCATTACAATACATAGACAAAGTGATTTGTGTTACATAGAAATTACAGGTTTATGCGGTGTCTTAAAATGAAGAATTTTACGAAAGAAACATTTTTAGAAAGGAGATGCTTCCTTTAAATGTGTTATTTCTTTTTGTCCTAAAGGTATTTGCTTTTCTTTTTCTAGTCTGGCCTTGAACTTAGCATAGAGAAGTCTGTGGCTGAAGGTGACATTGATAAGGCTGAGGAGCTGAGTGATAGATTAGCCACTCGTGAGGTAAGTGGGATATTAACAAAAGCTCTTGGGAAACTTTTAGTTCTGTACGTTTGTACAGAAAGTGTCTGAATTAAAACAACATTGAAAATTGTTTGGGGCGTCTTCCCAGCTTCCTTAGCAGATTTCTGTCAGTGATTGAAAGATTTTGCTGCTGATCTAGTAATGCTTGGACAGCTGTATAAGAATTGAAAACATAGCCATGGATGATCCCAAGTAACCTGGCTTTAAATCCTTCCTGCTGACTCCACAAGTCAGATGAGTCAGTAACTAGTTCTCTGTATTGAGCTGTTGATTTTTCTGCACGTTGCCAGCCAAGAAAACAGGAGTAAGATGTTCCCTTCCTGTGAGTTCTCTGTTCTGCAGATTTTTCTTTGCATTCCCCCCTCAATAAGCTTGGGAGGCC
Organism: Gallinago undulata; assembly: GCA_026546715.1. NCBI lineage: Eukaryota > Metazoa > Chordata > Aves > Charadriiformes > Scolopacidae > Gallinago > Gallinago undulata. The sequence continues at coordinate 32,160,548 of JAOTQQ010000002.1, read as the reverse complement.
TGAAGAAAGGCAGAGATGTAGCAAGTTTAGAGCAAGACATGCCCAAATACGGACAGATACACTCAAACTTGTGTGTCATTGCTTTTTTCCTGTATATTTGTGATAACTAGTTAATGAGTGGAAGAATTCTGAAGAAGAATGGGAGTAGATGGATGTTAAACATAGTGCTGTAGCCTTAGAATGATGTTCATAGAATGAATGTGGTTTTTTTTCTCCTTGTCATCATTTTTACAGTAAAATCATAAAAAAAAAAAATACCAGGTGAGAGAAACCCCCTTTTTCAAGATGTTGTCCTGTTAGTTGGTGCTAGAAAAAGTGGACCCTTTAAAGATTTATGTGGTGCTGAGTGAGTACTTAAACTGATGAGGAATCTACCAGGTTGCAGTTTTATATAGGAAGTTTCATATACGAAGTAGTTAAATTGGTGCACGTATGGTAGGTGGCAGCAGCTGAAGTATGTAACTGAAATCCATGAAGGCTGTTGTACCCACTGCTATTTGTGTGCAGGGGAGAAAATGCAAAGGAAGAAAATGAGGATAAAAAGATAGAATAGTTTTGAAGCAAGATAAGAAAAAAATAACTATTTGAGATGAGTGGAGAAACTATCACTTTTAAGTCAGCTGATTTATATAATTGAAATTATAAATATTCCAAATTTATTTTAGAAATTGATTATATTTTTTTGCTTTCATTTGTCTGTGTTGTATCCTCAGTCTTCACAGAGTTAATGGGAATTTTCTGCCCACTATATATACTAGCAAAATCCAAAGGTATGAGAAAAGCATCAAGATAAATTATGAATACTTCTCATTCTCATACAAATACTTTATATCAAATACAAATGTTTCCCAAGTACAGGGTTTCAAGCTAAGCTTTAATGCAAAATCACAGATTAAAATCTCTTTAATATAGTAGTACAATATTGTGATGGCTTTAAAAAAATATAGTGCTTTAATAAATCGGAAATATGGTTCTTAAGGTTCTATAAATAAGGTTAGGTAAAACTAACAGTTCCTCCATGTGTGGTGTTATACAGTTATTAAACTCTTATATTTAGTCACTCAGAGCAGGTTCTAATGAATATGCTTTTGCCTGCCTTTTCACCAGTGATCTCAAAGCTTCAATCTGCAAAGATAACAGCTATTGACAGTGATGGGAATGGTGTCCTAATGTTCCCTTTAAACATGACCAGCTTCTCACAGTGATGCTTTTATATTGTATATTACCTTCTGTGGTTACAACATGTTGTACTTGCTGTTCTCCTTCACAAATGTCATTATCCCATCTACTCTAAAGTGGTTAGAGTATCATAATCAATAAAACATACTGAGGTTCTAGTGCAAATTGTTTGACTATAAAAACAAATTAATGTAAGAAGTTTTAAGGTTTTGTAATATTTATGATAAGCTGTTATCTGATTTCAGTAGCCATGGGATTGTACAGCAGCTAGCATATCCCAGGTGCTACAGCAATGTATTATTATTTGTGGAACATTAGCTCCAAATTGTTGACTTTCAAATATTAGCATGTTGTAATTCTGAAAACAAAATGCTTGAAACGTTATTAGTATTCACAGCCTTGACTTGGTTTTGGTTAAGTGGGTTTATCTGAATAAATAGTATGTTGAAAGAAGGAAAACTCAAATGACTCTGGCTTGATCTCATGAAGAGTTCTGTCGAGGCAGAAGCCATGTGAATTCACTGGGGTTCTCTGCCCTTGTAAAGATGTGCTACAAACCCCCCTGCAAGATTCTTTTTTCTTTGTGATTTTAAGAAGCTGGTGGCTTGGTTGTTTTAATAGATCTTTTGAAATACTTTTTATTCTAAGGAAATAATTCCAACAGTGACTAATTCTGGTTCAATAAAGAACTGCAGAAAAGGGTTTGATTATGGAAGAAGTTGATTCGAAAATCAGTTTTGTTTACAAGTACAATTAATACAATACTGCTTTCATATTATATAGTACTGATTCAATTGCTGCTTTCCTTCTCTTTGCAGTTTAAGGAATGTCCCTTTTAAAACTCATTTTACATAATACCTCTTAGAAGAGAGTTAATTTTTAAAGTATGTGGCTATTTGTATCCCTCTAACTTCCAAATGCAACACAAGACCGTGAGGAAGTCAGGCATGGAGCTATGCTGTGACCGTATTGAAGTACACCCTTTCTGAAGTCTGGAGAAATAAGTGGATGAATTATTGTTCTTTTATCTCCACTCCATCTATGTATAGTTTTCATTTTTCTTGAGCAGCGTTGCAGGGTTGGGGGCAGGGAGGGGGTGAGAACCAGCTGCCTCCTGTTTGGGGTGCAGCCCCCCTCGCAGCCGTGCGAAAAATGTTCGGTGGGTAGGTGTTCTTTTTGAAATCAGGTGTATGGGCTTTTAATCGGCACCATTTTCTTTTGCAAGAAGCAGTGACTGGAACCTGCTGATAAAGCTTTTGCTTTGAGGCACAGATCCCAGAGTTCTTAAAGCCGTTTCCTGCCTTAATAAGTGAAACTAATTTTTGATGTATAACATTTATAAGCCTGTGAAACTGATAGGGCAGCTTCAGTATTTAGAAAAATGAAGCCAAAAATAAACAGATGATGAGAATAGGCAGTAAAAACATGTTCTAAAAAGCAAAGGAATGCCAAAATGATGCTGTCAATATGCTATCATTATGACACAGTGAGAAAAGGTTTTTAAAAACCAAATTCCTTTAAAATCATGATGATTTAGGCACTATGCATAATCTAGCAGCTGTGAGTGGATCACTGAGATTTACATCCTAAAAGGCTAAATGATACTGCTTCAAGGTTTTGGGTTTTTTGGTTTCCATGTGGTACTTGTTGCAGGTTCTTTAAGGAAAATGTTATTGTACTGCTGGAAGTGAGGCTTTGGGCAGTATGTTACTTGTTGCTTTCTTCTGTTCTAAAGAGTATGCACAAATGCTGGTTTTAAAACAAAACTTCTTAATCTAGTAGCATTCAAGGTTTTGGACTGAGAGAAGATAGAACTTGGATACTTTGTGCATGAGACTCTGTATTTCCTAGTGACTGCATGTCTGGATTCATGCTTAACTTTTGAGACAAGCTAAAAATGCTTCACCCTTTTTTTTTTATTGGCAGTTACATTTCTAGTAAAAAAAATTAATTGTGCTTATGTGATGGTGATGATAATTCAGTTTAATCTCTTGGCAAACCTCACTACAAAGTATTACCCTTTGTCTCCTGTTGTCATCCTAGTTTGTGGAATAGAAGAATGGTTGCAGTTAGTTTGGGAGTTACCAGGGTAGCAGATCCTGAACTGTAGCATCCTTGGCTGTACCCACAGCATGTTCTCTTCTGGTGTGTTCCGCTTCACTAAGAGTTCTAGTCATCCTGAACTTCTTGATTACATTATTTTATATATTAGTGAAATTCTTTCTGAGACAGCATAGGCATGTCTGTGTTATGTTGTACAGAATAATTTAGGCACTCGGTAACTCCACTTCTAGAACCTGGTCCAGCTTGAGCATCTCTGCTGGGGTGCATTTTCTGTATATAAGATAACATGCCTTTGATAATTTTTTGTTGAGCATCAGCAAAATGCAGGTGTGTCATACTGCTTAATCTTAATTCACTGTGGGTTTTTAAACACATCGTTAGACTGAATTACTTCTGTAATACCTACAACATAGTACTATTGGTATTAAATAACTAGCAATTCATCACAGTGTGCTGCTATAATATGCACAGCTCAGGTTTATTATTGTAATCCAGTTGCTGTCTTTGTTATTACATTCCAGGGCTTTCAGCATTGGCGGAGAGTCCTTCATGTTTCAAAGTTATTCTTTTCAAACGTAGAATGGCATATTTATAGCTAATGTTTGAACACTGCATTTCATGATGACTTGTTTAGCTTGAGAGATGCCAACAGAAGTGTTAGTATGAAGGTAGGAGTTACCCCCAAAATTCTGAACCTTTTAGAGTGAAAGTTGTTTATGGCAATACCTGGGCTGAGGTGAAGTCATTTTCTTGGTACTGCTTGAGGTTAGGGGAGTTGACATTTAATGGTAGCAGGTACTTGAATGTGAAGTTGGGAGCAGACACTTGGAATTATGTCACCTTTTTTGGACTAATATCTTGAAATGTACTTTAATTGTTCCTACAGTGTATCTGGGAAACTGCCTGGGTTTTTTATAAGAATAAATGTTGGTAAGTTAGAGCGCTGTGACTGTATGTAGTTGGAGGTGTTTATCCTTTTGAGTAAGGATGGTGTGTGGAGATAACTGGTAAATTCACTTTGTTGTAAATCAGTTACAATTTGCAGTGATACTTGGAAAAGTTCTTTTCCTAATTAAGCCAAATAATTTTTAAAGACCCTAATATGTAAACCTGAAAATATTTTCCAAGCTGTTTTTCACCTAGAGAAAGAATTTTTCGGCGTGCTTTCATAAGGAAATCGTTGTGTGGGATCTCAGGAAGCAGAATGCAGATTTCTTATGTCTCTAATATTCCAAGACCTAATCTGACTAGACCTCAAAGTTTGAATTATGCTTGTGGTTTGTCTCAGCTGCCTGGTAGGTAGGTGCCACATTGTCTATGAGTGTGTTAGCCTGAGGACTGTAACTTGAAGACGATAAAATAATCTTGACCATATTAGACTTACCTGTCAAAAGGAACTTTTAAAATATTTTGTAATTTAGTGTGCTAAATTACTGGAGTTGTCAGTCTCTAAATAACACAGGCTTTTTGACAGCACTGTTTTGAAGTGCTTAGCTTAGTGGCTTCTGGCATTTTGTGAAACGTTTTTTTAAAACCTGCAATTTATAGGTAAACTGTGGCATTGTAATCAAGCTTAAATGAAAGATGTACATCATAATCAATGAAATTAGTTGGCTATTCACTGGGGTATCATTCTCACGTTACAGCAAGATCAGTCCTGCAGTTGTCTTCAAAATTTGTTGTATCAGTTTTGATCACTGTCTAATGAACAAATTAGTATCTGTTGTCTGTAAGTAACTTCTAGCCACGTAATTTAGAATGGGAAATACATGAGCAAGGGTGTATGTCATAACATTGAGAACCATTCTGGAAGCTGTTTTCCCCTGGAAAATCTGGGTTGGATACAATTGATCGTGAGGTGACACACACACATCACTGTTTCAGGTGGACATGTTATGTTACTTGATGGATGCTATGTGGTAAAAACTCTTAATTTTTTTTTTTTATTGGCAAAATAGAATTGTTTCTGAATTCTGTGCAGCATTCAGAATTCATCATAGTGCTTTGAGGTACCTGAAGAGATTGATGCAATTGTAAATGGAATGTAACCAAGTAGCAATTAATTTGGAAGTCATGCCCATTGAAGGACCCAGGGAAAGCGGGGGGGGGGAAGAGTTTATTTTTTGTCTCTGAAGGATTTTCTTTCTAACACTTAGCAGAGGTGCTTCCAAATATCTCTCTTCATTGAGGTTGTTTTCTTTTAACCTTTGGAACATGGCAGGGTTATCACCTAGAATTACATTCTTATGCTCCCTTAATTATGTATATCTTTTTCTTAACAAACCTTAAAAAAAGATTTCAGATGTTACAAGTCTAATTAAAGAGACAGACAAAGCACAGTTTATACTGTAGATTTTTTCTGCAGTTCAATTAATCAGCATGTTTTCTCTTTTAATTAAAACCATTTTAGTAAATTAAAGCCCACAGCAAAACACATATATAATTTGTTTGTAATTAGCTCTTAATTGGTGGTAGTTGAAGCTTAGCACCCTTGGTTTCTTTCTTCATGATTGCCATTTTATTAGCAGCCAGTCATTAATTAATCTTTTTTTCTAATTAGCTTATAAAACTGTTGATGGCACATTATTGTAAATGTGATTTTAAGTTCAAAGCTTGTTAATAAGCTTTCTTACTTAGAAGAACAGAGATAAAGAAATTGCTGAAAACAGTACTACAGTTCTTTTTTTAAAACTGCCTTTCTTATAAGGGCGCTGTGTAAAGCATCTAACAGCTTATAGTTAATTTTTTAATGCTGTGTTTTCTCATGAATGGAAGAAGTTACTTGCATTTAAATGTTTGAATCTGTCAAAGAGCTTATTATTAGAACAGTTTTCTGTCCTTGTTCCATTACTGTGTCATCCAAATATAATTTGATGTTGTAATGCACAGCATAAAAATACAACAAAGATATTACAAAGTATTTTACAGTGGAAGTTGAGCACATCATTGAAAGGGGACAATTTTCACTGCAAAATCCACTCGGTATTCTTGTTTGCTTTATATATTTTATATACGTCAGCAATGGATAACATTCCATAACATAAAAGGAGAAAATCATTGCTAAAGGCAAGACTGAAATAACTAGATTCATATTTGATGAGAAACTGTAACACTGTATTAAAGGCTGTTTGGCTTCTCTGGGTATGATCATAGGGTGTTTCAGGACCTGTTTGAATAGAGATGCTTTGGTAGAGCTTCTGTAGGGTTAGCGTTTTGTATATCACACCCAAATATTTCTGGAACAGTTCTTGAATCTGTCTCATTCCTTGGATCTTTTAGGGTTGACATTGCACAGTGCTACCTTAATGAAAGGTCTTTGCTTTGTGATATTTCGTGTTAAAGGCCTGGATTTTCAAGGAAGTTTTCTGGAAGTTACAGTAGATGCTGCTGCAACTTAATAAAAACGTTTACTCTTCTGCCTGAACTTTACATACTATTTCAACTTCAGCCATTTCTTTGCTTGTTTTAAAAGTGTTTTATGATGCTGTGCAAGAAACACTAGAAAGGGATAGCTGACAAGGAAAAAATTAAAAATTGGATAAAAAGTAAATGAATAATGTCATATTACTAAAAAGATGAGAGGCTAATTTGTGCCGACTTTTTGCTAATTTTGTTCAAGCCTCAAAATGAGGAGCTGTCACCCGTTCTGTGTAGCACTGATGACAGTGCCAATGATCCATGAAATAAGCTGCCGCTGGCTTTGTTCTGATAAGAATGAACAAATCTGCACAATGTATGGCTCCCAGAATCTCATTTTCATACTTGCATGCAGGCTAAAAGAAATAAGCTGTTTGCAGGCTTGATTAATCAGACATTTGAGGGTTTTTTGTCTCTTTGATCTCTTTCGTCTCCTAGGTAACTTGCTTGACATTAATGTTGAGCTTGAGTAAAGACAATCAGGAATTGTAGACCGAACTGATATAAAAATTAAAGACCTTAACACTTTAAGTACTCCAGTAATGGTTCCGCTTTACTTCAGAAAACATCTGTTTTCATTTAATTAAAGAACAAAAGAGAATAGCATAAATATTTTTCATAGAGACCTGTTATTCCATAAAAAGTTAAAGTATGATAATTGGTATTTTTAAATAAATGCCTTGAAACTGTTGAAAAAGAAGCAAAGCTTCAGAAATTTGTTACAAGGTAACAATTTCAGATGAGTAGAAAATTTATGAAAAATAACGGATAAGGAATTTTCATTTACGCCACATTAAACATCTAGAGTAAGAGATTTGACGTGATTATTGGTCAACTTCAAAACAGAAAGGTCTTTGCCCTGTAGAAACGAAGTTTTTTTTTTAAGTTTGTCTTAAAAATATATATATATTGTGTTACAAGGATGAGCCATTATATCAGCTTTACTACCCAATATGATTTACACACTTCAAACCTGTAAAATTGAAAGGAATTTAAAAAAAAAAAATGTCGCAGTGCGTTTGCTTGAGGTTATGCAGACGCTTTTACAAATCTTCCAAGTGGCTGTAAAGATGAATGCCTCAAGGGTCTAGCCAGGGCCCTGCTTTTCCAACCAGCTAAAGCCCTTATCTTAAATCCAAGCAAAGTACCATTAATCTTTTTGAAAGACCTTTTATGGCTTTTAATATATCCCAAATTAGAACATTTTACACCCTTGGTTCCTGAAATATGGTGATAAAAAGCCTTTAGAGCTTAATTTTCCTTACTGCGTGCTCTGACCAATTTGCAGTTCTTTGTGATAATGTTTAGACACCTTAATTAAAATGCAGCAAAATATTGGATGTTCTATATGGAAAATGCTGATACTTTGACTACACAAGAAATTGTTGTATATATTTTTATTCATGCTTTCTTACTTCTTTAAGATTGTATTTTATTGAGTTATCTGATGACCTGAAATGTGTTTTTTTTTTTAAAAAAAAAAAACGTAAAACCCATTGACCAAGCTTTTATGGATTTCTTTTGGGAAAAGGGGAGAGTGAAGATGTATGTCTGGGTGTGGGTGGAAGCAGAAGACACAAACGTTTCAGTCAGATTACATGTATGTGTTTATATGCGACATATTTATTTTCACGTCTTGAAAATTTGACTCTAGCCTAGAAATGATAACATTAATGCTGCAGAATGTTTCTCCTTTTACTTCCACGCAGACTGCAAAGGATCTTATTATCCCATTTTTCCTGTACTTTTCAGAGATGGAAGAATTAATTCTGTCTTCCAAGAAATACAGATCAAAAGATTTTTCTGCAGCACTTGTATAGACCTCACTTGTGTATATTTGTATTTAAATAAGTGTCCAATAGGCCAATAGAATATATTTTGAGGAGATGCTGTTACTCATCACATCATAAGAGCTCATTTTGAAGTATGTTAGGAGGTAAAATACAGTTCAAAAATAAGAGCATGACTCTGCTGATTGATAGTCTTCAGCCATCAGATTATTTTTTTTAAGCTAATAATTAGTCCTGTTTCAATTAACAAGTAAATATTTTTTGAATATTTTAGGTGAGTTTTCAAAGCCTTTTTATAGCTGCCCTTAAGTGTTAAGTGACAATGCAAATAAGAATGTTATGCTCTAGTCTTTGACTTGAGATTTGGCAGTTCAGGTGTTGGCATTGAGTTACTGATTACATAAAATGTTACTGCTCAGGGGAAAAATGATGTAGGCAATAATATAAACGTTTTGAAATACCTGGTCACATGAATTATTTTGTGCATCAAAATGATTCTGTAGGTACATATTTATTATGACCTTACAATACATGCAAATAGTAGATGAAAAACTTGTTTAGCGTTATTTATTTTGTACATGTTCCTTTTAGAATACTATGCTTATCTCTCAACTCGGTGTTTGTGTTGCCAGTGTTTAGAGCCTCAAAGAAAGCACAAACTGAGGTTGTGTTTGCTTCATGTAGACTCTCCAAGCCTTCTGCAGAAATGCTGCTTTCTCGATTCTTGAACCCAGAAAGGCCCATAAGGTAGAGTAAGGCAGAATAGCTGGTAGCGGTGCTGATTTGTTTCACTTTGTTAACAAAATGATGAGGGTGTCAACTTTGGGGTAGGTGTTTGGTGGGAGAGTTGTAGATATGTTGGTGTCTCTACACCTGAAGGTGTATCTTCAGTTCTGTCTCATCTTACCTGGATAAAGTGTCTCTGAGTAAGTAAGAATTGCCTGTATAGGTGCTGCAGATTACTATTAATAATGGAACTTTAATCAAAGTGTTAAGGAGTCTCCCTTCCCTCTCTTGTGTGATGCTCCCATGACATTTTGGGGAAATTTAGAATATCCAGTCAGAACCATATCAGTGAAATTCATTTGGTTTGGGCTGGATAGGAGAGAAACCTGGTCGTTCACATCACTGTTCATAGCAGTTTTGGCTAAATGAATCGCTTGTTTGTCTTGGAGAAACGCAGTAACTTTAGAGGCCAAATTCTTCCATAATTCACAATTTAGTTGTAGATAATGTCAACTCATGACAGTAATCTCAAAACATAACTACAATAAAGCAGTTATGAATGCTGATTAAGGAAAATAATCTGGTCATAGTTCACAGTACATAGTACATTCTTCCATCTTTTTTTCTTTATTCTCTCCCCCACCATGCCGTTGGCATTCACTAAAGTGAACTTAATTCTCACAGTGTGAATAAGTTTCTGAAAATACAGTAGTATTCAACTATAGCCTATTATGACCCTATTTGAAAAGCATGCATGTTATCATGCTAATAATCTAAAAATGTGATGTGAAGACTAAATGCCAGATGGACTATAAGGACACTGCTTTGTTTACTTTCTGGACAGTCTGAGTAAAACATGACTACTGGTACTACTAGAAAATGTGTGGTAGCAGCAGCTCTTCCTGTACAAAAGTATCTCTTTGGGGTATTTTTTTTATGGGTAAGACCTGATACTGTTGTGTTTGTGCAGCTGAGGTCACAGACTGGTCTTAATATTGAATGCTGTGTGTGTATATCCATGTCTATATATTTATTTAAAGAACAAACAAGCAAAAGGATCTAGTGAGCTATTGCCCCTTTTATTCTTAAAAATGAAGGATTTGGTGAAAAGGATTGCTTGCCTCAGGATCCTACTCCTCTGTATTTCTCTCAATAGACATTCCTGCTTGTCTGATCTAATAGGCATCAGCCTAATATCTGAAAGATATTTTAATATCTACTGACTTTTGGGAAACAATATCAGACCAAGTAATTTGTGAGGCTTAAATTTCGTATGAGCCATTTGCATCTATTCAGTTTTCCTTTGTTCCTTTTTATGTCTTAGCTTGGTGTGAAAATTGCCAAAGCTGCTGCTTGCCGCAACTTTGTAAAAGCCAAGCAAGAAGCGGAGGCTGCCCAAGAAGCTCGAAAGAAAAAGAAGCTTGCTTGGGGGTAAGTCATTTGAGTACGGAATTAAACATTTGTGGTTTCATTGGCACTAGCTGCATACAATACAATCTCAGTTCAGTGTTTTCTTAGTTGAAATAGGCTTGGGCTAATCTTATTTGTTTAGTTTAACCTTGTTGGGTTTGGGATTGTTTTTTGTAGTGGGTTGTTGTTTTTTTTTTTTTTTTAGCAGTGTATCAGATTTAAGTAGAGGCTTTACCAGAATTAAAGTATGGATTATATGGCTACAATTGCCTTATGTCTTTATTACTTTATACTTATTACTTATATGCTTTATCATATATTTATTTAGTATTAAAAATAAGTTTTATTTTTGTTATTAAGAATAGTATCATTGAATACCTGAAACTCATATGTTCATGATTCTTAATGTTTTTTGTGCTCTATTTCAGATTTGAAGCCAAGAAAAGATGGGAAACAAAAAGCAACATGGGATACATGTAATCCATCCTGTTTTCCTCAGGACTCAAATACTTGGTTTTGCTTGAAGGATCTTTGTCAGCGACTTTAAATCTAAACGCAAACAAAAATCCCAACACATCGAATTCCTTGTGTTTCTTTGAATGATGTTAGATTGCATTATATTGTTTTCTCTCTCTCGTAATGTAAGAAAAATACTATCTAAGCATCAATAATATGTTAAATATGGTATTTTTCTCCAAAATATTGGAATCGAAGATAATGCACTTGTAGTCTTGGTAGAGAACTTTCTGATGTTAGGATAAAATACTGGGTCCATATGTGTTCTGTGCTGCGCAGCAGTTACAATGTGTGGCTGTAAGGAGGGGGGTAAGTTTTCCTGCTAAGGTTATACAGACTTAATGCACTAAGTACCACTTCTTGGGTTGCTTGAAAGTTTGGACAGCCACTAAATAAAGAAAAGCTAAACCATGCTACCTGTTTAAAAAGTCATTATTTATGCATTTATGGGCCTAGTAAATATAAACAGAAAAAAAGTTGGCTGAAAAAATCCATCCTCCCTTTCCTGGGAGGATCTGGTAGTATTCATCATGTCCTGGTGCCATGTTCTTCAGAATACTTCAAAGTCCCATTTTTCTTGCCTTCCCAAGAACTCGTTTGAAAAGTCCTAGGTTCTTTGAGCAGATGAAGTATAGAAATACATATCTCAATATATATCTGGAATACGTTACGTTGTGCAGTTAACTGTACCCAAGAAACAAATGCAAGTTTTACTCCAAATGTTTTACAGATCAATTAGGATTTGAATGTTTTTGTTATAAGATTATAACAGGAATTGATGATAATGTGTTTTCAAAATTGTTTTCAGTGAAAATTAAGGACGCATTCAGAACTAATAACTTTTCTCCCTGAAGCTCTTGCATATATGTTTAGTCACCACAATGCCTGAATTGAATTGGTAATGTAAATGTCAGTTATTGTTAACCAAGATTAATATGTTTCAGGCCAAAGGTATGGTATTAGCGTAATGGTGATTTACTATGTAAGTACTTGGGGCTAAAACAACTTGCCAACAAATAGCAATTTGAAGTTTTACGGCACCAATTCGAAGAGTTTAGGTTTGCAGTCCAACATGGAATAGTGCATTTTTGTTCATTAGCCCTCAGGATGTTTGAATCTTTTTTTTTTGAGCAGAGCATCATATTTCTTTCACAAAGATGAGAGTTTGCAATATGGTAATCTGCAGTTAGCTGTAATTAGTTACGATGACAGAGTTGAATACAATTGCCAGGATTGTAAATCAGGGGCTAAACAGGTTTCTGCAGTATAACATCATAAATCTCGCACTTCAGTTTACAAAATGTATTAGCTTTAGTAACTTTGGTGTGGAAGGAAACAAATGATATCTCTTTGTGATTATATAAAGTTAAATTGCATGTTTACTTGGATAAACAGATTGCATCATGAACCTTCATCAAGATTTTTCTCAGTTCCAAATGTTCCTGTCTGAAACTTCCAGGTTATCTGTCCATAATTTCTTTGTTTTTTAAGCAGCTGGTAGACGAGTGTTAGACACAGTTGACCTTTCTGCTTGTTACATACTGAAAAGCAGAATGATGCTGATAATTTTGTGCTAAAAACATCAGCACTATTCCATTAAACATTTAAAAGTAGCGTATATTAAACAGAGGCTATACCTTTTCTTGTAATAGTTGCTCTTAATAATAACAGTATTTATTAGTCAAAGATCTTGATCTTAAGGCTCTGTGCTGTTTGATATGAAAATGCAATTTAAAGGAAATACAAAGCCTCAAAATGCAGCTATTGTCTGACAGCTTGCCAGATTATAGACAGCAGTGCATACCCAGCCACCTGGAATATTTTTCACTTAAAATAACCAATTATTTTTATATTATGCCATTAGTACTGTAACTATTTGGAAAGTATGCAGAATACTGGGCATTGGGTTACTTGTACAATGCATTTAAAAATGATCATGTTTTAAGTATTTTGATCTCCCTGAAATATTCGCTCAGAATATTAGTTAATTCCCTGAATTATACCAATTCAAGAAAACCCACCTGATTAGCAGGGAAAATACAAAAGACTAATACAGCTTTATAGAGGTCATCTGAATACATAATAAAAAAATGAACACATAACTGTACCTTTAATAAACATCCTCCTAAATTGCTGATCTGATTCTAAGAGGTCTTGCATTCCTGACACTTTTTTTTGTTGTTTTAAAGTATTTTTTCTCTGTGAATTTTGGCCAAACAAGTCAAACTGCATTCTGAGATTTAACTGTTCCTGGTTTTTAGCAGTGTTAAAACAATCCAAATGCTTGTTTCAGTTAACCGAAACCTTTTTAATCAGCTTAAATGTATAATCTCTTATACTGAACTAAATTTGAGATGTAGTAATAATTCTTTTAGCAAATGAAAAGTTAGTACTGTCTCATTGTCTGACTGAAATCACGTATCTAGAGGAATGTACTTAAATTATTAATTTTCAAGCAAATCTGTTGTGAAACTAAATATTTATTAGGACCTTATTTGGTGGTGTCTTGGGTTGGGCAGTAGTGAAAAGGCAGCCTTGTCTAATCTCTCCTTCCTCAGAAGCCTTGAGGAACCTAAATGCACATGCTAGTTTTGCCACAGTTTTTCCTCCACCGTGATTTTTCATCTCTTCCAGCTGTAGCCATGGTACTCTCTTGGATATCCTGAGTAGTCTTAAGTCATTTCAGGAAAAAAAAATTCATAGCTTCCCAAGTGCAGTTCTCTGGAGTCATTCTTTCAACAAGGGTTGAATCTTGAGCTACTTGTCCTCATCAAAGGTAGTGCTGTTACGTGCTGGTAAGGTCTCTTAATGAAGTTTATTACTCGGGTACTGTAAAGCACTGAGAGATCTGGATTGCTTTTGGTTTTACAATAAATTTGGTCGATGGGAAGTTGATGTCTCTGTGCACTCTTCACTTAGCAGTGTAGACACTCCTTGTCCTACGCTTCTTACTTATGCTGGTGTCATATTTTTCCATTTCTGCTCCCATTGGGGAATAGTCCAGACTCATGTTCCTGCGATTCTGTTGTGTTCTAAGGCCTACACCATCAAGAAATAAATTGTTTTATCAACTCCTGTGGCAAAATACAGCCAGTTTGAATTTTGACACCACCATCCTAATACAATTACTAGTGTTTCTTAATACTGCATTCCTGAGCTCCTCAACCAAAGAGTGGCTGCAGGGACAGTTTGACAGATAAAAACATATATATATAGTTGTTAGAGTTTTAATAGTTTTTTGCCTGCAACCATAATCTGTATCATTTTTTTTTAAAAGTTTAATTCTGTTGGAGAAGTTTCAAAGATAAGTATGGTGTGTAATAAGCCTTTGCAACCTCTAATTTGTGAAGGAGTGTCTGTCCAGTTAATACTTGCTCATTGAAGCAAGGGGTTTTGAAATAGCTGAAGTACGAACTGTAATTACTGATGTCTGTTTCCTATTCACCGATGGCTTCTGGCATTTGATCAAAAAATGTAATGTATTGCTTAATCTCAGAGCATTCCCCACTTGCAAAAATATTTACTTCATGAGAATCGTACAGCACTAAATGACCTCAGTAAAACCCAAGTAGATTTTTATTTGGTATTGATCATGTGTAGTTAATCCACCAACAAGTATTCTTCCTGTCACTTTTGAATGTTGGTGATTTAGATATGCATGTATTTATAATCTGCTTCTAGTGTAAGCTCAAAGCATTTAAAAAAACTTTAAAATATACTAAGGGAGTGGGTTTTTTACTTCTCAAGTGGGGTGGCTAAAAAGAGGAATACAAAGGGCGAGTGATTTATGTGAGGGCAAACTGCAGCCTGGCAGCGAAGTGGCAAATGGAACCTCCTGGTTTGTGTGCGGTTTGTCATTGCTGGAAATGATGTGGAGAAAGAAGTCACGAACAAATGCGGGGCAGGTGCCTAAATCTCTTTGAAAGCCATTGGGAATTGGTACCTCATTACCATCTGTCCTACTGAGAGGGTAAAAAACCGGGATATTGAATGCAGATGTTCCAAACATCACAAGAGTAAGTGGAAGCCCTAATTTCATTTCAGAAAAGTTGTCATCTTTCTTGTTGAAAAATGCCTGCGTTGCTTTGATCTGCCTCCAACTGTGTCTATTATACCATCAAATCTTGTCTTCCCGGTTTCCTTGGGACTGTGTGTAACAGAGTTGAGAGGTTTTTCTATTTCTTTGTTTGGAATCAGATCTGGAATTTAACATTTAACATTTCCTCCTTAAGAAAGCATGAAAGTTAAACAGATATTAAGAAGTGCAACCAGCCAACTTGTGTATCAAATGAGCTCTACAAATTGCATGTGGTGGTGCTTGCCATGCCCATTCTGTGGTTGTGTTCATAAATAAGATGGGCGCAATCTGAGGCAGGAGAAAGGTATTTGAGTAAAAAGACAGCATCATACCAAGATGTTGGTTGAGTTCCAAATCGGAGAAGCGTGTCGGTTCTTAAATCGTCCGAACTGAAATAGTGCATTCATTTCTCATGGGGTTTCCCAGGTGTGCTGGCTGCTTGGCTCGTACAGGTGAATGACTCAAGGTCAACATAAAATGACCACAGACTGAAATGAGCAGTTTTATTTCTTTGTTATATCCTTTTGCAACTTTTTTTTTTCTGTAACGGAATGCAAATTCATGGTCTAAGAGTAAAGAGACATAGGAAATAAGGATTTTTACTCAAATGAGAACTGCTTTCTGATAGCAAAGAGGGAGGAATTTTGTTCATCCTTTTGGCAAACAATCTGAAATGACCAATATACTCATGTCCCAAACAGCAAATCTAGGTATTGAATGAAGTGCAATGCTGCCTGTAGAAGGGTATATATGGTATTTTGAGGCTTTCTGTGTAGAGAATTGATTGCTTACCTTCTGGGGCCTGCCTTAATACTCAAATGTTAGTTGGCCCCTACTGCTAGAGACCAGTAATTCCAGACTAGTAACCCCCTGAATTTACCAGTACTGCTTGATGAGACAAGGAAAAAATCATCTTATTTTATAGGATCATCCTATCATTAATTATCCTGGGAAAAGATTCCCAACATAACCAGGGGAATTGGTTTCTTAACTGAGATGGTTTTCTTTCTTTAAACATGGATTCCTCATTTGTAGAATTTATTAAATTGCCTTTCCCACAATTATATTCGAAGTATGTCACCAGCCCCCCCAACTACTCTCAGCAATAGCGTAGCTTTCAAAGAAAGCCCTAAACAAAACTAGGTATAAACTGTAAACACCCAAAGACTACTGAAGCGTTGGTGCGTTGCATGATTCAGCTTCTAATTGCCATCAAAGAATGTAGCATGGAGTGTTTATTTTTCCTGCAATTAACGAAGCGAAGGTTGAGAGCAGCCTGGTAGCAGGAGCTGCCCTCGTTGTTATCTGCAGAAAGAGTACACAAGCTGCAAAGGGGAGAGGCAGGCAGATGGGCATTTCCTATTTGAATACTTTTCTCTTTATAGAAATATGTTTATAAAATATCCTCTGCTCTCACTGTAGCAATGCCAAGGGCCTTTCCCACGGAAATACCGACATCACAGAATATTCTTTCTTAAAAATTATTTCCTTTGCTTTTCTTATGTTTTTTTTTTTTTCTCTATTCTAACAAACATAATTTTAAAATAAGCTTTGCTTTAGGTCACTCTAATTTTTAAAGACCGGCTCAGAGAAGGGATTTGGGTGTGTTTTGTCAAGCAGCAGCACATTTTTTCCAAGCTCCAAGGCACTGCTGTCTCATGTCATACCTTTTTAAAGATCTGTGTCCCATCTCACGCTGGACTGGACTACCTGCCCTTGGGGTCAGGACTTCAGGCTTCCCCTCTCTGGAGTGTTTGAGCAGTTGCTCCTTCCTTTCCAGTCTTTTCTTCCTAAAGGAAAACTGCTTTAAAGCAGTTCCTTTCACTGATCCAGTTTAGAGTGCGACTCCATGAATGGTTGTACAGGGGTAATGGGGAGAGTGGCTGAATGGGGCAGGGAGATGGGAATAAAAGGAAGGATGAGGTTCCTGTAGAAGACATGGGAGGCAGTGAATAAATCTCCTAGACTGACATCATCCCAGGCCATACTGTACTTAAGGTCCCTTGGTCAGCTTTAGTCTGACAGTGCTCCCATTAGAATCAACCTCCATTGATTTTTGATAGCTGATGATAAGGCTGAACGTCGTTGTTGTTAAATAGAGTTCTGAATTTGAAGCATAGAATTATTTGATGTAATTAATTTTCTTTTTTTCTGATTCGTTCAAAAAGCCTGTGCTCTAGGAATATGCTCCCAGACTCTTTCATCATGAAAGTGGCACAGTTCAGCCACAGACGAATCGCTGGGGATCATTCTGCTGCCCTCAATCAAGAAGAGCCTTTACTCCAAAACTGGTCGTGCTGGAACAAATAAGGGTGACAAAATGTGTATGAAAACCAACTAGACTGGGGACATGGACCTCCATTTGCTAAGGGGAATGAATATTAGCTCCTATCTTAATGCTGGGTGGAGAAGGGTGTATAATTCCTTAAAGTCTGAAGGCAACTGGTAGGTGAAGAAAATGAAGTAGGACCTGCTGTGTTTGGTGCTGCTAAACATGATCCAGCATTTAAATGCTGGCACAGCAGGTGCAGAAAGAGCTCTTCTGTGTGTTAACTGCTTTGCAGGGGCCTGAGCTCTCTTCTTCAGCGTTAATATTCATTGGTCCTACCACCTGCATGTTGCCAGAGTTCTATCAGGTATCTACTGATCCTCAAAATGTGATTCCCAGTGCCTTTAATGGGCTCCATCAAAAGATCTGGGCCTTAGCTCTGAGGCTTCTGGCTCAGTGGAAGTGAAGGTGAAGTGGAACAGGTTGTGGAGGAGTTTTTAACTAATGGCCATGAGGGAGAGTTGTGAGATGTCCAGGTGTCAGACCCTACTTCTTTGATACAAGGAAAATGGTCTATTGAAGCTGGGGAAAAAAAGAAACCTTAAAAAGGAACCGAGAGCTGAAGGACTCCAGCTGGAAAAAGGAAGTCGAGTGGTTGGTGGAAACTCTTCCAGCTCCACTGATGTCAATGGTGAGATAGTTTCTGTCTATTAAAAACCAGATGGCTGGTTTACGCAAGTTGAGAGTGCGTGACTTGCTGTTATTTAGGTACAGGGAGGTGCTAAACAACTCCCTCAAGGCTGCCTGGATGATATTGATATTTCAGCATGTGAACTCTGTAACATTCAACACAACTACTGCTGCAACAACAGAAAAAACCTTCTCAGAAATGTTTTTGTACTGTTTGGTGAGACCTTATCACAACTGGCATGTCCCTTTCGTTACCCTTAGGTAAGATAACCAGGTGGCTGCAGCCAGAGGTGCAACAGTCACTGTCACTAATGCTGTGGAAGAGGCTGCCCAGAGAGGTGGTGGAGTCTCCTTCTCTGAAGACACTCAAAACCTGTCTGGACACGTTCCTGTGCAACCTGCTTTAGGTGGACCTGCTTTGGCAGGGGGGTTGGACTAGATGATCTCCAGAGGTCCCTTCCAACCCCATGTGATTCTGTAGATAGAGTGATAAGAACTGGAAAAAACTACCAAATAGACCATGTAGGACCCATTTTTGGTGCCAGCTGGGAGCACGCACGCCTTTATCAACAGAGTTCCTTGGTTTGGAAGGAGGGAGTTCATGGATTATAGAAATTGCTTGGGCCATGGGTTAGTATAGTCCAGACTCCTTGACTCACAAGGAACCAAGTGTCAGGGTAAAGACATCCAATTTTTTTCCCCAATAAGAGCACAGGAGGGTTGGGAAAGTTGGCCAAGACTGTGGAGAATATGACTCACAGGTTACAAAGCCCTGATCTCGTGTTGATCTTAACCAAGAGCAGGCAGCCTGACGTTTGACTTCTATACAGTGGGAACCTGGCAGCAACCTTTGTGATTCACAAGCTGTTATAAGCACCTATTTTTCTGCTGCTCGCAACCCTTAGGTCTTACATATTTTACCTTTGTCCCGTATTGATTTTTTTTTTTCAGTTGACTTAATTATTGTCAAGGTTAACTAGAAATTTATGAGCCATAACCAGATCTAGGGTCCAAATTACTGTTGAAATAGGTTTGGGGGAATAATTATTAGAAATTCTCAGTTTTTCCCATGTTATTTATTTGGTGTGGAATTTATCCATTTTCCTGACATACCAAGAGCTGTATAATCCTTGTTGCACTAATTTGCTGGTGCAACATGCCACGGACAAAAGCTTTTCTGTACCAAGACTGAACAGAAGCTTTTTTTCCAAACCTTTTATTTTTTTTATAGCCTGGTGTTTCAGATTTAGGATAATGGCATCGCGAATGTTAATGTACCTCAGTTGATATTTACAGCAGTGCTCAGCAATGCAATTCATCATCTAAGCAGAGCATTTTACTTTTAGAAGAAATAAGTGGAAGTGCTTAGATCACATAGAGTCCATTAGAAATAGGATGTCCATCTAGTAATAGAAAAAATGTGTGAATTCATCCTGAGGATAAATGGGCACAGATCTATTGAAGCAAGCGGTCTTTTTATATGAGTGGAGTTGCACATGTTTTCTCCGGGGATCGGTTCAGTCCACTTTGCCTTTGTAGTCTGTGCTGAAATTCTTTAAGATAGGAAAAACTTGCAGAATATTTGCATGTAGTAAGTGCCTGGCATAGATCAGAGTCTTTACTTTTCACTTTTGCTAGCAGTACAATCATTTAAAATTAAAGAAAAAATAAAACAAGTAATTAATCCTGTATGAATGTTCAAACATTCTGTTACTAAGAGTTATTTTCTCCCCCTAGACCTTGGACTTCCTCTGTGTATGATCCAAGAAGGCAAGGAAAAGTCCTTTCCAGGAAAATATGATTTTCAAGTACCCTGATTGTGCTATGATACTCACTCTACCTGAATCTTTTTAGATAACAGGCATCATGCTGTCTTTGGTTTATTTATCCCTGATCGAAGAGCAAGGGAACATAGAAGTGGCAGTCAAGGAACATATTAGGGGTGTATACACAGTTTGTGATAGTAAGATCAAGCACAACTTGTGAGAGGGAGAATTTTCTTCATCTAGAAATGCAGCAGTGCTTATAATAAGATCCACCCTCACAAAGGAAAAAGAACAATCTGGAAAAAACTCCCTCCCCCACACCCTTGAAAGGACAGACTGATCTTGTTTTTAAGGTATGGATTTGGACTCTGGATATTTTTGCAGGATGGTCTAAGATAATCCTGTCCTGAATCCAAGCTGGCTAGGAAACAGGCCGCTCCAGTCCCAAATCTGTGCAGCTCTCTGAGCGCGGTGCTGGGTCCACTCTGTTAAACCTTCTGAGAGTCCCCGAGCCTTGTTTGCAAAAATCTGGATAGACATTCCTCTGAAGATCATAGTTCAATATCCAGCTCTGGCACCATTTCACTGTGAGACCCTGGAAAAAGTGCTCCGAGCCAGATTTTTAAACATGCAGAGCCATCCCAGAGCCCGCTGTTAAAGCACTGCTGATCTTTTAAAAGACACTACTTGGTTGTAGTCTCTGGTTTTGCCAGAGGGTATACATAAAGCCACTCAAACTTTGACACTGCCTCACAGGGAGGCTGTGAATGAACTTGTGCATTAACCCCTGAGTACAGGCACTCTCTTTTTGATCCAGTGGAAATTTAATTATTTATTCAAACCGACGTGATGCTTTTAGGGAGGATCAGTCAGCTCTGGGATACCCGGTGCCTCAGTGGCTGGGATATTTCCTCAGCTGTGAGAAGGGTGTCTTCCAGACTCTAGTCCAAATTTGATAGAAGTAATCAAATTAAAATGTTTTACTACTGTGATGACTGCTTTGGTGAAAAACTAGTCCCTAATGAGAGGCTGGTTGCTTTCTGTCCATCTTATTGCAGATGGGATATGTAAACTTCAACTGCTACCTATAGGGAGAACCCCAACAAGGAAGGATCTCCTGTCTGGTCTGAGGGAAGTGCCTGTTTTTAGGCTTATTTATATGATCTCAAGCTGCTGCCTCCACAGTTCAGCTGCCAGGTCCTCCTTAAGCTATGGTGGGTGGGAAGGGGGGGCACTATGGCAGGGAGACCTCATCCTTCCAGGCTCAACCTCTCAGCACTGCAATACCCAAATTCTTTAGGGGATACAGTCGTGATGTTCTCACTCTTGTTTTCTAATCAGGAAAAAAGAATATTTTTGTTGTCTAACCTCTTGATTGTGTTTTCTGCTTATAGTTTAGTTCTTTGCTGTCTTTGCTGTCTTTGCTGTTCAGACCAGATAATAAATGGAAATCTGATCCTGACAGTGCCCCGTGCTGCAGAGGGAACAGCTTTCCTTTGTCATTGCTGAAGGGGAGAGAAGGAGAGGCTTCACCCAGGTGTGCAGGTGGTGGTTGATCCCATGAAGGACTCTCTGGTGGAGCCTCCATGGGCTGCAGGGTATCTTTGAGAATACTGTGGCTCTAACCAATGCCTAAGCTCTCGACTCTTTCTGACTGAAAATTCTCCTGGACAGAGCTCTGCGTTTTAGAAGAATGGAAGTTTTCACCATCTGACCATAGTTGCTTCTACCTCCTCCCACTGTACAACTCTCTCAGAATTTTTCTTTTTTTTCCCCCAGAATGGCTTTCTAAACCTGGTGCTTTAAATCCAAACCATACAGCCCAGTTCTTTTGGCGAACGGTTTCTGTGGTTTTGGTGCTTGCTACTGCTTCCTTTCCCCAGGATGGTAAGTGTTCTTCATCTTCTTTCTTCCAGGTTTCTCAGATGGTGAGTCAGCCTCACTTGTGTTTAGCGTTCTGAAAGCAACCATAAGGGGTTATAAGGCCAAAAGGGATAAAGAAACATGGTGAATTATACCATGTTTTGTATTAAAAGTGTGTAAGAAAGGAGGACAGAATCTGTTTTACACGGGCAGGTAAGTAATGGTACGTAGAAAATCCAACTTCCAAATCCTTTTTAGGAATTTGGAAAGAAGATTACTTCTAAAAATCTAACTATTTATACCCTACCTTGCTAATTAACATGAACTAAATTTTGTCTTTCTTCATGTGGGAAGAATGAAGGTAAAGGTAAAAAAGCAATTCAGTTAACTTCTTGCATATCATCACACAAGAAGTACCTCTGAAGAGGGCTGGAGCCAGTTCAAGAGAGGCACACACCTGAGAGCTCATAGGGCAGACTTCCAATTTGTATTAACGAGCTGGGTTAGAATTTTGTCCTGATTCAGACAGGAAGATCAACAAGACAGAGTCATTTGCAGGAGATATTGGACATAGAATCTCATTTAGAAATATTAATCTGATAACTTTTTGCTTCTTGAACAATAGATATGCTTAAGGGGTTGAAGACGCCTGTGAAATCACCTGCTTTTGTGGCAAAAAAATTGGCTTTTCTTCCCCAGGGTGGCTGTTGTCCTTCCTGAAGAACTCAGCATTGCACACTGAATAGCAGGGAGGTGTCTATGTTACACAGAGTGTGGGTGACATGCAGAAGCAGCCAAATTTTTGCTTCAGCGTAGCCTGGAAAGCAGCTATGAAATGAGAAACAAAGACTGCGTAGCTGGCCACACCTTGGGAGGACGGCAGCACCCACAGCAGCTCTGAGCTCCCAAGCTCCAGCTCTCCCTCCTCCCTGCTCCCGTACCGGCACGGAGAAGGGCTTGCCTGCCTTCCCCCCGGCTTCCTGCAGCTCCGATGTTGTAATTCTGCTGCAGTCGTGCCTGCCATCTGAATTCATTTGTCATATTCTATGAACTAGAATCCATCAAAGCATATTCACTGGCCTTTTAATTAGTGTTAGATTAGCATTTTAAGATACGGGTAAATTCCCAAGTCTAACTTTGTTTAAAGGTGCATATTCACTACAGTAGCCAGGAAATCGTGTATTCTCATGGACTTATTACCTTAGTAATGTAATGCTGTGAGGGAAAAAGGCCGATAATACTTCCGACAAATATTAAATGTTATTTGTATAGCTACTGTCTGTGAATTTAAACAGAAAATCATTCCTCGTGCCTTGCCATGAAACACACACAAATTTCTTTTGTGGCTTTCATGTTTCATTAAAGCTTTGTATGTGGAGGAGAGGAAAATCTAAATTGCTACTTAATTAAAGGGATACTGTCAGATTAAATATATTTTGAAGAAATGAACTTGGCTCTTTACCTAGATTGTCAGTAACACCTAGGATTATTAAAAATGAAATATTTTTTAACATCTAATATACTTCTCACCATTTATCAAGCTGGGTCTTTTCTTCTCTTTGGCTGGTGAAACTGAAACAGTCTCTTGCTTTTCCCTGTAGTCAGCTTCATTGTCTGGATCCTATTAGCTAACCCAGTATTGGAGGGCTTTAAGTTGTAAATACCAGGAGGTGAAGCTTACATCTAAACCAAAAAAAAAAAAAAGAGAAAATGTATGGCTCTTTCTTTATTCCATTAAAATATTTCTCTAAAGCTGGACATAATGTAATATATGCTCCTTTAATCACGTTTTTATCGCCACACAGCATGTGCAGTGCGGGTTAAATCCTGGAAAGTGCTGAGCTGGTTGTGTGTGCACCTTCCCCTCATTAGGACCAGGCGTGGGTACCTCTGACAAGCGAAAATGAGAATTGTTTTGGAGCCCCTCCAGCACCTTTGCTTTCCCACAAGGGCTGAATGGTCCTCTCTGGAAGGGCAGGCAGAATCTTACCCAGGCAGGTTCCAGGTAGGGAAGCTGTAGAGAAGACTGGGTCCTGCATAAGGAGTTTTGTTGTTGATTTTACAGGAGGAGAGAGATGGTGTGTATTATGAGTTAATTTTACTGTACTTGGAAGTGATAATATGTTTAGCAATGCCAGAACTCTGCAATGTCAGAAAGGGCATTATTTACAAAATGGCCCTATCTGTGTATACCAGTGGAAGCTGGTTTTAGAGTTTCATATTAATGCACATTAGCATCCTCAGGAACCTATCTGATAATACTTAGACATGGAGACTTAAGCTCCTTAAGCAGTGTTCACACCTCCATGAAAAATAATACAGTTAAGTTCTTCCTTTAAATAAACTTTCTAAGCAAGTCTATTAACAGTTATCTGCTATCTGCCACAAGGGGAAACATGCAGACAGTCCTGTAGTGTCCTATAAATCTTGGGCTGCTGAGTATTAGGTAGTAAATTAAATGAGAAGTGAGAGCTCCTTTCACTGGATCCTCCTACTTCATTTTACCACATGGGAATGTTTAAGTTGAGTCCGAAGGAAACAATCTGCATCCCTGAGGGACGTGTTCCTGTGTTCTGAAAAATAAACCTCCTACGTAAAAGGCATTTTAGAATACTTTTGGGGTAAAGATTTACCGTGGCCTGCCCTGGTGTCGTACAGTGTTGTATCATTTTAGCACGGGTATGTGTATAGCGAGGCCACTCATAAAATCTGACTTCAAATATCTGGAGATGTCCACAGGCTCCTACAGCAAACAATAGCCCGTGGTTTGGCTCCTGCTAGGAGCGAGTTGAGCAACTGGAAGGCAATTCCCAGGTCAGCTGTTTCCTCTGACTGTGAGCAATTCCCTTCATCATTCCCTGTTTCATGGTCCCCTTGTGGAAGGTGTGGACAGGGGAATAAAGGAATACATTCCCACCCTTGCCATGGCTGTGGTGGCCAGGGATCTCCATGGTGGAAACCATACGAGTCACTTGAACAGAGGTTCTGGACAGGGCCATGGAAGCTGATGGGAAGTTCTGTCTGCTATGAAATACTATCAGCTCATTAAAAAATCCAAACTCTAAAGAAGGGGTGTCATTGTAAATTAAATTCCATGGACTATTTTGGTTTGTGTTAGATACATTCGTGTGAAATCTTACTATTTTCATCCCATTTGTTGCTGCATGAATTTCACAATGGCAGTGGGATTTCATTTGAATGAAAAAACCCCTCAAAAACTGGAGGATTTGGGTTCTAACCATAAAAGTTAAGCTAGCTGGATTTATAATAGGCCATAATCAAGTAAAAATACATAAACAGGGAATCAGACATGTACAGGCAACACAGAACATAGATAATTCCTTTTAGGATTAAGCATATGGCCAGCAGCTGGCAGATCTCTGCAGATCTCTGTGAAACTAAATGATAATGTAGACATCCTTTGCTGCGTGTTCCTGGGTGACAATAATTGGTAGGAAGGAAAAGACTCGCCATCCATAATCTTTATTTTTTATTTCTTTTTTGAAAATGTGAAGGAAGACAAGTAAAGGCAGAAGCTTCCTGGAAAGTATAAGCCTTATAAATGGCAGCAATGGGGAAAACAGCCTTTTATTTTCTTTCAAAGATATTAAATTAAACAGAACTTTCCAGCATATGTTAGTATTCATGGCTTTTGCAGATCATGCATCAGAACAGAAGACTTGTGATGATTATTAGTTCTTTGTATTGCGGTAGGTCCTAGAGATCAGGGTGCTATTATGGTAGTTGTTCATAATTAGAGATTGTGTACTCCCTGGAGTAGTGACTATCTCAACAAACAAGACAAAGGATGAGAAAAAGGAAGTATTATTGTTCTCATTGTACAAACAGTGCACTGAGAAACCGACAAGTTAAATGATTTGCCCAAGCTCATACAAGGAGTCTTTGGCAGAATCTGGTAGACAAAGCTTCTTGTCTTGTTTGCTTTCTAGGAAAATGACTACAATGTAAGTAGTAGTAGATTGACCTCCCTTTGGAAAAGAAAGAAAATACTGTTTTAAATATAAAAATATTTTCAGATTTTAAAAATAAATTTTGTCACACAAAATGGACATGGATGTCGGTTTATATTTTTGAAAAGTTTGGTTTTCTTTTCAGTTTGCTCAGTTTATTTCCATCCATCTTTCTATTTAAAAAGAGGCCAATAGGAAAACTAGGAAAGAGTTGCGAGACCTGGCAAGGAAAAACAATAAGCCAAAATGTTGATAAAAACAAATGCAATCTCTGTGCAGCTTCCAGCTTTGCTAAAAAAAAAATCTGAAAATTTGTCAATTTGGAAAAAAAGGGCTCCTTTTCACAAGATACACAGTTAACTTACTCTCTTATTTTCTCTCTTTGCCTACACACATTCAAGCCCCCAAGCCCAGCCTGAGATGAAGCCAGCAGAGATACCTGGCTGTGCACCCGTGAGGATGCCCGGGGTAATCAGCCCAGGACACTCTGCTCGTTTCCATGACTGACAGTTCCTATGCCTTTGGTCTGCGAGGTGGGACAAGTGCTGGAGTCAGGATGAAGCTGTCGCTCATCAGCTGGAGATGGGAGAGGCTGTGCTACAGAGCAGGGATAGGGTTCAGGAAGCAAGGGCCTTCAGAGATGTAACTTGCAGTACTGGGGGCATTTCGGGAGGACTGTTGTGAATAGCTTGTGGTGATCTGCAATCCTGAGCTCTTGTCCATCGTGGGTTTTCAAGGCCATAATTCTGTCTCTTCCCAACCTGTAGCACAGCACCTAAAACGAGTTTCTTTGAACAATTTCCTGCCATATCTGCACCAGTCAGAACCTGCCCTTTAGATACAGATCTCATTTCACTCTTGCAGTTCTTCATGTGGTGTCAAAGGTCCAGAATACCAGTAAAGATCCTATTCTTGATGCTTTTCAACATGAACACATGGAAGAGAGGTGCTGCACGCACAACAGAAATGTCCCTATTGACATCCCTTGATCAATCCTGTCTCGCTTTTAGTACACTGGAGGTAAATATGTAGTTTGTTTCTCTTTGTCCTTGTTTCTTAGTGCTAGAAGCACTGTGAAATGGCTCCTGTGCTCATACTGAGGCCAGGATGTTCCCCCTAAAGTCAGGGATGGGGGTCCTTGGACATCATCCTGGACAGTCTTGCAATATAAACAAGTTTTAAATACATTCTAAGACCTCCAGTCGTTTGAATAATAATGATGTAACATTTTTATGACACTTAACAGCTTCAAAACTGGAAGGAAAAGCAATCAAATTAACAAAACAAAACCCTTTGCTAAAACTTAATACTTTTTAGAACACTAAGTTGCCATAACAACTTGATGCAAAAGTCTTTGGTAGCAACTTTGTACTCGGTCCTATTGAGGCTAAAATAACCTTACTCTTGTGTTAATACTTAGCCAGCATAGTAAATACTATTGGTTACAGAAAATTAAAACTTTTAAATAGTGAAACTACTTTTACTGAAGTAAAAGAAACCTCTTAAATCTAAGTGTTTTTCTTCTTTTAAAAAAAGCATAATTTGTCAGACATTAAAATAACAAAAGGTCTTTGAAAAAGGATTATGGTTTCTGATGTTTCACTACTAGAATGGATTTACTTTATATCCTACTGATGTTGTAATCTTGAATTCTGAGGTAATGTTTTAGCCCTTTCTTTTCACATAAATAAAGATTTCAATGATAGCACTTCATTTCTTCTGTAGAACTTTCCTTTATTTTTCAAACTACTCATTTTCTCTCGCTTAAACCATTTCATCAGAATAACATACAAATTGGATGCAGTGCTTATTAGGAGGAGGGGAACAGTTAGAAAGGCAAGGCATTTCAAATCAACGCGCTGCTGACTGCAAGGTAGATTTTAAATGGAGAATTTCCATATTGCTTATGTTTTCTTCCACAATGTATTTGTTAAAAAAAACCCAAGATTTAAGATTTCTCCGTAAAACAAAAATGCATGCTTTTGATATACTGTGGGTTTTTTTTGCATTTTAAAGTCACTTGAACCTTCATCCCTATATGATGCACAAACAATTGTTTTCCACCACTACTGAGGATTTTAAGAATCAAAAAGCATATTTTAATACAGTAACAAATTACTTGCTAATCAGGCTGACTTTGTCCTTCTTTGAGTGCCATATATCTCTTTGGGTTGCACAGATTTTAATTAACACTAAGTGTCTTTAAAAAGCAACAAATTCCCACCCCCTCTGAAATTAAATCTACTCTTTGCACTCATTTGGGCTGCTTTGGGGTTGTTTTTTTTTTGGTTACATCTTATAGGAGAGTGAGCGGTGGGGCCAGCAGAGCATCTTTAAAGGTTTATTGTTTACCACCGAGGGAACAAAGACTGCTCTGCATCCTTCCAGCTCAGGGAGACTCCACAAGAGATTTCCCTCCAGCAACTTCACCGTTATTAGCTTGCTTGCCAAATAGGGACCATTCTCCTGACTCTCACCCTACAACCTGCCTTTGAAAGTAGAGAAAAAGTGGTGTTTATAAACCAGATTTTTTTTTTTTCTTCTTTATTCTGTATAGTGAAATGAAGGCCAAAGCCTTTTCTGCTTCAGCAGAACCAGCAGGGAGGAAATACATGTCGTAATTACCTTAAACAAGCAGGAGATAAAGGCCGCTGCCTCTCAAGCCATGGGGTTTAAGGACAAGATGAAAGGTGGAGGTGCCAGCACTCATGGCCCAGGACAACTGGCTGGGGACATGGTAGGGTCCCCATGTTCCCTGGTCTTCTCTTATGGACAGGGAGTAGAGCCAGCCCCTAGGGCCTGGGGTGGGCTGTGCTCAGGTGAGTGCTCCCTCTGAGGGAAAGGATCTCCTCAAGTGAAAGAAATTATTTATTAGAGGAACTTGGAGACAGCTGAAGCATCGTGGAGGTTTCCTACTTGCAAACTAACGAGAGAGAAGACCAAGGTCTGAGGTCTTCTGGTGTCTCACGAGGACTCGCATGGACGCTGCGCTGAGGCTGCTGCAGGTGAGATGGGGATGGGGATGGGGATGGAGGGAGGCTGCTCCCTGGGGGCTAGTCGGCAATGGAGTGGCCATTGAGATTGCCACTAGGGGCCAGAGGTGGCTCAGGCCTGAGGAGCCCCAGAGTGTCCCAGGCTCATGCCCAGCCCTGGCCCGCCATGGCAGGGCTGTCCCGCTGACAGGATTCGCCTTCCAGGCTCCCACCCCGCACAGCCAGATCTTTGTTGCCCTCTTGAGATGTGTGGCAGATTTATTTCTACTAATTTTTTAAGTACCGAGTGTATCTAGTGTACTTATTACTCCTAATTAATGTGAGAATAAAGAATCAAAGAGGGTATTCCTCCAATGAGTTGTTTCTGAAGAGTGACAAATTAATCCCCTTGGATATGGCTGAAGCCGGGGACGATCTTTTTGTTCCTCTAACAAACTGCAGCAATTAGACGTTCAAAACTCTGCTCCTGATAAATAGATTTTAATAGCTATTTTGTCTCTTTGTGTACACCGGAATCCCGAGGCTTACCTCCTTCAGCCAGACGTTCTCCCAGGTAACGGCGGGCGCTGGAATGTGCTCCTGGCCATCAGACCTGTGTGTGTGCACACTCACTCACGTGTGCACACACTCACATGGGCACACACTCACATGTGCACACGCACACACATGTACACACACACACACGTGGGAGAGGCCGGCGTTCAGGGCTGCCCGAATCCCACTCAATTTGTTAGACTTTTTCTTATGCTCTTGTGAGCTTCAGACCAAATCCTCAACAGCCCCACTTACTTGCACGGTTCCTGGCATTCCCTGAAGTGCCCTGAAAATACATAAATACCTTTTGAGATGCGTAAGGAAAAATTTTGGGGCTGAATTTTTTTTTCTTTTTTGGTTTGGTTCTCCCTGTAAATGCATCGTGACGTTTCAAGGGGATACTTGTAATCTGCTTTAATAGGGACCAGGTGGCATTTACCAGAACTCGCTCAGACTTCCCGGGTACAACTTTAAATCCTCACCTGCTGGCTGAGCCCAGTGCTTTGGTGGCACTTGGGGGGCGATAAGCCAGGGATGGGATTTTTGACAGGCCCCCTTTCCCGATGGGCTCTGGAGATAAGCGACTGGGAGATTTCCAGTCCGAATTGTTTCTCCAGCTCCCGGTGCTGGGCGAGGAACGGGGGCGGCGGGGAAGGGGTGGAAGCCACCTTTGTGCTGAAGCCATCAAAGCAGGGGGCCGAAGGCTGCTTCAATGCTATCAGCCTCTAACAGGCCCCCCCGGGACTCCTGCACCTGTCGGCCGGTCCCCTTACCCCGGGGTGACACAGAACTGACTGCGCCAGAGGGTCTTCTCTCACAAGAGGGTAATCCCCCCCTGTTTATTCAGGAGGGGCAGCAGCTGCCGGCTTGCTGCCGAGGTGGCCAGGGGAAAGGACGGGCGGCTGTAGGCAGCCAGGCTCCAGCAGAGCGGGGCTGGAAGGTGTCATACAAAGCTTGTGTTGCTGGATGAGGTATACACACCCCAAGTGGGATTTTTTGCTGTTTAAAAGTCTTTGCTGCGCTGCTGTAGATGGCCTCTGTGTTGCCCTAAAATTTGCGGCTGACTAAATATAGTCACCTTACGAAGTGTACTATCAAAGGGAAAGGAGGGGTCTCCTGCATACTCAAGGCAAGGAAGATGACACTCGTATTTCGCTGCAGCCATTCAAGACAAAATAAAGTGTAGTAAATCCTTCTGCAGTGTTCAACTTCAGAAAAAGTGGCATTTTCACAGGCTCTTTTTTTCTTGGCTATCAGACCTTTTTCAAATGGAAGCAGGCTGTAAATAGCTGTGAAAGTCACTGAAAAGGGGAATTTTTATGAAGCAGAGTTTATGCCAAAGGATGCCATGTGAATGAAGAAAAAGATATATAGATTTTATTCTTTTTATCTCATGTAATATGCTTTAAATGTATTTTTTTGGCACCTTCAATTAACAAGAAGTTTTAAAACTGAATTCCATAATGAAATTCTAGAGCTAGAACAGTCTTGATAGCTTATATTGAGGATATACCATACCCAGAGCTGTTTGAAAGCTATTGGGCCAAATCTGAGCTAATCAGCCCATGCAATCAAAGTAAATTTTGAGGCTATGCTGGTGTGGTTGTGGTTCTTTGAGTGTGAGGCTCACAAGCAATGTACTGTACAAATGGGAACTTGAGAGGCCAGAAGGGAAGGAAACTAGTTTTTGAAACCAAAGAATTGGTGGGGGACAGATGGAAGGTCTAGTGGTGTGTGTTACTGGGGGGGGAGTGAGAGAGACAGTGGGGACAGCCAGATGGTGAGACACACACCGGAGAGACACACATAAGCCCTTGTTCTTGATCTATATTTAAAGGAAATAATTTGCAAGACTTCTGGAAGCAGATTTTTAAGTCAAACACCAAAATACCCAAACATACCATGCAGCCATGGAAGCAGCGAATGTTATGATCCCTGGATCCAAGACCGAACAGAGCCAATTGTCATCTCCTTGATTTCTCACTCCTGCTCGATTTTCACCCAGATATTATATAGACAGGGTTGCACAAATAAAGATATTCTTTGCTTCTCTCCATTTCTTCCCACCTGTGGCTGCTGTAGTTCACACTGGCCTTGCCTTTCCCTCAGCACAAAATCTTGCTGCTGAAGAACATGGCTAGACTGCAGCGCAGACACTTATCACTTTATTTTCTCCTATGAGCAAGGAGTGGGAATGTCTCATCTGGCGTGTTGAACTCGGATCTAAGTGCTAAAATGTTTACTGCTTTTCAATCCGCCCAGCAGGAGACTCTGAGCAAAAGTGAGGGTTGGCAGCCTGCTGCTGATGGCAACATCCAACTCTCAGGGCTTACAGCAAAACTTGCGCAGAATCTCAAACATTCAGCTTTTAATTATTTTAGGGGACTTGTTCCACGAGTACTTCAGATGGCTTTCTGTTAACATTTGACAACATCTCGGCAATTGAAATATGTTTAGTGATATTACAGCGTTTAGATTGTCATCTGAGAACTTCTGATCAAATTCTGCTTTCCCTAATTAATGCATTCCGGCACCTACTTAATGGCATTCATAGCAACAAATAATTTCTGTTCTTCTCTAATGATATGCACCATACCTTGGCACTAGAGTGTGGATAAATACCTATATGCTTTTGTTATTTTAGAAGAAAAATCCATGTGCTGTGGTTAATGAATTGAAGGTTAAGTGACAATTTTTCTTTACAACCACTCATGTCTTACAGTCTGTGAACTGAAAACTGGATTAACCTTTAATTACCCCCCGTGATCTCTCAACCCTGAAACAACATTACCACTCCTCCTAGTGTTATTTGCATACAGCATTTAATGAGAGAAACATCTGTTTGCATATTTGATATCATTAATATTATGCAGATGAGCTGAGTTTTCATGTTGCAATGGGCAATTGTGCAGAAGTCTCCTTTTCTCTCGTTTTTCGTCTGTTTCCCTCCTCCTAACAATTTGCTCTGACTTGTATTAATTAGAAAAAGAGCTCTCTGGTGCCACTAGCCTTGCATATGTAATGCATAGCTGCTATGTGATCTGAATGGCAGCACAGCAATATCCTGATGAATTTACAAAATACAGAATATCTGGCTTGAAGCTATCAGGCAAACCTGTTGATATTTTCTGAGGCAAATGTACTCATTTAGTAGAATACATTGGTATAGATGAAAATTAGCTGAATACAAGTAAGATCGTGAACAAATCTTTTTCTTGTGACTTTAATAAATAAAGTTATTTCTATCTAATAAGATAAAACATATTCATTAGGTACCTGATCCGGCAGGCATTTGAATGACTGGAGTTTAGGGTAGGGCTTGATAATCTGTATCTGCTCTCTCCAGCAACTGGAAATGTCTCTCCTCTGTACTGTGCTATCCGTGGCCATTGAAAACCCATGGGCCTCTGCTTGTAGTGAGTGCATAAACCTGAGGACTGGGAGAAGCTGCTTGTTTTTCTTGAGAAATAAGGAGATTTTTTGAACTATGGAGAAGCATTGTAGGGGGAAATAGAATATTGATTTCTAGTTTGCTAGTTAAAATTCCCAGATGTCACCATTTGCTGGGTGTTTAGTCAGCTCAAGGTACATATAATGTCCTAGATATGTTCCCGGTAAACAAAATCCAGTGTCTTTAAAATCAGGCTTTTAGAAGGATTTGGTTAGATACTATTCCTGTATTATTTTTGCCATTTTCTGAGGGAATTTCCACTATTTCAAAGGTAGAATATATTTCCTCCAGAGAGATCTGCAGCATGCTTTGCACGGATCCTAAAGTCATCTAGCTCAACACAAATCGCTTCAATTTGTCCTTTTGTGCCTGAGTTGCGCCACTGAGCCAATGTCAGTGACCACTGAAAGTTGGCAAAAATTCAAATGATTCTTTTTCTAGGCTTCTTTCAGAAAAGGACAGTACTTACATTCTCGTCTTCAATGTGTTTCATCCCAGCTAAAGCTGAAACTGCCGTGTGCTGCTGCTGCTGCCCGTCTGAGTCCCTGCTTCCGAGCTGCTGCTCGTCAGCATCACCCAGCCTTCCTCCCAGCCAGCGGGGACCTGGCTACCTTAGCAAAAGACAAATCAGGTTGACTTTTTCACGTTTGGAAGTAATTTTGATATGGAGACAACTGATGGTCCAAATTGTGAAAGGCTGGCTAACATTTAGTGAGGAATTAAATAGAAACTTGAAAAACCTACAGGTTTATCTGCATATCAAAAAGTCAGTGTGTTATAGATAGATGGGATTATTCTGTTAAATGTGTGTTTACCTCAGGATGGCTTCTTTCCAAAGAATTTGGGGTGATTCAGGCCTCAGTAGTCCAGGATTAGCTGTGCCCACTTATTCCTAAAATAAAAGAGATACCACAAATAGTACATAGCCTGTGACTAAATAAAGGTTAAAAATGACTAATCAGTGTCATTTTTTCCTGATTCTGCTGCAAAATTACAACATGGCTCACTTCTAATTCACGACATGGATTTTATAGGAAAAATTTGTGGGTGTTGTGTTTTGTGATGTGAATGGTTTTCATGATCAGTTACATGTTTTGTGAGAACACATGTTCCTCTAAAGCAGATTTTCATAGTTTAAGGGTTGCTTTTTATAAGTCAAGTTTGTTTGTCTAAAGGTCTGACTTGCAGGTAGGATTACTGTGGTTTTGCACACAATCCATTGCTTTGGCATCTACCAAGCCTTTTATGCAAAAAAATTCCTTAATGTATGCAAACTGTTGTGCATGCAAATTACAGTCCTGTGTGTGGAATTTAGGCGTGCGAGGGAGCACAATACTTCCCGCATGTCATTACCTGACTCCTCTGCAAATTGTCTGACTCCTGAGTACCTGCGGTGGATTGGAGCTGGATTGGAATTTATGAAGCCAAGCCATTGCTCTGCAATTTGGATTTCTTTGGGTAAACAGATTGTGTTAGTGGCAATTGAGATTTATGTTGACATAACACTTTATTTCCTAAGTCCTGTCATTTCAGGAACTGCTCTGGATAAGGAAGGTTATTTCCAATGGTCAGACAGAGACCTGGAGAGGTAAATGAAATCATATGAAACCTTGGCAGAGTTTGGGGATAAGAATACTCTTATTCCAAAGCTGTGTTTTGTATTTCAGCTAGACAAACAAAATCTAGGTTGCCAGAAATTTTTGGATAAAAAAAATTTGAGCCTATCGTGGCAAGCTTTATTTGTATAAGGCTATTTAGATTTTTCAGATATAAAGCAGATGGTCTTAATTCACGCCAGTGTACATTTCATAGGTGAGGACTATCTTTGGGACATCAGAGAGGATTTAGGAAAGAAAAAGGGCCTTTTTTTGTTTGCCACAAACTCTTTATGCATCCCAAGACTCTGACACTCCCAAGGCAGGGTTTCCTCTTACTGCTGAGTGCAATCCAGTGGCTTCTCAAGTGAAGCAAAAGTTCTTGGTTGAGCTAGGTAAGAAATAATCTCCTTGATTATTCCAGGTTTTTTTTTCAACAGAAGGTCAAATAAATTTTTGTTGGTGTGGCTGTATTTTCAAACATTGTGACCAAGAAAAACAAAGCCCATAAGAGGTGCAGTGCTCAGCACTGGCCAAACTATTCTTGTTAAAATTCTGTGCCTGAATTAACTGAATACTGGGTACTTTTGGTGAATTTTTGTTTGTTGGCATGTGATAGATAGGTGCTTTCCTGACAGTTTGTGAACACAGTTTCCCTATTTGTCCTTAGAGCAGTGATATCACACTAATATCTGTTCCTTAAAGTGAATGACATTATTTTAGAATCACTGAAATGTTTCACCAGTGAAACATTTTTTACTTTACTGTTCAGCTGTTTGTCTGAAAATCTGCCCTCTATGAAGTAGCTCTGCATGCTCTGTTTGCATGTGAGTTGAGAAAATCACTAAACAAGAAAAACAAGAATAATATCAGTGTCGTAACTGAGTTTAAATGCGGTGCAATTTGTGTTAATAGTGGCTTTTATAGGCACTATTATATAGTAAATTAAGTTATATCTTTATTCTTGTATCTAAGTAAACAGTCAGTATGTAATATATCAGTAATAGAAAACTCTTGGCATTTAAGAAAGAATTGTGCTTTAATGTAAGGACGTTTTTATACCTCAGTAATAAATTAACATTTCAAAAGTACTTTAGCCTGCTGAGATGGATCATTCTATGAGTATGGGTAACACCATGGACTCCAATAATTAGTGTAAATTGCCTTTGAATAATACAGAGCTGGGAACAACTTTCAGTGCTTAATGCCCCTTGCAGTACATGATGAAGAGTCCTTAATGGAGCTTGGAAAAACAAGTAATACCTATAAATCAAAGAAGAAAAGCCGTTTTTGATGCATTTGTCTGAGAGTGTGAGTTTTAAACCAAATTGTTAACACTCCTCCCTGCTGAGGGTCATGGATTAGCTAGGGTGGGAGTTTCTTATAGGATCTTTCACACTAACCAGCAGAGGTAGGGGGTTTCAAATACAAGTGTTTTCTTAACCCTAATCCCTGCCTCCCTGACCAGTAGAGCTCTGAATTTCTCTCTAATTAGGTGGAGAATTAGTAGGTGGATAAATGTGTTAGTGGATGAGGATGAAGTGATTAACTTGCCCCAGACTATGATAGTGAGTTCAAGGCGCTACTGAATTCATTTTGTTTCTAATAACTTTCTCCCCATATTCTAGTGGCACCATGGCAGAGTACTTGAATTTATATCTCTGTAATCTTACAGCAGTATATTCTGTTGCCTCTTTCCCATGGCTTTATCTGCTATATTTAAGCAGCAGTGCGGTGTATTTCCCATGGCATTCACATGTATGTATACTATTTAATTACCTGAA
This sequence comes from Gallinago undulata, assembly GCA_026546715.1. Taxonomy (NCBI): domain Eukaryota; kingdom Metazoa; phylum Chordata; class Aves; order Charadriiformes; family Scolopacidae; genus Gallinago; species Gallinago undulata. Next base: position 32,124,452 of record JAOTQQ010000002.1, on the reverse strand, counting down.
CAGCCTTGTAACTTGATCGGGATATCTTAATGTTACAGTAAGACTGTACATAGGAAGGAAATTTGAATTTTATCACAAGCTAATGAGGCTGGAATACTTTCTCCAAGTATTTGGTAGATGCACTTTAAAAACAAATATCTGCCACTTTGCTGTTGCTGCCTGCTTCTGCTCTTTGTTCGGCGTGTGGGGCTCTGCTGTCCCAGAGCAAACTCAGTTTCGCAGAGCTGTAGCCAGATGTGACTCTGCTAACCTGGAGTGGTGACGTTTTCTGTCTCTTTGCTGATGTGTCCTGGTTGACCAGGTAAGGAGGGATTTGTCATGGTGGAGGGCAGGAGCTGCTCCCTGGCATCTTTCCCTTGGCAGCTTCTGGCACAGGGCAGGCTCTGACTTCAGCTCGGTGGGAACCTCTGCCTTTCCACAGCAAAGCTGAATCATCCCCGGTCACTGCCAGAACACCTCTTATTCTCACTCATGCCCACAGCAGTGTCTCAGCCACCCCAGCATGTTCCTGTCCCTGTAGTCCCTCTGCCTCGCAGTGGCCTGCTCAGACCTTTTGGCCCCAAAGAATGAAATGTGTTGGACGCAGGCAGACCCAAGCAGCAAAGGGACAAGTTTCCCAAGTTGGCTCAGTGCTGTGACTCGGTCAGGCTGGGATACCTAAAAGACCTTGCCTGCAATAAAAGTCAAGGAGTTTTTCAGGTCTATTCAGACCAAGGGAGGGTGCTAGAAGATGCCACAAGTAGGATTAGATCATAAATGTGCATTTGCTGAGAAAACAGACTGATATATACAACTCATGACACATAACTTAACTAGTTACTAAAATTATTTATTATCTTTCAGAAAAAGATCTGTTGTTCCTCAGTTTACTTGTTGAAGGGAAGTAAAAATGCCTTGTGGAGATGCCACCCGCCGTTACTGGTTTACTAGTCAGGAAAGGAGGCTGTAGGACACAAGCAGCGATCCTTCAGGGCTGTCCAGGGGTGAAGCCTCAGCTGAAGTAGTTTGTTCAGAGGCATGTTGAAAACTTCAAAAATGGCATGGAGGGAGAAAAGGAGCACGAATGATCAGGAATCCAGAAAAAAATGACTATAGAAGTAATGTTGAAGTAAAGGGAAAGGTTCTGGTTAGCCTGTGTTAGAAGGCAGATATGGCAACTTATGTGAGCATGAATGTGAAATGTGGAAGTATGTGTGCGTAAGGAGATAGGTAATAACTCGTCCTCCAGGACCATAGTGCATATGACAAGGATGCTTTATCTAAAACAGGGAAGATTTAATTTAGAGAGTAGCTGAAACTTGCTAATAATAGGAGGATAATGAAGTACTGGACTAATATGCCTAGCTAGGAGAAAAAAAGAAAAAAAAAGAATCTTAAATTGGCAGTGGTTTAGAACCTCATATGACATTTTAGGTGATGGTTGTTCTCTTTGAAAGCCTGGAGTGAGCTCTATCAGAAGGCAGGTCAGGCTGCGGCGAGAGGCTCTGCAGGTCAGCCTGGGTAGCTTGGCTTGCATGACTGAGTCGTTAGAGCAGGTATTGTGTGTGTATCCAATAACTCAGGCAGGCAGGAAATTTAAAGGCAAGTATATTTTCTATGCAGCACAATCAAAGTTGGTTTTGTCCTTATCTCAGCTGCTTGCTCCAGTGAGCACCAAATGCCTGAGGAGAGCATGGTTGCTGAGAAATCTGAGGTCTAAAGGGGTCACGGAGGTGGTGCCAGGGTTAGCAAAAACTAGCCCTGGTGGCTGCCAGGCACAGCCCCATCCCTGTGGCTGGTGGGTGCTGGTTCCTTGGTAAGTCAAAGAATCTGGGCACTGTGCAGGCACCTTAAAGTTGACCTTTAGAATGAGAACCCACTTATCTCCATCCCAGGTGCCTCCAGACTTCCTGGACTGTGTACCATCCCAGGATATATCAAAAGCAACAAATCTTTGTCTTGAATGGGCTGCTCGTCTTTAGTGCTTCTCTTTCCTCCTGTCCTTTTTGCCTCTAGAAGCCTCTGCCTACACGTCTGACTAATAAAGCTCAAAGTGGCACTTCTGGGAAGTAAAACCTTTTGTTTTGACATATTCATGACAGTGCTTTGCAAAGAGTTTGGAGTGCTGGACAATGATGGGAACTGTAAGGTGCCAACACGCGGCTCCCTGGGACAGGGTAAAATGCCTCCTTTCAGGCAATGACTAGAAGGATCAACACACTCAGTGGGCGAAATCTGCGTTTGCTGTTTAGGTGCAGGGTTAGCCCTCAAGAGGGTACTTCACTCGCCCATGATCCCCCAGGTGGAAGGATTGTCTTTCAAATGTTCAGCTGCATCCCGTGCAGTACATAAAAAGTCACTCTGCATTAGCCAGGATTATGTTGTCTTTTGATCTCATCAGGTTTTGCTCTGCAAACTACTAAAGACTGTAGCCTGATTTATGCAACAAGCCAGGTATCTCTGCTGGAAGTAAGCATTTCACTGGCTAAAATCTCTCTGAAGTGACTATCTACAGAATTTATCTTCAGTTTTTAACAGAGGTACGGCTTCATTAAAGCATTGGGAGCCAGAATTTTGCTGGAAAGAGAAGTTTTTCTTCATTTAAAAAATGGAAGTAGAAGCCAGAGAATGATCTTGTTTTCTTTTTCTAACTGGCTACCATACCGCTTGAAATAGTTTTATATATTTAAATGGACAAGGATGTAAATTGCACTTCCAAACTATTAAAGCCAATAGCACACATTATAATATGCTGTGAAAAGAAGATAGCTTCGGCCAGTAACTCTTAAGCCTAAATGAGTTTCTCCTAAGAGGAGAACAGCTGCTTAAAGTACATATATTTAAAATTAAATTTCTTTATTACAAGTTACTTAGCGTATTTTGGACTTATATGTTCTCTAGCTTAAATCTTTTTTTTTTTTAATTGCACAAAGCTGTGGAAAATAATCGGAAGCTCAGTTAGCATTACAAATTGAAAATCAGAAATTATACAAATGTTTTTTCAGGTTCTCAAGCTACATAGGTGTATTAACCCTCATTAGTCATTTTGTGGCAGTGAGAGATTTGAAAACAGAATTCCATTACAGTATTTATGGTCAAAATCTGATATGATCAAATAATAGGTTTCCCAATAGAAATGTCTATGTGCCATGTAGTAAACTTGATAATTGTAAGAATACATTTAATGCAGTAGAACTGAATACCGAACCAGGAGATTAACATTTCTGTTATATAATTACAAGTTCAAGGAGTTCAGCTTCTTATCATACTACAGTGAGTATAGAAAGTAGAAGTGATCCTCTTTAATTTGTAATTATTTAACTGAAATAGAATGTCTCCCAGTCTTATTCTTACTCTTCTACACTGAAGACATTGGTATGCAGAAACCATGCACCAAGGAATAGTACACTATCAGAGTAGGACATGTTTGAGTATTCTTTAAAACCAACTAAGAGAAGTTAATCTCATTGAACTTCTTTTTATTCAACAAAAGAGTTAGATGTTTCCAAGTCTAATGTGACTATAATGTTCATTAAATGGACTTCTTTACACCTTTAAATGGATTAACTGTACATCTTCACAGTCTAATTATTATACATGTCGCTCACAAATCACAGATCTAATTCAAAGCACTGTAAAAGCTCTGTTTATGAGCATTAGAAATGGAGAGCCAGTGAGAATTGAGTGTGATTTTTATCTGGGTCATAAAAAAGAATAAGCATCGTCCACATTAAAGTACAGAAATGCATGTACCTTCACTTGTTGAATTTTCCTTCAACCTGGGCCCTGTGATAGCCTTCTTTGAAAAGTTAAGCCACAGACTATTTTGGCATCTCCACTCCCTCATTTGTCCATAACCCAAGATGATCCCTCACTAAGATACCCTCCCCGCAGCTGAGCTGTTAATAATTTCCAAACCATAGTTGTCAGCGGGACAAAGGATGATATACAGTTTTGCTGTTATGGTTTGGGTATCTGGGAATAACTGTGATTTAATTTGTTGTCTTAAGATAGGTTTGCTTATCAGAAGATACTGAGAGTGGTTCTAGTGGTCAGGTTTTTAAAGGCAGCCAGGTGCTTAACTCCCTGGTGCAATCAATGTTTAAACCCTTAAAAAAAGAGTCCTGATCTATGCTTTTGCCATGTGTGAATGGTTGTCAGCACATAGAAGTCAGTGGAGCTACACCAGGTTACGTGGGCTTGGAGGTCAGGGTAGCAAGTTAGCTGTTAAACAAGGTTTGTTCTCCCTTTGGGAAGCAAGACCTTCTCAAAGGGTTTGAGTATGTGGTATGACAACATGGTCTTCAGTGAACATACCACATCTGTAATATGAACCAAAGAAATCGGACGTTTGCTCAAAATTTCTCATGCTTTCCTCTGTAGAAGGAAAAGGACCTCAAGGTACTACTGAAGATGTTTGTAGGATGACCTTAGGGCTTTTGTTATGAGGGGCTACAGTAACAACAGCTACAGATATTATGCATCTGAAAGAGGGTAGGTTTAGATTAGATATTAGGAGGAAATTCTTTACTGTGAGGCTGGTGAGACATGGGCCCAGCTGGTCAGAGAAGTTGTGGATGTCCCATCCCTGAAGGTGTTCAAGACCAGGCTGGACGAGGCTTTGAGCAACCTTGTCTAGCGGGAGCTGTCCCTGTCGATAGCAGGGGGTTGGAACTCAATGATTTTTAAGGTCCCGTCCAACTCTAACCATTCTATGATTCTATAAATGTGTTATGTATGAGATATAGTTCCACTGAATTCCGACAGGGCAAAAATATCCTCATTGGTAATAGAGATGTGTGCTGGCAGCAGTTGCAAGTCGGTTTGTGTTTATAATGTAACACCAGAAATATTTCCCTTTTCTCTTAGCTACAAAACCTCTAGATATTCCTGCAGCACTCTCTTATAAAAGGTTACAGATTTCTTCAGGAGATGACAGTTTGGGTAATTACAATTCTCAAGTTGAAAACCATCATGACAATGCGAGTTCCCCGGTGAGGCTCACAGAGCCTTTCAGCCAGCGGTGGCCCAAGAATCCCAGCTCTCTGATGAGAAGTGGTGTATCTGCAAGAAGTACAATGTAAGCGGTTTTTTGTGAGGAAGGATATTACTGTGAAAAAAATGCGTTTTGACAAGACGGAAAGTGATGAACCTCAGTGTGTGTGTGTGGGTCTGACTTTTCTCATGTGTTTGGAGAACACAGATCTGATCTCGCCGGATCATCTAGAAGCTGCTGTGAAATAAATTACAGAAATCTATAACGCAGCCCCAGCAGTGTGACTGTGCACTCCCGAGGTATGCTGGTCTCAACTATGAACCACAGTATTTAGGTACTGGGACTTAAATGAGTGAAGACTTTGAAATGGGGGGTTTTGGACATAGCGGGCAGGTGTTTATCCCTCACACGTGTACCTAGGACAACCACAGCCAACTGACTGAGACGCGTCATTATATTTCGATCCAAAACTAATGGTTGGAAATAAGGCTTTTGGATTCTTGCCTTGCCAGACCACCTGCTTCTATTCCATTCTCTCCTGTGCAAAAGCATTTTAGTTCATAAAATAAATAGCTATGTTCATGTCTCTGCACCATAGTCTCCCCTGCCCCCAGATAGTTTCATGTTTTCTGCAGTGATTTTAAATGAATCTTTGCTTGGCTTTCCACATGTGCCTCTGTGTCCTGAGTGCCGGTGGCAGGTATGTTAGGTGGTATGAAAACCAGGTGTTCCCCCACAATTATTTACTTATTGGCAGGCACGATGGCTGCAACATCCGCTGCAGCAATTTGACAGTGATTTACCTGCTGCTGCCATCTGCTCTCTGCTTGGGGGGACTGAGCTTCTCAGACTCCTGGGGGCCAGCACTAGAGTAGATTGACTTGATACCAGACCGTTTGGAGGCCCTGCTGTGTGATTTCAGTGAGAACCAGCCAGCTGTAGGCTTCTTTCAGCAGACACCGTGTCTAAACCTCTTGCAGAGCCTTAGCTGGTGGGGTCTCCAAGAGGTTTGCTTGCCTGTGGTCTGAAGATGCAACTTCAAAAGCTTTCACGCTTCTGTAGACTTAGACTGGAAGGGTTCATCTCAGCATGAGGCACTTGTCTGACCAAGGCACAGCCACATAGTCATGTGGAGCTTTTTACTCCAGAAAAAAGGTGCTCCCATAGGTAAATTTTGTGAATTTGCATAGCAGCATACTATCTCCTTGAAAATTTTAGTGTTTTAATGACATCAGGCTAAAATATCACAATAGCTTTGTGAGCAGGATCTCCGCGAAGGGTGGAAAATATTTTTAATTTCACTAATGTACATCTGCACAGATGGCTGGATACAATTCCAACCTGCTGGCTGTTCCTTTGACACCTTAACTGAGGGAAATCCATTTCTTGCTCACTATGCTCCTGGAGCTGCATGGTGCGTGGCTGGGGACTGGTGTAATTGCAGTGGATTGGATTTGAAATGCATGGGGTTTTGGCATAAGGCACAGAAAGCAGGGAAGCAAGAAGTACAAGGAATTAATTTTTTTTAGTGCTCCTGTTCTGTTTCACTCTGCCACATTTTTTTACTTCAGAACAAGTTAATTCAGTTTTGTTTAGATTTTTAAATGAATTCCTCTAAAAAAACCCAACTGTGACATACAACAAAGTTTTCTATTAGAGTGAACCAATCTAGGTAAAAATGACCTGTCTTTCTAAGTCTGCAGCCTGATTTTCCTGACTTTTTTTCACGTGATACTCTTTTACTTACACAACTAAGTAAGCAAACAAATTCTCAGGTGAATGAGTTTTCTCTCTGTGAATAAGGATGGGGATCCAAGCAGCCCAGGAAGGCTGAACTTCAGCTGACAGTGGAAGTCTCTTCCAGAGACCAAGACACAGGGGTAAAGAACACAGGACCTAGTAAAACCCAGGGCAGACAGAGGTTCTGAACATATTTATTTAAAAATATTGCCTAAGGGAAAGTAGGGGGTGTGTTTCTATTGAAACTGAAATTTCCATGAGAAATGTGCAGGGTTGGGGTTTTTTTATGTTTTACTAAGAGTATGGAGAGATTGTTCTTTCAGACAAGAATATTCAGTTCTGGCTTTGTGCATGTGGTAAGATCTGGAAAGATTTTAAGCAAGTCATGTTGGACAGAAACAAAATCTCTTTTCTAGTGAGCCCTCAGGGATTAAATCCCTGGAGCTTTGTACTCTGAATAAAAGACTGTCATCCTCATCTCTTTTCCCTTCCGAAGACCTCCAGCCTGCCCAGATCTGCCCAGGGTCTTGGTCTCTTTCCGGAGAGGATCAGCTGGTAGAAGATACTCAGAGATGTTTCTTTGCTGTTCACACTCCCTGGCCTTTAAATGAGTCAAATTAGGGTAAACTGAAGATTAAATATTGACTGTGTAAGATGCCTGTCATTATAAAGCAAGACCCATTCCAGAACAATATTTGGTAATAGTCTGTTTTCTTCCCTGTACAAATCATGCCTCAAAAATATAAGTCCAATGTCACTTCTGCTCGATGTAATTCTGGCTCTGCCTCTGGCCCTGTTAACCCAGCATGTGTCTTTATGATCAAAATTCAAATACAGTTGCACAAACTGTTAAATAACTTGAATCCTACATGTGTAACTGATCTCAACAGAGATGTCAATTCAATTAATATTACATTAGGCTACCCACAAGACTACGCTAGTACAGAGCCAATGCTCCACGTCAAGTCTGGGCTTGTCGTCTGCTACCTGCCAAAGCTGAAAAAAAGATGAATACTAAATGCAAGGTAACTCCATTAACTCTTTCTTTCCCTGAAGGCATATTGTAATAGTTTGAATGCCGGGAGGCCTAACAATCTCAGTGAATATTTCATTCTGACTCATCACGCAGTGCTTCAAAAATAGCTAGGAGTTTGGGGAGCACTTAGAGACATTCAAAATCACTGCCCATTTTGGGAAATTTTGATCCTAACTCATGCTGAATTTTTATATATTCCACCTGAAGTTTCCTACATCACTGAAAGTGAGGGGAAAAAAAGGAAGCTACTTTTTTACTGGAAACTTTAATACTCACTGAAAATAATAAGATTTCTTGGTACTGTGTAGATGAAGAACAGGCAGAGTGTCAAGGACATTTGGAAGGAGAAGAGCTTAAAGTAGGTCTCAAATTATTTGGCATTCCTGAGCCACCTGCTCCTTGTGGGGCTTACTCCACAGGGAGTTTTTTCATCCACTGTACTGATTGTATGGGAACAATCTAATGGAAGCAACTAAATAGAGAACGCTTTCTTCTGCTGTCTGACAAGCAAAAGAACAACCAGTTCTCCCTTTGTAAATAACAGACTGCGGATCTCAAATAAATTTTTCTTTCTTGATGACAAGCCCTGCAATCCCTGCGTTTCTCTTACAGCTGTTAATCTATGTGATGTCAATTTTCATATTTGCCTGCATGGTGAAAGAAAAAGCTGGAAAGGGGCGTGAAAGTTTTTGGTTTAAAAGACAGGAAACAAGGAAATCTTGATTATTGTTTCCTTTAATTTGAATTTATTGCCCATTGCCATAATTTTTTGGGAGGGGCTTTGTTTAAGTGTTTGAAAGATGTAGATCAGCTTAAGTTACCAGTGCTGCTTAAACGTGTCATTAAATACAAAAATGTTAAGGAATGGACAGAAATTGGGAACTGTTATCATGGTTTATATTCAAGATAATCTGATTCCTATCACCCTTGACTTTTGTTTTGCAACTCTGAGTGAGAAGTGTCCAAAAATTCTCTAGATCTTGTCCTCTGTGGTGTCTCTCCAACTCAGTGACTGTTTGTATAGGATTTTGGGGGTTTTGTTTTATTTTTTTTTCTTCCATTTCCTTATTATGATGAGCTGCCCTCTAGCTTTTCTGTCAACAGTGCATTTTTCAATAGGGATTTGCATACTGATATGCTAATTGCATTGATAAATTGTTTTATCATTTGGACTCCATTATGAAATGGCAGAAGAGGTGTCTCTTCTGCCAGAGGAACTTCTTCTGGAAGGCAGAAAATTCTCTTCAGGTGAGAAGACTTGATAAAGTCCCATAACAACTCATTATAAAAAAAGTATTTATTTTGGCTCCTGAATTTTTGGAATAAAACAATGCAAATTTGTACTGACTGCTGGACTGATGCTATAATGGTTTGAATGGCAGATGGACAAGGGACAATGGAAATCAGTTAGTTAATTTTTATGTGATTTGTTTGAAAAGCCCCATACAACTGACAGGCACAGTAACAAGGGAGTCCAATTTTAAAGTGATTTAAAATGTCTGGATGAAGACTTTGATTTATTTGTTAATTACTTTCCCGGTTGGTATTGAGCATGAAACAGAATTAGGGCAAATCTAGTGACTCATGGATGCCTTAAAGAGCTTCAGGCTTAGTTTGTGTTGTATAGCATCTTGCCCTGAGTTTGCACTTGCTGACTTGTTGGAGTTTCCTAGGTTTTTGGAAAGGACTTGGAATGTTTCCAATTAACCCGTAAGTGTGTAGTATATTTTTCTAAAGAGCCTATTGGTACCTATAGGTTTTCAAAGACGTTTGCAAACCTGCCTTCTAAGCTCCCTCTGCCAGGACCTCAAGAAGCTGCATCAGGTCTGTCTGTGAGATGTCCAGCTGCTATCTAACCACAGTAGAGAGCCAGGTCTATAAGTTGTATCTTAAGGAATAAAATCAAGGTTTTGTCAGTGTACCACGTGATGTTACGCCTACTCTTAGCACTTTGAGCTTCAAAAGCAAGAAAAGTACTCTACTTCTTTTCCTTGTTCTGTGCAACAGATGCCAATTTTTGAAATAGTTCTATTATCGGTGGGATATGGTAGCATTTAGAGGCTCTGGAGATTATAGCTCATTTAGCAGATGATGAGTATACTATCTATGCCCTGAAGATGTTAATCTCATTGAAAAAAAAGAAAGTTTTATCTGTATTCTAGTAACTGAGGCAAAAAGAGATGAGGTAATATGGCCAAGATCTGCAGCAGAACTGGTGTCCACCACTTCAACCAAAAGAGCATCTTTTCTACTGTAGAATAGCATTGCTCTGAGATTCCCATATGAGCTGAAATCTAGATTGCCCATGTTCAGAGTAAACACATAAAGATATGGTATAAAGGAGTGCACAGTAGCACTCCTTGATGAAAAAGAAAACCCTTCAGCCTTTGTTAAATGGCAGTTCCAAATGGTGCACAGAAAATTATGGAGTGCATTCACTTGTGGACAGGAAATTGGTCTTGCTGGGGGCTCAAGGTGTGATTTATGGTGCTCCTAACTGGGTCAGGATTCCTAATTGTTATTGAAACAGGCTCCTGAGATGGACTGGGGGTGGGGGAACTGCGCTTGAGAGCAAGAGGTGCAGGAAAATGGTGGAGGGGACACCTGAGGGAACCTTTGGCCAGCCTGAAACATCTGCTCTCTCCTGTAGAGCTGCTGAGCAGACAGCAAGCACAGCATGCCCTGCTGCGACCCAGAGGAATGAATGGTCCAAGAAAGGATACAACACTGGAAGGACTAAAAAGAAAGTTGATGTTTCTCAAGTTTTGATCCATTAAGGTAACCCTACACTGTGCAACTGAAGCTATGGGTCAATGAAAACAAATTACAGCTCATTCCCCAAACAGAAAGATTAAGACACAGGAAGCTGCCGAATGCTGTAGGCACTGGCCTTGACTTCACAACCCAGCCAATTTGTGCTGCCTGTGGGGCTGTACAGCTGTCAGTGAGAAAACAAATCTTCTCGTACAGAAACTCCTCTTTTATATCATATTTCCTTTTTTTTTCCCAGACGACAGCCTTTGTTTCTAGAGAAAAGCCAGAAAGTATTATGCATATCCAAGATGCAAAGGCAATACTTGTGTTGCTTATTGAAACTGTTTCAGTTAGGAACAATTACAAACAAATGAAAAGAAAATCCAGGGCAAAAACACCTGAAATGGGAAGGTTAGAAAAATACTGAGTATTTCTGATGGTAGGAGGTGAAACCAAATAATCTCACTGCAGACTAGACCACGTAACATCAACCTTTATTCTTTGGCAGAGAAAGCACCCTCGCTTCATCGATGACTGACAGTAGCAGGCTGATAGGTGCAGGGTTTTCAAAGGGAAAACCTAATTTGTAAACAATCAACATCTTAACAAGCTATAAACAGCTGTCTGGACTTCTAGAAGATTTGCTGATGCTTGAAGGGCTAAAAATCACAATGTTTTCCTAAAACCTCCTTCCTTAATGTGTGGCCTGGTATGCATTAAGACAGCAAGCCTTGGAAAGTTACTTACAGCTCAGGTACCCCCTCCCCATCAGGTTAAAGCCCGGGTTCTGCTGATCTTGAGGGTGGGCAGGCAGCTTTGGAAACTCAGTTTTAGGTATGTCCCCAAAACATGGAGGTGGGTATGAGGACCTACCAGGAAACCAAACAGAAATAAAGGCACCAAAAATACCTGTTTGGTTCCTCCTACCCCAAACAACAGGCCATTTATCACTAGCACTTCTAGGAGCTCTTGTCATTAAGTAGATTCCACAGTGATGCTTCTGCCCCATCCACGTGGGAAATCAAGGAAGACGAGACAAGACTTGTTCTAACCTAGAGAGAATTTATGGAATGGCCAGACTGGTCCCAGTAAGCAAGAGCAGTAACTACACCCAGTACGGGAAATACAGACTGGTCCTCAGAGTGGAAGAAGATAATGAAGTAATTGGGTAGAGAGCAGTAAGCACCCATGACACTGATTAGCACAGCCCATTTCAGGCCTGACTTTGAGAGTGGCAGCACGTATTTTGAAGTTGTAATAGTATGAGGTGTGTTGCAAAGCACTGTGAGAGAGGTTCAGCATGCTTTAAACCTTCCCAAAAAGGTTGATTTAGTAAATTATAGAGTAAGAGCTTGCAATTCTGTGTGTGCATGCTGAGAGAAAGGAACAACAACAACAAAAGAGGGGAGAGAAATATGGGATGGTTTGTTTTTCCAGTGTGCCTTAGGTAAACAGAAGTGTTCTCAATTAGATTTCTTCTTTCCAATCCATTAGGGTTAATGCAGTTTTAATTAGCACTTGATTTGCAGGCTGTGAGGTATGGTTTAATGTGCCTTTTAGAGATTCCAAGCCAAAGTACTGCAAGGAATTGAACATAAATGAGCAAATTAAAGTGTTTTCATACCCATTTTTGTTTGTAGATAATTTTCCCACCAGCTTTCCTTTGTATAAAGGTGATCCTAAAATAGAGATCTTGGTTTCTTTGTGGAAGAGGCATTCAATACAAAACACTTCATGAGAACCTTGGGTTTTTCTCCGCTCTCATGTGCTAGCCCTGTCTCCAGCTCCCATCAGCAGGTGGACTTCTTGGTCTCATTGCTAAGGCCACTTATCTTGCCCCGTTGGCATTGACGATAGCCAAATCTGCAGCGGTGACCTTGCACTCATGTTGAATAATTCCTTTCTCCAACTATGCCATAATTATCAACTTTGCAACTGGATTACAGCCCAAGAGTTCCTCCTGAATGCAAAATACGAGGAATTCAGCGTTTGCAGTAAGTCTGAAGTAATCTACACAGGTGGTTCTTATATTGCACCTGTCATCATGGTATCCGAGCTCCTGCAAAGGTCTGTGATCATGTTGGTGTTTCCAGCTCATATAAACAGAATCTGACTCCTGCATTCCTTTTGTGCTTCTGAAATGTGTGGAAATCACAATATCCGGGGGGAGCATTTAAAACAAAGCTGAAACAAAGTCATCGAAGGAGCAAGGACACTCTGCCCTGAATGGTTTTATCTAATTTATTTTGGACAGAAGTGGTTTCTTAGACCAAAATTATCATAGTAAAAAGAATATAAAAATTAAATTGAGAAATTCTGGCCCAAACCCAGAAAACCACTGCCCTTGGGGCAAAAGGCAAGTTGAACATTGAAGTGTCAACATTAATTTTGAAGTCCTGCAGTCTCTCTCTCTGCATGGGATTTGTAGCTGGCTAAGGTCTTTGAAACCCCAGCATAGGCTCTGTTCTGCTGATCCACGCTTGTAACCCCTGTTCACATCCCCAGGTTATTGTCTCCCGTTGGAGGGAGACTCTCTTTCCATCCAGTATGTTCTTGGCACGGGAATGCATCGTGCAGGTGGATGACTGAGCGCTTCACCCTGGCCAGATGGCCGCTCAGCTTTAATGTTGATTAGACTTTGTTATGGCTTATTGATGCAATGCTGCTACTAGCTCTGCACAGCAGGACCTCATTAACGTCAGTGGAGCTCTGCTGAGGCCCAAGGGTCTATCCACAGGGGTCCAACTAGCTGCAAGATCAGGGCCTATATTTGTAAATAGTGGGATAAGATGAATGAGACTAAACGTGATGGGGGATGGCTTCAGGCAAGTGCTTTAGCCAAGTGCTTGGCTGGATGTGCCTTAGTCTAACGGTAAAATGATATGTTGGTTTAGGAGAGAGTCCTAGTAGGTTGAGAAATATGCTGAGTAATCCTGAAAATGTGGCATACTCGTGTTTCCAGCAGGTACGTGAGGTCCTCATGAGTATAGTGACTAGCCCACCAGCTCTTTGAGTTGGTGAATTAGAGCCGAGGGTTGCTGTTGGTCATCAGACAGGAGCTGCTCAGGACCACCCAGCTCAGGTTTCTCAGGCTGTCCCTTTTGCACAGGTCCTATGGTGCCTCCTGACTCTGGGTCTGGGCTCCTGGAAGGTCAGTTTGTATGCCGAGTAAGCCAGAATCTGGGAGCCTCCTTGTCAAATTATTGCTCAAGTAAAACTTAGCTGCAATAGCAATTTAGCTAACTGGCTAGCATTGTTTCTCCTGTCACTCCCTCCTTTCCCAATATTAAAGGATACACAGTGAAAACAAAAGAAGAGTGTTGGCGTAATAAATCTTTGGGCTTTCTGCATAAAATGCTGGCACTGGGAACACTGAATGTCCTGCAGCCACCCTCGGGCTGTCCTCGCAGGACAGACACTTTGCTCTGTGCCTTGGGTTCTCCTTACCCATACCTGTGTTTACCAAGGAGCGGCTCTGGGGAGCTGCTTGTCCCCAGCTGGGGATGTGAGGAGACAACCCCCCATTCGGTGATGCCAGTTTTAAGCAGGACTTTCCTCTGGGCAATGTGGTCCAGCCCTCGCCGGGACGAGGAGGAGGAGGAGGAGGAGGAGGAGGAGGAGATGCCGGGGCTGCTGGAGCGGCGGGTCCGGGGCGGTGCAGGCTGCGCGCTTGCACTCTGCCTCGCCACCACTAGATGGCGTTTGACAACCACGTCTGTTCGCCGCCCTGAAAAAGCCTTTTCCTGGCTCAAAAAGAAGCCCGGCGATTTCTCCCCGCTTCTAATGAAACCCTATCGGTAATTTTTTAAATTATATTTTTAGGGTGATAACAGGCAGGTGAACGAAGCGGCTGTGGCGCTCACCAGCTAAAACAAAGCAAAGGATTCGGGAGGATCGGATGCTGCTGTTCTTGACCTTGTGAGCTGGCACCACTCGCTCCCAGAAAAGCACCGAGCGCTTTCCCCTCGCTACCATGCCATACTTTCCCACCGAGGTATTTTTGGAGCATTCTTTCCTTTCCAAGATGGAAAACCCAGCCGAACCACCTTCTGATGGTGTGAGGCTTCCAGCACTTCTGAATTTCCAATGCCTTGATGTTTTAAAAAGCTGCTGTGGCTGCGAGCATGGTTCAGCATTGAGAAGCACGTGCTGGAGAACACGTGGTCCTGCCCCACCGAGAGAAGGTCGATGGGGATTTAGAAGGTAACCCAAATGGGACAGCCCTGATGCTGAGAGCAAAATGATAAATGATTCAGGTCAGGCCACCTCTGGTTTCAAACTATAGCTTTTAGGATCTAGCTCTCCACACTTCGTACTACAGTTTCAAATAAGCAGTTTGCCTTTTTTTTTTTTTTTTTTTGGTTGTTGTCACTATAAAAGATGGACAGGAGTCTGCCTCGAGCGGTCAGACTCTGATCTCTCCCGCTTTAATTGGGTGGTTAGTTGTATCTTTTCTTTCCCAAATTATTTGCAAGAAATTGCGATTTAATCCATTCTGCACTTAAGAAATTTAATCAATCATTAGAAATAACTGCCAATGATAGGGAAATATGGTAATTCATGTTATTTTTGCAGACAAAGCACCGATATAAACAAAACATAATTAAACATGCCCTCTTTATACACTTCATAAAAAGCCACAGTCCTTGGGTATTATAAATCTAAACTTATTTCTCTGATCTCAGGGCATAAAATGTCTTCTGTGAATTGTGTTACTTCTTGTAGGAAAACACTGATAATATTTGCCTTGCAGGCAGCATAAAACACAAAATGTAAAATAAAAATAAGTTATTAATCAGACTAACGGGCAACTTAAATGGAAAGCTGTCACATTAAAAATGATAATGAGCAACATTTCACAAGGCAATATTACTAAAAAAAATAAAAAATAAAAAATCCATGTTAGGCACAGACTTCTCAATCCATATCTGTGCTGTAGTCTCCAGGAAGCAAACAAGAAGGACAAGTTTTGTAGTTGGTTACCATGGGTATGTTGCCTGAGGAATAGCTGCATTTCAACATGGCCATACCTAAAACAGGTGTTGCTTTTTTATCTTCAGCTAACCCAGCCTGAGGCAACAGTGATCTTGTTTTTCCAAATTTGCATCTTAGTAGAAACAAAGTTTTAGCTCAATTAAATACCTGTCACAGAGGGAAGGAAGGAGTAGGAATTTGTTGTGACGCATAAGAATATGTTGTGGTTTTGAAAGTGGTCTGGTAAGAGCTATTTCTTTAATGATCTGTGACAAAAACAAAGCAAAAAGAAAATCCTTGCCCTAAGGGCCAGTGTGTTGTTCTTTGCTTCTCACTGGGAAATTAAGAAACAGATTTTTTGAATGAAGTTCATTGTATAAAAATATAGCCTGTTCCCTAGCTCATCTCATAGGCACCTGCAGGCTGCTTTTGCTGTTTTCGGAAAGACATGGGCCAAATTCTTCCTCCCATTCCAGCATATTTTGAGTTGAATGCTGGTTTATAGGTAATATTCTTATTCTAGGAGGGTTATTAAGGCTTGTGCTTTTCTTGCCCAGTAAAAAATAGGTCACCTCAGAGTGATCCTCTGTGTCTGTGTGCATCATAGGAACAGTCCCACGCCTGAAGGCTACATTTGGCTGCATATGTTGTTTGCTCACAGCAACATCCTTGGGGCTGCCTTTGGTGGCAGCAACCAGTATTTCCAAGGAGCAGATAATTCCTGTGCTTTCAGATATTGTATGTAGGACAGACTAGCCCTGGCATCCTCCACCTATCCCAGAAATCTTTGTCTGCCTCATCTGCCCTTGTCGTGACATCAAGGAGACTATGCTAGGCAGGCAAACCCACTGACTTTCTCCTTACGAAGACCCCAGCGTCACCCGGGGAGGACCAGATGGGATTTGTAGGGCAGATTGACCTGGAACCAGCGTTCAAAGACTGTGTGGAACCCGTGGCTGACTCTCAGGTGACCCTACACTTGGGGCTGCCCTCTGGACAGGGGAGCTGGTATACAGTGTACATCTGGAAATTTGTTTTCTGATGTATTTTTAGATATTTTGAGACTTTTGTCACAAATCTAATGAGCAGTCACTCTGAGGCTGCTCCGGTAGTGCACACAGGAGTCTTCCTGATGGTGGTAGTACATCACACCTGCATTGCCTCCATATTTCTACTGACCGGCTTGTTGTCTGTGTGTCTGTCACTGTGGCTGGAAGGATGTAAGAGGTCTCTTTTTCTTAGAAATCTTAGCAAACATGCTTGTAGGTATATTCAGAAGCTCACCCGCTATGGGAGGTGTGTTTCTGCTTCCCATATGTAAACCAGGTATCAAGGCTTTCTTTTTCTGTTTTGTGTGGTTCTGCAAGGAGTTTTGCAAGACAGGTGTTGCTTGTTGGTGTGTAGCTCTTACCATGAGAGGACCCAGCTGTCAGGTGGGCTTTACAGAAATAATAATTACCCAATTGCCAAAACAACACTTAGAAACATAATATTTTTCTCTAGCCAGAAAAGAATCCTCTCTTCCCAGCTCATCCCGGAGATCTCAGTAAATTCCTAAAGCTGATATTTTCTGGAGTGTTCTCCAAATCTCTCTGTGTGACAGCTCAACTATTCAGGTGATTTTTCAGCTTTGTGTTCAAAGCTGGTGAAGATCCACGGGGCCTATTGTTTCAGACTGAACACTCATGCTGAATGCTAGATCTTCTCTGTGGCAGAGGATAGAACTCAGTTGTCTGACATGCCTCTCTCTCCCCATTTAGCTCTGTGTTGAATTTTTATTCACGTACATTCTCATCCCATTACTTTTCAAGCTCAGCTAGTTGTATATAACATTTTATGTATATATCTCTACCAGAGGGAATGAGTAGGGTCTCCAGCAGTGGAATTCTGGGGGCATGTCTGCTGCACACTGGCACACAGCTGAGATGCAGTGCCAAAAATTCAGGCTGAGTGCCAAGAAACATGTACCAACATCAGTGTACCAGGCTGTGGAAAATGATGTAAATCCCATACATAAGCATAAAGAATATTGCTGTGCTACTAGAAAAAGGACTAGAAATGTGTCAGCAGAACAGTCTTGCAAAGGAATGCATGGATTCTGAAATGCCTCTCACCACTGTGTCTCCTCTGCACCCTGCTGCTATCTTACTATTGCCATCTATTTACCTGAGGTTTCTTGAACAACAATAAATAGATCCAGCACAAAAGTTAGCCCCTGCATAGTAAGGGGTGCCATTGTATAGGAGGTTTATTGATCATACATGCTAGCTGTGGTAGGGACATGGGAAAGGTCCTGTGTGTCCTGGGATGAGCAGGGCTGCAGTGAGCACAGGCAACCTGGGTGAGCTGGGTGTGAATATTAGCTAGGAACAGATCTGTATGTGTCCAGTGGCCCTAAATCTTCCAGCTACCTGCAGCTTAGTCACAACTGCTATTCTACCCAGCTTGCCCCGAGGTCCAGAAATTTGAGGAAATCTTATTTTTACTGCGAGAAAAAAATCAGAGTGAAAATATACAGGAAAAATAAAAATACTTTTGTTTTTTCAATCACTTTTAGTTTTGTCATGGAGCTCAGTGGGCTGATGTGTTGCCTCTGCCTTAGGTCTTTGTGCCCATTTTCTTAGATGTATCGCTTTTCATACAATGCAATGAGTTTGTGTAGAAGCTTTAAGGTACGTGACAGGAGAGCTGTGCTTACTGGATCCTACTCTTCTAGGAAGGGGGTGACAGTGAGGAGATGGCAGCATTGCCCCAGCCCCAGCTGCAGAGGAACCTGCCCTGCAGAGCTTGTGACAACTGTCGCAACTGTCTCCCACAAGTGATTACATTAATGACTTACAGAGGAGCAGGGGAGCTGGCTGGTCCCTCAAGGCAGGCAGAACTTGGTCATGGGACTGCAAGGGAGAGACTGCAGGTTCCTTGGATGGTGATGTTGGAGCTGGTGAATCTTTAATGCTTGTGAAATGACCTGTTATATACATCTCCCCTATGAGGAGGGGCTGAGAGAGTTATAGTTGTTCAGCCTGGAGAAGGCTCCAGGGAGACCTTATTGTGGCTTTCCAGCGCAGGGGCCCTACAGCAAAGGAGACAAACTTTTTAGCCCAGCCTGTTGCAATAGGACAAGGGGTAGTGGTTTTAAACTAAAAGAGGAATGATTTAGACTAGATATAGGGAAGACTTTTTTTTTTATTATGAGGGTGGTGAAACACTGGCACAGGTTTCCCAGAGAGGTGGTCGGTGCCCCATCCCTGGAAACATTCAGGGTCAGGTTGGACGGGGCTCTGAGCAACCTGATTTAGTTGAAGATGTCACTGCTCATTGTAGGGGGGTTGGGCTAGATGGCCTTTAAAGGTCCCTTCCCACCCAAATTATTCTGTAATTCTATTATTCTATGATTCTATTACAGTGCCTGGGAGGGAGACCGGATACGTCTCTGCTTCCACTCATCAACTAAACAGCTTCTTGCCTCCACCAGCACATTGCAGTGGGTATTATATATCACACAAGCCACTGAAAGAGCTAGTTATCTTTTGGAGGAAAGTATGTGTAGAGGATGAGAGTAGTTATTTGGGTGCTAGTTCTTTAAGTGAATGTTATGGCAGGTATAAATTAAGGGTCTCAGAGTGAGTGTTGATTTACACAGTCCTTGAAGGGAATCGCTCTGGACCCAGCTTGTAAGAGACATGCCACAAATCTATGTGCTATTTTCTGTTGCAGAGAGAAGGAGAAATTCTTTGTTTTGTCTCTGGTTAAGTAGCCAGGTGGGACTAGGATTGACAAAAATGTGTCCACTGAAACATTCTTTTGAATTAGAATATAGCTTTATGTTCCTTTATTTATTTATTTATTTAAGTAAAATTATGCATATTTTAATAAAAAAAAAAGGTTGCCTAATTCTACTTCCCCTCTTAAAATGTGTTTTTAGTTGGGAGATTTGAAACATAGACTTTCTATATATATACATATATGCGTGGCACAGAACATAAAGAACTAAAAATATTTTGAGGAATGAGGTGCTGAAAGTGTTCAGTTTGTGTTTTTGATAGAGTCTCCCCAAACAGCAGTCATCTCGAGGGGAATGTTCTCCCTTTATCTTTTTCATGAGCTTTCTTAAAGTACTCATTGTATTTTTCAGGCAAATGTCGTGGAAGCTGATTCTGATCCTGGCTTCTGTCTAGAGCAACTCTGAAACAGGCTGAGCCCTTTGGTATAAATGAGAAGAAACTGGCCCACAATATGAGTGTTCACGGGTGATATATATTCAAGTCCTTCAATTTTAGTGGGTAGACCCTTCATACATATAATGTCAAGTGTGATAAAACAGAGGGGAATGTGATAGCTCCTGGACCCATCAAGACTAAGTCAGCAGGAGCTAGACAGACAGAACATCCATGTTTTGTTCAAAATAAGCGAAATTAGCAGCATGGTCTGCATCAGAGCAGAAGGCCTTTGTACAAAACTGTAAATTCCAAGCATTTTCAGTTATATATTGCTGTATCTTTCCCCTTGCTTAACAAATGCCCCTTTTTACAGATTCTAAACACTCCTTGGATCACATCATGTTTTGCTTTTATTTGTTGTTTTAGTTTTTCTCAATGGTGATGTTACAGCACTGTTAGGGTTGGTTTTTTTTAATGCTTTATGTTCCAAGTCAGAAAAACAAATAAAAAATAGCTAAAGAGAAATTAGTAAAGACAATCTGACTTGAACAGGAAAAAGGGAAAGAAGAATGTGAGGTATAAATGAAATGTAGACACCACAAGATATGTACCTGATAAAAGGCTCAGACCTAACTGATCTTCAGCTACAGAAATACACTTCTTGAGGATGAAACAATTGAGGAAACGGGAAGGACTTAAGTCCTCAAATAGTTTAGTGATTAAGATGTTCAAGTAAGTCACCAGATCTTTGTGGCAATGTAACATCAATAATTTTGAAGCAGTATTTAGAATTCCTGCAGTTTATGTTTTACTGCATCTCCTCCCAGGCACTGAATATTCGGGGGCCCTCTTCTTCACTGCTTATGCGTGAAAATAGCTTGTACTACTAAGAATAATCTTTTGTGCTTAATAAAAAGCAAAACCAGATCATCTAAACCCAGGAAAAGCAGGAAATCTGAACAATGTGCTTCCTATTCTTGAGGCTGTTTATGGAAAGCTGCATTTGTATGACAAAAAGCATAATTTTTTAGTATATCAAACTTTTCACATCAAATACTGCTAATGCATTTCAGTTCCTCCTCCTTTTCTGTCTAACCATTACCAGCTCATTTACCACTTGCTGAAGTGGAGGATGGGCCAAAGCTTTTATCTATGTTTTCTTTTTCTCATTACCGGAGTGTTGGTGTGGAGTGGAAGTGATCACAGTGAGAGCTCCATCCTGTGCAGACCCTGGAACCCCACTCTGGCTGCTCAGGCAGTTGTCTCTGTTACTGAGATCTTGTTGCAATTTATCAGCTAAGTAAATTGGTTTTATTCCTTCTGGAGAATTAATAAGCCTTTTATTGCCAACCAAGTATCTGTTTTTCAACTAAGGACTTAAGAGATCTGTTTTGTCTCTTATATTAAAGAAACCTGAAGGGGTTTTCCTGAAGGAAAAAGCTTTCTGTAGAAATGTGCCAGTTGTCCGGGGTGGTGCTGCGTTCCAAGTGTGATTTATGGATCATCTGTGCCGTAAGGAGGTTTTTCCTGGAGATGTGAGACTAACTGGTGTGTCATGAGACCTAAAACTAAAGACTAGAACTTGAAAAAAAAATGAAAGAAAAAGGAATAAGGAAATGAAATTTATTCCCAAAAATGAAGCTATCCATGTACCAGTCAGAGCCTAGTGAGATATGATAGTCATTTTTGTGTCTCTCACCATAAAAAACTGTATGGGTGCCCTAGTGCAATGTGTAGATCACTCTGTGAGCGCCACTCTCACACATCAATATTCTGCACGATTGTGCTGACATAAAGTAGTTCATTCCTACATGGATGGATTCTTCAGCATTAGTGGGAAAATTTATTCTTGTTATCCTCTTGAAAAGTTTTGTTTCCTGAAATAGCTTAGGTGTCTTGGATAGTCCTGAATTCCAGAAGGTCTCGCCAACTTGAGTGCTTTCTGCATACCCTGTCCTTTTCGAGGGAACTACCCCTCATCTGATACTGGAGCTTTCCCCATCATGAAACACAACGGCATCTATAGAAGCTACTGCACAGTGACACAAAGCATTTAATCCCATGGCAAAGAGAAGGAAGACTGGAGGTAGGGGCAAAAGAAGAAATTAGGTAAATTAGATGTAATCCTTCAGGATAGAATTTTGCCAGGAATCACTATTTCCTATAGTTCTTCATCTTGCAAAAATTTGAAGAATATCTCGGAGACCACAATTATCCGCAAATTTGGGAATGTATCCTGTTCTAATCCAACAGAAGTTTAGAGATATTAGAAAGGGTTTATTACCATCCATAGCGCAATTTCATGACCTTGTTCTGGATAATGTATTTTGCAAGGCTGTACATCTACAGCTGAGCAAAGAACAAGACATTTGGAACTTAGATGTTGTGATTACCGAAATTCAATCAATTCAATCACAGTGGTGAAAACAGCTGAAATTTCCTGTGTCTTTGTAAAGACTTTGGGAATTCCAGTCAGTTAAGAACAAAGTAGGTTTATGACAGCAAAATGATAGTAGCTTTGTGTTTTGGAGCATAAGTTTTCTTGCAAGTTGTTTCTCAACAGTGGAGGAAGTTGTGGCAATCCTTCACAAGTAGTTTCGAGGATAAAACCCCCAAACTTATAAAGGTTCCTGCCTTACAGGAGGCAGCTCTTCTGGCTCAAAAAGGCATTGTGAGAAAAGAAAAGTAATTGTCCAGGTTGCTGCAATTAAGGAAATCACCAGTGTTAGTTCTGTACTGAATAAATGTTCCTGATTTTTATTAAATAATTATTAAATGAATAAAAGCAATGGGCATGCTTACTCAGGGTTTACTGGTGTAATCCCCATTTTCCCTCTGGGAAACCAGGAGGATTTTTGAAAACACAGAAGAAATCTTTCAAGTAAAGCTACTTCATATCATACTGGAATAAAAAGCTCTCTTATCATACAAAAGGTAGTATTGTTGTATTGTGCTTTGGAGAGTCAAATAGCTTAAGGATACAGGGCTTCTTTCTTCTTCCCTCACTGGTGAAATCTATTGACGTGTATAATTTCTTCTGCTTTCCACCAGATTTGTCTGCACCGAGTCAATTCGGTCTCTCCTGTTTGTCAATACGGGCTGAGGAAAGGACCTTCCTTGTGTAGTTAACATTTTCAGCCAGGAGCTGTCTGCAGATCTGCACAGGTCCACTGGAGCCTAGACCCAAAGCAGGTCATCAGCTCTGCTGATACACTGTGGTCCCCACCATCAGTCTTCTCCTGGGCTCTCCTTGGCAAGGTTGCAGTAGCCGAACTTTTTCAGGACGTAATGGATGGGAAAGGGCCAGCACCCTGGGGTACTTCCCCAGCACTTCACAGCCACCACCTCCTTTGTGGTCCTAAACCAAGTCCTAGAGACAGGAGCAGTGTCACAGCCAGCAGTTCCCACAGCTACATGCCATTGAACAATAAAGGGCTGTGTACTCTAATGATGATTAATTACATTTTCTCATATCTTTCTATCAATTAACTGGAAATGTTTCTTTGTTTAAATAATTGTCTTTTGGTAAATAAATGCGTAAACACTACTTAAAGCATTTTGGGGTCTAATTATACTTATCTGAAAGTTAACAGATTCAAGATGTGATTTGTGTTTTAATTGTTTTAATTTATGGTAAAACATGGTGTTGGGTACTGATTTTCTGAACAGCCTGATCTCTATTGTGAGAAGATGAGGAACTACAAATTATTCTCTCTCAAACTGAGCTACTTGTTGAACGAAGTTCTGTGCCTGAGCCTGCATTTGTATTGAGGTTTTTTTTCTTTTCAGCCTGGTCAAACCAATAACACATTGAGCTAAACCACTCAGTCAAATGTTAAAAACAGCTTAAAGATGCTGGGGCCTGGCTGCAGTGTCCCGTGGAGTACAGCATCGCAGACCCGATGTCACCAGGCTGGGATCCAGGAGCGCAGAGCCAAACCAGTAGGGCTGGATGTGGCTTCCAGTTGGGTTCAGTCCCATTTGCAGAGATAGAGATCATGGATAACTCACACGCCGCACCTGACCCCAGGGCAAGAGAGATCACACTAAATCCCCGTGATCTAAATGTATCAGGATTTCGGGCTCGCTTACCTTTAAACTCTTTCATCTCTCTGCCCTCTCCAATAGCGGAGGAGCCCCGTGTCACCGTGGTTTGTTATTCTCGTTAGCTTCCATTAGCCCTAACACCGGGGACCTCTGGCCGGTTAGACAGAGGCTGTGTCCAGCCCTCACAAAGATAAGGTACGCCCCGAGGCTGCGGTGAGGGGCAGTGGGTAGAACAACCACTTGGAGGAAAGGGAGATAACAGGGGGAGAACCAGTGGCAGCAGCAGAGCCTACAGCACCCAGCAACTTCCCTGGTGGCTCATAAGTGCCTGGTGGAGGTGAGTGGCAAGGAAGGATCCCATGGAGGAGCACATGCTGGTGCCATGATGCTCTCCTATTGCTCCATAGTGCTATGGAGCCACTGTGGATCCTTGTTCAAGGATTGTTTATTCTCACAGCCACTTCCGGGGCTCAGCAGATTGAAGATCATTTGGGATCCAAACACACGGTGTGTCCGTGGCCACAGACCTCTTACGTTATCGGCCCTCTGTCTTAATTTCCCCTCTCTCTAAAACAAGGGTAATATTTCCGCAGTTCAGAATGGTGTTAGAAGGTTAAAATCGCAAATCTTGAGAGGGGATCAGGCAAGACAGGGTAAGGACAGCAATATAAATAAAGAAAACAGTTCTCTGCTATTTTTTCCTTACCCAAAACTTATTTGTGGGCTTTTCTCGGTTAGTCTTCTTTTTTCAAGATAAGGGGAAAAGAAGGAAAGGAAGAAAAATCCTCCCACGCATTCAAACAGAATTTGCATTTGACTGTATTAAAATTTTTCTTAAATTGCAATTAAGCAATAAATCTTCACCAGTTGCAAAAATAAAGCGAGCGGGGTGGGGGAAATTTATTAGATAATGTAATCTTTCAGGCATTTTTTAATTTCCTTCTGAGATCTAGAATATCAGTTGGAGTCCCAGGTAAAATAGGATTCGAGTTTTCAGCCACAAGTTGTGACTCAAAGTGCTTAGCTAAATTAAACAGAACAGATGTGAAAAATAAGATGAGAGCTATGCATACAGCTCTCAAACAGTTCTCCCACCCCCCCAGCCCCATTGAAGAGCCTGGACTAATTCCCCTTTGTTGACTAAAGTCTGCAATTCGATCCTAAAAGCTTGTCAGAATTAAGTACAATGCTTAATATAAGTTTACATTTTAACTGTTTTTCTTTGATATTTGACAAGGACATGGGAAGTAGCTCCAGAACTTTCTCCTGGGCCAATTTGCTCAAGGTTGCTGGGAATCATGCTTTCCCTTGGGCTGCTTGCCCCGAGGACCGCACTTGAGACCTGGCACCTGTTAGCTGCCAGAGCAATTAATAATTAATTAAACAAATAACCCCTCTATGTTGCACTGTGAAATCAAAGCTTCAGCATAAAAAAAGAATTTTGTGTTTTAGGTTTCTAGAAGTAACCTCTGCCTCAGTGCTTGTGTAATATGTGCAGGAGCAAACTTTTGCTTTTTCCTCAGAGTAGTGACATTTTTCAACAGATTTGGGTATATTTTTTTTTAAAGAAAGGAAGGAAAGGTCAGCCTTGTTATATCTTTTCTAGTAAGCACCACTCCGCTGCAACAACATCAGCCAGTATCTGAAGATTTAACAGTTAAAGGGAAAAAGAAATCCTACACATTCTTCTGCAAAGGGGGCTCACTGGAGCATTTCAGATTACGCTGCTCTGTGCACCATCTGAGATGGAGCACAGTTTCTCTTACTGATGGTAGTTGGGTTTCGGAGATGACAAGTATATCACGGCGTT
>JAOTQQ010000002.1:32068397-32098951 GCA_026546715.1 Gallinago undulata | reverse complement strand
CCCCCCCCCCCCCCCCAAAAAAAAAAGTAGCTGCCCAGTAAGGAGATAAGTGAACTTCAAAGGGCTAAATACCAATCAGAAGATGGAAGATGGCCACACATAAAGCTATGCTGCTTCTGCAAACCCCTTTAGTAGCCAGACAAGGTCACTGATCAGGGTAATTTGCAGGAAAAGTCAATTTCTCAAGTACCCAAGGCAGGTGTTGTGGCATTCTGTGACAATTTACTGAAACTAAATTGAGGAAGTTGAAAAAAGCAAAGGTCATGAACCATGAGAGAAAGAAGGGAAGCAAAGTCTCTTTGACTGTATTTTTAACTCCTTTTCACCCAAAGCATACTTACAAATTACTGAGCCTGTTTCCACTTTAAAAAAAATCCCACTTGTGTAACCCAGACCTGTTTATGAAAAACTGAGCTAAAACCTGGTCACACAATGAAGAACTGTGAAGGATAATTAAGGAAAACACAGAGTGATTCATAGACAACTCTTAGAAGCATAAAAGGGAAAAGAAGCAGCCATCCTTCTCACATAGAAACAGTTCTCAGAGTCTTCATGACAACAAAAAGCTGGATGAAAGTAGACAGGGTGAAAGTGAAAAGATGAAAACTTATCTGAGAAATTTGAAGCAAGTCACTGAAATGGCTGCTGGAGGAGAGAAAGGGAGTTGATGCACAGAAGGGATCTGGCTGTGTCTCTGCTTCAATTGCACCCCAAAACGCAATTCTTAGACTTGGGGATTTGTTGAAGCACATCCCAGCACCCTTCCTGCTTAGCTTTGGTTTCATTCCAGACTCACGTCTTGCCTTGACCTCTGGTTGGCATGTGGTCTGGACATGTCTGCCCTGGGAAGTGGACACCATTCCCGGGGTGCAATAATTCCTTGGGCCCTTCCAGCCCCTGTGACCCAGTTCTGCTGTTCTACAACGTGATCCTTCAAGAAAGGGCCCGGGATGGTCCCAGTGCCAACAGGAGTTACTGTTAGTGACCAAGGCTATGAAATAGGAGGCAGAAATAGGAGTGAAGGAAGTGTAGCCCCTGCCTCAGCAAACTTCCATGCCAAAACAAAGCTCCTCAAGAGTTCTTGAACTGGTACATGAAAGAGAGAAATCCAAGACCCGGTGGGCTGGATGAGGTTCAGACAACAAACGGGCAGATTCCATCTCCTGTCACCACAGTTTATGAGCTGGTGACCCCTTACAGTGCAGGAGATGTTTGAGTACAAACAGCAGTCCAGTGTCTGTCCTACCTGGCAGTGATGTGAAATACCCACTCAATCCAAACTGGCTATGGCCACCAAGAAGGAGCAAAACAACCCAAACCAACCCAACCCAAACCAGGTCTTCATCACTTTTGCTCCCATGCTCCTAACTGAACAAATGTTTTAATAGTTGTGTTGCTGACACAAACATGCATGCAGCTTTCCTTCCTATTCCTATTTTGTGCTACGTTTTCACAGGTCGTTGGTGATGCTTAACTGTGCCTCTGGCTGTGAAGCCTGAGAACTTTATGGGGCAGCAAAAGACCATTCTCTCTATTTGTTTTCTGTGGGCTTGCAACCAAATCTAATCAGAATAAACTTGCCCAAATCCTTCCTGGAAGGGAATATTACAAAAGGGAATAACCTTTTCATTATCAGGTCCTGCTTTGAATAGGTAGACAAGGAAGAAATAGTTTCTGACATATTCCTGTTAGAGCTACGCAGGTTGAAAAGGGTGAAATTGGTTGATAGAGTTTGCATGTGGACGTTCGGCAGAAGAGACTGACTTTCATGCGAATGTGAAAGATCAGAAAATGTTTTTGACTGGGACTCCAGGTCTCTGGCTGGGGCTGTTGGCTCACAGCACTCTGGAACTCACGTTTAGCCACCATTAAGTCTGTGGTGTGTGGATGAAAGATATGGTATGTGCACAGTTCAGGAAAATCATAACAGGGGAGAAAACTAATTCCACCAGAAACAACCCACATGAGTGGACCTCAAAACCCAAAGCAAAAATCAACATTTCAGGAAACCACCATTTATTTGAATAAGTTCTTTGTAGTAGGGGATAGTAGCAACTCTGCCCTGTGGACACCTGCTGACGATGTGAATTCATGACAGCTGTGGCAATAGCCATTGAATTTTGGGAGATGGTCACATCCTCCTAGACCCATAGTCAAAGGTGGACAGAGACCTAAGAAAGGTCTTTGAAAAATATTGGCACTAGCTGATAGCTGCAACACTTCATCTGGAAATAAAAACCCTTGAGCAATCAAAAATGTAGCAATGTAGGAGCACTACAGTGGCTCCTGAAAAGGAACTTGTTTGCTCCAACTTCTGTTTTTTTTGAGTAGCTTTTTCCCCTTTTCCACCAAGCTCCAGCTGTGCTGTTGTTCTGTATGTGAAATGAAATCCAGTAAAAGCCAACTTCTCTTTGCAGGTCTTCTCAGAAACAGTCAGTAGTTCAGGATGGATCGAGCTGGGAGTGACTGGACTGTTTCCTGACTTTGTTTCTCTCCCACAGTACAGAAGGCTCAGTAGAAAGATTCATTTAAATACAGAGAGGATATAATTAGCCTCCCAAATTACTCCAGCCCCACTGCTGCATCACTTCAGCTGACTAAAGATCTCTTTATGACACCAGGAGGTAAGTGTTTTATGTGTTCGAGCTATTCCCAAGTGCTGCTGGTCATATCAGCTTCTGGGTCAGACCTTCTAGAAATACAATCTGTGAATTCCTTGTAAGTGCAGAACTATTTTTATTTAGCTATTTCAGGGCCCCATTGCCTGAAAACCAATCCAGTTGTTTAACTTTGAGGAAAAGAGCCCTAATCTCTCTTGCTTCTATCCCATGTCTTTTACATCCTGAGACTGGAAACAATCTATATCCTAAACACTCAAAGTTCCAGGAATGTTGAATCAGAAGGCTCTATCTGCAGTGGGCAAGAGGACATGAGTTAGTTAGTCAGGCAAATAAACAAACACAGTAAAGCACACAAATAAAGCCACCACACCTGCAAGAATGTTAGATATGTTAAAAGGGGTTGCATCCCTAGGCGAGCTACGCTGGTTCACTTTTCATCACCAATGACCATGTTACACATGCAGCTGGTGACATTACTTAGCCTCCAGCAAGGTCAGAGCACGCCGTGGAGCGAACAGAGAAAGAACTGTTCCCCTGTTTGTAGCAAAAACATGGTCAGAAGTGATTTGAACTCCAGCTGCAGCTTGGCCTGCTTAATGATATCTAAGCAATACCGCTACTAAGGGCCAGCTTCCCTTTCTTGTGGAAGCATCTCACTTCCACAAGGCCACCTTTAAAACAAAGATATGTTTAAAATATCTTTATATTGCACGAAGCTTGTTTTTATAGGTCTCCCTGAAGTGAATTATAAGGAAATGATTATTCAGTGACGGGTTACAATAGAGGTTTTTGTTGTACTTTATAGGCATTCAAATAAAATTATCTGGTTGTGTGACAAACTGGATTTAGAGGCCCAGATTTTGAAGATGCTTAGCAGCACATGGTTAACTCCAGTGCTTACTCGTGCTCTCAAAAATGCTCATACAGCTACATCCAGCTTATATGAAGGACATGAGCCTGTTTGTTAAGGTATCTGAACACATTTAAAATACGGACAAAGATGTTTAAGAATGCAATTTCCCAACTGAAAGAGGAACTAAACAACAGACTGATGTGTTCTGAACTGTTTATGTGAAATGAAATACACTATACAGAACGTATCTTGAATGCAGAATTACTATTTATTTGATTTTTGTTAATGGTGATGCACAGGAATTCTTAAGCAAGTTAGTCTTATTACCTGGTTGGTAGAATTGATCAAAGGCACTA
This sequence comes from Gallinago undulata, assembly GCA_026546715.1. Taxonomy (NCBI): domain Eukaryota; kingdom Metazoa; phylum Chordata; class Aves; order Charadriiformes; family Scolopacidae; genus Gallinago; species Gallinago undulata. The sequence continues at coordinate 32,095,121 of JAOTQQ010000002.1, read as the reverse complement.
CCTGAAAAGCATAGTTTATTCTGAAAAATTTCAATTTTTGCCAATTGCTAAAGGGGTTAATAGAGGCTGTGCATGAGGAAGATAACCTAGGTTTAAAAAAACTATAGTCATCATTGTTCATTTATTCTCTTTATTGAGGTAATTTAATTATCATATAGACACAAACATTTGCTCCCATGCTGGGCTCTTCACATCTGTTAGTAGAGATTTGATTAGGTCTACACAAATGTGCTAGATTATACCATCTAGTTGGTGAAATTCAAGCCACCTGGATATTTTAGCAACATCAATAAGAATAATTCTCTTTTTCCAAATCAGTAAATCCACGATATATTAAAAAGAATTAATTAATGAGTACCAGATAGGCAAAACAAACATTTGACAATGAATCATATTATCAAAGGTTTTGTGGGAGATCCCTCTCAGCTTATGTTTAGATGTCAAATTATATTACCAAAACTAAACAATCTGTTAAACCGATCTCTTAATGCAATAAGTCTCAGCACCATACTCTTTTTTTCCCAAAGTCCTTCATGAATGCAGTGCAGCATTTAAGGACAACAGTAGTTAAAGTACCAGCAATAATGTTACATTAACAAGTCATTAGTATGAAATAGCTGACTCCTAATATTTTTAGTGCCATTAAGGTGTTTTTTTTTTTTAATCATGTAGGACCTGATGATGAAAACTGCAAATCACCCAAGGAGCCATTATGCTTGTGAGTCAAGCCAGGGTGACAGCATACGAGCATTAACGCCCTAAGTGTGCATTTCTGGGTTATGCTTTTAGAAAGTGAATGACCCAAAAAACTCACGGGGAATTTGTAAGTACAGCTGTTAAGATTACATAAAGTGATATTAAATATAAAAGGAGGGGAGAGAAAGCAGCTGTTGTCCACTGGAGGACTTCTCTCAAAGTTAGTGCAGTAACTTACAGTTACAGTTTTTTTTTAATTTCTCCAGAAGGAAGCTACAGAAATTAATTTAGGTAGAGGGTTTTTTTTTTTAGAAAAGAACTTTTAGCTGAAGTCAGAGAGAACAAGTCTTCAGTCTGGAAATATTTATGAAAATACTTTATTTTAGTCACTTAAATATTTTTGCAGATATGGAATCATTTGAATTAAGTTTTAGGAAGTTTTTCAGGGTCGAGGAGGAAAACACAGAGTGGTCAAACCGGCAAGGAAGAGCAGTTCCTAGACCCCAGTAAATGTGATAATTGTGAGTGCCTGAGCAAGTTCCCCTCAATTCTGCTCCTGGTGAGCCTGTCACAAGCCACCAAAAATGAGCAATGTATTTCTGATTTGTTTTGGTCTTTGCCTTATGAAGCGAAGTTGAGCAGACTTCAACTTTTTTTTGGATGAAGAGCTTTCTCTCTGGATGGAAGGCTGATGGCCATGGCCAGCCTGGGGGGAACACCCGATCCCACGTCAGGCTGGGTGCGAGACAGCAGTACTCTGCTCCAAATGAGCTGTTTGATGTGGTCCTTTCAGATGTAGGACTGGAATCAGTCTTTAGCCATAGAAGTGGTGATGCTTCTGACACATCCATGCTCTCTGTTCATGTGTGCCACCAGAGTTCAGAAGGTGTGGTAGCACCACAGGTATGGACCCAAGGGATTGTGTTAACCAAAGAAAAGTGTTTGTCTAGGCACAGTCTTGTCAGAAGTAGTGTTAAGGCTTATGTTATAACTTGTCACTGCAAGAGCAAGTTGGAGTAAAAGCTTTCTAAATCCATATAATCGTACTTAATTGTTTATATAATGAAATTATTTTTAAAATAGAACAATTGAATGATGATGATTCAGTCATAAGAATGGTCTTCTAAATCTCCAAACTAGCCTCCTCTGGGAAGATTCATTATCGGAAAGATACGTCTTCACTCTAAGGCAGTTAGATGTCTGTGAAACATGCCAAGTACATAAACACAACTAAAGCAGAAAGAAGCTGGATGGCAAACCCAACCCATCACAGCTTTGTGATCATCCTGCAAAAAATCAGCTGGCTTGCTTTGGCCTATTTATTCCAATTGAATATAAAAAAAACATACGAGTCGTGAATCCACAGGTTGTGGAGAGATGCTAGAGCGACACTGGAGATGCCCACAGGGTGGAAATTTATGTTGAAGCTCTAGTTTTGTTATTGATGAGGTTGAACTCAGGAAGGGGGGTAGTTTATGGACATTGATTTATGCTCTTGGTGTTCTGGTGAGAACAGGTTGGGACAGAGTCCAACCTGTTACCTGCTTTCTGTTGATTTTCTGTGAACTTCTTAAAAAGTGAGTGATTGTTTTTTTTTAAAAAAAGGAAAAGTAGCAGGAGTTTTAGAAATGTTTTCAGTAATATAAAGGTGCATATTGGTGTATATTTCGCATATTTTATTTCAAGTCAGAATTAAAATTTGAATTATTTTAATGTCTGTGACTGTGCTCAATTCTTGTATCAAAAGTGGCTTGAAGAATTATCAGTTTAATTAATTCATTGTGCTGAGTTGCATTCCACAACACAACTACCCACAAAGCCACTGGAGCTTTATGGGACTACTGCAAGTTATTGTCTCATCTCCATTATTGCCTGGATATGACTTGAAATCACATCGTATTAGCTTGAGTGAGAATTACATGAGGAACATTGTCATAGACGGACTCAGCAATGAAAAGACAAATCCTCCAGGGCACTTATAGCATCTTAGTTTACTGTATATGGTACTAAAGTCTTTTTGTGGTGTGAGCAGGTGGTTTTTCCATCCTGTACAACACAGAAGTCTGCAGCTTTTGTGTATCCCATGTACTTCCTTCCTAAGGTGTGTCCAGAACTGTAATTCCAGTAATAATAATATTATTATTATTAATAATGATGATGATGATGGGAAATTCCACAGTTTAAGGCTTTTTTTTTTTGAAGTAAGACTTTTTTAAAAATTTCTGCAGGACCTTTCCTCTGTAGGATTCTGCTCTGTAGTCTGACAATAAATACATCCTTATTCTTCCTCTTTCCACTTGTGCACATCCCAGGACAGCCAAGGTGCACCTTCCAAAATGAAACGTTGATCTAGATGCAGCTGCTTTTCTGAGATTCTGGTTCTTGCTCATAGGGCAGGTTGCATTTGAACAACAGATGCCAATTTTTTTGGTGGCTGGAGGTTACTTCATTTAATAAAGTAAAATAAAAAGCAATTGGAACTAGGATATTGAGAACAAAAGATACTGAGGGGTTGAAAAGGTAGACTTTACAACAGGGAAACTACGACGTGAACGGATTTGGAAAGGTACTGCTTTAAAGGATTGGATTGATTGCTAAACTTGTCCACAAAAACTATTATGAAAAATGTTAATTGGAATTTCTCCAGTGCTTGAACCCAGAAATGGATGTGATCTGCAGATGAATCAGATCTCTTTTATACTCCAGCAGGCAAAAATTAAACTGTGCACATGCAGAAGGTCAGACATGCAGCAGCCAGTTTGGTGTTTCTGGAGCCAGGCAGATCTCCTGCAAGGGCTCAGGGACAACCATAAGGGAGAAGCGATGGTCACGGCACCAGGGATGGCACCCAGGTGTGATGAGTGACAATGGAGGCTTGCACAGGAAAGGCTCAGCATCTGTGCTTTAACAAAGTGCTGTTAATCAGAGCTGCTTCAGGAATATTAAAATGCAAATGGTCTAATTACAGTGCTTACTTTTCTAGATTTTTCTCAGAGAAACACTGCTGTGAGTTTGTCTTGTGTGCTGATAAGGCGTCCCGTTAATAAAAAGTTTGCTGATTGTCTAAAGCAAATAGGCAGGTCATGGGAGCAGCAGAAAGTCTAGAATATCTTTAAATGGGCTACATATTGAATTCTATATACGTTGGGCTCCCTGATTACTGAGGATCAAAGGCAAAAAGAACTGATTGATACTGAGCCCTTAAAAATCAATTCTTTAGGAAAATGCCTGCCCTTATTTAGTCTTTTGGAATAATAAATGATGAAGTGATTTCAGCTGTAAGAGACACATTGTGGGCAGCTGCTGGTCGTGAGTTCAGGCTTGTGTTATTGTTAAGAGGTAACAACAGCACAGATCTTAATTGAGAAAAAACTGGTCAGAAAAAAAAAAGAGAAACTGTAGTCAGGCATAGAGTATTTACCAAATAGGCTACACCTAACTGGCATCTTGGATTCACTCTCTATTCCTAATAGCTTGGATGGTTCACACAGCATATTTATCCACAGAACTGATTCATCTTAAATATTTTTAATTGTATTTTTAACTACTTTTAAAAGTGAGCTTGAGAATGGCTTAGCTAACTTGATAGTAATCTAGTTAGACAGAAAATAGGCCTTATTGCCAGTTTGTGGTTAATTATGGTAAAGTCCTATCTGTAATTTACTTCTGCCTATAATGGAAGAGAGAGTTTTTCTCGAATGTGCATTACATTACATGGGGTTACATCCCATGCATTGTGTAACTTCATACATCCAGAGCAAATGTGACATGTTTTTTCAATGTATCTGAACAGAACACAGGGATGTGTTCTGGTAGAAAATATATCAACAGAGGACCCAGTTCGACAAGCCTGGTTTATGCCAAATCACAGTCTTTAATGGAAATGCTAATCAGCATGTATTTCTGCAAATCTTGCAGAAGCAAATCCAGAGTATCTTTTAATTGGGAGTCTTTCTTTATGGTCTTCAGATGTTTATAAATATGCACAACCTAATCTGATTAGGGCCAGACTCTACATGCTGCCTGCTCTGACAAAAGGGGAGAAAGTTCTTGCCTGCAGCCTGTGAATTTTGTTCCATTCTAAGTCTTTTCTGGTATTACAGTATCTGAGCACTTTTAGTACAGTATTAAACAACAGCAAATTCTTTGTTCCTCTCTCTCCTGTTGGAGAAAGAAGTGTGTGCACCAGTAAGTGGGTAAAGCTAAAAGGAAAATCTTTGAGGGAATAATTTCTCTGTTGCAAAATGTGCTTTAGTTGAAATAAAAACATTTGATGTAATGGTATCAATTTTAAGGGGAATGTGGAGCAGAAGAAAAAAGTAAGAAGGGATTCTTATAAAGCTTGCAATGTGTAAGCTTTCATTTTTGAAGTGGAGATCCTTTAAATTTATGCTGCTTTCAGTATTGCAATAACCAAACTAAAATTTTTCAATGTAGGTGAATATACTATTTCAGTTGGTTAAGGGAAAGTCATGGGGAACTTCTAATTTTTCTGTCTTTCATCCCACATCTGAATTTAATCATATTTTAAAGTAGCATATTCCTTCATGAAACAGAATGTCTATCCTCCACACAGGTTCCGCTTGGGGAATTTCACTTACTGCTAAGCAGCTCTGGGCGATATTAAAATTGCCTAACTAACTTTCACATAGGTCTCGGATCTATTGCTTGGCTCCGTGCCTTCCAAACTGGCTAGCCAGTAGGAAACAGTAGACTTTGAATACAAGTTTAATCTGGGCTGTCGGAATACATCCTTCCATCCCTTTCATAAGATTCATTCTGTGGCTCACATACATTGACATATTAAGCCCCATAACAGCTTCCAAACAAAATTTTGGCTCATCTGGTTTAATGCATCTTATGAAACAAAGAAGGACAGATCTTTAGGTGTCTATATGAGGGTTGGGACCTCTTTCCACCTCCTCACTTCTCCTCCCCAAGAGGTACATAATATGACCAATGGTTGGTGGTGAAATCATAAAAATTCATTACTTGTTCACAGCGTGGAAGTCAAGAAAGAATGAATGGTCAGGAAGACAATTTTTTAGTGTAAGGTAATGTTGACCTTAGCAGGAATAATTCGTGCCCTTCAGCATCTGCAGCTGTGTAATAGTCACCAGGGAGTTGTCTGACTCTGAATATATATATATATATATTTTAAAAAGTGTCAGCCAAGTCAGAACTCCAAATGCAAAATGTATTGCTCAGGAACACTGGGAGGATTTGTGTGTCTCTCTCAGAAGAGCAGTGGTGTAGAGAGCAGTGAGAGATACAGATGCAACTGGAACATTTTCATATCCTGATGAGGACAGGCTCTTTGCAAAGCTGCTCAAGTTAGGGAAGAGAAAATTGCTCCGTTTCTCTCAGACTATTCTATCTGCAAGAATAGAAAAGAAAGAAAGTGTTTCTAAAGAGAAATACACTGAAAAGCTTCTATAGGAAATACCTGAGTTTTCATCCAAGACAAAGGAATTCTCCAAAATAAATGATGCTATTGTATGATATAAATGGATAATGGTATTGTTTTGTAAACCTTTACTAGATAGATAAAATGCCCTTTGCAGCTTTAGGAATAAACAAAACTACCTGTCTATAAAATTCAGTATTATTTCTGCTGGCTGAGGCATGTGCCAGTGGTGATGTTTTACTTGTCTGTGGTTTTCAATATCCTCATCTGTGACTTTCAGTGCCGTAGCCCAAACCGTGTTTTCACGTGGCTTCCATTGGCATCCAGTGCCGAGTTTGGCACCTGGATGCAAGGGAATCACCGAAACTCTAGAAGACACTGTAATTAGTAGAAGGGACACATAATGGGAGGTGTGTCTTTTCAAACAGAGCTGTTTTCTCTCTTGAAACTCACCCATCTGTGGAAAGCCGACAGAACTCTCTATGTAATTCTAAAGTCCCTGAAACCTTGCAATAGTACTAGTGAGACTTAATCAGAGCATAAAAATCATACACTGGCCATCTGCACAAACCTGTCTCTTTGTCTCGAGCCACAGTACAGTTTCAGGGAGAAAAATGAGTGGAAAAGCACAGCAGAACTGGTGGATGTTTATCAAGTGCAAAGCTGCGCCTCTTCTTCTCTAAGAAATATCCATGAGACAATAAAGTATCATTTCTTTCTTACCTCTGTGATCCAGGTTTCCTAGTGACTTAATACTAATAACTTCAGGGAGATTCCAGTTTGTGACTGTAACTTTCTGTTTGTGCAAGCACAAGGTGTGTAATATTGCTCATTTCTGAAATTCAGTGACTTTCTCATGGGCTGCTTTACTGCTTGCTTACTCACGCTTGTGATCCCTTTGCTAAATATTTTCAGCCTATACAAGGAAAATTAGTGGGTTATATTAGCAAAATCATGAATATTTTAAAACCTGCAATGCTTCCTTTATGCAAATATACCCATTGGAAAAAATTGACGAGGTAGAAAATTCTATATATTCTATATATAGAACTCTCATTTTTGTAGACGTAAAAATATCCATTTCCTTGTGCAAGGCAAAAAGGATCATTGCATGAAGGGCAGAATACCTTGACATGAGAGCCAGTCTCTTGGGTTCACAGGAAGGGCTGTGCACCCATATTAAGGGCAGAATTTGGCCACCCTCTATAAACACAATTCAATGTAAATACGAAAGCACTGCTTTCTCTTCCCTTGATTGTTCTAGTGAGACAAAAAAATCATCAGAAGGTGAATCATTCTTGCAGCTGATACTTGCCAAGACATGAAAAAATGGGGATGGCCTGTGAAATAAGAGGCAATGGGAATGAGAGTGAAAACAAAGGAATTGTTCAAAAATACTAGATGTTATTGCATGATAATGGAAAATAATTACCAAAACCTGTGAATGTTGCACCTGGATTGCTGTCTGCCCTTGTGTGGAAATTCTTGTATGTGTTCAAAGTGTCATGCTGGAAATTAATGACGATAAAATTAAAACACTTGTAATGTAACATATTACATGCCTTCTCATAGGATTGAGACATACCACTCAAGAGGATTAGCTTATAAAAAGTCAGATAATCCTTACTGGTGGGATAAATATAACTTATAGAAATTCCTGAAGCATGCCTTCCAGAAGCATTTCACTAAAATAATTGTAGCAATAAAATTAAATTTTCTTTAGACATATTTTTGAAAAGTTGTTAAAGATCAATCCAAGTCATTGTTTTCTAATGTACCTAAATTTATTTTCTCCCTCAACCACATTAGGTACCTGCTTGCAATTCTGCTCATCCCAGCAGTGACAAGGGAGCTGAACAAATAAGATTTTCTTTTAGAATTCTTTTTGTAAACTATTCATGGATAGAAAGAGAGAGGTAAATCTATATCTTTCTAGTTCTAGTGAAGGAAAGTGAGTGCAAGCATGTGGGAGAAGGGGTTTGGCTGCAGTCTGCAGCATGCTCACTCTCTGGGATGGCTCAATGGTGAGTGGGACAAAGCCTCTCAGCTGGAGAAAGAGTGAGAATTCCTGCCTGGGACTGGCAGCTTCTGACCTGTTAGCCATCAAGGTTAAGTGAGTGGGCAGGCTGATTAGTTTGAAATTGAAGGATCCCCAAAAGCTAAATAATTAAACAGGGAAAACCTGGGTAAATGTATATAAGGCAGAGAAGGAAATGCTCTTGTTTTCCTTCAAAGCAGTCCTAGGAAGAACTGATGATAACAGTTACTGAGAGAGCAGTGAAGGTGAGCCCCAAGAGTAGAGACCACAAAAGGACCAGACACAGCAGCTGGGTGACATGTTGCCTTGGGGCCGGTGAGGTTAGGAGAAACAGCTTCTGCAGAAGTGTCACTTGATGGGACTCGTTACAAAGAAGATCTCCAGGGCCGTGGTGATGCAAGAAGCAGTGCTGGAGTTCAAGTGAGTATTCAAAGTCATGGTAGAGAAAAGAAAAAAGAAAAAGGTTACCGAGAGGTGGAGAGGACTTTGAATAGATGTTGTAAGATGTTTGGGAAGTAAATCCAAATTCAGCTATTTTGAGTTTATGGATTTTCCATTCAATAGTAAGGTAAAACTAAGAATCTAGGCTTTTCCATTAAAAAAATGCTAACTTCAACATCTCTGCTTAATAAAGAGGGCATGATTGTAGAGGTGGGATGACTTGAATCCAATGAAATCTTGAGTTTGTTTAAAAAAGGTTTAAAAATGGCAGGAATGTGTGTTTTTAAGTCAAGGGGGGAAATGTTGCAAGGAAGTGCTCTGGATTTACCTGTTTGGATGATGTATAGTCTGGAAAATATGATTTATATCAACTATTTTAAAATTATCATATTACTTAATTTATCCAAAAGAGAATTAGAGGCAATCTGTGAAATGTTTGCATGGGGGAAAAAAACTGCTTTTGAAAACCAGTGTTTTAGCAGAAAAAGGTACAGTGACATCTAAGGCTTAGAAGATGATGTTGGACAAATTCACGTGAGAATGAGTGTAAAACCTGCTAAGCAATGAAGAAAATAATATGAATAAGTGTACTTACACATGGAATTCATATTTAGATGTATCATCAACCAAATCTTCATTTTTCCACTAAGCAAGGGTTACAGGCATTCCTAATTTATTGTTTGAAAACTTTCTGATTCTAAAATATTCTTTGTGAAATAGTTTGAAATTATATCATGCACAAAATTACCTTTTTCTTTTTAAAATATGCTCACAAACTTCTTGCTAGAAATTATTTTCATTTGTGTATCCTGAGAAATAGACTCTTAATAATAGTGTGATAAGAATGCTTTAAGCAGAATCGGGACAGAGCAAGAGAGTAGATGCGAGGCTGTGACTGCTCTAAACCCTTGCATTAAGGTTATGCATTATTATTTTGTATGACACCAATCTTTGCAGTATGTTTATTACTGACATTCATATTGATTTATTTCTATCACGTGGCCCAGATTTCCCAGCTGTCAATTTAATACAGGTATTCCAAACAATGGCAAAATAGAATTATTTAAAATGACTCCCAACAGTCCCATACAATTATTTTTACAATTTGCCTGTTCACTTACATCATGATGACATTGCTTCTGTGGAGACGCAGTGGGTTGAAGGAAGTCTTTTATGCAGCATAGAATAATTTCATATAGGCAATGGATTCATAGTTATTTCCCCTAGTGATAACGGCACTCTTCTGGGTCAGAAAAAAGCTCTCAGTCTCTTTTTAGGCAAACCTCTTCCCGAAGCTGAGGAGTGAATCCCACAACTGAGTAAATATTTTATTTTCATATATCACCACTAGCACTGTAATACAAACTTTTCAAGGTAAATAGCTTCAGAAATTGCAATTGTGATACCCGAATGGCATGCCTATCCTTTGAAGTCAGACTCTGCAGTGTGGAATCGAAAGTAAACAGTGAAACCTAAAGTGCTTTTGGTTTTTCTAGTTACTGTAATTTTGGGTTGACAGTCCTGGGTAAGCAGAAACCAGAAATGACAAGAGGCAGCCTTCCCATGGTGCGGACCTCATGTATTACAGCCTTAAGAGGGAAGCAAACCTCAAAAAAGCAATAGTGTCACTTATTTGGCTATCAATGGCTAGATTTTGTGAAGTAGGTAGTTGTCTGGAGGAGGAGGACAGAGATTCACCCAGTAGGCATGCAAGCTGAAAGACTTTCAGATTAAATTAAACCCAGAAGAAAAGTTGATCTTGTGTTTAGTTTAAAAGAACAACAGTTTCTTCCTTTTGGAATCTGGAAAAGAAATAAAATCTTAGATATGACATCGAAGTGTGTAACTCTCATGCGGAGTACTGTGGTATTAGTCACAAATCCATTTTTGGTGCTTGGATAAATGACCTAATTTTCAGAAAGGTTGGAACACCTAATTTTGACTACCTTTTTTTTTTTTTTGCAGTTTTTCCCTTTGTTGCTCAAGTCCAGGTCACTGGATAAAAACAACAGGAGCTGGCTGAAGACCTCACAGTGTTTGGAAAAGCCTCCTCAGCTGAGGGACATCTGCCGTTGCACGGGGACAGGGACATGGAGCAGGTGGCACCAGAGGGATGTCAAAGCCCTGCTTCGTGCAATGCCAGCCCTCGCTGCGGTAGGCAGGCGGTGATTCAGCAGGGCCAGTGCTTTGTGCGTGTGGGGAAATGGGCTTTTGAAGAAGGTGGGTTTTTAAAAGAGAGGGCAGGGTAAGCGGTGCCCTGCCGGCTTTCGGGAAGTTACGTGGCATTGCAACACCGTAAGAGTGGCATCAGCCTGATTCTCAGAGGCTCATGCAGTTAATGAAACAGAAAAACACCCCAGTATGCAATGACTAAACCTTTAATTACCTCTCTGAATGACGGAGAGAGGCTAAAATCTGATAAATATGTTTAATTGCTGGCAATTACAAAAAAAAAACCAACAACTTTTTGAAACACAGCAGGTATTTTGCAATATCGTTTCAACACTGTAATGACAACTACACTACACTTAGGAAGTGTGTGACAGGAAATTTCTTCCATTAATTTTAGTGGAGCAGGATTAGGCCCAACGTTGCAAAGAATAGACACCTTCAGTGAAAACCACAGTGTGGGACTGGTGAGTCTCCTGCTTGCAGGTGTTTATTTCATCCATCCCTTTGGGAGAGGAGATCCCTGCTTCTAAGATGTGGCTTTTCTTTGGAAATGACTGTGAGCTACACCGTAGAACTGTGGCTTGTATTTATGGATAAAAGCAGACTTCTATGCTTCAGTAGGATTTCTTGCAGGTGAGTAAATACCCATGGCTGTCATATTGCTCCCAAAACTACAGTCCTCTGTTTATCTCTACTTAATTTATTAGACGAAAATTCATGAAAGCCTGCTACAAAAGAGTCTTTATAAATTATTGGCAAAACTTGAAAGAGAGAGAAAGTTTTCACTGATTTCTGTGTTCAGTGAGAGCAATAGTAATAAAAAGGTGGCATTTCCTGTAAAATTGGCAAAAGCAGAAAAAAATCAATCCCCCAACTGATTTAATACATGCTGTTTAGCCATTGATTCAATGTCGCTGAAGTTTGATTGATAATGTAACCTACCAAAATTTCATGGTATGCCATCTAAAAGTGCATCTAATCTTACTGAAACCAGATACAATGGATTTAGAATGTGGCTGAAAAGTTCAGGGATTGCTCAGAAGAGGGAATGAAGCATCAGCCAGTGCCGTGACTTCAGGCTGTTCTCAAGAGGAGAGGTTCATTAGGGACTCCTAACTTCCATGCCTGATTACGTGAAAAATAATTTTTTTTAATAGAGACATAACCAGCCTGTCTTAGGTGTTTTCCATATTCCCATGCTCAAGCATCATCTGAGAACCTCATCATCTTCTATACATTTAGGATTTCAATGAAGTGGGAAAGCACTGTTATCTCCAGATGAGGTCGGAGGAAAAGGTTCTCAAATGGTGAATTTACAGATGGGGAGGAAAGGCACCAAGAGACTGAGTAATATACTGAAATCTGGGGCAGAGGCAAGAAGTGAATCCAGGTGTTCCTGCTCTCTCACCCGTCCTTCCTCTTGCAACTGCCATTCAGCTGGGAGGCAAAATCCATCCTGCTGCAGAGGCAGCACCAAGAGCCTGCAGCCCTTGAGCTCTTTGGGAATTCAGAGTCTGATGTGTCAGGCACTGCTTCCTTCCCCTAGATCAAACCCCCCTTCTGCAAAAATGTGACACACCAAGGGATGATTTTTGCAGATCTCTTGTCAGATGAAGGCTGGTAATTTATAAAGGCATGAGACTCTGCTCTGAGATGCAAGTAGTTGAAGCATCCTAGCGGAAGCTAGGTGGGTCATCTGGTCTCTAAATCCCTTCACCTGATTGTCAGGGCTTTGAAAAATAAGACACTAGTGGCTGGGTGCAATTCTAGGGAGAGTGGTATTGAAAGCCTGAGTAGGAGAGAATGTGGTTTGTCAGGTGTTACACTGGAGGGTCCGCAAAGTCTTTGGCAAAGAGAGGAAAGGGGATGTGGTTGATGAGGTGAATTTGGTTTATGTATTTTGTTGTAGGAAGAAATAAAGCTGGAAACCTGAAGAGAAAGGGGCTGAAACCCTGCAGCTAGAGCTTGTTGCTGAGTGTGTGTCTGTGGGACTGCACCTGCCAGGAGGGAGCTCCCAGCCATCCGTAGGTGAGGGGAAAAGCAGGCTGTGGCTGTGGGAAGAGTTGACTGGGGCTGCAGTGGGACATTTAACATGAGGCTGTTACATTTTACTGTGATGATATATGAGCTATTTAGTATGTTATACAATGGGATGTGATGCTGATAAAATGTTCGTGTTTGCTTGGGCTTTTATAAGCAAGAAAGACTTTGTTAAATTTTACACAATGAAACCTTGCTCCAAGCTCAGTGTCTTTAACTTCCACCCATGAGACGACGAATATGCATGCACTGCCTTGCTTTTAATTAAAAAAATCACTCATTAGGAAGCCAAAAGCTCATCTAGTGCAGTATCTCAAGCTCTATTTTCATCTGTTCCCTGGCACACCACATACAGAAGGCTTTTAGGTGGTGTGAAGAACAAGTGCTGTTTAAAACTGTGGGGTTCAGGTTTGCTGTGATAGCCTGAGCCTTGGCAAAGGTAGTTCTTCCATACCTTAAATATACCAGTCTGTACAATGGGAGGATGAAAACTAATTCTCATCTGAGGACTCTCTCATAACCACCATGCAGCGTGTTAAAATTGCTCAAAGTCTTGAAAACTTGTTGTTTCATTTCTTAGACAGCGTGGTTCCTCTACAAGCATCTCTTATCTCTAGGCAGTGAAGACAAATCACTTTGTCTGTGGCACGTCTGGATTTGGCTGCTGAGGTAGCAGGAAGAGCTGTGAGCTTAGATTGGTGGACTTTTCATCCCTACTTGTATTTCCATCTGGGAAGCCAAGCCTGTGCACCATGCAAAGCAAAGCTGTGCTTCTTCTCTTCAGTGATGAGAAACACTGGAAGGAACACCAAGAGTCTAATTCCTCTGTGTTTAAGAGGGTTCGTATCTATTTGTTTTTTACAAAAACTGATTTTGTGGGGTAGCTGAGTGCCTGTGTCACTTCAGGGTCTTTTTGGAAACATCAGCTCACAGTCAACCTGCTGATGTCCTTCTTTTGACACAACATGGGTGCTGTTTCATTTATTCTGGAGCTCCCCTTATGTGCTTGTTTAATCAATGGGGTGTTTGCCATTGATTTTGATAAGAGGCACCACTATTCATTCCTTTCCATCACGTACATACATGTGTAGCTATGTATTATACAACTGTCTCAGCTACAAGCTCATAAGAGAAGTGATGAATAGTAACTTAAAAATGAAGGATGATTTAAAAAAAAATACGAAACAACAATAGAAATTTGATTTGTTATTGGTTTTGTTTTCTACTGGTTGCTACTGATTACTTCTATAGTCTTTCTTACTCTGCACAACAATAAATATTTAGCTGACACCACTGTGCCACACACTATACCATAACCTGTGCAATACAAATATCAAGTGTCTGGGATTTAACCCCAGTAAACTCTATAGCCATGAGACATTTTTATTTCCATATATGTTGTGGAAGGTCTTGTATTTCTTTTAGAACCATAATGGAAAGAACAGATTCACAGCTTTGGAATTCATTCTTTCTTGGTCTGAAACTGCCTGAATTTCATGACATTCAGGCATGTAGAAAGTTCACCTTTTCTCCCCCAGGCATTTGAGAATGACGAATAACTGTGGTGGTGGTGGGGAAATCACTTTTTACTGTTATTATTATTACCTGTCTTACCAGTAATGGTTTATATTAAATTCTGCTGTTTTTCTTAAGTTATTACTTGAGATTAGGGCTGTGAGAGGAAAAAAATTTCTGAAAATATGGTTTAGATAGAACCAAAAGCATTTAAATGAAAACTGAGTATTACCAATGCTGGTCAAAGAACACATTTTCCTGAGCTAGTAACACATCAGTTTCCTTCCATGATGGGCATATGCAATGGAAGTAAAGCAATGCAAACAAAAGGGCTATACTTAAGTGCCTTTCCCAGAATGATGCAGCAATAGTCTCTTCCTCCATTGAAACAGTCCAGCTCACCAAGCACACACCTAGACATAGGTGACTTCAACCTCCAGCCTTAAGTCACAATGAAAATTAACTTATATGGATGGTGGGGCACCTGGAATTCTTTCTGCTCTTCTTTTCATGTTAATTTTTTCCCCTCAAACTATTTGAAATGATTGTGACTAATTTTAAACTGATTGGTGGAGTGTTCCCTAGTAAATACACTATAGGAAAAAATGTTTTAGGGTGGTTCATTTTAGGATGGTTCATTTTTAAATGTTTTAGGGTGGTTCATTTTTAAATAGCATGAGAACTGTGTGCATGTGGTTAGATGTTGCGACTAGGTTTCATATAAACCAGATAAAAATGTACAGCCGTGGTGAGAAGTTATTAATATCGCAGTAATGGTTAAGAAGCCCCAGTTATAGACAGAAACCCTTTACATTCAGCACTGTGTAAATATAGACCAAAGACTCAAATCCTGCCCTTACTCACTTCTAGTCTAAGTCAAGAAATAGTAGTAGCAGATATAGTACCACCTTAGTGGTAGTTGTACCAGGCAGACAGGAAAGCACAAGGAAATAATTAGCTAAGAGTAGCCAGAGTAAAAAAAATCATTGTATTTACTATCAAGTGTTTTCCTGTGGCTATTTCAGGAAAGGAGTCTCTTCTTGAGGCATTTGGAAGAGACCAATGAAGTGGGTTCGCTGATATTTATGGGAGCTTCTTCCATGTGTGAAGGCTGGCATGGGAGAAAGGGCAAAAGTGCTCCTTGGTGACCATAACAAATGGGTGATGATGGCAGGCATCGCTGGCTGAGCAGTGGAGAGCTCTGGCATGTTGATAGCAGAGCGAAAACGATAGGTCATGAAAGACCTTTGGAGCGAAGATGAATAGCTCATGCTTGATGTAGTGCCAGGTTCACAGATGATTCACTGTTTTATTTTTTGAAAGTCTGAATTTCCACATTATTTTTATTTGATTAATGCTATTGAGTGCCTTTCACTTATTTTTTTGTAATAACACACATTCCATTTGTTTTACAAGGAATCAATTTAAAATGATTGATGGATGCCATGAGCTCAATGAATTTGATGTCGTGACATGTTGGTACATTTCTATACTATCAGTTACAATGGCTCAGTGCACAGAAAATGTCATTTAAATTACTTAATATAAATTGCTTGATTTTTCCTAGGTAAAGAGCATCAAGTAGGCTTGAGTTTAGGTAGTATTAATTGCCTGGAGAAAGTCTTAAAAACTGTAGTTAAAGATTAAATGCTACCCAAAGGTAACATCTGATAGTTGAGCTTTTTCGGATGTGTCTACCTTTTTAACTTGTGATATTACATGAAGATTTTGTTTTATGCCCTTCCAAGAACTGAAGTCTGGTGTGGAGAAACTGATCCCAAGATGAACTTTCAGTGATGAATGCACTGAAGAAAACACTGGGTATGCTTTTGCAGCCTCACGTTAGCTGTTCACTTCTCACTGCCCTTCTCTGATGGGCAGATATCCACGTGGTAACAAAATGATCTTTATTTGTCCCACTTTCTATTAGTGCCTGAGCATTCAAACTATCTAATCGTATTGTGTATGCACAACTCTAAGAAAACTATCTTTCCACTCTTGTTTGGAAGCCAGGGTCGTCTGTGGGCTATCTGTACGTGCAGCACCTGAAATAATGAGTCTTTGGTAGAAGCGTCTCATTGGAACACAAGAAAAAAAAATTATCCTGGAATCTCAGTTTGAGCAAAGATGTCTCCACTAGTATGAGGAGCAGGCAAAGTTCATACATAACATTTTTGCAAATGGTGAACTTCCCTTAAAAAAAAAAAAAAAAAACAAAAAAAAACAACAAAAAAAAACAACAAAACTTTGGCTTCCTAAAGTAGTCTATTAACCATCTTACTGATGCTCCAGTTGCTGATAAAGTCAAAGAAAATCTTAAATGACTTCATCTGAGTAGGATGAAGCCTGTCATCCTGAATGAAAAATTATGCAAATCTTGGTGAGAATATGCTTGCTGGTGTTTCCGTTGCACTTGCTTTGTTCAGAGCACAGCAATCAGCTGGAATTTATCCACAAACCCCGTTTTTTTAAAAGAATGGGAAAAAGATGTCTATGTGGCATAGTTTGATAGTAGGGCACTGAAGTGCTGTATTCTTACATGCATAATACATGAAAAATCTTCATGATCTTCATTCTTATCAAGACTGCCTGTAGACCTTCTGCTGTCCTGATCACAGATAGCTAACTTCTGCTTCCTTTCACTCCTGCAACATATGCCATGTAGGGATGGAAATCAGGGATGCTTTGTATTCAGAAAATCCATAAGAAAGAAATGACAAGATCATGACATCTGGAAACTGAGATGAAAAAAATGTAGGGGGAGAAGAATCCCCTCTATTTCAGGAATATGTGTGAATGTGAAGAATCAAACCAAGTGTTCCCGCAACATTCCTAAAAACAGTGGTTTTGTTTTCAGCTGCTGTAATTTGGTGGAATGACATTCATTTACATAGATCTGAGATACAGCCCTTTGAAACGAAGAATTCATGCCTTTTCCTTGAATGCTAAATACAGATTTAAGTACCAGAGTGAAGGCATCCAATTTTAACAATTTTGCCATGCCACCTTCTCTCTGGACTTCCATACCAGCCCAAAAGCAGAGAAGCTCCTCCAATAAATGTTTTTGAAATATTACAAGAGTAAGAATCTTTTCTTTTTGATATTTGCTTTTAGAGGGGCTTATATATAATCCCTTTTAAATTACTGTGCCTATGGAAGTTTGCATGATAAGGCACCTTATAAATTAGACTATTATATTGTATTGAATGGTGAAATATGAAGCTATATTGGCTAGACGATATCTTATAATTAGAGTTTGGTTTCACCATCTAAGTGGAAGTGTTGACTGCTCCTCAGCCTGAAAGCACTGCTCTCTGCTTAACTTACATCCCTGAGTAAGTAAATCCCTGTATCTTAAAACTCCACATATTTATAGGTAAGTTTTCCAGTATGTAGTGTTTGATTTTTTTTTTTCTCTCTCTGTATTTTTAGGCAAATGAAGGCTGGATGTTAAATTAAACACAAGATTTTCAGAAACAGGAGCCTAAAGTAATGGTTTTTTTCAAATATTTGTGTAGGTCCCTCTGCAGAAGAGCTGGTCACGGTATGATGATGGCTTTAGATACTGTCAAGAGCTACTGACTGCTCATCACTGGGAACCAGTCAACCTTGTTGCCAAAACATGCAGAAAGATGACTAACACGGGCGACGGAATGGTTTATCTGCATCAAAGTGAGTGTTTCTGGTTCAAGTTCTGTCCATGTGCAGGAAATTTTGACACCTTTCTTTCTATGAGATTTCAGTGTAATTATATATTTCATGTATAAAGGGCCAGGACCAGTTTTAGTATCTGACCTGTCTCAGTTGATTCTTTATAAGACACAGCTAGAGATCAGCAGCAGTATGAAGTAAGGAAGACTACTTCATAAAGAAGGAAAAATAATAGAGGATTTTGAAGGCCACAGATGTCCATTCTCATGCAAAGTGGAACCAGTTTTGAAATTGGGTTAACTTAATAGGCTGTGAATTATACAAGCTCTTTAAGTTAATCTGATTTCATTGCCACCTTAGCATATCTGCACTTAACTGTCTGAGGACCAGAGCACAAGCCCTTTGAAGTGTCAGATGAGGTGGATATTGCTGCAAATTTCTGTGCCATGGGAGGATGTTGCTGGTGGGATCTGCTACTGAAAGGTATTTGAACCTCAAACTATGACATGAATAGGTTGGTGCAGAAAACGTCATTGCCAGCACTCGTTTGCTTGGAGTGATGACAAATGATTATGCTGTTTCTTTCCATTGTGTGTGCAGTTCTCTGATGTTATTCCATCTTCTCTGCTATATCACAAAGATCATTCAGTTTCTGATTGAAGTCCCTGGCATCTTACTTCCAATGCCCTGTGGCATTAACACATTGCATGATTCTGTTTCAACATCCTTTGCTTCTTGGCAGAGATTCCCTTCTATATTCCAAGCCTAGACAGTGCATGAAAGGATTTCTGAGCTTTTATACAAAAATCTTGGCTGTTTTTTTTTCTTTTTTCTTTTTTTTTTTTTTTTTAGGTAGTGACTAACTATTCTGTCTCCCTATTAGCTGTATTGAAGACATGAATTACACAGAGAGGTTACCTAAAGGTAAATGTCCCTGTAGGACTCAACACAAATGTTGCCAGAAATGAAGTTTTTTGGTAACAGATTTTTTTTGATAAATGAAAAATGTAAAACCTCAGATTTGTTTTATCTCAGTTCAACTGAAAAATTACATGTGTGTGCATATACATATGTATACATACAATCCCCCCATAAAAATTTGTGATTGAAATTTTCATCAAAGCTAATGTTACTTCTTAAAATAAGTAATTTTTGTGAGATGGAATTTTTTTGGGGGAAAACTGGTTCTTCAAACCATTTTCTGCCTGTTCCAAGCAGAACAACACCAGACCGATCATCTGCTTGAAACTGCTTGGAAGGCATTTCGTAGCAGTCCGTACCAAAAGACTGTGTTATGAAGAAGTAGTATGTCCAGTTCCTCTGTCAGGAAAGACTAATAAATTTACAAGTGCTAGAAAATCTCCCAAAGAACCCCTTCTGTCTTTGCCAGCCTAATGCAGAGCACATTAGATAATGAAAGTAAACAGAAAACGCACACACCAATATTTCCTGTAGCACATAACTGCATCCTCACCTAAATGCTAATCACAAGCTGATACTTGCCTGCATAAATCTAATCAGTTCCTTTCAGAATTGCATGAGGAGTGAGGCCTTTCATCCGCACGGGAAAACATCCAAATCGAATATCACATTTGTGTCCTTTAATAGCGCTGTTTTCTCTGAAATATACAGTAACAGGCTCTCTCCTTCTCACAAGTGTCGTGATAGCAATATGCTCAAGCTCATTTTAATTTCCTCAGCATCCAGCTCTGAAGGCAGAAGGGGCTTTAAGTGCCTGAACATATATCCTGCCAGGTACTGAGCAATTCAACTGGAAGAAGGTGTTTTGTCGCTCTACACGGTCGGACGGTGTGTCAATATTAGGTGTGATGAGATACAGAAGCAGGACTCTGGGCTGATGTAAACTACCATAACCCCCATCAAAAGGAATAATTCTGGTCTGCTGAATATAAGCACTGTAATACAGTTGTGCTGATTGCTCAGGGATTGATTTTTAAAGCAGGAAAGGTAGAGAAAACCTGGGGTTTAAGTTTAATTACTTGTTTTATTCAACTTCTGCTCTCTCTACCATGTGGGTGAGGGGAAGGGGGACGTCCTGCCCTCTGCTCAGCACAGGCACAGCTCTGCTTAGCTACACGCTTCTCTGCAGTTTCAGGTACCTATTTTCCACATTATTCTACGTGATAGAAGGGATGGTGAAATACTTCTGTCATTTTTCTCCCCGGCAGAAGCAGCCTTCAGCTTGGTGAGCACAAGCGCTGGCTGGAAAAGGCACAATCTTACAACCTATAGGTTGTATAACTGCTGCAGGTCCCGGCATGAGTGTGTACCCAGCTGTAGGCACGTGGGAATTTTGAGGCTGAAAAGGAAAATATCTATAGATGTTAGGAAGAGCAACTCGCTTTCCGAACTCCTTTGATCTCAACCGAGTTCGATTTCAACAAACTGGACTTCAGAGCCTCTCCTCTGCCGGCAGAGGTCTGTGTCCCTTCCCCGGGTCTGCTTTTCAGTCTCGGTGCACCACTTCCCCAAAATGGGAATGAGCACAGCCTCAGAGGGGGAGTCGCTATGGAAAAATGCTGCTTTACTCAGATATCACGGTGAAAGAAGCCATAAAGGGACTACAGAAAACAACTAAGGATATTTTGTTGGTCATTTTATTTTATATCAAAAGTTTTTTTAACACTATCTCATCTCCTTTAGGCATGTAACAATAAAACTAGCATTTTTCCATTAAGCCCAGGATGAAATTCAGTAGAAAAGCAAACCTAAAATAGGATGAAAAGTATTCTGTGCATCTTTTGTTTCACAGTTTTAAAAGTTGTGTGGATTGGCTGCTGCACATTTTTTTCTTGTCAAACTCCCAAAAAAGCAATTATGTAAGTCCTCATTACAAATGAGTCACCAGCATTGTTTTGTTTTATAAAATGAAAATGTTTTAGCACTGAATTGCCTCTGAGAGTGCAAAAGAGCATATATAAAACTTTGGCTGCTTCTGCTTTACCCCTTCACAACTCAAAAGCGTTTAAGTAAATTATAGCTGCTAAAGACTATTTTTTGTTATTGAAGAAAAGTAAGGTTAAGGTTTATTCAAGTGTAACTAAAGTGGTGTTGCTGAGCAAGTTTTAATAAACCACTGAAGGCAAGATAAAACTTAAGTAAAGCAGTTTTTTCTGTTAATATTTACCAGATAATGTTTTTCCCAATATCTTTAAAGCTAAAGTGCCTTCAATCTAAACTCCAACTTTCTGCTCTAATAGAACTTGGAAGAGGTCATGTTTTGAGCATATGTGTAAAACAGCATTCCATAATTGATTTATTAACATATGAGTTCATATTTATGATTTTCTTTTTGAAATATATGAAAGCAAGCTATAACTGTATAATCCTGTGTGATCTATTCAGCAAAAATCTTCTTCAAAAGTCCAAGGAAAGAGTGAAAGAGATGGAGGAGGAAAAGCAAGAAAGCCAGTAAAGTGTATTTTGTAATGGTTAAAGGTTATTCTCCAAAGGACAAATTAATGTAATTTGTATTTGGTAAGGATCATATTGGATGTTTTATTTGCATTCTTTCACATCTCAGGAGAGGTGTTGTTAAATAATTCCAAATGGGATAAAAAGAATATTTTCTTGTTATTTAAATGCAAACACTGCAGTTTTCAGGCTACAATGTCATAGCGTGTATGGGGCTCAGAAACACCACCTTAAGAAGACTCTTGATGCCCAAGCCTTTTGTATGCTGCGCTTTTTTTTTTTTTTCCCCCTTTTTTTCATCTGTGAAGTCTTTTTCTGCATATAATTTCTGAAATGTGAAGCACATGCTTGGTTGTTCTGTAGCACAGGTCCCTCTTCAGCAGCCCCTACTCACTCTCTATCAAAGTCAAAGCTCCCTTTGAAGTCCTGCGTTCTGCCCGAGCCCTGCGTGCTGCAGAGGTGATGCCTCCTCCGCGGCATGTTCTTCAGGGCAGGGACTGCTGGGGCACGTGTTTGCGTGGGGCCCAGCCACGCTGGGCATTCACCCCTGGGCTGCTCGTGTTCTCAGAGTGTTTAATCACCGTTTAAATACACAATTTGATCCAACAGGAGGTCCCACTGACTCCTCCGTGTCTGGCTACAATTTAGTTGCCATTTCTGGGTCCCGGTCTGTGAGGCACACTTGGGTCCTCCCAAGATGTGACCTCTAAGATCACCCAAAATCCCACCAGTCATTTACATGTGCTTTCCCAAGGCTCTGCAGGGGCTCTGTGTGATCTGGTCTTCTGCTTTATTCGGGGATGATGTTACAGGAAAACAATGACTTTAGCATGTGATTTTTTTATTTTTTTTTTAAAAAATGAGCTTAGCACATGACTCTTAACTATGAGATTCGTTGAAGTTGTTCAAGTATTAGACATAGTATTGATCATAGAAACGTCCTGACAGGCATTGTCTTCTGATCTGAGCAGGCCCTACCCTAACCTAAGTATCCAAAATCAGTTTGAGTATACCCCACCCAAACTCTGGAAAGGGCATATGGAGTAAAGTCCCTTGATCATAACTCGTCCTATCTCCTTGTCCTATGCTCCAGTGCCAAACTCTGATTCATCTGCTCGGTGTTTTGGGTGCCTCATACTCCTTCAGAGGCAGCTCAGCAGTTCAAGGTGGCACAGGGTTACAGACTTGATGGTGTCCCAGTGGTAGCCCTCCAAGGGAGTGACAAGTGTCTCCCTTGGGCAGAGCTGCTGTCTGGAATGCTGTTTAATAGGCTTATCTTGGGCAAGCCGAGACATGAGTCAAACGTATAATATGAACTGGAGTTCATAATTTCGTACAAACAACATCCTCTCGGTTATGATCTACTCTCAAAGGCTGCTGATGGATTGAGCTCGATAAAACAAAAGATAGGGAGAAGGACAACATTAAATGACAGGGAAAAACCGATTTCCTCCAAAAATGGAGTAAAAAAAAAACAACAAAAAAATCTGATGGAAGGCATTCTACTAGCTGTACAGTTGGCTAAGAATGAACTGTGAAAGTTTCATGGCTTATTTAATTTTTATTTTTTTTTTAATTTATTAACTCTGATTTATTTACTAGCCAAAGTAAAGATGGTCCCTCAGAAAACTCATTTCAAGTATGAAGAGTTTCTGTGCAAGAGCTAGATTTTTGAGAGCTTTTGTTGATTGTGGAATTTTCCATTGTGGAAATAATTAATAAAAAATCATAACTGTGCATCTCTATAGAGATATTCAATGGCTTAATGTCAAGATTTAGCTGTTTCCAAGAAATGCTCTTTATATTTAATTATCTTACCGTTGTTGGAAAATTCTTTGTTGGTGCTCTAAGCGCAGTTTTTGTTTTCGCTCCTGTGGAGAATATTGTGGTATTTTAAGATGTTTGTGTGCGCTTTGGTTCGTATCTTCCTACCCTCCTACGTACTTTTCTATCTTTTTCTATCTTCTAAGGTGCTGTGATTGATTGACTGTTCAAATTAACCACAGCTTTAGAGAGAGGAAAGTAAAACACATAAAGACACAGGTGCCACATTCTGTGGTATAAAGGACCTAAGGACTGAGCAGCTGGGACCTGATGTCCCAGCAGGGGCTGAGCCCCCGGGGGACCCTGGGACCAGGCTGGGGATACTTCAGCCCAGAAGCCCACGCTGACATCAGCACCCACCTGAAAGCTGCACCTGGAGCTGGGTTTGGCATGGGTGGTGAGTGATGGGGGTCCAGGCAAAAAACTGGGGTGGCTTCAGAACTTAGAGCTGTACGCTCATAGCAAGTGACAAAGATAAATCTTACCCAGAGATTCTACAGTTGTTCCTGAGATCATACAGTAATCGTGGATATCCTCTTTGAAGAAAAAGTGCTTGTTTTTTAAAGCCGTTTGTTGGCCTGTGGCAAAAAAACCCAAAACCTCTATGGGAAAAAGATCCTGACAGACACATGAAAAACATTTCAAGTTGTGTTATACTGTAATTATCCTCTTGGAGTTAGGCATTCATATAATTTTGGTATGACAGCATGCTAGAAATTTTTTCTTTCTCTGTGATTTTGGTAGGGTTCTTATTTAAAAAAGAGCTGGGGTATATTTATCCCCTGTCCCCAGCCTGTTATTTTTAATCACTGATGGAATGAGTCATTGATGCGCTAGAATGGAAATAAGTTGGGTGTTTTTTGTGGGACCTTGTACTCTTGAGAATCCTTTAAATGCCTGGAAATTCCTAAGGGAAGGAACCATGTCACTGCCTGTGTGTACCATGAAGTGCCTTTCAAACACATGGTCCTTGCTGGTTGAAGGGCAAACCCATCCCTGGGGCAGACCAGCACCCAGGTGTGGGAGCGGGTTAGGACTGGAAACTGCAGTAGCTGGAGCCTTGGTGAGCTTTCTGTGTGATGCAAAATGAGATGGTTTCTTTCAGAAAGAGAAGATGCAAAAAGCAAGTAATCTAAAATCAGTATTTTCTATAGGGAAGGCAAATTCAGTCATCCTCTTACCAACCCATGTAATATTAAAAAAGAGGCATTCAATGATACTGAAAGGTAACAAATCGAGATGTTAATCTGATAAAGAAGAAACCAAACCTAAAGCATCCCATAATCATTCAAAAGTTGTTAAAAAAAGAGGGGTGGGAAGGATGCAATTTTATCATATGTGAAGTATTTTTGCAAACATTTTAGGGAAGATTTCTGAGCTGAAGTAGGCAAGATACTGTCTGATCTCCATCCACAATGTTGAAGTGTCTAATTCATTCACCCCTGGTAGAGTCTCCCACTTAAGGTGCCTGTTTCATAAGGAAATTTTTTCTCCTTTTTTTTATTCTTGACTTCTTTTATAAGTTTCTATTTCTGAAAATTCAAATTTATGGATGAAACTAAAATGCTGCTTTCTACTCCTTTCTATTTATGATGCAGATTTCTGCTCATGTTCCTTTATGGTGTTATGAGCTACTGTTGAGCAAAGTGCTGGAGAACATGATTCCACATTCAATTTGGCATGTCCACATGACAGTTCTTGCATGTTCTATTCTTTTTAAGAAAACTTCAGCCAATTACTGAATAAAAATATTTTCCCTTTTTATTTCCTAGTCTAATCATATGAAAAATTATTTTAATTATGACTAAAACAATTGAGAGTATGCATATTGCATGTATAATAGCAAAGACAGGCCATATCTTTTTCCATTTAGCAAGGCTATAACATGATAAACTGTTCAGAACAGTCTCAACAGTATTGAATCTGCAGAAACATCAGTCCTAAAAATCTCCTGTGGTGCTGCCATCACAATGGTAAAAAAGCCATTGGTTTCACTGGAATACTGGGAGGATTACAGCTTGGGTTACAGCTTTTATGATGTGGAGTGTGAACATCCCAAAAATGAAAAATATTTCACCTGTCTGTCTTGTGGCTGTGCTTTGCCAAAGATTAGAACTGGGATTTCACAGTTTCCATGACATGACCCAACCAAAATTCTGCTTTGTAGTACGTGGCCCGTGTGTTGTAAGGGGGTCAACCAGCCCTTGCCATTTGGAGGAATGTTTTCCCAGTCACTGGCATTGCAGGTGATGTCAAAGTGGAAAGAAGGTGGCTGAATCCGGTGCTGCCCTCCTGGGCTGCCAGGAATTTTAGGCAATTCTCTGGAAATAGTTCAGATATTTGTTTGCCTGTTTGTTCATTCTCCTTATCTCATGAAGTTACAGAATGCTCATGAGATGTCTTTCTATTTATAGAAAATAAAACATATGGGAAAAGGATTATGCCTGTCACACACTGCCAAGCTGATTTCATAGAGAGAGAGCTCTACAGGGAAAGTTTCACTTCCAGTACTCCTGGGAAGTCGAACTGAGACTGCGAGCCAGAAAGCCTGGGTTCCAGTCCCTCCATCTGCAAGGCACTTAACCCCCTGTTCCTCCCCTTCGTCTGTGATTTAATTGGTTTAGCTACACTTCCCTGTCTCACTCTGAGAGCTGCGGGGTTAACTAATGTGCAGAAAGTCCTTAAAATGCTTGGATGTAAGTTTTGTTGTCAGTGTTTTCACAGTGGCTTTAGAAAGGAACCTTCCTACTAAAATAAAGCCTTAGGGTTTTCTAAGTGGAAGGTCACCTCTGCTATAATATCTTTTGCTGACATGGGGCTGGGGTGAGTAGCTTTGGACATTAAAGGATCAATTCTGAGCAAACATTCGGTCTTTACAGACCTTCTTCATGCTTTCCTTTAGTTGTTATCCAGGTGCTCCTCAGGTGTGCCTCGGTCCCACTGTGATACAGAGCTGGAGCTGGTGAAAAGGGTTGGCAGACACACAATGTGCACAGCCATGTAGGTTCGCATGGCAAAGAACCAAACTGGAGAGCTTTGTGAGCAGACCAACTGAAGCTGAAGGTAGAGTGGCTCTGATCTTCCTTGCATGTGGTGCACTAAAGTGCCTGGTAAGCAGCATTTTCTTTTGGTTGGCTCAAGATGTTTAAAGGCAGCTCCTCAATAAGAGACTCTTGTCATGGGGATTTGTGTGATGTCGTTGTCCCTGGAATCTCACCACAAGTTTCTACAGAGTGCTTAGAAAGACCCCAACCTTGGATACTGGCTCTTGTCTTGGCTCTTCTCCTCCTGTACTCTATACAGTCACACCAGCAAAGTCTGGGTGTCCCCCCACAGCCCAGTCTTTCCCGTGGAAGCAGAGGCCAGCTGAAGCTCAGCCCAAGTGTGTGTTCACATCCCTGTGCAGCATAGAGCCACTAAGTAGGGGCTTGAGCAAAGACTTGGGCTTACCCCAAGCAGGGAGTCCTGAGGGATACCCACTGATACAGAGAGGATAAATATCCCC
>JAOTQQ010000002.1:32045794-32068297 GCA_026546715.1 Gallinago undulata | reverse complement strand
TTGAGCAAAGACTTGGGCTTACCCCAAGCAGGGAGTCCTGAGGGATACCCACTGATACAGAGAGGATAAATATCCCCGTCACCTCACTGCTGATTCCATGCTAGCAGACATAGCTGAAATGCTAATTGTTGGCTGCTAAACTGGGAATGATGTTGTTGAACCCTGGCTGTAATATCTTTTGCTGACTTGGGGCTGGGGTGGGTGGCATTGGCCATTAATAGATCCATTTGGAGGAACCATTCGGTCACTGCGGAGCTTATACGTGCTTTTCAAGACTTTCAGCGTTTGGGTCTTTCTCCTGCCTTTCTTCTCCCTCACCTCCCCTCTTCCTCCAATATCTCCCAGATGGCAATGAATTAGAAAAGGAGCCGCAGCTGAAGTTGCACGAATAAGCTCTGTGGGCACGGAAAGTTGTGCGTGTGCAAGTCTGTGAGATTCTTATTCGTGTCCCAGTTTTGAAATTTACAGCGCTAAAGCAACGAAATGAGTAGCATTTTTCAGAAAGAAATTCACTCTGAGGCAGAGGAAAAGAAGAGCTTTCGTATCATACGTAATTGTTCCTGCATTTGAACTTTTACTTTTGCCTGTGTCTCGCAGCCAAATCCCGCTCTCCTGAGAAAAACTCCAAGAAACATATTTTGCGCAGGGGATCTCCGCAGGGACTGGATTTCCCTCTGCAGCCTCCAGCGCGGCTCCGGCTACGACCTCCAGTGAGTAACGACGACTGCTTCTCCTGTGCTCTCCGCAGGGAGAGGACTTTGTCCAATGGATCTGCCGCGCACCCACCTGCCTTTTCTTGCCCCTTGTTTATTTTCAAGGCAAGCAGCGGTGCCTGCGCCTTGTGCTCAGTGCTCCTTCCCACTGTCTGAAGAGATTTCCTTGCCATACAGACAGCCTGCTCTCGAGTCCCCCTCCTTCCTTTGCCCAATCATTAACATAAATCATAACCTAGCAGATGAAAAGAAATTTCCAGTCTTTGTGATCTCCTGCCAGAGTTCTCCCAGTTTTTCTCAGTTTGGGAAAACAAATGTGCATTGCAGCATGTCCTGAGGATTGACAAAATAGGGCTGTTTCAGACCAAAGGGGATGTATTATGAACATGAGGGTCTACTGTGGCCCTCGGGTGGAGGTGTGGGGCCTCCACGGAGAGCCGTGGGGCAGGACAACCTCTCTGCCCATCCACCACACCACTGAGCCAACACAGAAATGGGTGGGGGCGATGCAGTGGAGCCTTCTTCACTCCTTTCCATCAACCCTCAGAGCTGTCCACAGCATCACAGCCCAGGCCTGGTGCCCTCAGGAAGGGCAGACCTTGTCCCCATCCTCTGGCACATCCCTGCGGACAGGCTGAGGAAAGGTGCACCAAGAGTAGGACAGGGGCAGTTGTCCCTGCTGTCACCCTGCTGCAGATCTGCTCCTGCCAGGTGGTACAGTTGCTCTACCTAGGTTGAACGTGATCTTTAAGCTAATTTTTGTTTCAAACGAGAGTTGTTTTCCAGATTGCTGGTAATCCTGATGCACGCTCCGTAGGGAAGCAGGCTGGGCTGTTGATGTTTTAAGTTGTGACCTAAACAAGACGTGATTCCAAGTGCAGTCATTTCTTGGAGAGGAGAGTGGCTTTCTTAGAGGGCTTCAGACAAAGAACATATTTCCAGTAATCCCCCCGAGAAGTGAAATCACCTCTAAAATGCTGTCAGAAGTCAATAAAAAGTTCAGCTACGCTGATAAAAATGAGCAGCTTAAAGCAGACTTGCAATACTAAGCAGTAAAGCTTCACCCTTCCTCGGCATACCCTCTGCCTCGCTTGTGCTGGAGATCCCAGGTCAGAATTTATTTGCCACAGCCTCTGCCATTGTGGGACAGGGCACCAACACTGTTTGTGACTTGATATCCTGGAGGAAATTAGTAAATGTTGGGATACTCGAAGATTACAATTTCACAGACGTGAAGAAGTGAGGCTGGAAAATTTGACTTTGATGCAATCAAACGATCACATCTCAGGGTCACTAAAGGCAGATAATAGCTGAATAACCGGCCTCAGCCCTTCAGCACAGCACACTTTTAATAGGTTGATCCAAGCCCATATGGTCTCATTTTATTGTTCCTAGCTGCCTACTATATTGAATTTTGAGGTGGATTTTTTGAAATGGATATGGCTTCCAAATTTATTCTGCTGAGGACTTCAACTTTGCCATTTGAAATTTTATCTTTATTTGAAAATTTTTTATATGGAAAATACATGTCATGTGACACAATTTTATTTGCTTTGCCAGGCAGCCCTCTTTCCAGGACAGGAGGCGCAGCAAGGAATGCCTTTGTGGGGTGCTGTCTAAGCGTTTCCCCCAGTTTATTAACTGAGTAGAGCCTGATGTTAACAAAACGATGCCAGGTCTTGTCCACCTACTGCATGCCTTGAATCGTACAGGTTTTATTAAATTCCTTAGCTCTCCACTCCCTGTGGGTGGGTTTTTTTTTTTGCACGGTGGCAAAATACACCAGGAACAGAATTTCTCAGGCCCATTGTCATCACAAAAACCTGCATATTTCAAATCAAGGGGATACTCAGGGAAGACCTATTAAGACCATTTTGGCTGACACTACTTCATAGTTCGTGATTTAAACTTTAAAAGCTAAAGGAATAATAATGTCTGTATTGTTCTTTCACTTACAAACTTTGTTGTCTTATGTCTCTTTCCACCCAGAACCGGGAGTATTACAGAAGCAGCTGATTTCTGCCTCCGAGGGGAAGAGCCATGTAATTGAGAGTGTTATATACGGGATCAGGTTTCTCGTACAGTTCTCGTCATTATAATTTGATCTGCCACGATAGGGCTCGTAGCCTGATTGGCATCTCTGAAGACTTCTGTAATATGAATAATAATTATAAGAACTCAGACAAAGAATAGTATTCCAGTGTTCTTTCCAAGCCAACCAATGCATTTGCAGGAATTCCTTGGAAAAGTGAACATCAAGGTATGTGAACACAGTAAAAAAAAAAAAATTCATTTAGGATTCAGATGAATATTTGTAGGAAGCACGTCACAGTTTCTTTCGGCTTTACAAACAGGATTACATGAGTAATCTTCAAGTAATATAAGGATAAATCATTTTTGGAAAAAGCCCCCCAACGATTTAGGTATCAGCAGGCTTTCCCTTGCTAGCAGGCATGCATGTGTTTCTGGCCCACCTCTCTTGCAGTGCACAAAACACAAGGAAAATCCCACTCTTTCTCTAGGCCCAAATTTGCTGTAATCCTGATGAATATGCATTTTACATGTAATTCCAGAATGCGCTCAGATGTGAGTTTAGATTCCTACATTTCTAAGTTGAAACACTGACATTAAAATGTTGTTTCCTGTACATATGTGCATATGTAACTTTCTCTCCCTTTGAATCTCCCCAGGATTGAGCTCCTACTCAAATCTCAGTTCCTCAGTTTTGGCCATGCAGTTGTGGACATCCAGGGGACGGATGTTGTAGCTGGTGAGTCCTTCAGCTTCCCTCGTATTCCCATGGAGTTTGGCGTTTTCAGCATCTCTCACACAGAGCCTGGTATAGTTCCTCCTGTGGTTTTTCCTGTTGAAGGCAGTGGGAGTAAAGCTCTTCCAAATAATTTTGAGGATTTATGGATACATGAATAGAAATAGATGTGTCAAAATAGTCCACATTTCTTTATGTGCTGATGAGGTTGTAATTACTAGGACTGCTATGGCCACTTGGCTGTAATTCCTAATTCCACTGCTCCGTTCCCCTCACAACAGCTTTACTTCTAAAGAACCATTTTGACTACTGGTCTATACAATTAATACATAAATTAAAAACATAGCTCAGATTCAGGGAGAACTATCATAATGAACACAGCAAGGATAATAAATTCATTCTGACCCCTTATTAGGTGCACAGTTAATTTAGTGGACAGCTGAAAAGACATGGGGTCTTGAAACTGTAAGAATCAAGGCTGTCTTAAGATGTAACTAAATATATTTCTATATCTGTATCTCAGTCCTGAATATTATGAGCATAATTTGATTAATGATACCATTTTAAAAATTAACTTTAAATTGATTTCTTAACCTGTTCTTTCAGAAGCTGCTAGATTAATTGAAATTATAGTCTTTGAAAATTCAGATGCAATGCTGAGTGCTCCATTTTTATGTGTGTGCATCTAAGACTTTAGTTCAATAATACATTCAGTCTTTGAGGCCCTAACCCAGGTCTGTAAAATAGCATTTAAAGAAAAAAAAAAAAAAAGGTGAGGTAGAAGTTCGTCCAGTTCTGGAATAGCTTTTAGCATATGCACCTGCTCTCTACACGAAAAATCTAAATTTTAATTAGTGATTTGGCATGGTCTGCTCTTCTTAACTAGCAGTGTCTTTTATTTCTTCATCTGACAGCCTCCTCACCCCCAGGGTATGATGGAAAATGACTCATTTTCATATAAGGTAGAGGAGTTTAGTGAATATATGACCTACAGATTTTCCTAATTTTTTTATAATATAATGTACTTTGATGCATTTCAAAGATAATCTGACTGATGCTTTGCATATTCCTACTTAATTACAGTATATCTCAAGATGATTTACTACAGTCAGATAATTCTGAAATAGTCTTGCTATGGAGGGCATGCATACCACAGGCAGCTGTACAATTAGCCATAGAGTTCAGAGGGGAAATTATGTGTCTATGTGGAAATGGGGAGGGTTGGCACGGGAAGAGTTACAAAAAAAAGGGATACACTGCCTCATCTAACGCTCACTGATGAGGTCTTTCTGACAGTTTCAGTATATTTTGGCTAAACCTCAAATACTGTTTAATCATGGTCCCACTTCCAGCCTTTCAAAGTAATGGGCAATGAGCACAGGAACATTGAAAAAATGTCCTGAAGAAATTTCCGAGCTAACTTATTTCCTTTTCCAGTTTTATATCATAATATTCTAGTAAAACTCAGATCTATTTTGGGGCCAGAAAAGTCTGGAATAGCATTTTGGCTCTTTATTTGACCATATGTGTTAATGTTCCAGTGACTCCCTCTACATAAAATTAGCCTGGAATGAAGTGATCAGTGCTTGAGAGCATTTCAAAGCCACAATAACAGATCCAGACTTTTAAGGCCAGATGAGGACTGCGAGATCATCCAGGCTGACCTCCTCCATAACACAGGCTGCAGACAACTGGAAATAAACCTGCACTTCTTCAGCCTTTCAATAAATGCTGGGGCAAAGCGAGCCCATCAGCCCAAAGCAGGTGGGGGGTTCCTGTGTGCACGATGGGCTACCTCTGAGCCACCAAACAATCCCGGGGCCTCCCTGCCAATCCACGCAGGTGTTTCCATTCACAAGCATTTGAAGAAAACATCAAGATATTAAGTAATTTTGGAGTTAGAAAAGCTTTTCTGGAATTTAGGATTCCCTTGACTTAGATAATGGTCATATTTACTTCTTCTGATTTATTTTAGCTAGTGGACTTGTGGAGACTTGATTACCATGATCTATTTATTTTCAGAATATTTTATTCTCTCTAGGAATTCACTTATTTCCACCTCTCCAATCAAGCATTAGCCTGGCAAAAGAATCGTCTGTAAAACTTGCTGCACATCTGCAAATATCAAATGTCCACGAACAGGCAAAAGACTCACTCCACTTACTTTTTTTTGTCAGATGGTTTCATTTAGAACCCAAAGGGTCAGGAGTCACAGCATGACCTCATCAAATTAGACTCAACTGAGAGAGGTGTTTAGCACAACAAAAAGGAAGTAATCTGAAGGACATTAAATGCAAATGAGACTGCCATGTGCAAACTTCAAAAACACCTGATCCAAATGAACAGTGTTGACGGGGGTCGAAGGGGTGAGAAAGAAGGTTTCATATTTTGGTTGGTTTTTTTCAAGGGCTATCAGCAATATTACATCCTGTAGAGCTGGCTGAAAATCTCATAGGTATGTGAATATTTAAACTTAAAAATACCCACTTTTATTTTTGCCAGGTGAGAATATGTCAGTATTTACTGGCAGGAGTATGGTTGGCTTTGTAGATCAAATCCGGTCGCAACCCTTTCTCTTTTAGTGGATTTGTTACTAAATAAGTATTTTTAGAGTAGATTCATTATTGTGTGAGTCCCATTTTTGGGAGGGAATAGTACTTAATTTTGAATGCCTAATTGAAGAATCACAAGGAAGTTTCATTTGCTGATGGCTCTTTCATATAGAGAAGAAAAAGCTCTTTAGAAGGTTTGCACATTTTTCCCTTCAGGACATTAATCCATGCCCCCATTGGCTGAGATGTCTTTCAGCCATGAAGGCAATGGGGCAGTGAAGGTCTTGTTATAATGGAACCAGGCTATTTCCAGATAATGTGAGTCAGATTGACTTCAGGGATAGATCTGCTTTCCAGATGTTGGATGTAGTCAAGTGGAGCAGGGAGGCAGCTAAGTACAAGGAGAACCTCAGAGCAAATAAGAAGTCAGAAATGCTGCTTGCAACGGGTAGAGTTGAGGTTTTCAACAGGGTGTGAGTCAGGGAAAAAGCTGATAAACAAATATTTGTTGCTGACAGACACAGGTATGTACAAGTGTGTCAAGAAATGAGTCAAGATTAGATTGAAATAGGGTCAAAATTGGACCGAAAGCAGTACTTTGTTAGAGCACAGATGCTGAATAGTCCTTTAAGAGTGCAAAAGTGTGGAAAGTGGTCGAAATGGCTGGTGAACAGGAAAGAAAATCAACCATATTTGCTCACAGAAATCTAGGGCACATTAATACAACGAACACAACAGGAAGAGTGCGATTCAAAGAAATGTAGTTATGATAACAGTCCTGAAGACTTGTAATATCTAATCTAACCCCCCACAGAAGCCAGTGTAAACTCTGTGCTGGTGCTAAGTCCAAGGGACTTTTGTTTCTTTCTGTTTGACTCTATTCATCTGAGTTTGTCTGTGCCATGACAGCCATGAGGTCAAAATTAGCTGCCAAATCAAGCAGCCAAGCTCTAGGCACATTGGTGCTACATAAATCACAAGACAGGAGTTTGTATGGACAGTCTTTGAGATAGAGAGGATGGGATGATGGGTGAGATCTTCATGAGCTGTTACTGGGCAGGCTGAGACATGACTGTCCATGTAGAAAAAAGAAAATTATTTTATTCAGTAGTTGGCAGATGGACAGATTGCCTTACACAGGTCCATGCTTTCAGGAGCCTCTTCCCATCCTCAGTACTCCCTTTTGTGGCTGGGATGGTCACAAATGCAGTCTTCTGCTCCTTTGAAGAACAAGCCCTGCAAGAAGCGGGAGAGATGGTGGGACTCTGTGTGTTCCTCCCGTGGCCTGTGGAAGGTGCTGCTTTTATTTCCTTCGGCATGGAGCGGTTTGTCAAGACACAAGCGAGCCTTCAGAGAGGGTGCAGCTCATGGGAACAAGACCAGCCGCATGATCAGGTGTCATTTTCTTAACCCGGCCAGTGGGTCTTATCTCCGAATGAGGCCAGCTGGCAGCAAGCTGAAGGCAATCGCTGGCGGTACGAGCAGTCAGGGGAGGTAGCAGGAGATCGGTACAGTCGAGCGTATACACCCAGGGTGTGGGGGGGCTCACATCTGGCTGCAAGATGCTTTGAACAGTTTGTTGGACAAAGGCGCTTGGTCAAAAGAGGTCAGGGCAGGTTCAGTTGTACTGCCAAGGGTGAAAACTATAGTGAAAGTCAATAAAAGGCTCTCATGGCTTCTAGTTTACCCAAATAAGGAGAGAGAAGAATTGTTAACACAGGGTTTTCCCTTACCTTTTCAAGGTCATAGGAAGGTTAGGGCAGCTTCAAATTGCTGCATAAGCTTGAAAAGAAGAATGACAAAACGTGGATTAGGAAAATACATGGTCTTATTTTTAAAAGGTTGTTTTACTGAAGTGGCGGTGGAGGACGGTGGTCAACCAGAGGGTGAAGTGCAGGCAGGGTGGGAGGAATGCTAGAAATATTGTAGCTTAAGCGTTTTTCTACATGTTCTGAAAAAGGGTGTAATGACGAGAGAGATTTTGATGTTACAGCTGGATGAAGTCACAAGTAAGGAGTGTGTTTTTAACAGGGCTGGTGATTGTCCATGGGCAAAAACTATCAGGAAAACTGGGGGCTCTCTAGCATGATTGTTTTCTGGAAACTATGATTTAATGATAGAAAAAGTCTTTGGGCGTAATATATGTCAGGTTGGTGAAATCCTATCATCGGGTTATTGAAGATAATCTGGTAGAGCTTCCTGACGTAGGAAGCTATTTTTTTAAGTTCCCCTTTATATATGAAGAAAAGCATCATGGGCCATCATCTGGGCTTTGCAAACCATGCCAGGTCACTTTAGTTCTGCTTTTAGAGACAAAGAGCATAACTGGTTGAGGCAGACAATGAATGAATGATTTTCACTGCTGAAGAAACTAATTTTGCTGTTTAAAAGTAGTGTTTAAAATGAACAAAAAAAAACCCCTGAGTATAAATTCCTGTTTCTGTAACGTGATTTTTCAATACTTCCAAAGATACCTGAAGGGTTTAACGCCTAAACCCATGATAAATAATGGTAGCTGGATGTCTAAAACCAACAAATTATCTTCAGGCAGTGCAGTCATCAAGAAGCTAATGTCAGCGCACAGTAAAAAAATCTTCCTTCATACAGAAATAGAAATGCTGGAAGTGGGGTGATCAGAAAAAGATTGTGCAGTCAGTTTAAAAATCAAGGACTGTGAGTACTTCAAATATTCTTCAAATATTGCAGTGTGGAAAGGTATCAGGGAATCCCTGTCATTTTTTCCTTTTCCACCTCTGGTTACACCAGTTGTTGATACTGCATTCCCACTGATTGTATCATTGTTAAAAATAATAATACAAACAAAATTTGAAGAAACTCATGAACAAATATTTTATGGTATTTACAAGGTGCATTTTTTATGAGTTGATTTTTCTGCTCTTTAAGCAACGCTTCATCTGTATCTAGTAAAGTCCCAGATGAGAAACAGTTTACTAGATATAGAATATTAAATATAAATATTGGGTGGTCGTAATAGAAAAGTCTGAAAATGGTTTTAAAAGAAATCAAAGAAGCTTTCATATAAACAGCTAGAATAAATATATGAAAATTTGGATTCTCTTAATAAAATGTACTTCATATGTATGTAGTTAAGAAAATGTCTATATTCACATGCATGTATGTGTGAGAATATATATATATTTGTGCACTCACATAGTTCAGCTATACATGTATACACATATTTTATATATTTATAACATCTGTTTATTATACTGATATATGGTTTTCAACACTGTTGCGCTGCTTCAAACTGTTCAAAACCAAAACTGCTTAACACAAAATTCTAATACTCCAGCTGGATGTTACTGTCACCCTTCTAAAATAATGAGCTATAAATATAGCTTTTGGTTTTTACTGTTTACTCCAGATAAATGATATTTTTAACTAGTCATCTGTCCTGAGGACATGGAAGCCTTCCATATATGTGTATATATATATATGTATACAAGGTTTGACCATTATTTAGTGGAAATAATACCAAATTACACTAGGATCTGAAAGACACTAAGCAGCCTCAAGCGCGACACAGTGGTTGAACTTAGGAGTTCAGTTCATTTGCAGAGATGTTACTGGTTCCAGCTGTGGTCTCTGTATAGGGGGGTAGGGATAAAGTATTTGTCCAGCTAGAAATAGAATGAGCTACACAGGTCTATATGTTCAGACTCTGAATACACACCAGGAACCAAAAGAAGAAATGCCTAAGACATACAGCATCCATTCAGAATAAAACCAGCAATAGTAGTTGAATCGTGTCACAATAATCTGAGATACTTTACCTCCTACATTCTTCCAGGGAACTTCTTCAGGTGACACTTTGTTTAATAATGCAAAATACTCCTATACGTAACCTTTAGAATCTCCCTTAAAGTCTTGAGTGATGTATTTTCATCACTGAAATTTATAGTAATATCAGCATTGGTAATTTATGTGTTTTAATTTAAAGCATCTGTTTTTAATTTATATAGTTCAAGGGGTTTTTAGCAGTTGCCCATGAATAAGCATTTGATCTTGATACTATATTTTGAGTCTATATTTGATGACCGTCTTTCCAATGTGTGGGTTTTCATTAGAAGTTAAATCATTTTGTCTCAAACCAAAAATCGTTTTTTCACAAGTAAAATGAAGTTGTTTTTAAATAACTGAAAAGGCTGTTCCACATTTCAATCAGCTTAGACAATGAAAACAGCCCCCTTGATTTCACATTTGATTTTGGTCATTCTCACCTCCGGGTTTTTTTTTCTTTGCAGACTGATTCAGTGCTGCTGTGCTGGGTGATACTGAGACATAAGAAAACACCACCATAACAGAGAAGCTCTCCTATTAATTTTCAAATAACAACCAGGCTCAGTGCTTCCAGTTAAAAAGCAATGCTCTTTCTTTGTGAGACATATGGCCTTGAGCAGCATTCTTAGCTTCCCTTGTGGTTTTAGGATGACTCATGAATTTTGATGGTTTTCTTGAAGACCCAGTTGCCAGAGTCCTGTAAATGAACTGAAGTCCTGTAACATTTGAATTTCATTTGATTTTAAAGCAAAGGGAAGAGTTTTCTGGCTACTTGGCTGCAAAGAAGCAGTCAAGAATGCAAAGCTCGAAGGCTCAAACACATGAAGACATAATTAAGGAACCCAGCTTTTCTTTGTCTGAAAACCCCATAAATGAGGAGGGACTTTCTGAATCCATGGGACTGGCACTACTGCAACTCTCTCGCGATGGCAGTCACTAAGACGGTTCCCTAATAGCAATTCCTTGGCTTCAGACCATGAGTTGTCCATGAGTTCTGCAGCAATGGGCTTTCCCACCAGAAAACAGTAGCAAGGGGCTTCTCCTTCGCGTGGATGGTGGCACAGGTAATGAGAGCTCTGTGGAAAGTTCCTTCAAACTGTACATTTTGTGCCTGGAGCCCCGAATGCTCCATCTTCAGTGGAGACAAGGCAATACGGCGTGAAGTCTCCTGTTGCCCTGAAGCTGGGGACACTGTCTCTACATGTCTGTGCCTCGTTCTTTACAAGTGGCTGTTTTCTGTCGTTATGTATGCACAGGGTACTTAAACTAACAGGTTCTCTCGCCAGCTCTTAAATATATGGTCTGCCTGATGCATGTTCTCTGTCAGTAAAGGAGGCACTGAAGATCAGAATTGTGAGAGAGAAGGTGACTAGCTACACTTACCATTTAAAATGCATAATCTTTTTTCCTCTTTTATTAATTCATTACAAATTAGCTTCCAGAGTTTCATAGTAGGAAGCTTTATCCTTATCTAATCTTAACTCCTCTGCAACATACCTAAGAACTGTGCCTTGATTCACTCCCCTTTCCATGACTGACGTTGGATATAAAGAAGAGATTCAATCAGGAATACAAGTCTATCATCAGGACTGATTTCTCTGCAAATCATGACACTCTATGGTGCATTTAACCAGGAACACAGCAGATTTCCAGAATTGGAAATATTTTAAATCAAGACCGGGAGCTCTTTCTCTAACTGTGCAACTTTCATTTATATGAAGCACATTAATCAAATCATAACCTTGGACTGAGTTTTTGGTTAGCAGCCTATTTGAAGTAAAACTCTGTGATTTCTGGTGAAAGAAGCCTTGGTTTCCTGCCCAGAAGCTGGCCATGCTGGGTGAGCTTACTAAAGTCTTTTATTTGTTTAGCATATTTACCAGTACCTGAGTGCAATAACCCAGCATTTTTATCCTGTGAACACAACTCTTAAACTTCCGGAGCTCCAAAGGGGAATGTCCTGCTTCTCCAAAAAGACAAAATATGTCTCTTTAGAAAGGAATCCAGAATAATTTGTCTCTGGGTATGAGAACTGTAGGAGTGTTGGAAGGTCTCAGACCGTAGCCCTGCGGTAAGCCAATTTAATCAGAGTCATGGTAGCAATTTTTTTGGAAGAAATTTAAATTAATCTCTCTAAAAAAAATTAAAAAAAAAAAAAGATTAACAAGTCCAAATCTTAATTAAATGCTATATTTTAAATTCTGTGAATAATATTGTTTAAGAAACATTTAATCATTGTATTTTCTTGTTTAGGATTAGCTGTTTAAAGACAAAAGACTCTAGGCTCCAATTAACTGCTGCCAAAAATTAATTTAAGTAGCCTAATTGACAACTTGCTTTAAGCTACATAAAATCTTGGCATAAAACTTATTGTCAAGGGAAAAATATTCCTAATTTATGACTTTATTATAAATGAAACTATTGACCAAAGTGCACTTGCTCTACTGCAGCTGTTATGTAAAACAACAATATGTAGATGACGACGATAATGAGTCCTTGTCCTTATGTGTAAATACAACTCACTCTAAAATTGCACCGGTTGTTAATGACTGTTCGGTGCCACCAGGCTGGAGAATAGCTGCGGGGGAGGGAGAAATCCCATTTTCAGGCAGTGCTACTGGATCCC
This sequence comes from Gallinago undulata, assembly GCA_026546715.1. Taxonomy (NCBI): domain Eukaryota; kingdom Metazoa; phylum Chordata; class Aves; order Charadriiformes; family Scolopacidae; genus Gallinago; species Gallinago undulata. Next base: position 32,055,838 of record JAOTQQ010000002.1, on the reverse strand, counting down.
AGCCCTTTTTCTGTCCTGCAATACCCGTGGCGGTGAGACCGGGCTCCTGACAAAGCCTGCGAGCCTGTCCTGCTCACCCCGAAAACCGAGCCCCTCCGCCTCCCACCTCTATGCAAAAGAGAAACGTAAACTGTTCCACATGTGGGAGCAGAATGTGATCGCTGTGGGGAGAAGGTAGCAGGGCTATTAAATGTAAAACCAGGGCTGAACAATCAAAATACTTGTCCGCGAGTGTGCGAGATACTCGGATATCTGTGAACAGGGAGAGAAAATTAAAAGCTGTAAGTACATACTGTAAAGCTCTTTAGTTTCTTGTTTATGGTCGCAATGGGCCAACTTTCAAAGCCACTTCTTGAAACGTTGCCCGTGGTTTTCCACCTGCAACTAGTTAGACACACAAGTCCTGTATTTTCTGTGCTGGCACAGCTAATTTGCATCCCTGGATACCCGGCTGATTTACAGAGGTGTTGGTGCCTGCGTGGGGCACGGTTCCTTAGCTGGACCCCTCAGTGTGTGCCATGATGGAGGTGTCTGGAGAAGCAGCCCTGTCCCCATGGTGCTGTGTCTTCTGCTGTTTGGCTTTTCCACCTGCTGGTTCTTGCCCTCCATCCTTCTCGACCTGCTGAAGAGGAGGCTGAAGGGGAGACCTCATTGCCCTCTACAACTCCCTGAAAGGAGGTTGTAGAGAGGTGGGGGTTGGCCTCTTCTCCCATGGGAATAATGACAGGACCAGAAGAAAAGGTCTGAAGTTGGGGCAGGGGAGGTTTAGGTTAGATATTAGGTAGAATTACTCTACTAAGAGACTGGTCAGGCACTGGAACAGCCTGCCCAGGGAGGTGGTGGAGTCACCATCCCTGAAGGGATTTAAGAAACATGTAGGCACGGCACTTCAGGGCATGCTCTAGTGCCTGAGATGATTGTTGGTTTGTGTCTGTGGATTTTTGGTTTTGCGTTTTTTTGTTGGGTTTTTTTTGTGATTGGCCTTGATGATCTCAAAGGTCCCTTCCGACCATGAAGACTCTGTGATTCTGTAATGCAACATTAGACATCATATTGGGCATCTTTTCTTCTTAGGACTGCAAAAAAAAATGATTGCATTGGCAAGGTGGCTTACTGGCGTGCAGCTCTTCCAAGGAGCCTCTTTGAAGGCTAAAAAGGTTGCTTGGAAAATATACTATCTTGGCTCAATTCTCATTGTCTGGGCACATTTCATTTCAGAAAATCACAAGCTACCAACACAACCATGTCATTGCGATTTTTCAAGCATTTTCTTTTTGTGCGGGTGTGTCACATCCCCCCCAGGCTACTGGAACAAAGCTCAGCTGAGAGCCGAACGCACGGAACGAGAGGAAATTACAAAAGGAAAAGTTAATGTCTAAAACCATTAGTGTGGGCACTTCTCCCACAGCCTCAGTGAGCCCCAGGGGCAGCAACGTGAGTTCACTCCGAGGGTCACGCTGGCCCGGGGAGATGCCCGGTGTCCAGTCTGGCTGAGAACCTGTGAGCAAAACCCTCCCAACCCAAGGCCAGCGCACCCAGAAAGCTGAAGAGATGCTTCTGAGAAGCTCCCGGGGCGCTGTGACCCTTCACACCCCCCTCCTCCGCTGAACACACTGTTTAAAGAGAGAGATGTGTTGCCGAGATAACGAGCGCGAAAGAATTTACGGCAGGTGCTATTTGAAGAGACTCCGAACAATGCAGAATTACCTGTGCCCATTTAAGCCCATTAATCTTCTCTTGTAAAAATAGCAATAACCAGTGATTTAGAAGCGGGGAGGAGCGAAGCTGGAAGCCCTGAGGTTAAGAGAGAGAAAGATCGGCGCTCGTGGTTAATTTTCTTTCTCTCTGTGCAACAAGTGAGTGAACTGCTGAAAAATGTAACTGCAGATGCAGCTTAGAAAAGACCAAATTAGAGCTGTTGCGGACGGTATCATTTAGCGGGTGTTCGACAGGGCTTCGAGCAGGGGGTCCTAGGTGCTGTGTAAACACACAGGTAACAGCCCCCAGTGCTCGGGAAGAGCTTACCAACTGCAAAGACCTCCTGAGCAGATAGATGGGCTCTCGCTGAGTGCCCAGGGAAGAGGTTTGCTAAAACAGAGCAAACCCCCCAAAATTTGAAGGTAAGCAACGGCGGTTAATCACAATAATTACCACCTGCTTGGCTATTATCTCAGTTGTGGCTGCTGATGTGTCCACAGTGTGTACTCTCAGCCTCAGAACAAAGTCTTATTATGACGGATAAGGTCTGGTTTTTAAACTAAAAAAAAAAAAACAAAAAACAAACCACCAGAGATGTGACCAGAGATCACTGGAGCCAGGGGGGATTCTTTTCCACTGGAACAAGCCCTCTGGCATCAGGAACCCATCAAAAAAAGGTGATTTACGTGAATACAGCCGTAGAATATTTTCTTCTCGAATGAAAACAAATGAGCTGGCAAAGTATTAATTTAAAATACTTGACTTGTTAATGAGCAGTATATATTATTAAGGTTGCTTCTGTGAGGACTTTCTGCCTTTGCTCTGCAGGTGGCTGTGTGTCTGCCCTGCCCTGGTATGTGGGTACCTCCCCCGGGGGCTCCTGGACCGTCCCCCAGCCCAGCAGAGCGATGCTCTCGCTGCCTCCTGGCTGGGGGCTCTCGTGGGAGCAAAGACTCCGGTGACTCCGGTACGGTTGCTGAAGGTTTAGCAGGTAATCTTCAACAAGTTAACATTAATTACAAATGCCCTTGTTTTTATTCTCTATTTCTAAAAAAAAAGAATTTCTGAAATCGTTTTTGAAACTATTTTGGTCTTGGCTTTCATATGAACAAGGTCTTTCTCAGTATCACTTTAAAACACTTTAGATTAAAACCATTGTTTTGTCACTTATTTAAAAACTTATAGAAACAGTTGACCCTTTAAAGCCTAGCAAGCTCAAATTAATTATGACAACACTTTTTCTTTCACTTTGAAAAACCAATATATTTTCTGGGTTTGATCACATTTATGTAAAAAATTGTTGTAACTTTTTTTTTTTTCCATGAGGCAGTCATTTCAACGATAAATGATGAAAATACATAAAAACCTGAGGAAGGATGGAATTATTGTTATTTAAGAATATTTTGTAAGATAATAAATACAATTCCTAAAGCGAAGCGGTGACTAAATACTGACTTAGTCCATTTAAACTTTAGCTAGCGGAAATATTTCCTTTACAAATTAGACTCCTCTCTTCCTCCCTTGCCTGCCCATGTGCCAAGTAGCCTTTATTTCTGGACACGGGGCAGCACAATGGAAAGAAAGCCAGACCTGAGCATCCAGGCAGAAAGCCAGGCCCTGCAGCAGCGCCAGGAGGTGGCCGGGGTCCCTGGGGTTCCCGCGGCGTCGGTGCCCTGCAAGGAACCCCGAGCGGCCGCCTTTCGGAGCTCAGGAGCTGGATGCTGAACCCCACTGCTCCCGGCTCCAGCCTTTTAGTGACTCTTTCTGCCTGACAACGATGCTGAGAAAAGGCACAAAGCCCACGGCTTCTGCCCGGCGCTTTTGGGGACAAACCGGCCAAAGATGTCCAGGTCAGCAGGACCACGGTGCTCTTTGTCAGAGACTTCAATATCATCAAAGGGTGAGGGCTGGCAAGGACAGGAGAACCCAACAAATTGCATTTTCAGAAAGTGCAGGGTTGTTTGGGGTTTGTTTTTTTTTTTTTTTTTAAAAAAATCATCCCTCAAATCTGCAATCTGGATAAGGTTGGCAGCAAAGCAAACTGTAATTCTGGAAATGGAGGGGCCTCTACCTGTAACCTGGCACAGGTTATTTTGCAACTTTTGCTTCTGACTTACCTGAAAAGAATTCCTCTCCCCCGGCTCCCTGATAAAGAACTCACCCTCCAAATTCCCCACGCAGCGCAGGGAGCTGGGGAGGGGGGGAAGGACGATGTGGCGCTCCCCCAGTTTCCTACACTTTAGCTTTCATCTGTAAAAAAATCCTTTTTATTAAAGGCAAACTGCAGTATAATTGAGCTAAATCTCCAGCCTCCATTGGAGGTAGCAATGCCAGGCACAGTTCATTGCCGTGCCTGCTGTCCCAGGGAGGGGTTTTTTTATTTTTTTTTAATGAGATCGTGTTTCACAAGGAAATAAATTTCCTCCTCCGGTCTGATGCAATCAGTTTACCGAGTGGTAAATAGCTATGGATATCTCCTCTGCTGTTTTGCAGAGTGTTTGAGGATATTCGAGGATGAAAGTTGCCAAAGATAAGATCTTAATCACTGAAATCTGGAGAGCAACGGAGAAAATGGCCCCATAAGGACGTCGGTTGGGGCAGGTTCCCTGGAGGAAGCCCAGGAACCCCCCGCAGACGCTCAGCTCGAGCATGAACCACAGGAAAATTGTTGTGAAATATCCTGTCCCAGCACGGCCCCGTGTCGGTGACGGCTCCCTGAGTGACAGCCTCCTCCCTGCTTGAATTGATTCACCCCTAAATCGCACCTGTGGAATCCGGGGTAAAATCTTCTGGTGTCAGTACCTGCATTTCACTTCTCCTTAAAGAGGAAAAGGAAGGGAATGTCTTCCCAAATGGACATTCCTCTCCCTCTGCCTACACAAACTTCCGTGGGAAACGATTCACGGGGTTTGCTTTGCACTGTAAAAATCAGTGAACTGAGTTTTGAGGGAGCTGTTTAGGAAAGGCCTTTGGGTAACGCACTCTAGGGATGGCCCAGGCCCTCCATCGGTGCTCTCTCACCCACGGAAGGGGCGTTACGTGCCCTATAGAGGAGTTCACTCCTCTCGGAGAGCAGCCAGGACAGCTGCTGTTGTATGGCCATAAGAATCTGAAAGTCATCCATGACCAGCAAGCAATGCAACAAGTGTGGTCTCTGTGCCACGTTGGGTCCCGAAGCCAAACTAGAGAAGTTCAAAGAAACGTGAAGTCATGCTGGTTTCCATCAAAGCTTCTCCCTAAAAACTGCTAATTTTCCCCAGACAAGAAGGCAGAGACAGCTGGATTGCCAGCAAGATTGCTCGCTTCTGGCAGCGCCTTCTTGAATAAATCCTGTGGATCTCTGCTCTGGGAGAAGCAGGAAACTCAAAACTTCAAACCGAAATTGGAAACTTGTTCTTGCTAAATTTGGACACGTCACTCCCAAAATAAGACAGGAGACCTCCAAGAAGTTCTAAGATGTGGACCAGAAACTGAGGAAATCCTGCCAAAAACTGTGGACAACAGCTCCTGCCCTATTGCAACGGCCCGTGGAGAACTCTCCTACCACCCGCACGCCGCAGAGCAGCTCCCAGCACCGCGTGGGCAGTTTCCACACACCCGGATTTGGAAAAGACATTTATTTCTCTGCCAGTTCCTGGAAGCAAAACAGGAGATGCCAAGTGTTTACCTTCACCGCTATATCCTGTCTAGCTTCATCACACAGACCAACATTTTGCCCTTTTTTTTTTTTTTTTAACCTCATTTTGCTCACCACTCTTCCCTCACATCTCCAAGTTTTTACAGTAAAAAAAAAAAAAATGTAAGAATCACCTCCATGGGATTTATGCTTCTGTTTTTCAGCAGGCATTCACTATTCAGTGCTTCCTTAATGTCAGATTGTGAAACAGCTAAAAACAAGGCCTGATCTGGCAAGATAATGAACACGTGAATTGCTCTTGAGATCGGCGGTAATTGCGTGTTAACGCACACATCATGAACCAAAAATGCACGGATCAGAGAGTAGCTCAGGATGGGGTTCAAAAGGTGATGAAACGGGAAGCTATCGGGAGTGTTTTGATATGACATCCAGAGGATTTACCCAGGTCAGAGCAACCTGAAGAATTCCCTTGGAAGCGAAGCTACTTGGAAGCTTTCCTTCATCCTAGAGAAAGCACGAGGGATCAGAGCAGGAGTTCTTCACAGATAGTGTGATATTCAGCTCACGCAATCCTTCAAGTGCACAGGAGAGAAAAAAGAGGATGATGGGCTAAAGGCTCGGAAATAATATCCCCTTTACATCCACTATCTTCCCACACACAAACAAACATGCCCATATAAATTCACCTGCAGTGCAATTTGAAAAATGGGGGTTTTAGAACAGTGCACAGGACACAAACTCCTGAGAATTGTATTTTCTTTAAAATAATTTGAATTGTCTTTAAAAGAAATATGTATTCACGTGATGATGCTGGTTCATCCTCGAACACACACATTTTTGTGCTTTTCTTTTGACTTTTTTTTAGTGCCAGGTGGTTTCCAAACCTTCCTAGGACTGAAAATACATTTTAATGAAAAACTTACATCAAAAATCACTTGGGAAATGAATGAAGTTCAAGGCATTTTTAGTCATTCCCAGAGTATATATCTGAATTTTCTTTAAAATGTTGCTTTTCCAAGATGCCTAGGTTACAAGAGTGATCTAATGCTTCCTTCAGACATTTCTCCCATGCAGATTTGAGACATGATTTGCATGGCTTTCGGAAGCTATTATCAGCTTCTCAATCAAAATATTGTATTTTCTATTATGGCCCCCATTCCCTATTCTCCAAAGGATGAATTTGTAAAACTTTTAGGTAAGAGAAAACTTGATCTGGACTGGGGTTTTGGTTTTGTTGGTTTTCTTTAACTCCTGATTTACCTTCACCACCACAGCAATGCCAGCACAGCTCTACGTTACATCAGCTTTTTAGAAATCCTGAAAAATTGGGAATGATGCCTTACTCTGTGGTGTAAGGAATGAGGTGACACGTGACGCAGAAGCAGCCCCAGCTGCACCTTTCCATCTTGGAGCTTCAGATCACGGGTTTTCTTCGGCCAGCGCTCAGGTCACTTCTTGGCTTGGACTGGGAAAAGCCCCAGCACAACTCACTGACCAGGCACAGGCTGCTCGTGTTCCTTCTGCAGGCTGGAGGAGCCCAGAAACCCACCGCCTTTGCCTGCAGGAGTCTGACATACCATACACCAGGCAGCCAACATAAAGCCAACGAGGTCTATACTTCAGTGGCCAGACTTGGCACTTAGAGAAAAACGATTGTAAAGCAGCGTGCTCTGTGTATGTTGATCCCACTGAAAGGCCTTCCCTGCTAATCTCAATAGCCCTAATTTCTTTAGACATTCCAGGAGGATTTTGCGTCTCAGTCTAGACACACTTCATCCCTCTGTTTGGAGAGAGAAAGCCCTTTGAAACTGCCAGAGCTCCTTTGTTTTCCTGCTCTGAAGGGCTTTGGTGCCCGTGAACAAAATAGGACAGGCTCCGTTGAAGGTGAAGTCTTCAAAGCTCCGTGTTTCCCTATACATTTTTCAAAGTATAGGCTGTATATATGGAGTCCCTAGTCTCTTTCTGCTTCTTGTTTCTTAAAGTTCCCTATTAAGGTCAATAAAAGCATGCGATCCAGAGTTCTAGCTCTGCCTGGGCGGCTCTGACATATTGAGAAAGTCTCCTCATTTTTCAGTTTCCTACAAATATTCTTTTTATTGTTCAAATTAATAATGCAACAGCTATACAGTGCATGAGGCATTACCCAGAGTCGAGATTAAAAAGGCATAATCACGTCCGTTTCCGTTTCCCTGTATGAACTCTTCTATTCAAGAATCAATCTTGTAGGGTATAAATGCCTTCTGCTGGGATTTCTGAGTATTTCTGATGTCAGGCAGAATGAGACCTGATTACAATTATCTTTTTTTTTTTTTTTTTTTGGGTCCCACAAGTGCTCACATATGGAAGACAAACAGGACTTTGAAAGGCAGAGGCTTTATGGAGAGCAGTAAGCTGTTGCCTGGACTCGGTGAGAAGCGACAGCCGTTGGGGCTGGTCCCATCTTTGTGCCCTGGGTCCTTTTGCAATAACTCAGTCAGCAGCATCTCAGAGGCAGCAGCGCTGCAACCCACTTCATTATTTTCTTACCTTTCCGTACAGTCCCTCCTGAAAAATGTCACAAAGTGTGACTCATCACATCTGCATGAAGTTATGAAAAAAGTAAGCCTTGTTAACCTGCTGTTTGAAAACCAGAACACTTTTATCAGTTCATATAATTGCTAACCCCTTATTCACTGTTCAACACTGAAGGGTTCTTTGCCTCCTAAGATCCCACTAATTGCTGACAGATTTGATTTCTCTGTGACAGCAGGAGTCCTGTTTCTGGCCTTTACATCAAGTAATTGCTTTATTTTTCTCCCTCTGCTCTGAAAAACGGAATTCCCTTCTCCCCTGCTTGAACCTCTGTAATGACTTCTTTCTATGTTATTAAATCCTTGCCATTTAAATCACATTTAGAGATGTTTTGAATAACTGATTCCAATTACTAAGGCTCTTACTAAGGAGCAGCTGAAAACGCAAGTCATTACTTGCCCATAGACAAGCAGCTACACCTTGCAGCAAAGTCTCTGGTGGACTGTATTTTATTTCTACTCAGTAAGGTGCAATTTATACTCGCAGGAGGCGGGTGTTCAACAAATATACAGCTGCTGGGGTTCTCATAACTTGTCGCTTGTGCAGAATAGAGATCTGATTTTATATTTATTTTATAAATGGCGCTATCCCTTAAAGAAATCAGCCTGTCCTTCCTGCAGCGGCCGGGGAAGCTTGCTTGGAACAGCAGCAGAGATGAGCAGTTGACCGACGAATGACCCACGTAAGGTTGCTATCCAGAGATCTAATAAAAAAGCACGGCAGGGTAAAAGGAAACATGACTACAGGTCGCACATTCCTTCCGTGAAGTACGATCAACTTCTGTTGTTCTTAACATTGTTTTTGATACAGGTCATGATTCCTTGAATGTACTAAGAGCTTCCCGGCAATAACAGTTTAGTTCAGTTATTAATCATACTTGTAATCATTAGCGCCTTTGTAGGACAAAAAAAATAAAATAAAATAAAATTGTGCCAGGAGATGATTATTTGACAAATTACTGCAGGGGCTCAGCATAATAGCTTTGCTGATACAATCAATGTTGAGCCATTATTAAAAAAAAAAACAAAACAAAACAAAACAAAAAACCAACATATGAAGAAACTTCCAAGCTGTTTGTGAAAAACACCACCCCGTCAGGGAAAGGGGGCTGTCGTTGGACCAGCCTGGGTGCAGTTGTAGCTTCTCAAGTGCAGGCTCCATTCCTTTTCACGTACAGTTACTACTGTGGCACATGTAAACAGCCAATAAGTGAAGATAATTCACAATAATTGAGGAATTTGCAGTCGTCTCTAATTCACAGGTTTATTAGGAGCGTGAGTGCTGCAAACCCAGCTCTGGCTGAAGCTGAACTGGAAGCCACCGCTTGATGTACTGGGATCTCTGTGCAGCTCCCAGCTTCTGCTGGTGCCGGCTGAACTGGTGCCTTGGAACCTCTACAAGAAATACATAATCCCTCCTGTATTTGTATGTTAACTTTCTGGTACTTCCTTCAGTCTAGCCCTGATAATTAGCCCTGCTAATATACACAAAGGCCCTAGTTTACTTATGACCGACAAAGTAAAACTACCACCAAGTGGAATCAAAGGTGTGCAGATAAAAGCACAGCCTGACCGCTAACCTTGCACCAGTGGTCAGGACTTCTGCCAGCACAGCTAAGCCCTAATAAAGATCTCTCCTTTTTTTTTATTTTTTTTTTTTTTATTTCCAGCCCTGACAGCACAGAAACCCGCAGCAGCCCTTCGCGGTCAGACCCCGAGGCCGCATTCGGTCCCTCCAACATTTACCTCTCACCGGGCAATGACTGCTTTCACGCAACGCTCTTTTGCTTAGTAAGTAGACACATTCATGCCTTAATATTCTTACCATGTGTGTTCTGGAAAGTTATTTGATGTATTTGGTATAGTGTAGGGTGTGCAGCAGGAAGAGTGTGACCAGCAGGTCGAGGGAGGACATCTTCCCCCTCTGCTCTGCCCTGGTGAGGTCCCATTGAATCATAGAATCATCTGGGCTGGAAGGCACCTTCCAAGGCCATCTAGTCCGACCCCCCCCACAGTCAGCAGGCACGCCCCCAACTAGACCAGGTTGCCCAGGGCTTCATCAAGCCTCACCTTGAATGTCTCCAGGGAAGGGGCCTCAATCACCTCCCTGGGCAACCTCTTCCAGTGCTCCACCACCCT
>JAOTQQ010000002.1:32030234-32045694 GCA_026546715.1 Gallinago undulata | reverse complement strand
CTGCAAGTGCCCACTGCCTGCTCATGGCCAGCTTCTCGTCCATCAGCACCCCCAAGTCCCTTTCCTCAGGGCTGCTTCCTAACCCCTCATCCCCCAGTCTGTACTGATGGTGAGGATTGTTCTGGCCCAGGTGCAGAACCCTGCACTTGCTCTTGTTGAACCTCATAAGGTTCACCTGGGTCCACCTCTCCAGCCTGTCCAGGTCCCTCTGAATTACATCCTGTCCCTCAGGTGTATCAACACCACCACACAGCTTGGTGTCATCTGCAAACTTGCTGATGGTGCTCTCAATCCCTCTATCTCTGTCATTGATAAAAATGTTAAACAGTACTGGTCCCAGCATGGACCCTTGAGGGACACCACTTATCACTGCTCTCCATCTGGACTTCAAGCCATTGAGTACAACCCTCTGGATGCAACCATCCAGCCAATTCCTCCTCCACTGAACAGTCCACCCATCTAGAGCACTGTGTCCAGTTCTGGGCTACCCAGTTCAAGAAGGACAGGGAACTGCTGGAGAGGGTACAGCAGAGGGCTACAAAGATGATGAGGGGCCTGGAGCATCTCCCTTACGAGGAGAAGCTGAGGGACTTGGGTCTTTTTAGTCTAGAGAAGAAAAAGCTGAGGGGGGATCTAATCAGTGCTTATAAATACCTAAAGGGTGGGTGTCAAGAGGATGGAGCCGGTCTTTATTCAGTGGTTCCCAGGGATAGGACAAGAGGAAATGGGCACAAACTTGAATAGAAGAAGTTCCACCTAAACACAAGGAGGAACTTCTTTCCTGTGAGGGTGGCAGAGCACTGAAAGAGGCTGCCCAGGGAGGTGGTGAAGTCTCCTTCTCTGGAGACATTCAAAACCCAGCTCTAGGGGGATCTGCTCTGGCAGGGAGGTTGATGATCTCCAGAGGTCCCTTCCAACCCCATGTGATTCTGTGATTCTGTGTTCCTATATTTTTGTTGGAAGTATAATGTGCTGCTTCAGATTGCCTACAAGTGTGAGCAGAGCAGTATCTGTCCATCTCCTTATAGTTTCATCTATGGATAGATAACTATTCACTAAGGTCCAACCTTACCGTCATGGAAATAAATCAGTATTTTCCCATTGACTTCATTACAAATGGATAAGGATCCAGAACCCAACCGCCAATTTTAACTATTACCCCCAAAATGGCACTTCACACATACAAAATTATAGTTGATGAGCAAACTAAAGTAGGTGGGTTCAGTTGGGATTTGGAGATCACCTTCCTAAGTGTGTAAATTAAAATAAAAATCAGATGTCGATGGGTGTAAGGGAGCTGTTTTCTGTTCTTTTGTGTGGAGGTTATTCACAGCTATCCCTTCCTGTGCATAGAAATAAAAGAAGATTGAAAATACCTGCCATTGTTTTTTTTTTAAAAAAAACAGCCCAATTTCAGGGTAAGTAATTGTTGTGGTGCCAATGTTGTTGCTATGAGCACAGACCAAAACGCCTTGCAAAGCGCGCGTGGCCGCGTCCCACCCGGTTGTCCCTAACGAAGGGACTCACCTGCACACACCAAGCCCAGGCTGGGACAGAAAGGCTGGCTCGCTGCTGAACCTCCTCCTTTTCATGTGTTTTAATTAACCCCATTACCACTTTTAATTAGAGATGCTGAAGAGAATAAGCTCCGAGTTTTGATCTGCTCTTTCAAACGCGGTAGTGGCATCTAAAGGGGTCTTAGTTGTTCTCCCCCCGCCACCAGCCTCCCTTCCCCCTAGAAATCCTGAGTCAGCATTTCCAGGGGGCTGTCCATGCGCTTTCTGTGTTTATGGGAAATAGCAGGAGGGTGAGATTTTCCCACCCCTCCCGTGAGATGCCCGGGAAAGCAGCAGACTGGGAACTGGTGCCGGAGCTTGGCAGCAGCAGCGTCGTGCCGGGGCAAGGGGTACCCGGGCTCCCCATCCCACCAGCATGGAGTGCTGCCAGCTCGGCGCTGGAACCAGTTATGAGGCTGTACCTCAGGATACCTGAAATTAGCCCCATAAGGGCAGACTTTTCCAAAAATGTCTCAGAAAAGAGCGGCAACGTTATCAAAAGAGCCAGGATGTCAAACTTTACTTTTGAAAATCTCCCCAGGAATCCCATCTATCTGCCTTTTTAGTCACTTTGAAGGTCGGTGATTAAATCCATACTTAGAGAGTGATTCTCCCACACATGGGGAGCAATGGGAGCTTTGTCATCACCACTAATGGGGACGGGATTGCGAGGAATGAAATATGCAAGGAGTATGCAATGGGGGAATACAACAAGGCTTGAAAATCATCAAATGAAAAGAGCCAGCAGAGTTTTTAATTTTTGTGCATGCTTTAATTACTGAAAATGATAGAAGCACTTTGCCATTTTTAAAATGGTTAAGTTTAAAAATGTCTGGGGTTGTTTGTTTGTTTCTTTTGGGAATGGCTTACAATAACCAAGAGATATAAATCAACCCATGGTTTTGCTTTTCTTTCTTCTGCAGCCGCAGCTTAAACAACCAAACAGCGGGGCAGCTCCTCAGCAGCCCGAATCCACACTGAGCCATCTGCAAAGGCTGGTGTGGGGCAGGCGGCGCTGGCAGGGATGGAGTTTGCTGTGATGGAGTTGTCCCACACCACGCGGGATGCCCTCCTGGGTAAGGGGCCCACAGAGCCTCCCCAGGAGGCTAATACCCCCTTGCTATCTTCTTGGGACCTTTCCTTCCTTGGTTTAAAAAGGAGCAGTGCTGAAAGTTGATGGATAGCCCAGATTTTGTGGTTATTTTGGGTGAAATTCTTACTTCAGTTTAGCATCTCCATAGGTTTTGGCTGAGAATTGTGTCAGGTCGTGCATCCAAATCTTCTTCCACTTCCATATCTCTCTGCACCTTCCCTCTCCCCCTTCCCTTAGCCCCTGTAGACATCAGATTTTAGCCTGCTTCTGTCACCATGGGCCAAAGTGGCCCCTCAGTCCCCAGGGAAGGAAGCCCACAGAGCCATCCCCAAGCCCCATCAAAGCAGCTGCCTTGGGTACGGATTGTAAGCGCAGCTCTACTGGGTGGGCAGCTGGTGTGGGCCAGCTGCATGGACATTTAGCCTATGTCATGGACAATGTTCTCTAGGATGTCACAGTTGTCTTGCCTCTACTGGCCACAGGGACTGTCATGGCCTGGTGTCTCTCTAGGGCCCTCAAAAATGGTTTTGCTCCAGCGGCCAGACACAGAGCACCGAAGAACTGTCATGTAGTGAAAATCCCCATCATTCTCTGAAGACCATCGAGGAAGAGAGCCAAAGCCATGGGAACTGTCACCGGACTTTTCATCCCCACCTTTGTTTCTAAAAACTTCTCTCCATCAACAAAACATGCTCGATCGGCAAACAAGGCACACATTCATGTGTGATACACAAACCCACGACTCCCAGAGCCCTGTGCTTTACACCCTTGTGGTGGAACAAGCGGCAGGAGGAAGCCAAGGCAGGACCGGGTCACGGATCTGAGCTTGCATCTGCTGTCATGCCTGCAGCAGATGGGCCTGTCTGTTTTCTCCCTCGGTGTTTCAGTTTTCTGTTTGTAAAATGCAAATATTAGCTCTTCTGTGTCTCACAGGCACACTGTGAGGATAAATGTATTAAAGACGTGCAGTAGTCAAAGTCCACATCAGGGCAAAAAATCTTAGGGAAGATAAATACGCCTGTAGACACCAAGAAGTCTCTTTCTTTGATGCTTTAATGCTTTTATGGTCCATAAAGAAACCTTGAGTTTTACAAAGGCTGTCTGGCAGCTCTAATATTAGCATCCTCACCACAGCTACTTCTCCTGGGCGATGTCTGTTTGTATCTCTGCGTGATGCTGATGTTGTACATTGTCACCTACGATAAACCACGCTGCAAACCTGGTTTGTGCCTGACGGTGAGCCGGTTTGCAAAAATGAAGCAAAACACACTCTTCAGTCGTTTGAGAGCGTGAGGAGAGGAAGACACCACCAGCATTTCTACGTGAAATGAAAAGATGTGGGAGGTGTTTCTTCATAGGAAGCGATTGAGAGAAAAACATCGTAACTTGGTAAAGGAGTAAATATCATTTTGTAGAAGCACCAGGGGATATTTGCATCTTTGGTTCAACCAAGCGAAGAGCCTCTTGTGATAAATAAAGCCATTGCTGCATGATGGAGCCACCGAGGACCCTGTGCTGTGAGGCAGCCCCTGCTGGGACCCTCTCCATGGCACTGCAGTTGGGAAGGGGAAGGCAGCCTGGCTGTGCGAGGCGTTACACACCCTTAACGTGGCCGTACGTGTCTGTACCGGAGCATGAGTGATTGTACATTCAACCACCCGCACCCGGGACGACGTTAAGCTGCACGTACAACTCACTGTTCCCCCGTGCTTCTGAAGTCCTACCCACGCCATCACAGCTGCCTCAAAGGAGGGTTTGTGTGGGGTTTTGTGGTTGGTTTTGTTGTTTTATTTCTTCCCTGGAACATTTGACTAAATCACATTTGCAGATATTTCAAATTTTTCATTCACGTGACACCTGAGCTTTATTTACTTTTGAAATAAGTCATCTCATTAAGAGAATTCATTATCCATTATTACTGTCATGTCATTCTCCTAATAAAAGGAATGAGTGTAGAAGCATTCAGTGGCTTAGCTGGTCGCATAGTGAGCTATTATGCTGCAAACCTGCACTCGCACTGCACGTCGGTGTGCCAGGGCTGGCAGAGACGGGGAGCATCAATGAGGTAATAGTCTTAATCTCCGAGGGGAGGATTATGTTGTGCTGCGCTGCAAATACCTCCTACCGTCAGTAGGATAATACTTCAGATGGAGCTATGAATTGTTCGACAAATAAGGACAGGTGCTGGGAAGAGGGTGGGAAAAAAAAAACACCCTGCAATGTAATGTTCCACCATCATCTCCAGATAAGAGGTGGGAAAACCATTGTTCTCACTGCTAAACTGTTATCGCTCTTCCTCCATTTAATTTGCCAGCGTGGCACGGCCAGCCACTTAAAAGTGAAGTGCTTCTACAGCAGTGGGGTCTCTTCCTCACAGAAAATCTATTTGCTCTTGTTGACAAATGCCGCTTGTAGATACATGTGGCATGAAGTGATCATGCACAGGGTGCCCCAGCCTCATTGTCCCTGTATCTACTCCACAGAGGGTTATGGCTTGTCTCACCCTGGCCAGACCATGCTTTTTACCGTTCTCCTGCTCAGAAGAGCAGTAGCATTCATTACTGTCCATGACATGATGAAGTTTGTAACTGCTCCTTTTCATGCTTTATAGACCTGATGCTCCGGGTTCACCTTGACTGCCCTGGAAGGACACATCCCACCCAGTTGAAGCAGATGTATGTATCTCTCTGGTTTGGTGGTTTGCTTCCCATCCCGCAGCACGTCCTGGCATGAGGAACCCCCTAGAGGGGGGGAAAAAAATTAAAAGTTGGCACAATTTTCACAACATCTTTTGCCATAGGAGGTCAATGAATTTCATAAAGCTGGGCAAATGGTATTACTCCCATTATACAGAGGCTATGAGATCAACACCAAAAAGTATTTAAGCAGTGCTCATGCCAGGAGAAGCTTTGTCCAGTGGCCCCTGGAAGACGTTGCTCTACCAGAAGAAAGCAGAGGAGAGAAGAAAGCATTTAACAGCAGTGCACAGACCACCAGCTCAGGCTAAAACATGATCAGAGATTTGTTCTTAGCCATACATTGAATTTTACAGAGAGTAGTGATTTACTTGTCCCTACTATTAGAACTGGTGTTCTTCCCACTGTTACAACTGGCGCTTGATCCAAAGCCGCATCCAGCCGCACAACAAATCAGCGGTGGATTTTGAGTGAGAAGCAATGATTTCAGCCTCGTGGGCGGTTACTGGAGTCTAGCTGAGAATCTTTGTTTTGGACCAAGTCAGCATTAATTTATATTTTCCTGACTTCCTTCTCAAGGAACAGAACTAGATATCCCCCACGTGCCCAGCTGTAGCTAAGGACCTGCTCTTTGCCCGGGCTACATCTCCCCTGACGCAATAAGGACATTCTTTCTCTCCATGTGAAACACCCTCTTCTGACTAGAAATGCCCAAAGAAACATTTCCAGGTCCCTGGATCAGCAATATTTAAAAGGTTTTGCCCATGGAAAATCTCAGCATTTGACAACTTTGTCCTGTTCTGGGATTACAGCAAATGTTGAAATACTAGTTTTGCCCATCATATTGGAATTCCTTTTCAAATTTTATCTAAGCTCAAACTTGTTCAGCCCTGGGAAATGGGAAGAGAGACCTCTTTTGGGCAAACTCTTAGCAACATGTGATTTAAAAAAAATGCTTAGAATGTGGGTCTGACTCCACTCCCAGTCACACAGATGGAGGCATTAAGTAATTCCTCCCAGTATGAGTGGTCTTTCCTATGTGTAGAACCATGATCGGCTAGAGGAGAATCAAGCTTCCAAAGTAGTTAAGGATATAACCAAACAGATTTCTCTGCCAGAAGCAATGGAAAAAATGCAAATCATGATGCACTAGTTTAATTTTTTATTTTTTTCTTGTTCCTTCTTCTTCAGGAGGTGCAGGCAGTACTGCACAGAGCAGCAAGCAGCCATCCCTATTCATTGCAGAAGGGTTGAGCTGCTGCTTACTGCAAACTGATTTAATTGTTTCCACATCTGCGTCTTCCTTTTCATAAATTAATAACTTTTTCACTCTCATTTTTTTCTACTTCCCCAAAGAAATGCCTGAATAATTTTTTTTTGTTAGAAAGTTAAACATAGGTTTACAGGTAAACATAGGTGAACATAGGTTCATATAGTAATTGCAAAGACCAGGAAAAAAAAAAGTCTCTCTTCTTAAGCCCTTGGTCTGAAGATTTCCTTTAGCATCTACTCACCCAGTCATAGCTCTTGTCACTACACAACTCAAATCCAAGTGTTTTCTTCAAGAGTTTCAGCTTGGAATTGTGCGACTTTGTGGCTGAGCACATCCACTCCAGCACGAGAACCCTGACTCCGCAGGAACTGGGGCCATTTTTTGAAGTAAAGGGGAACTTTCCCAAGCCAGGAGTGCAGGGTCTGGCCAGGGTTTGAGAAAAACATGAGCAGGTTAAAGATGCATTAGGACATAAAAACTGATAGCAAAAAACAAACTCTTCTTTACCAACATTGCCACAAACTACCCAGCACATCCCTGTCCTTGGGTTGGTTTTCAGCAGCCTTTGGAGCCATTTTTATCTTTCTGCCACTCTGATTTAAGATATAGTGTTACTTAAACCCCCTAACAGTCAACTAAATGTCAAAAGATGAAAAAAAAATTTCTGTCAGCCTCTGCTTTTTATAAAAATATATCAATTTAATAACTTGGTTTAAAGAAAAACAGAATGATCATGTTAAAATACTGCCAAATTTATAAACTTTGACAGTCCCACATACTGAGATGAACAGGCAAATTTATTTAATAAGAAATAAAATACATTTTCTCCCTGCATTCATTGAAATAAAAAGACAGACACATCTGTCCCAAATTTCTTTTAAGGAACAGAATGGCTGCTAGTAACTAGAAAATAGTGCCTTTCTGCTGGCTTACCTCAAGATAAATTTACAGCTTCACTGTAACAGTATCAGAATTCAAAATGTAATCAGTTCAAGTAGAATGAGATCAAACATTTCTGTCCACATTAACTCTTTGATGTCACAATTCAATATCTCACAATGAAAGATGTGTATGGAAAACACAAGAAAGTTTATGCGAGTTCTTGCTGTTCTCAAAGTTGAAAAAACTGCGGGCTCTGTTGCGTGGGGTTTGTGTATTCCCATGGAAATGTGTGGTTCACATTGCAGGTTACCCCAGCACAGGAGTTATGGATTTACAGGATTTTGAGAGATGCAGTTCTTACCCTTGGCAAGACCTCACAGCCTCATAGTCCAGTAGCTGCTTGGAGACCTAAACCAACATTCTCAGTGATAAAACACATTCCAGGCGTACTTCAGTGCAAGATATTTGTGCAGTTAAGAGTACAAACCGATTTCAAGAAAGGGATGATTATTCTGTCATCTGACCTCAGAGGAGGAATAGTCCACTCTCGCCCCAAAAGAGTGCAGAAAAAAAGAAAACAGTATTTGCAGCTGTACAAAATAAAGAAGGCACATTTTTCAAGAGAACAGTCGTCCTTCTCTATCACAACAGGTGTAATTATTGCACAGAGCCTCCCTATGTCTCCAGAACAAGGGGTTTACACAGTGTCCTACATCAAATGGAAAACCCTTCGTTATGAACTTTTGGTCTCCTCTCAGACCAGACAATTCTTCTTGACCTAAAGCCTCTGGTGCTCTTGATTTCCTTTGTGCTTCTCAGATGGCACCAAGTGGACAACAAGAAAAAGCAGAAAGGAAATTCCTTATTTATGAAGCCAGAATCAGGTCATTCAAGCCCAAGAGGCAGTTT
Organism: Gallinago undulata; assembly: GCA_026546715.1. Classification (NCBI taxonomy): domain Eukaryota; kingdom Metazoa; phylum Chordata; class Aves; order Charadriiformes; family Scolopacidae; genus Gallinago; species Gallinago undulata. Next base: position 32,037,285 of record JAOTQQ010000002.1, on the reverse strand, counting down.
AGTTTAACATGGCATTCCCTCTATGGGGGAAGAACACATACTGTCCCCACATTTGGGGGACCTGAGTACTAAGAACCTGAACTTTAAGAAGAGTTTTAAGGCAGGAAAGGTGTGCCAATACCTAGCAATGATGGTGAACCTTCCTAATGAGAACCAAGATCGGGTTTACTGGGAGAAAATAAGGGTCAGCTAAAGGGGCCGTAGCTCCTCATTAGCGCTGGCTGATGAAGTCCTCGTTTGTGGGTTGATATGCCCCAGCTGCAGCTCCCCACGAGGCTGGGCTGCCTACCCCCTGGCACACACTCAGCTTGTACCGGCCAAAGAGCGTTGTTTCTGGTCTAGCCTGAAAGACTTCTGCAAACAAGGCAAGCTGTATGAGCAAAAATCACTTGATGCCAGTATAAGCTGTGTTTCCCCGAAAGCTTTTGCCCATGTGAAGTGTTCTTAAAAATTGTAAAAATAAAAAACCAAAAAATGTCACACCCTTGGCTGGCACTGGCGTGTGTGCAGAGGTTTTAAAGATATGTTTGGCCCAGGTTTGCTTTTGCTGGATAAGGCTGTACGAGTGTAATTGAAGACTGTTATGTTAATAATAAATGTCATGTTTATTAGCATATTTAACAATATTAATAAACGGGAAGCTGTCAAACTGGTGTTACCCTTAGCAAAGACCATAATAACACTAAGTGGTAACTCCAGGGGACTACGTGAAAACAAGACCCTTTCTTCTGATGGAGGTGCAAAGTGTGGCAACTGAAAAATAAAGTGATATCTCTCCTACCTCTGTGAAGGGCAACTTTGAGATACGGAAGGTTACTTAGGCAGGGTCTAGAAAAAAAGAAATGAGCTTGTACTATAACAGGTCAAGGTCTTTGGATTCCCAAAGGCTATTTCTTTGCTAATAAAAGTGCTTTGCTGTCTATGAAACAGAGATAGTGCATGTACTTGTCTATTGAGAAGCATCTAAAGTGATTTAACCTGCCACAGTGAAATGAAGACTTTTCCATGAGAGAGTCCCAGAGGAAAAATTAGTGGCCCTGAACACACCTGCCTGGGACAAAGCACGTGTCCTCCAAGGAATAGACAGGCCAGACTCTGCGTCTGCCCAAGAAGTCTGAATACAAATCCTTGAAAGCTAAAATTAAAAAGTAATTACCTGAGTAGGGGGTCACAGAATCCATTACTTTGTAGATAGGGCTTATTAGAACAAGAGAATATCAGACAGATACGACAAGTATGACCTGCCATAATCCAGCTAAACCACAGCTGCATATAAAAATGTACTATTTTATTGTGCGGAGCTGCCTGATTTTCAGAGCATTGCCAGCGCTGGAGCCCAGCTTTGCTCTGTGGCAAACAAGGGATTGCCAACCTTCTCCAGAACTGGCACACAATGGGGGTTATAAACCGTGATTCAGAATAGACCATTTACCTCGCTGTGTGTGCCAGCTGAGATTTGGAGGGGGGAGGATTTAAATATATTTTAGCACCATAATTTTTCCTATTCAGCCAGCACTTTTTTTCCATAATTGCTTGCAGGTTAGAAGGACATTTGGACCCTGACCAGGCAAAGATTGTGAGTATTTCCAAGTCAAGAGTTTGGAAATCAACAGGATTACTCACCTATTTGAGAGCTCAAAGGGGCAAGGGAGGCAAGGTTGGTAGGGAGAGGTAATGTACTTTATGAGGAAAATTGATATAACTGGAAAAAATGGACAAGTTCTCATGGACACAGGTTCTAAGTGTGAGCCCTGTCAGAGGCTTTCATTTCTGACGTGGATGAATTACTTGGTTCACACCTTCTGTTGCCTCGAAACACCTCAGGGCCAGGTTCCTCCCATTTTCAGGCACTTGGCTGCCGTGCCTTTTCCCACAGCCTCCTCAATGAGATCTGAACTGCTTTCTAGACGTACCTATCCTTTTTGGGGATTTTTTTTTCCTAGGGCACCTGAGGCACCTCCTGAATTATGTGCCTATAATTCAGGGGGATTTAGGACACCTGACGTGTCATGTAATGTTACACAATTACATCCCAGATCCTGGCTTTCAACAGCTAAAATCCAGCAAACCTAGATGAAGTGATTTCAGGCTGAGTTTCTTTGTGGTTCCATTATGTTTTTTTGGCCAATTATTAGCTGTAACATAAAGCAAATCTCCAAAAAAAAAAACCCCAAAACAAAACAAAACCCAAATCTGGCTCTGAATTCTCTATAGACTCAATCCTCTAATCCCACCCCCGCATAATCTGTTCTATCATACAGCCCTCGGTGTAGGTGTGTAGTTCAGATCTGATGACTGAACGCTGTTGTGTGAACACCCACGCGGTGCCAGCAGACGGAGAGATGCTGCAGCTCTTCCTTGGGCACAGCACTCGAGCTCGGGCAGCCTCGCTCCCCCCATCCCGCAACCCCTTTCAGCCCATCTGTGCTCCCTTCAGCACATCCCCAGCGCCAGGGAACAGGTTTCCACAGACCAGGCTGGTGCCTGTGCTCCGCTCCCGGCTCTGAACCTGTTTCAGCAGGATGGAAAAAGGCACGCACTTGTGCTTGATGTCACCAGAGCAGCAGGCTCCCAGCTCCAGAGGTGAGAGTGGAAAACAGGAGGTACTGTGCTTCGTCTTGCCCAAACCAAACCCCAGAGTCGATGCTTAGTCTCTGTGAAGAGCAAGGGGAGAAGAGGACAAGGATCAGGATTGTGATCCATTGCACGTTCCCCTGATGCTTCACTGCATTTGACACAAAAGGTCTTCATTTATTTCAGCTCTTGTTGGGTAGATCTAAACCCTACTAGAAGCTACATTGGCAATATAGTGGCTCTTATGATATATATCCACGAGCATATTCCCATTTCTTGTTTTCATGAGAAAAATCATGCCTTTTACTTGCATACGCTGCACATTCTTAGTTCCTTTCTTCATTTCTCCATGTATTTTATTTATGCTAGAACTGCAACTTTAAAACCAAATGTCTTATATCCATTTATATTTGCCAGCCTTCACAGTATGTGCCCAGCTCGTGAAAAACAAAGGACCGGTGAACAAGTGCCACTTCCTGCCAATAAAGTAAGTTGTGCTGCAGAAACTTAGTAGGAAGCTTGCTGAATAATTTAAAATAAATACCTACCACCTCCACCCACCCAAATATTAATTGAAGAGATTGGCCAAAGGCCTCGTATTCTTACATAAATCCACTTAATTATTGAGAAAAGATCTACTAAGGAAGATTGAGTCCCCAGCAGGATGCAGCTTAAGAAATGGGGAAGTAGCAAAAGAGGGCTTAGCAAAAGCCATGTCAGTGAGACATTGGACAAAACATGCCATCGATGTGATTTGTCGAAGGGAAACCATTCTCATTTTGAAATCTAATTAAAAATTGGATGTTACCAAATATTACATTACCTGATTCCAAGATCTGTTTCATCAGCTCAGAACTTTTTCATATCACTGGGACGGCACAGGTGCATACAAATATATAATTTGAATTCATTTCTTATGAAACAGCTCATAAGTAAAAAATACCCTGTTTTAGCTATTATCAGATGTATTTTTCTAGGTGCCCATAATGGCAAAACTAGCATTAACCATTCACATCGTTAAAGCTTGGGGAGCTGACCAGGCTGGATACACAGGCTCTATGAGACCATAAAGAAAAGGTCTGTGAGCAAACTCCTATGAGGAATGAATCAAAGCTCTGTGTGAAAGGTAATTTCAGCATCTCTGGCCTAGCAAAGTGACGCCAGCTTAAGTATACAAGATAGGTTGCTTTCCTCTCTTGGCCTAGTTGAGTCAGCGTGACTCTGTAGGCAGGAGAGAGGGAATCAGAGCAGGAGCCTGTGTGCGCGAAGGAAAGAATCAACCCCTGCCATAAATCAGCTTTAGTCTTACAGGAACCAACCTCAGAGGTTCCTTTGTGAGCTCTGGAGGTAAAACCAAAGCAGTCAAGCTCCTGTTTAGGCAGTTCTTAATCAGGCTGGTGTATTTTGTCCAACCACACACCACTGACCCAGAATTCCAGACAAATGGCCAAAGTTTTTCTATTCAGATAACATTTCTAGGCAGAAAAAAATAGTTTATATTGTAGTAAACCTAGGTGGGTATTAGTCTTTTTTTCTTTGTTTTGTGGTTTGTTTGTTTTTAAAGTAATAACACATCCTTATTCTAAAATGCACAATCGCATCATTTAACAGTTGTAGCTTGTGCCAGCTCTCTGGATTAGTAAATGAAAATAATGAAATTGTGAAATATCTTCCCACCATCAAGGAAAGGAAAAAAAAAAAAAGAGTTTTAGGGCTTTTCCAAGCATCTGCAGTGATGAGCTTGCCAATCAATTATTCTTGTGTAGTGAGCAGAAAAGAACTAATTATGTGACTTTTTTCCCCCTTAATTTCAGAACAAAGAACATATAATAATTGTTGGTCCTGGAAACTTAAATATAGAATATGCTATAATCCAGAGTTCATTATAACTTGAGGGACTGGTAATAATAATAAGGCATTACGCAGTCCTAAGGAGCTTCATATCTAGAAGGTAAATACTTAAAAGCAATGGTACAACAGCAAATCCAGAGGCAGGAATAGAGATTATTATGGGTTTAGGTGGGGGAACATTATAATTCTTGTTTTTAATTCATTTTTAAATCTGATTGCGGAAGAGCTTGATTTCAAAAGGGAGATTTAGTGTTCAGCAACATGGGAAGGACCTGCATTTCAGACACTTTCTGCCATTTGTCTGTTGCTATTCCATGGTTAAAAAAAAAGAGCTTGAAAATCATTAAGAATCAACAAACTGAAGTTAAAACCTTTGATCATGTAGTGGAAATAGGAAGCAGATAAACATGTAGTGTTCTCCTTTATTGTTTTGCCCTCAGACCAGGGAGACTGAACTTTAAAGCCATTGTTTGTTGATTGTTTTTTGTTTACACATCTCTCTTCAGTTCTTCATGCAGAAGGACCCTTACTACAAAAAAAGCAACCACAAAACTGCTCTTGTTTTTGACAAGCTATAAGACCTGGGTGGTTAAAGTTATTAAATGATCTCCTTTTGCTTAAAGCAATGAATAGCATCTGAGCCATAACATTAATAATAGCATATAATCTATATTATATAACTGTAGATTCTAACTATAGCTACCCTATGACTCTAGTAAATACCCTATTGGTAGCTAATTAAGGATTGCAATGGGGTATTCTGTCTCCTGAAGGGCCAGGCTGCCTCCAGTCACCCACCTCATGCTTTGCTTTGACCCTGGGTAACGCAAGTTTTGGGGAGGGAGAGGAGAGGAGAGATGGATCACCTTTGGGGCACTCTGCATTTACTTCTTGGAGGCGACAGTGGTTTCATAGTCCTGCTCCAAATAAGATAGAGGATTTCAATAATTTTCCAGCTAAATATGCTAGCTAGACTACAGGAGAGAGGGAAGAGGGGAAGACTTGCTCTTTGAAATACAAATTTGGGTTAGAAATGAATCCTATGGAAGTGACTTCCTATCAGTTGTGTTTCTGAATGGCTGCTTTAGCTGGCTTGGCTGCTGCGAATGCTCTCGTTAAGGTGCAACCTCTCCACGAATACCAGGAGCAGCACAGGTCCCAGAGCCCACTGCTCAGCATAAACATCCTGTTCCTATAATGCCTGACATTGGCTGTAGGTTGTTTTCTGGATTTAGAACTGATGAGTGACAAAGAGTGACCCATCATCTCATAGAAATGAGCCTACTCCTGCACAACGGACTTTTGGACAAACGTTCTGTGAGACTAAGGGTGGAAAAGACAAGGAGATGCAAAAGGCATCTCAAAGAAGCCCCTGAATTGAGGGAGAGGTAACAGCTGGATTAATGTTCTACTGCTTCATTTTGGGGTTTGCCATGAATAATTAAGTGTAATTAATAAATAGTGCCCTGAAGATAGGATCAAACAGACTTTGGGTGTGGTGCTTAATCCTTCCTGGGTTGGGGAGTAAGGCCAGCAGCCTCTAATGGATTTAACTAATTCTCTTAATTGCAGCTTCATTTGCCTGATCTTTCTAAATGGTATTAATCTAGTGATTTGCAGAATAAGCACTTGGAAAAGACTTACCAAAATCATGTTAGAATCTCAAAGATATATTTCTCTTCTCCGATTTTTTTCAGTGGGAGAAAATATTTCATTGTCAATGCAAATTCTATTAATTTGGCTAAGCATTCACAGGCTTTGTTAGTATAAAACAAGAATTTAAAACGTCATTAACGAATTCAACCTTTAGAATCCACATTGATAATGACAAATTCTGCAAGGCTCATAATTAGTTATTTATAGATTAAATATCTTGTAAAAGAGACCAAACTGCAGCATTTCACCCTTGTTTCCGTGCTGGGTACTGAAGCATTGAACAGATTTCTGTGTCTCACAGAAGCACCCACAAGAAACACCTCCCATGTGCTGGTGACCACACTGGGAGACAATGAGATAATCACATTTCTTTATCAGCCTTTGACTGGACAACAACAAATCTGCACAAGAGGCCTTTAGCTCTGAGGAAATTCCAGCTAACAGAAGTTATAGCTCATATCCTTAGGTTTTCCATATCAGATCTGCCCTCTGCTCCCACCACACACCACCACTCAGGTGTTCAGTTCCCTTCTCCAAAGAGCTGGCTAAGTCGAGCCCAGCAGAGCTAAAGCAATTAATGCAATCTTAAGATGTAGATTACTGCCAACGGTTTCCCTCCTTGGGCACAACAGAACATTTCTTCTCTGACAGGGGTTGGAGAAAAGGCTAACGAACTGCAGCTCATGTGGGAAGAAGTGAAGCTCAACGAAGGTGGCTGACTTGCCATCAGTGACTGACTGGGCCAGTTCTGACCCTTTCATAAGTATTGCACGAGTCACTTCTGTTCTCCTCGCCTGAAACTCAACAACATCATTTGTGCTTTCACCTGTGCAAATAAACAAGAAAGCTTCCACTGTCTCAGCAGTGCAGCACAGAGTCATAGAATGGTTTAGGTTGGAAGGGACCTTAAAGATCATCAAGTTCCAACCCCCCTGCCCCGGGCAGGGACACCTCCCACCAGACCAGGTTG
>JAOTQQ010000002.1:31984965-32030165 GCA_026546715.1 Gallinago undulata | reverse complement strand
AGGGATGGGGCAGCCACAGCTTCTCTGGGCAACCTGGGCCAGGCTCTCACCACCCTCACAGGAAAGAATTTCTTCCTGAGATCTAGTCTAAATCTACTCTCTTTCAGCATCTACCAGCTAAGTCCAGTTGTGCCATACCTTTAGCTCATGGGAAGGAGCCTTCTATTTTTTAATTACGAGCTACGAGTAAGATACATGAATACACTTGGTCAAACACAAGTAGCACGAGCTGTCCAACCACACACACAGCTGTGCTGGCTTAAAGCAGCTTCGCTCTTCTTGTCCTTTTCTTTCCATGGTTGGCTGCCTCCATTGCTGAGTTTTGCCTTCAGTTGGGCTGTAAGTTATTAGGGAAGTCTTTTTTTTTTTTTTTAACTCTGTGTTTGTACAGCACCAAGCACAGTGAGACTCCAAGGGCCTCTCACTCTATTGTACTGTTAATAATTAAGAACAGTCATTATTTTATTCTCATTATCAAATCAAAGAAATAATGCTGCTTCAAAGCTACACATGCTGTTGCAAGTAGCAAAGTGCTTGTGATACCCATGGCCCTTTTGCTGCTCTTAGCTAGCCACTAACTCACTTAATTTTGTGTAGTTTAGCACATTACAAGATTGTTCAAGAGTGCCATAAATGATGTCAGGCACCATCAGAAACCACTTCAGAAAATCATTGCCTGTAGCCAGATCAAAAGGTGAACACCTGGAAACTTGCAGTTCTGGGAAAGCAGAATAAATCTCTTTTTTTTTTTTTTCCCCCTTTCTCTTCCTCTCAGAGATTTGTTTCTTTTTGCCTTAAAGAATTTGAAAGGTTTATTTACAGCTTTTCAAATGACCCCTAATCTATTTAGAAAAACATAGCATGGCAAATTCATCTCGGGTGTAACTCCATTTGTTGACTTAAGCAGACTTGTGCCAGAAGGGAGCCTGGCCCAGGAGTTTCTCTGCGGAGAAAAACAAAGCATTTGAATACAACGCTTAATTGGCTTGTTGAGTCCCATCATAGACTGTCCTGGAATATATTTATTAAAGGTAATTCTCTTATTTTGGTAAGATTGTATCAGTAATTGAAACTCCTGGTATAGCTTTAAACCTTGTCTTGCTCCCCAGGCTTCGCCGCTTGAGGCTGATAATTTTCACAGCACCTGACAACATTTAAAGAGACGTTGTATTATGTAGTTTAGTGAAACCTAAGACCATAAATAACTGGGAAAGTTGCTTATTTTGTCAGATATCAGCAATATACTTAATTAAACAATCCATCAGGGTCAACTTTTGGGAAGTAATATAAAAAGTTATTTACTGTGATACTGCAGAATTTAGCAACGTGCTGGGAGCCTGTTACAAAGACACACAGAGTCTGTAAGTAATGTTAAAATTATGTCTGCTGTAGATAACTTAATCAAAAGATAATTAGTTTGTTTAAGCTTATAAATTGCTAGCATTCTTCTCTTGACCAGGTTTATATATTGATTCACTGTTTTTCTTGGTGAGTCCCAAACCATGAATACTTTTATGAATACATAAACCCCAGAAAAATAGTTTGGGGCACAAATAGTCCCATCAAAAATGGTTGCTGCCATATTTGATCTGATACTGCCCCAAATATACAGTGTGAACCCGGCTGTCAGAGCTCTCCCCGTATGTTGTATCTGGGGCAAGGGCACGGGGGGACATTGGAAGGATGTTGGGGGAAAGCAGGGAGACAACTAGGAAGGGGGAATGATAGAGGTGTTTCAAAAACCAGAAATGAGCAAATGACATTGGGAGGTAGAGCTGCAGCCAAAGGGGTTGCAACCAACCCTCGTCCCTGCTGGGTGGATATACCAGTTTATAGGGTGAATCCTCCCTGTCCTGACCTAAACAAGCCCTAATTGACAAACCAGTGATGAAGTTAATAGAAAACTGGTGAATAACTTGTGTGTTTTGGAAGAATTGGTTGCTTTGCTTTCGTTTGGATGCTAATGATGTTGTGACTGCATCAGGGTAAGCTGGTTTTCAGTTTTCTTAAGTACAAAAAATTTGGTAAAATCTTAATTATTTTACTGTGAATGAAGGCACTTTAAAGAGTAACATTTTGTGTAGATTTGTAGAAGATCTTCATTCCCTTTTTCTGACTTTAATATACCAACATGAGAGTTGTGCTTAGTGCGCTATGCTGGCCTTTCCCCATGGCTTTAGTTTAATCATAGAATCATATAGTTTAGCAACGTATAAGAACATCGTGAGGCCACAGAGCACATGGAAACACATATCAAGCTGAACTGATGGAGACAGCACTAACAGGGAAATTTGTTTCAAAAATGTAAATGACCTTCCATGTGCAAGCGAACTGATTTGCAGGCAAAGAATGAATAAAACTGAGCCTTTTAAAAAGACATCCAAACAATTATTTTTTCATAAACCAACTTCTTTCTTCTAAAGAAGCTGGCTGGGCATGTGCACATGCATTGCCGCTAAAACCAATTGGTTCACAACATATGCTAATAATATATATGTCTTATTGCCAAATACATATGCTAATAATTCAGCCAGGGAAAAGATATTAAAGAAAAAAAAAAAGTAGCATTCTGTAGAAGTCTGGCTTGAGATATCTAAGAAACTTCCGTATTTATACACTGTGAGAGAGAAAAAGAACATTTTTTCTCACCCAAAACAACAGCAGGTAATTTAAAAGCAACAAATCTAAACAGTATCAAACCCCAAACAATTATTTTGAGATAAAATAAATGAAATGTCAAAATTATTTCTGTGTATATATCTGATCCAGCATCACTGGGATTTTAAAATGGACTTCACGAGAGCCAGATCGAGTTCTGTAACAACAATGATATTATAGACTCTATTTTGATCTGGAATTACAAAATCTGAAAACTTTTCGCTCTGGCGAGCTCTCCTGTATGAAGCAACTTACAGTCCTTTCACTGGTTCCAGGTTACAAACGACAAACTTAATCTGAGGAGAAACATTTACGTGTTTGATGTTAACTGTAATAACAGCTTTATCCAGTTAGACCTCTTAAACCTTTTAATAAAGCAGATACTCGACACATAGTTTTTATTTTTATAATATATATAATAAATAATTTATCCCCCAAAAGTTTGAAGTGATGAGTAATCTGAATATAGAGTAATATTTCTCAGCATTTTCCTTATAGTTTGCACATATTACTATTGCATAATAAATAGATGTTTTAAATATTTGTTCTTAGAGGTCTTTCCTTGAACTTAAGCATAAGTTATCTAAACAGTTGAAAAAAGATTTATAGTTATGAAGAGGCCTATATGTCAAGCAAAGTTTTATGATATGTTCCATAATAAATTAGCAATAAATGGATACAGGTGACTGTGGAATTTATGGCCTTTAATGTTTTAATGCTCCACTAAAGAAAAACCTATTATTAAGGTCCTAAAGGGTAATACAGGAATACCATCTACAAATTGTCAAATTAAATAGTTGTTGCCAGGTATTTGAACAGTGGAACATTTTAGCTTGACCAGCAGCAGGGGTAGACACCAAAGAATGTAACCAAAAACTAGATCATTTCAGAAGTAGAAATGAAGATTTTCCCCTGAAAACCCTCCGTGTCACCTCTCCTGCAATCATACTGGAAACAATGGGCCTGATCCTTAACCGTCTCTCACTTGGAAGATCTGTAATTATCCAGGTAGTCCAAGTCTACTCATATACCTCTGAATTATCCATGCAGCTACAGGCTGCAGGACTCATCCCAGTTCAATTGATGGCTAAAAGCCGGTGAGCGAAGCACCATGCCTCGCTTTGTTTGGCGAGGAGACCTTTTCAAATGTTTCCGTCCATGTGAGAATTATTGCTTGAATCCAAGAAATAACACGCTGTGGGAAAGAAATGGATTTCACTGTGCTAACAGTGTGACCTCAGGTAACACTGGAAATTGCCCTAAACCAGATTCGGACAAATGTCAAAACTCAACGATGCATCTACCACAGATCTCTTGAACCCTTTCTGCTGACACCTCTTGAGTGGTTAAACCCCACCAAAAGACAGAAATGTGGATAAAGCTGATGAGAATCTGACCAGAAGAGAAACCAAACCTTTTGGTCAAACCAGGGATAGTATTTGGAGGGGTAAAGGAAGAAAGATTTATCTCTGAATGGAAATCAGACCTGGCAGTAAGGAGTTAAGAACCCAAAACCACTTGGCAGCTCCTGCCTGCCCATGGCAAACAGCCCCCCCCCCCAACCGAGATGGAACACAGACCCAACCCAGCACTTAAGAAAAGACTGGGTCAAAATTACTTTCTAAGATTAGATATATCCAAGCCATTAGCACGATGTCTGCACGTTAACACATCAGCACAAAGATAGGGCAAGGGGGAGGGGGAAAGAGTTATGCAAAAGCGCTCTGCGACTGCCATTGGGGCAGTTCATCTCTAAAAGAAAACACATGTTATCCAACCCTTCGCCTAATAGGGTTGGACAGTAATTAAAAAATATCTTTTATTTGGAGAGCTGGGTCTTGAAACTACCAACTCACACCATTAATCTTTTTGATCTACTGCAAAGATCTGCAGCAAGGGTCAGCGAGCAGGATCTCTGCCATTTGTAGAGGGACGAGCACAGTGACAGGACAGGGAACTGCAAGACAGATATAGTCATAGTATACAGTTATCACAGAATTGTAGGGGTTGGAAGGGACCTTTGGAGATCATCTAGTCCAAATGCCCCGCCAAAGCAGGTTTACCTAGAGCAAGCTGGACAGGAACCCATCCAGGGGTGGGTTTTGAATATTTCCAGAGAAGGAGACTCTACAATGTCTCTGGGCAGCCTGTTCCAGGGCTCCATCACCTTTGAAGTTTTTCCTCCTGTTGAGATGGAATCTCCTGTGTTTGTGTCCATTGCCTCTTGTCCCACCACTAGGAATCACTGAAAAGAGTGTGGTCCCATCCTCTTTGACACCCACCCTTTAGAGATTTATAAGCATTGATGAGGTCCCCTCTCAGTCTTCTCTACTCCAGGCTGAACAGACCCAGGTCTCTCAGCCTTTCCTCATAAGAGAGATGCTCCAGTTCCTTCATCATCTTCATAGCCCTCTGCTGAACTATCTATTGACTAACAGCAGTTGGGAAAGGGATTGTATGGTAACCATTACCTGATCACATCGCCATCTCCTCTCATATCACTGGGCTGCCATTGGTAAATCACCTCAAAAACTACCAGCAGAGCCTCAGAAATAAAATTTAGGTGAGTCAATTGGATGGAGAAACTTGTTGGATCAAACAAGGAGCAGGAAGAGGGTACCGGGAAAAGGTATCTTTGCTCTCAGGCTGCCTTGTTCTGCTCATCAGAAATGGCAGAGCAAAACCTACTGTTAGGCTGGACATCCTGAGATTTGCTCAAGACGTTTACTGTCCCGCAAGCGAATGTGGAAAATGGGTTGTCTAAACTTCAAGTTCCACCGTGTTAACTGTGCCATAACAGCTAAAACAGCAAATCTGACTTGTCTGTCCCATGCTACATGCTTTCTTCCCAGTGTTAACACAGGGCTGCTCCACCAAGTGGTTATGTCGGTCCCAGCTGGGGAACCCTTCTGGTCTGAGGCACCTTGCCATCCTCTACCAGTAAAATCAAATCTACTGTGGGGCTACGACGGGCCCTCAGTAGTTTGTGGTCACTCCACAAACAGTAGTTTGTGGTCAGGGGAAAATCTGCCATAACCAGAAGAGTCACCAAATGAGAGTTTCCTAGCAGAGCCTGGAGGGCAGTGTTTCAGCCAGCCTCTAGCACCGTCTCCGATGTGTCAGTTTAAGCCCTGTTGTCATTCAATTAATCTCCAGCATGGCTTCAGTAAAGAGAGAAGCTCTCCACTCCAGATAGACAGGATAAACATTAATTAACCCATAAGTCTTGCTGACTTCATAGTTCCTTTCCTTTCCATGCTCTACTCTCATGACACCATGAGATGTTTTTCCTTATTTTGACAGGGCTCAGAATTTCAATTTGGGCTTGTTGGTCGGGTTTTTTTTTTTAGATTTTAAGGTGCTTTTAAAAAGAATTTGATGAACACCTGCGATTTCATCTGGAAGTTGTTTTTATCCTTGTGCTGTGAAGAGCTAACTTCCAGATGACCCTCCCGTCCATATGTCTGTCAGATGTGTTCATGTTGTGCTGGGTTGGGCAGGGTGGGGGTGTTTTAATTATGAACTATGAGCTTCTCTGACCTTTAGCAATGACTGCTGCAGGTGAGTTGTAAAGCTGTTCAGATAAAACTCAGATGCCGTGCTACAGCTCTGATCCCCATTTCCAAGAACCTTCTTCTGCCCTCTGTCCAGAGGGCCACCAGCTGTCACCGCTCCCCAGGGAAGGCTCCTTTGCCCTGAGGGAGCCTTACCAGCAGAGTCAAATATTATGGAAACTCTAAATAATTGCCTTTATTTGTTACTCATCACTTGCCCTAAAAGCTGTGTTGGTATCATTGTAAAAGATAGATTAACAAATAAAGATCCCGTGATTCTTTCTTTGAGTTCTTTCTCCCTCGGGACAGAACAAGCCGAGATGATTGTGTGAGGAAAGGGTTACTTTAGCTTGATCAAGCATCCCCAGATCTGGCTTTAGGGCATAATATCAGTTTTCTGTTCCCTCTGATGTACTTCCACTCAGGAAAAGACACCCTCAGACACACTTTATTTTTTTCCTCAGATAACAGAAGTTAGCAGACTTCGATCTAACTGTGATCCCTCTGAGGTTAATAGTAGTGTTTTTATGACTGACTTTGGTGGCTGTGTTGAAGAGTCCGTGCACAGAAACACTCTGAGAGGCCAGTTACAAGAACACTCAGCTTCTGGGAGCAGGGCAAGTAAAACAACTCTTGTGTAAGGACAGTTGATATCTTCTTCCAAATAGAAAGGTTACAATAATTAGCATAGATTTGCCGGGTCAAGGCAACATTTGTTTAATACATAGACTTAGCTAGCATACTTGTGCAAATGAGATAAAACTTGCACTACTACTGTCCCACAGGTAGAGGCTCTTCAGTATAACTACAGGCTTCTGAAATATAGTTTTCAGGCTATTCTGCCTCTATCTACTATTCCACCATGATAGTTCTTTAAACGTTTTACACAGCTACACTTCTTGAGATTTCCATTGTATGTATATCTTAATGGCATCTACAGTAGTGTTAAATGAGTATACAGAAATAAAATGTATGCATTTCAGACGCTTGAGTTTAAAAGCAGACTGAAAAGTATGAAAGTGAGGAAGTGATGAGGTATAATCAACTACAATTGCTTCGCATTTGGGATTTTCATATATGTGTGGTGGACTTGGCAGTGCTAGGTTAGCAGTTGGACTTGATGATCTTAAAAGTTTTTTCCAACCTAGATGATTCTATGATTCTATGTTTAAATCACTGGAATATCTTCTTGCGTTCAGACATGTTTCAAAGAGCTTTAAAGTTTCTTTTTTCATGTAGAACCTGTGCATTGGGACTGGTTGGGAACCAGAGCCCTGCTCTGGATGCTCCTGTTCCAATCTGTGACTCTGCATCACAACATGAATTTTCCAGCTGTTACGTCCAGGATTGTAAATTCTTGTAACACTTTGTGTAAGGCACCGTTTTGAGCACTAAAATTGTATCAGTGACCTATGAGGGCTACAGCTGGGAAGGATGGCATGCTAACCTTCAGCTGCAGCCACCAGACTGCTGCTTGGAGGCTGGACACCAGGGACAGATGATGTTTCCAGTGGAAACTACTTACAGAAACTGCAGTATTGCTTCTCATGTCCTGCAAAATATGATTGCTCTTCTGCCTGAACTAAAAACCAGTACATGCTGAGTGAGTAGAGTTACTGGAGGTTTGTGGCTTTCATGCCCAGGCTCTTGGAACCTCTGTGAGAGTAACTGGGACTGGAGGGAAAAGGGAGCAAAATCTGCTTCTAGACACAAAGGTGAAGAAGTGAGCTGGATGCAAGCAGGAGGTCTTCCCCTGTCAGGAGAAGGAAGAGAGAAGGTGATTGAAAGAGTACAAGACAGAGCCATGTCCACGTAAAGACAAAGAAATTAAGATGGGGATTTTTCTTCTGGGAACAAGACAGAAAATCAGAATTAGTAAGAGGGATTTAAGCCTACTAGAAGGAAGGAGTTGCTGTTTGCAAAATGAGGAGGAAGATGCTAAGTGAATCAGATGCTGTAAGAGATGGTACACATATCATATCAATTAAAAAGAAATAAAATTTAAAGAAAGGTGTGTCAGTTCCCATGATTTTAGATATTTCTGAAGTTATTGTAGAGTCTGCACAGAAAAAAAGAAGTCAACAGCATTGAAAAAAGGAAAAATAAAAGAGGGCAGAGAAGTGAATGAGTCAGCATCAAGATCTGTGACGCCGATGATGTTTTCCACATGCTCAGTAGGGGCTTCCTAAAACGTACAGCATCTTCTAATGTTGAAAGAGAAACACATAAGAAAAACACCAGTAGCTGCGACTGTATCTCCAGTACACTTGCCCTATGAAGGGTCAAAAATGCCCGAGTTACTGTCTGACTTCCTGGGTTAATTTATTTATAGACTATTTCTTCATGTCAAATATTTCCAAGCTGGTGATAATAGGGCATGATGCTATTTTTTCTCCTCCTCTTCTGAAGGTACACAGCAAGCTGAGTTTTGTATCCAAATACATGTGTCTCATTTGACATTGGCTTAATGGCTACTTTCCCAAATACAACCATGCTTAGCCTCAGCAGTTATCTACTGTGATTCATACAACGGCCACGGTCAGGGCCATTTTTCTTTTTTCCTTTCTCTGACAATATCTCCTCGTCCCTTTTTTTCTTGTTTATTTCAACTCAAGAGGGACTAGAGGAGAGGGGGAAGTGGAAGTTATGCTAATGAAATTCTGCGTTTCCCTTTTAAAGATACAAGCATAATCTTTTGCTAACATGCTTATTGCAAATTCAAGCATGCAGAATCAAAATTCAAAATTATTCTCTCAAAAATAAAACAAATATGTGAAAATCTCTAGAACACAAACTTAAATGACAGCAGAGAATACCATGCCTTGAAATCAACAATCAAGTTTAAATATAAACCTGAAATTCCACCCCAATGATGCTGGGGGGTGAATCTACCTCAATATTTTGTCTGTAGATGCATTTTATCAAACACCCCCACCCTGGGCCTGGGAGAACGAAGAGGCAGCAAAGTGTCACCTCTCCAGGAACCAAACCGACTGCAACTTGCCTGGAGCTGGATGTCTGGTTCTGGTTTTATTTCTACAAGGCTGAAGTTAAACTGTATATTCTTGCCCTCTGTCATTTGACAGAAGAATGTACTCAGCCCCCTAACATTTGCACTGCCTGTCTTGCTGCCATCGTTAAGAGAACCTACTGCCTTGTAAAAACGTAACTACACGTGTTTCATAAAAATCGATATAAAAATAACAACACTGGGGTACTTACATCTTTCTGGAACAATTGAATTTTTGAACAAGCATCTCTGGTTCTTCCTCCTGCAAATGGATCATATTACATTTCACTAGGTAATAAAGCGTGGTACAATAGCCTGCCCAATCTGTTTTCATCTTGTCTTGTACAAAGTCTCAGATATACTCACTCATTATTCAACCTAATGGGCCTGCTTTGGCATATATTGAATGTTAGCGCTCTCCTTGGAAGTTGCAGAGGTTAACTGCTCCTAACAGCCTCTTTCCTTCCTCTCTGGGCATGTTTTCACCATGAATAATAGAAACAACAGAACTGAATGTCATAATACCCTAGACTGAAGGTGCTGGTACAAACCACAGGGATGAAGTAATGGTAGCAATTTTTTTTGTCCTAATCCCTGATCATCCCAATGGAACCTGGTCCATACCTGGAAATATTTTGAAATGTATGAGGGAAGGAATCTGCTCCTGCTGAAATGCTTCCAGAATAGAAAGTCCACATTATGAAGCATTATTATCATTCTATATTCACTTTATTGGTAGCGTTTGTGTGATTGTGGCTGTGCATGAGAAAAAAAAAAAAAGCTGGAACTGGAGATGTTACACCCTTCATTCAACTATCGTTCCAGTGGAGGAAAAAATCTTTCTAAATACAAATGACCTAATTTAATGTTAATTATGAGCTAAATCATGGTCATTGTAGTCCTGTAAGTGGTCCTGCTGCAGCAAGTTAAAAACGAAATTACTTTTGAAAACAGAAGCTTGAAAAATATTTGTATATAATTCATAGGCTCTACAGCAAGGAATTACATAAATTGCTAATCGCACACAAAAATGAATAAACTGTTGATACAGTTGAAATGGGTTTTTTTGCTCTCTTTTGTGCTATGATATTTTTCTAGTCCCTGCACTCGAAGTAGATACATCACATTTTGATGCAGTTAGGCTCCTTTCAAGGTGTGAAATTGGTAAGTACCAACACCAAAGGAAAGAAATTCTTTTAATACTGCGCTGTGCCACTTGAAGCGGTATTACCCTCTGGCTTCCAGCCAGCAAACTCCAGTGAGAACTATTTTATAGCACATGACTATAATAAAAGATATTTAAACATGGCCTAACAATGGATTAAACTAGTAAGACATAGTTTGTGTTAGATCCCAAGGATGAATATCAAAAATGGAGGCAATAGTTTTGAAAAAACAGCCAGCAGTGAAAAGTTTACTTCTAATATAAACCAGACAGTCCCCAAAATAATTTGTGGTTTATTTAATTCTTACCGTTCATCTTGTGTTCTTTTGAGTAAGCTAAAGCAAGACACCCGCCTAAAAAACACCAGCTGTTTTTGATTTTGATTCTGGATCTCTAGTGAGCTGAAGAACCGTAATCTGCATCTGCAAGGGTGGGGAGACATTTCTGTAAACACGAAAAATAAGCATTTGCTGGGGGCGGGGGCCGGGGGAGGAAGGGCAGCTCACGAGAAGGTGCATTTCGGGAGAAGAGAGAAAACCCAGCCTCGCTAATATATTATAATAAATTACTGTTTTGTCATTATCTGGTTATATTTGCACAAACATCAATTGCATGTGAGCCCTGAAAAAGAATGTCTCATTGCCTTTAATATGCGCTGCAGTGTGCACCCATACAAAATCATTACTGTAACAAAACCAGCTGCGTGTAATAGAAAGCAAATGATTTACAATGTTACTAGAAGAAACTACTTTATTTCATATTATCATAAAAAGAACAGCACTGAAAATTTGCATGACAAACACAAGAATCCAGGAAATTCCAAATCTAATTCATTTTTAGGTTTTAATAGGTATTAACTTACAGAGGTGAATTGTTAAGAACATTTCTTGGAGAATATTTCCAGAGAGTTTAGCTGCAATATTGGAACTCTTATTTAGTGGAACATGGACTAGTCTAGTAGTTGAAGAAAATTCATAAGCATTAAAGAATTTGGAATCATTTCTGGACCTAAAAAAATATATATTTATTTTTATCACCATGCTCTGGCTGAAAGTTCTGGTCTACCAAGGATCTTACTGAAGTCACTGGGACTTCACTCTCCTGAACAAAAACTGCTGGATTAGATGCTGTTCTTCCTAAAATTTCAGTTCTTTTGTCAACCTGCACAGTTTGGGGTATTGTGTTTTTTTTTCAGGTACTGTGAAATTACCATAAATAAACATAAGCACTTTCAAACTCATGATCTGCCCAGTTGTATGGAGCAGTTGGGTTACTCAAGTGATTTAGCAGATGACAAAGGATCAGCTCCCAACTCTATCTCACACAGGCCATGAAAGAAGTTTTTGCTGTATGGTGGAAGGTAAGCCCATTTTATGTTACTATCGAAGGAGATAGCAGCTGTTACCAAAAAGGTGGCAGGCACGTAAAACAAAAACTAAAGTCCTGAACAAATGAAGCTTTATAAGACCCAGGCAGGACTCAAACAAATGTTCAATGAAAGTCACTTTTATGACTTGACTTTGGTTTATCGCAAGGCAGTAATAAATGTGTCTCATTAAAAGCCAGTAAAAGAACACCACCTACACCACCAATTGCTGTAACTGCAGATATAGCAGATCTGGAATAGTTACCTAAAGACCCTCATTTCCTAGCATTTAATGCTTCCCTGTCCATATAAACTAGCCTTCTATGGATTTAAAGACTGTTGGATGCTAAAAGCAGCAGCTGTTGCTGGGAAAACGACACTTTCAAAGCCCTGCTTCTTTCTCAAGGTGAAGCTGGAGGGACGTTGAATGAACATGGAGCTCTCCTTGGGTAAAAAAAAAAATTGCCAGAGGAGTCCATGCCAACAGAAAGACAAGCAATTCCCCCCATTCTGGCTAGAGAGTAAGTGTTTTGCCTCAGCTTTATTGCTCAGCGGTTCAAATTCATTCCTGGTGAAATGGCAGTTCCCATGGTGAAGCTGCAAGAAAATTCTGAAACCTTCTGGCACCTGTCAAGAAATAGGGCTGTGAAAGTGGGGGGAGGAACTGGCATGTAGGAGCTGGGATTAAGGGTGGGAGCCACCACATAAAAGGTTATTCTTGTTCTAGTTGTTAGAACTTTTTTATTGCGTAGAATTTACATACATGCTTATTAAGTGGTTTAAAAAAGAAGCCTGACAGATATTAAACAGCATGCCACACTCTTTATGCTGCTGCCATACAGATGTGTCCAAAGCATAAACAGACTTACAGTCAGCACTTGGTTGCTCTATGGGAGAGTATCTCTGCAGTAAAATTCTCCAAACTTTTCAGGACAATTAACTTGAGAATTGGAAACTTTTTTTTTTTCCCCTCAGATTTGATCCTTTGCTTGATCTCTTACTGCTTTCCAATTACACAGGGAAAATATATAGCAAGTGTTTTAATGCTCTATATTGAATTTCCTAAACCTAAGATAGCAGCAGAATTACTGGGCCAGGGATTCCGGCACAAGAAGTACAGCTGTGTGTGAGCTGGTGGGAAAACTACTGGAATATCATGACTAGTCTTGGTGTTCACACTTCAAAGAAGCCATGGAAAATTGAAAATAGATCAGAAAAGAATGATTTCAAGATCTGGAATATCTGCCTTGTAGGGATAGATGTATGCAGCCTAATCTGTTTACTTTATCAAAAGAAAGGTTAAGAGACTTGATCGTGATATATTAATACCTCCATGTGGAGAAGATTTGTAAAGGCTGTGTAATTCATCATATAAAAATGGATCAAGACCTAGAAGCTGAAAATGTCAAATTCTGATTATGGATAAAGCAGACAGGTTTAACAGCGAGGTTAATTAGTCATCAGGAAAATTTCTACAAATGGATCGTGGGTTCTTCACCCCAGAAGCTTTTCAGTCAAGACTGGATGGCTCTTTGACATAAGGAGACCAGTGAACTGGGCTGGATGCCCAGGTGAGGCCAAGGCAAACTTCTTAATCATGATGATGTCTATGACCAAGGATGTGCTGGGGCAGATCACTCTTATCCAGATGAGCTAGTTAGCAAAATCAACATTGGTATATGAGCCCCATTAAAACCTACATCCTGAATGGTTTCCTTTTCATAGGATTGCTGATGGTCTTTCTGGGAAGCTCCCTCTTTCCTTCCCAATACCCTCCATGCCCAGACTTTACTGTATAATTTTCTTTGTCCAATCCCACTGGTGCCATGCACAACCCAACTGCTCTAGTCTTTCTTCTACCTCTCTACCTCTTCTCTCTCATCAACTCCTAAATCTTGGGCCTGCCACTGGATAGAAAATCTGGCAAAATGTCTTCTTTGGGAACAAATGCTGGATACTTAAATGCTAAAGTGAATTTCTGAGATTTAAGCCATTTCAGGGATAAGCCTGAAAAGTGGTATCTTGGCTGGGATGATGTTTAAGTTAGTACTTAGGACTGCCTGGGAGTTTTGCTGAGTAAAGCTTATTTGCACAGTAATGTTATTCTTGTGCTCCTTTAGTCAGCACTCTCCAGGCTTTACCATGCTGCCCAAACCCAGAAATGGTGCAATTATTAATGCCTTACCTAAAAGTTTCCGTGACCTCTTGTTATTGTCACTAGGAGTGGAAGGATCCAGGTAGTGGCAGGACACTGTACAAAAGATAAGATCCAGAGATAAATTAATCAGCTAAAGCCTCTGATTGGCAAAATGGAGCACTTAGCTATATAGCCTTTTTTATCACTGTAAATGAAGGTGGGCAGGCTGCTGTGGTAGTATGGGGGACAGAAAAAATGAGATTGAGGAGCAGCAAAGAAACAAAGGAGAAGCTGAAGGAAAACAAAATATGGAGATGATTTAAAATCACTTATGAGACCTGTGCCTGCTAATGCATTTTTTCAAATGATTATGACTTACATAAAATACATTCAGACATCTTCTTCTCATTAGAAATACTCAGTTGAAAAAGATATAACCAGTATTCCAGTGTGTTCCTCTTACATGAGATTTTGAACCACAGCTACGAAGTTGCATCCAACGCTGGTATGCCTTAACATCATATGTTGCTGGATGATGAGATATCTGTGTCCTTACGTGGACAATCATATTTACTCCAGCATCAGTGAGAGTGTTTCTAGAGAACAATTGCTGATGTGTTAGCATGGTTTCTATTTTTCTGTTGAGACTGGTATGCTCCATCTTTGATTGCATATTTTTCTACCAGATGGGAGTTTCCAAAGAGCTGCTATAGAGAGCTTTTACTGTTATTCACTGCTTTTTCACAGTTCGATAGACAATGCCGTCAAACATCAACGGAAAAAGAGGGAGCATCATTGGCTTAAGCCACAAAGACACAGTGAAAACCCCAAGGTAATGACCAAAGTAAGAAAACAAATCACTTTTGCTAACACAGGTCCATTCAAAGTGGTGGTCAACGAAGCTCAGAGGGTGACATCTATATCCTGCATATATATAAAAATATAGAATAATATTGTTAGTATTAACTTTTTTACTGAGGCTCAACCAGAGATAGCGCCGGTAGCAAACTTCCACAGCAATCCCTCTGTTAGAAGCAAAGACAAAGGATTATGAAGAGCAAAGCCGTATATCCAACAAGAGAGTGTAACACCAGGGAACTGCTTTCATTTTTATTTACTCTGACTCCAAAAAGAACTAAGACTGCATCGCTTCGCTTTCATGTGCAGCTGCATTTTTCGGAGCACAATTCTAAAGCGATAGTGGACAAGCTGACAGAAAATACTCAGTAGATTTCTAGTGCAGGGGGAAGGGCTTCAGAGCTGCAAATAATAATCAGAGGCAAAATTCTGCTCTCCGTCACACTGGAGAAAATTCAAAGTAATTACCCCACTGACTTGAGTGGAGTGATCCTAGATTTATATTACTGTAAATGACAGCAAAAATTGGACCCAATATAGAAATAATTTATCTAAGGCCCTAAGTATAGTTGCACAATTCAATCTGTAAATAATGCCACTAATGCACATATGGCTAATTTACATCCAGACTATGAGAACATATCCAGTGCTGATTTCCAGGATGCTTGAAGCACTAGGCAGTGCCAAAATAAATTTGCAGTATTCCCACAGCCCTCGCAATCCTTCCAACTTTTGGTGTTGGGAAGAAGATGCACTACAGATATTCTGGAAAAGTGAAATTTTATCTATTATATGACTAGGTATTGGATAATTCTTACCAAAAAAAAGGCATAGAAGGCTTTCAAGCAGCACTCCACGTCTCCTTGCATGAGCTCTGCAAGCTCTCTCCTCTAAATAAGTTGTTTTTATCCAATTTGCCTCTTACTGGGAGCAGAATTTTAGGAGCAGCTTGAGTTTTCTAAGAATAAACCACGCTTCAAAGAAAGGACGGTTGTAAGTAACATTGGAGAAGAGTGCTTGGAGTACATACATTTAATGCACATAAAACTTAACTACAGCAATTTAATTCAGATTCCTTCTCTAATCACATATTTATATTAAGACCTTGCTGAAGCCAAATTGAAACTTATATTGCTAAGGAGGCAAAGATGATATAAAATCTGAATTATTCATCAACTCAGCAAGAGAAAAAAATTCTCCCAAAATACCAAATATTGTTCTGGGCTTTATACCAGCTCTGCAACATGGGGCAAAAAGTTAGAAAATCCATGTCTTGGTTTACAAGAACTTGAAAGGAGACATGTTAAGACTAAATTGAACAAATACATTTACCCTCCTTCCTTCCTTCCTTCATAAAATATTTGATGTTATGTTATTTTATTTCACTTTTTTTTTTTTTTTGTATCATCAGGGAAGAAGGGTTCTCTTGTTACCAACACACAAGAGGTGTTGAGACCCTGCAGTTAACTGCAGATTAATCACGGCTGACTCAGTGCTGCAGGTGGATTCCATTAGACCCTTCAACAACAGAAGAGACATAGGGTAGTCCTCTGGTAGGAGAAAATCCCTGGGAAGAAATTTTGGGGGCAGCGAAGCCTGGGAAAAAGTCTTGGGAATGAGAAGGAAGTTTAAATGTGTCATTTCCGTTAAGAAGAACTAACTTCAAGGAGAACTTTTCACTTTTTTCAAGGAGGACACTATGCTTTAAGGTGGGTAGATACTTTATCACCTTGCTGTAACCTTACTCAGCACATAAAGCAATGATGGAATCATAACAATTTCATCTTCTTGCAAGTAATTCTGTTTTGTCTGCCCTCACATGGCAGCCAACTAATGGTGAATATGTAGGTCCCGTAAAGCATTTTGAAATACTAGGGAGGAAAAAGAAGTAGAGAAGTTCAGAACTTCCATTATTAGAACTTTTTTTTTAGGACATAATTTTCTGGTATTTGCTGAGATTCTCCTTAAGAGAGTTGATAACTTTGGATAATTTCTGAGGTAATGGTCTCTGAGATCCTTAGAGACCTATAAAGAGAGAATAAATGCATGAGTTATTTAAACCCAGGAAAAGTACCTCTGAAGAAACTTCATACTCAGACAATGATAAAAATCTCTTTTTTTTTTTCCCTGCTATTTCATTAGGAAACCAGAAAGAAGGTCATAATTTTCAAGTCGTTTGTTTCTATTGCTAATATTTCTTAGGTTCTGTCAAGCAGGAAAAAAAGATTATTCTCTGCAGAGATGGCAAAATTATCCTTGACTCTCCTTATATTATTCATGTCTATTTCTAACGCATAAAAGTTGTTTGTGACCTTCAAGCAGTGGACACGTAGTGAAAACAGGAAAATCATGTGCATATTTAAGTCTGAAAATAGACGTCATAGAGCCAATCTCCATTTCTAATGTAGCTCTTTACTTTAGCCCCGGTTTGTGTTTCTATGATTTTTTTGAAAGGCCACTTCTCCAAGGGTCAGCTTTAGGAGAGCCAAGGGCAAATCTGAATTCAGCCCTTAGCTAAATTCTTTCAGAAGAGTTGCGTGTGACTGGTCCCGTGAGCTGAGGAGGTATTGCTGAAGACAGTCTGGATCCTACCAGGTCTAGGGCAGGGTTGTGGCCTTTCTGTGTGCCTGAGGGATCTATTTCAGGTTAGAAGTGCTCAAGGGGTTGGCGTGACGGGGATGCTTTGATGGAGGAGAGAAACGATTCGCCTGCTTGCGATTTGCGCAAAAGCTGCCGAGAGGTAGGTGTCTTCATGTCTTTAAAAGACTGAATTGAAATCTAACCCAGACACCTGACTAACATCTTGAGACACAGGCAGTTTGGGTCAAATCTGGATGACTGGCAAGTTTAATTATAGCACTTGATGACTGTTTTACAGCATTTAAGCCTCTTTGAACTTCACAATGGATGACTGTTGAAAGGCTGTGAAACAAGTTCAGCTAAAAATGAACAAAAAAGATGATGTTCCAACGCTCTTAGTGGTACCTGGTGCTTATTTGAAGTCTGATAGTGCACAAAATTCTACAGTATCTGTGACTCCAGGTTTCTGGTTGAAAAGTACCAGATTTCTATCAAAACAAGGGACAATTCCATGGGCATTTGCCTGATTTCAAGCCCCCGTTCACCTTTTTAGAGACATATTTCCTTTGCTATTTGTTCTATGATCCTGTTTAGGATGAGGCAGGGAAGAGATAAATTGCATCCTAAGCAGAGGGGCGGACAAATCCATACCTGGTTAGAGACAACAACAGCACAGAAGTGATGACTGTGGCTGCACCCAAGAGCCCAGTACCCGAGAGGTGTGTGTAGGGCCATTGAGAGCTATCTGAGAGGATTTAGTCCTACTGTTGAGGCCAAAAACAGCCAAAGGATGAGCTTGTACTCCTAAGGAGATGTTCCATAAGAGTGAATGTGAAAGGTAAAAGAGAGCAGGCAGAGCAGGATGCATCCTGATGCATCCAGCCTCAGAAAACCACAAATGCTCGGGTTCAGGATAGAAATGTGATGAATATTAATCTAGCTTTTAATATTTACATCAAAATACTGCCACTTAATGAATTATTCTCAAACCAAGAGAGCAGACAAAAACAGTAGCTTGAGAAAAACTTCCCAATCCACAGTGGTGGGTTTGAGCCCAGCTATTTGATTTCTGCAATCAATTAATCCTAGTGAATTCCTGAAGAAGTCACTAATTGAAAAAATAACAACAGCTAAGATAAAGTTAAGAGACAACAATGTTCAGTCTCAAAATTTGCATAGTCTCTCCAGAAAATGTGCAATCTGGACAGTTGCAACTGCTACTGAAAGTCAGAGTCAGCAAGGCAGAAAGCAGAGGCTCGTTACATGTCTAGACAAAACCAGCCTGTGCCTCACAACTACACGACGTTCAAAAGAGACACTCTGCCCGAGATCTGCCAACAAAGAATTATTCAGCAAGTAATTTCAAAGAAGAGATAGTATTTTCATTAAAAAAAAAAAAAGAAACCCAAGATGCTTCCTACTTTATAAACAGAAATCAGGGAGAAATTAAATCATCAAATTATCTGCTATGCTTTCCCACTGTAAGCACAACTGCTCTGATCCTCTTTAGCAAGTACGCAACTGGAAATGAGAAGCAGAAGATGGAACAGTCTCAGCAGAACAGGCAAAAATATTTTCTTGCATTTTCTTTTGCAAGGGCAGCCAGAATATCAAGGCTGATGTTTAATCAGATGTACCGTTGGCTCCGGAGGGAGAATTGAAAGGGTATTTCAAATTACTGAAATTGAAAAAAAAATCCATCATAATTCTTGGAATTCCCTCTTTAAAAAACAATGTAGATCTCCTGGCCCAGAAATGCCTGGAAGAACATGTAATAGAGATAGATGGCACGCATGAGGATTAAGGTTCCGTATTAAATACACCACAGATATCCACTGTTGTTCTGTGATAAACAATCATTTTTCAAACTCACTCTCATCACTGTATCATGTTTTCTGCCCAAGTCCTCTCACTCTGAGAATGTTCTATCACGAATTTTCCAGTCCTTGTTTTTATTTCTTTTAGAGGACTTTGAGCTCCAAATGTTACGTTTGGAGCTTGCACTCAAAATCAACCCCCTTGACCGCTATACTGTGGTAAAAAGGATTTCTCCCTGAGGATGGTAGCTCCTGCATCATTCTCTGCCTTGTCCCTTTCCCTGTCCTCCCACCACCTGTGCGAGGTTGGAGAAAGACAGTTGAGAAAGGTGACCCCAGAATTCTTGCTGCTGAAGAAAAAGGCACCAAAGCAGGAACGTCTGGCCTCAGAAAACCGTTTTGACATTTTTGATTTGCACTCTCTGTACTATGCTCTTGGTGCTGTTCCAATGGCCCCTCTCCTTGCAGATAATGTCCTTCTCTCACTTTGTTAGTCCACTTAGCTATTCCTTCCTAAATAAACCACTCAAAATAAATAAACTTCTGAGATTAAGGAGCATTTTGATGATGTGAGCTAGCTAGAAGAAGGAATATGGTGACCTTGATACATAAAAAGCCATAAGTCCTTTTCACAGAGAAAGCATGAATTACAGATCTTGCCAAAACCCAATCTAAGAAAAATTCCACCCTTTACCCAGGAGACATTTGAGTTTTAATTATCCTTCTCAGAGTCCCTAGACTTTCATTCTCTTGTATCTATTTTTGTCTGCTTATTCTAATCAGCAAAGGGACAGTGAAAACAGAATTTCTCCATCACTTCTGTCAGCTTCAGAGTATCCTTCCCCACGTGAACTGTTGTTTGGTAAGTGCCCGCTTCGAATTCAGGCAGAAAAAATGGTTTCTCAAAGATTAGTCGCCCTCATTAGCATTCCCACTGTACTGCTAAGGCAAAGTATTTAATATTAATGACCACTGATATTCCAGCACTGTTTGTCCTGCATCCACAGTGCTTGGTCTCAATGTGGGGAGGAAAAGTAAAAGCAAAGGAATGGTACGGTCTCATAACCAAAATGGTGCATAGAAAACAAAATGGATTTTCTAATGTAAAATTCACTAAATCACGGGAAGTGATGAGCAGAACCTACAGTGCATGCAGCCACTGAGCGGTGGTGTCGTAAGCAGGAATCTGAGTGGTTTCTGGATTAATGCTCTAACACAGTGCCAGGGGACACTGTGCTGCTGGAGATATCATTATTTCTCGGAGATGTTTTGTCATTTATATCGCACGTTACATTCAAGAGGATGACAACGTCCCTGTTCCAAAGAGAACGAAATCAAAAGGCCGGATTGCAACTTGACCCTAGAGGGGTATAAGAGGGAATAAAATATATCGGGTGCACCTTTGAGCAGAATTCACTGCAAGCTCAGGGGTGGGGGAGTTGAGAGGACATCTCCCCAACGCCTGCTCCACCAGCCCAGCAGAGAGGAGAGACGTGAGAAAGGCTCCGCTCTCCTCTTCTCACATGCCAGATTGCGCATAAGGAGTAGAAGACTAATAATCTGCTTATTTTCGAAAGCAGGAAAGGCAGATTGGGCATTTAACTGATATATTGTATGTGGAGGTACAAAAGTTCTTCCACCTCCCCCGGTTCAGCTGCACGCACATGTATTCCAGTCAGACCCCATTTAGAAAGAGAGAATAATAAGAAATGATAGAATGCCAATAAAAGACAAGGGAAAAGCACAAATCCTGCCTGTTATAAGAACCCATAAAACTTTTCCTAAGACTCAGCATGCAAGACATAATGTTTGACTTAGATTTCTGATTAAATAAATACATTCTGCCTACCTAAAATTCATTTCTTGTTTTGACGAGTGCATCATGCTTGGTTTCGATTTAGTGCAATGAAGAATGCTCTATTAAAACAGAATTTGTATGTGGTAAAATTCATTTAAGAAATAATGTGATGTACATATGTCTCCCTGGTTTCCAACAAGAACCCCGTGGCTTTCCCCCACGGCCTAAGTCTCCTGCAGAACACTGTCACCATAATCCTGCCTGGTTCTTCCAGCCTGAAATACAGCTACTCCTTCCCCGAGCACAGCAGTTTGTCCTGGGAGCTTTGTTGACAACTCACTGCGAAATATTTGGGAAAGAAACCTGAGGATGTGGGACACTGGCAGCTGGAGAGGAGGGGAAGTGATTTTTGGGTGAAGGGAATGGCAATTTATCCCAAAGAATGATGCGTGGCCTTAATTTGACCGCTAGAATTGCACAAATTAAAACCAAGGCAGATAACCATAGCATTTATAGCTCTTTAAGAAATTACTACCCTAGATAATCCATTTACACACTTTTGCCTAAATGTGATCCCAAGACGCATTCTAAAGTTTTCATTTCCAACCGGGCTATCTGTTTTCCAACATCAACAAAAATCAGATACAATGTGGAAGAGGAAAGAAGTGCCAGCACTGCCTTAAATATCATAGCACACAGACAAATATTATTCCCAGTTCAAAACTGAGGGATCATTTAAGTATTTAAATTGTGTACAGAGATAACGTGATCCAGGACACAGACTAGTGACAACGTGTAGACCAGTGATCCCCAACCTTTTCTGACCCTGGACAATAACTCGCTCAGCATTAAGCGTTGTGGGCAGCATCATACTTTACTCTCCCTAATGGCCTTCAGCTTTAACTTTTTAATTTCCTGTAGGTCTCAGTGGTATGAGAAGGTCTCCCAAGCTTTTTGTTGCTCACTAACCCATGAGGCTGTGGACTGGGGACTCATGAGTGAGGGGTGGTGGATGAAGTATTATCTGACTTGGCTGCTGATTTCCCTGCTTGTTATGTTTTTTGGGGGGTGGGATATGGAGCCTCGCAACCTTAATTGTGTGGGGGTTTCTTGGTTTTTTGGGTTTTTTTTTTGTAGAAATGAAGTTAATACTTGTCCCTTCCAACCACGAAGACTCCGCTTACAGGTGTGTGTACAAGCACACGCACAGACGTAGCCTCCAGGAGTGCCATCAACAGCCTGACGTAGCCTCCAGGAGTGCCATCAACAGCCTGACGTGTCCTCGAAACACCCCACAATTATTTCGGCTTTCTCGTTTAAATCCAGGAGAGTTGGCAGGGCGGGCGGGTGGACGGGGTGGAAAATAAAAGGGTTCCCAAAGTGGCTTCCAGCGGGACGGGCCAACTGAGAGCTCCCTCCAGGGCTGCACAAATCCACGGCCGCCCCCAAGCCCCTCATATATATAATATAATATATATTATATAATAGTAAATAATCATAACAACAATAGATATCTATAGAGGTTCCCTTCTGCCCACAGCTCCCCTAGGGATCTCGGTCCCCTCTAGAAATAACAACAGCCATGAATTAATTAGGGAGACGGGGATCTCAGGCGGGAGGGGACACCCAGGACCCCGCTACCCACGGGGGGGGAACCCGGCCTGACTGGGGGCCGCTCGGGCTGTTGGGGGGGGTGTCCCTCAGCGCGGGCAGCCCCGGCTACCGGCCACGGCGGGGAAGGGGAAGGAGGGTACAGGAGAGGCGGCCGCCCCGGCGGCGGGGAGGGGAGGGGGCGAACCCTGCCCTCTGCCCTCTGACCGCCGCGGAGGCCGCCGCTGGCAACATGGGGAAGGCGGAAGCGGCGGAGCCGGCCCGTCAGGCCGGGCGGCGGCGGCGGCGGCGGGGGAGCGCGGCGAGAGGCTGAGGCAGGCGGCAGGGCAGCGCGGCGGCAGCCCGGCCCCACACCCCCGAACAGCGGCGGGGCGGCGGCGAGCCTCTTCCCCCCCCTCCCCGGCTTCTCCGCCGCCCCCAGGCACCGAGCCGTGAGGGGCAGGGGGAGGCCGGCGGCGGCCTGCGGGGCCCGCGCCGGGCCGGGCCGCACTGAGGGACCGCGCCGGGCCGGGCGGAGGGGGCCCTGCCCGGGGGATGCCCGGGGGGCCGGCGAGGGGAGGCCGGAGGCGGGAGGGGAGTAGTGTCGGTGTTGCCGGGGGGTACGACACTACGACAGGGCCATGGAGCCGCAGGTGGGGCTGCGTGGGAAGGGGGCGACCTGAGGGGCCGGTGGGTGCCGCCCGCGGCGAGGGGCTGGAGGAAGGAGCGGGCCGAGCCCCCTGACAGGTGTCTCTGCCGTTAAGTGCCCTTCCGCGGTGACCCGGGGACTTACAGACGTTTGTGTTCGTTATCGCCACCGCCGCCGTCCTCAAAGATGATGTTGGGGGAGCAAGCCCAGAAGTGGTTCCCAACTCACGTGCAAGTTACTGTCCTTCAAGCCAAAGGTCTGAAGCCAAAAGGTAAAAATGGCAGCAACGACGCCTACACCATCATCCAGCTGGGCAAGGAGAAGTACTCCACCTCGGTGGCCGAGAAGACCCTGGATCCCGTCTGGAAAGAAGAGGCCTCCTTCGAGCTCCCCGGGTTACTCCTGCAGGAGAACCCAGAAAAATACATCCTGTACCTGATTGTCATGCACAGGTCGCTGGTGGGACTGGACAAGTTCTTGGGACAGGTGGCGATAAGTCTGAATGACATATTTGAGGACAAGCAAAGGAGGAAAACAGAGTAAGTGCTGGTTGGTTTGTTGTGGTTTTTTTCCTTATAATTTGTATTCCTGGTGCAGTTGCACTTGGAGGGGAAGGGAGGGATTAGCAGCCTTATTACCAATGTACTTGGAAATGGAATTAGTATGTTTCTTTCTTCTGTGGTGTGTTCAAAGCCCCTAACGTATGCAGTTATGTCACTGCCACCTGACCTCTTCCAGGGAGAAGTTTTCTGTAATCACAGTGGTTGCCCTGCACAGGGAAGGACTATCATTAACGTTTCTTGACAAATTCTTATGTGCAACATGAACTCACTACAGTCTGTTTTCCTAAAGATTTTTCTTCGTTCTGCTCAGGGCCATATCCCAAGTTCAGCTCCTCCCTCAATTTCAGCCATCTGCCTCGAAGCTTGCTGTTCTCTTTAAAAATGTTTTCCTTCAGTTGCTGCAACCAAGCATCTTTAAATATTTTATATTTATGTTTTGGTGGTCAATGAACTGTGACTTAGTGAAGGCTCACCACGGCAGCAGAGTGTTTTTCTGATCCTTATTAGCCTTGGGCCACGATCCTGCAGGCTGCTCTGTACAGCAGGCCTCGACAGAGAAGACTGAAGGGACATTTCTGCTGTTGTGGTAGCCTCCATCATTACCTACATAAGTTTCTGTCAAGTAAAATCGCCATTTGCCAGCAAATTTTGGCACTGGAATGCCAAAAAAAAAAAAAAGGCATCACAGCAGTTTATTAGGCTGAACTGTAAACATATCTAAGTATGGGCTTTTCAACTAAATTAGTGAAATTGTTTAAAATTTCTTGTCAGGACCTGGTTGCATGAAGAAGTCTGGTACAAGTGTAATTTATCCTGCAAAGTGTATGGGAATAAACTGTAGATTTAAGCATAGCACAGGCCTGCCTGTGGCTACATGATCTGTGTTTGTGTTAGCTATTCTTATCCCACAGAAGTAGGCCAAGAACAGCACGGAGACCTCCAAGCTTGGAGTTGACAAATCTTTCTGCAGTGGTTAAAAAAGTTCCTTCCCAGATGCCTTTCCTCCTCTGGTGTCTCTTTGGTAGAGCAGAAAGGCCCAAAGTGCCCAAATCTCAGCTGTTAAAATTAAAGGCCAGTATTTCTTTTGGTCGTGATGGTGGGTCTATGGTAAGATGCTGGACTTTTACATCAAAGTGTCTAGGAGGTTGGCATTGTTTGTCTGTCGCTGACCATGCTGGGGAGGCGTGAACCTCCAGCAGAGTCAGAGTGGGCAGGTGGAGGTGGAAATTCATGCAGCAGCTCCAGCTGGGTCTTGTTGATCAGACAACTCTTTCTGCAGAAACCATCTCAGAACCTTGTCCTTCTTACGTGCGGTGGCTGAGGTTGAAGGAGCACCAAAGACAAGTCAAAGCTGGCTTTGCCCTAGTGGTTGGGGTTTTTTTGTAAACTACAAATTTTTAGCAAAACAGTGTGTTCACTAACCATATAATAGGAAAGAACATGTCAGTGCAGAATCTCTTGTGGGTTCATGGTCTGAAGTGTTATACTTTTTAATTGCTTATCTTTTTAGGGACAAACCAGTTATCTTGATGCAATACATGGTAATGCCTGTAGCCTTAGGGTCTTAATTTCTATTTACACTTGTTTCAAGAAGTTTCAGTGCTCTTTAGACATGCATCTTAAATATTCTTTAATCATCAGTTGTAATTATCTTGCAAGTCATAGGCAACAGCTTTAGTTTAAACACCTAGCTACTCTACAGAAAATGGAGTGAATGAATCAAGTAGAAATGCTACTAATTGTAAAAACTTTCTAAGTCTAGGTAGAAATATGTATTCAGAAACTGCAGGAAAATATGTAAATTATTCATGTATTAGTGTGAGTAAGAAAACCTCTTTTCCCTTTGGGGAACCATATGCTTTTGTACCAGTTTTAGTATTGGAGTCTTACAAAATTATTGAAAAAATTTTTAAGTGGGGTAATTAACATAGCTCTTGTGATAGTTAAATAAATAGGCATATCTCTTCGGTATTTTTAGATGACGTTGTGTTTTGCAGGGCTCCATGGGTGCCCTTTTTTTTTTCAGTTTCTTTCTCCAGAGTGTGAGAGAGGAACTGGCATGATGGTGCTTTACTCGAACATCTCAGAAACGAGCAGGGTTCCCCAAGAAAGCAGCACTCTGCCTGCAAGCTGCACTCCAGGGATGGGGGGCCTGGGGGGAAATTTTTACAAACAGCCCAGATCCTCTTTTCAGAAGTTACTTGAGCGCTTAAGATTGCAAATGTTATTAAAAGTTGATGGGTGTTAGGCTCCTAGAGCCCAACAGCCGTACTTGTAAAAGTCTTACATCCGTGTAAAATTGTGGATGGGTGGTGAGCGGGATTTTTGGCAACACATACTCACTTAATGCCGATTTAAACTCTTAGGAGATAGGAGCCACTGAAAGTCCAGTTTTCCTGTCTGTGTCTCTAGGTGCTTCGAAGCTGAGGAAATGCCCTTTTTGAAGCTCACTTTCGGGGAAAAAAAAAAAAAAAATCAGAGTCCTTAAGCGTTTAGAGGTTTTTGAAAAGTTACGAGGGTCGTCTGCTCGTGTGCTGTTGTGGAACGCGTGTGTGCTGCTGCTGACTCCTTTCAGCGTTAGCTGGAGATGCGGACGCAATATTTGTACGTGTACGTGGGAGGAGGGCAAACTTTCAAGAATATATTTGCAAACGCGCTCTCAAACAAAACGCTCTTTCTTATTCTCCTTTTATTAAATCCTTTTTGATACAAAATATTCCTAGTCTTGTGTTGGCAGTAAACTAAGGGTAATATATTTAGACCCGAAGACCTTCTAGCCGTGACTGTGGTGTGGGAACTGAGATACCCAGTGCCTTTCAAGACCAAGTCCAATGTCTTTATTACCAAAGCATTCTGATGGTTGAAAGCTATATTCATTGTTTCAGAAACACTAATCTGTTTTATTAAGCAATGTTTTTACTTTCAAATATGTTCAACAGGCTTGTGGTGTTATTAAATCCAGAGTTATTTTCTCATGTTGATGTAACCTTAACATTTCTTGCTTTGTTTGGGGATGAATGAGATCCAGTTATTTGATGAAGTGTCTATTGGTAATATTTCTACTTTTTAATATATTTAATAGCTTCCTCTTTCCAACACAGCTGTACATATGGTGCTGTAAGAGACAGACTCAAGAGTCACCAGGGTATTGCAAAAAAGATATTTAATATTCTGCACAATGCTGAACCCTGTCAGCAATTCCCTAGTGCTTTTTTAGTAAGGAGGTATGAGAAGTGAAGGCTACCAGCTGATTTTGAATTCCTAGGAATACGGTGGGGTCTGTGACATTGAGCTTTTTGTATTTTTTTTTTATTTAATATTTTATAATTTGGAAGAAATAAATTTAAAAATTTGCTGTGGCTTCAGAAACATTATGCTAGGGAAAAATAATCCTTTTTTCTGTATAGCTTTTTTTGTCACTTTTTACACCTTAAGAAAAATACTCTCTGTGGTGAAGTTTTCGGGCAGAGGCCTCGTGATAGGATTTGTGCATCTTGTGTTCTAATGAACTTGATTTCACACAATATTCAGTGAAACAAAGCAGTATATTTGCTGCAATTTGATGGCGAAAATTTCGTACGCACCATCACGCAATGTCCTTTCTCTTTCTTCATGAAACCGATGATTTTTCCAATTCTTAAAAGTGAAAATTCCTGGAATGGTTAGATCCAGATGTGGCTCAGATGGTCTCGTACTAGGTCTCTTCCCGAGCCCTCAGCCAAAGCGCCTGCAGGAGCTTGGTTCATTTTCTTTCTGTGTTGGTGCAAAAGTGCCCATTGCACTGAGCTGACTTTGTAAATTTCTGTTTCTGGCATCTCTGCTGTAGTTGGAAATGGACAGGCTCTTTTTACTTCTCCTGCCCTTTTCTCCAGAGTTGAAAACTGGGCTCCAGAAGCTGAGAGATTTTACTGAGGTTTTTTTAATACTTCAAAAAACTTGGGAGAGACTGCTTCATTGGAAGTATATTTAGCATAACTCTTCAGATCTTAGATTTCAGACATGGTTTCATTTTTTTGCAGTAAAATCCTATGGATTTTTTTAATTCATCCCGAGAAATACATGACAGTTTTTTTGGTCTGCTGTTGCAGAATAAATATGCCTCTTATGCTCTTGTACCTTAAATGTAAATGATGATCAATGCATGTGTTTTTTAAGGGATATATACATTTTTGTAATAATTTCAATTCAGTTACAATTAATAGTTGCCTTACTACTGCTGATGATCTGACAATGCATAACCTCAAAACAAATTTTTGAATTATCATGGAATAAAAAAAATACTCATTTACTGTCATGTGTGAATTTAGTGAAGTATTTTTCAGTAGTTTTTTAATTACTATGCTTAGATTTTTTTTTTCTCCTATGTGCTAAATGCACACAGCAGTAGGAGAACAAGTTTCTGCCAGTTTTCACCATAACGTTACTTATTTCATCGGCATTTACTTTGTCCTTGTCATTCTCTAATTCCACACTATTTATTGTCCATTCCTTTATTAGCTTTCCTGGTGAGCTAATTTTATGATATGTTCAGCTGATTTAAGATGCAACACTTCTCTGCAACGTTACAAGTTTGAGGGGGGCAGGCGATGGTCAAGTTATTATTTCTTACAGAATTTTTGTTGGAGGAGACATTTTTATTTGTGACTTAATTCACCTTCTCTCTGGTTTCTATAATACCTCAGCACCCAACCCCCAAATTGCTTCAGTGTTGTAAAAAATGCTTATTTGAGCATAATCTAGTGAAGAAATCTTGGCCTTATCTAAAATGTATCTCCTCTGCTTACATCGATCATACAAAACAGTTAAAAACAGCTTCTCAGCAAACAAACAAACAGAAAGAATTAAGGATGGACCACGATCAATACCTCTGTGTTGTGAGCACTTATTCCTTAGCACTGCTGAGCTTCCTGAAAGAGGGGAAAATTGTGTGACTCCCTCCAAATTAACGTGAATTCCTTCTTGGCAGCCACCCTTTTGGAC
Organism: Gallinago undulata; assembly: GCA_026546715.1. NCBI lineage: Eukaryota > Metazoa > Chordata > Aves > Charadriiformes > Scolopacidae > Gallinago > Gallinago undulata. Next base: position 32,001,440 of record JAOTQQ010000002.1, on the reverse strand, counting down.
ATGGACAGGTTCTCCCTTCGACCGCCTCTGCCCTGTCTTCTCTCTCATCTGCAGCAGCACAAGCAAGAGGCAGGCGCTCGAGTAGGTGGCTTCAAATATAATTTGAATTAGGAACAAGCAAACAACTAGTAAATAGATAGTATATCACGGACTTGTTAATGTCATGTAGTGCTTGTTAATGAATAGAGCCTTTTTAAAGATAATTCTACAAAACACAACACTTTGTAATTATTATTTACTAATTTTGAGTCTTAAATTTAGTTTTAACTGGAAAAATGCATTTTAGATTATTTTAGGTGGTAAAGCTAAATAGGAGTGGAAATGGCAGGCTGTAGCATAAATTATCAAAATGTTGTGGTGAAAGTAAGAGAAAACACTCGTTGCACTCTAGTCAAAAGTGGGAAGAGAAATTTGTCAAAGGCACAGAAATAATGAGCAGCTGGGAGGATCCGTATGGATTTGTGCTTTTACTTTTTGTGGTACAACTCAGTAAATGTAATAAAAATGAAGGAAAGTTAATAGTGAGTAACAGAAGAGAAAAATGGTTATGGGGGACAACAAAAAGTTGCACTCAGTTGTAGCTTTATGGGATTATAGTAATATTTTCCAATTATCTACTAATATTCCCAGCATTTACATTTCGACAACAAATGTGAGCACATCCTCTGAATAAGTCATAATTCTGAGTCGGAGTCTGAGGGCCATCTGGACTGAAATACTTCTCCATTTTCTGCGCATACACACGTGCTTAGACACACACTCAGCTAAAATAACTGCCCTTAATTCTCATACCTTCAGTTATTTTGTTTCTAAAAGAAAAGCTTTCACACATAGTCTTTAGCCAAAATAATAAGTAAACGAAGACCACGTTAATTACTTTGATTCCAGTTGATGTTAGCTAACCCCTTAGAAGGGGCATTGTGATATGTGTCAGTTCCCATATGTTTCGTGGTGTTACGATGTCACTGCGTAATATTTATTTTTAAACTCTATCTATCTCATTTCAGTTGGCTTCCAGAAAGTAATAGTATTCATCTTTGTGAATGTCATCACTTATTTTAATAAATAATCTGTTTTCTTCTTCATTTCCCCTTGTACACGATGTAGTCTGTGCTCAGCCCCTTGCCTTAATTTTCCTACTTAGTAACTTTTGAGGCAGTCTTTCAATATGGTATTCTGCATTTTTCAATGTGCATTTGCTGCTAATGGAGATGTTAGACATGTCTGGGCTTTGGATGTCGGTTTTTATACATAAGCTGTGGGTATTTGTGTTAGTGGGATTTTGTGAAGCAAGTTTCTTCAGTGTATCTGTCTCAGACATAGTAACCTAAATGAAGTCCTTTCCCATGATGTTCTATCATTGGGATTTTGATGGTGTTTTATAGGGGTAGTGTAAAAAATTCTCCTCATTGCTGTATATAATATAGCAGATTTAAGTTGCTTATCAGATCAGGGTGCTGATTTTACCTGTTAAATCAATGTTAGAAGCTTTGTGGATGCTGCGATTGTATGGCTTTTTGCAGAATTCCTTCAGTAATTTGTGAATTAAACTTAAGATCTTGCAAAAGTCTCTGGGTGCAATCTAATCATTTCAGCAAAGCAAAATTAGATCAGTTCAATAGATATTTACTGGTAGAGTGAAAGCAGAGTGGTGTATTTGGGAAGCAGCAAAATGAGTGGGAAAGTTCCTTTTGTAGTTTGCATCTTTGGCACAGGCAAAAAGATGGAGTCAGAAGGTCGTCTGTCATGCATAGATTGAATTTCTGACTAGAAGACTTCTAATTCCTGTTGATATTGGTAGACAAGTATCCCAGGGTTTTTTGAGGCTGTTAGTATATAATTAAAATGTAATTAAAATTACATAGAGGTTTTTCTTACCTGTACTGTTATTATTTTTCTTACCCATCTTATGAACCTGTCCTGCTGAGTGTTACGTGGTGAATAGGTTGAGTGATGCTTTTTCAAAGAAGAAAGAGGACTCAGACTTGGAACTGTCAAATTCTGTGGCAGTTTTGGAGGATAAGACACCAAAGACATCAGCTTCCTGCCGTTGGAAGGAGAAACAAAATCTTGGTTTCAAAATATTTGCTGAAAATATTTTTGTAGATCACTAGCTATTTAGATGGAATAGGCAGGCAACTTGTTCATTATTAGTAACTTATTTTAGTTTTATCCTTCAACCTTCCTGTCTACCTTTTCTAAGGTAAAGGGGTCAGTACTGCTGATATTATGAAATTCACTTTAAAAGTATGCAGAAGATGGTTACTGTCTTAGAAATAAGGGAGTTTGCTTTTTTCACCCCTAATTATAGGTATGGCCAAAAATGAGGAATTTTGTCATGGTTAGAAAATAGCCAAGTTTCTTCAGGTAGGGGTTTAGTTTTTCAGGGCTGACTGGGCAGCAGGATTTTTCAGCCTTGAACGTTGATCTTCTCTTTACACGTTCAAAAAAACTGTCAGCATACAGAGTGGCAATTTATATAATACTTACAAAATAAAAATGACCAGGAACCTGTGCAAGACAGGTGAAGCCCATTAGCACACTCCAAAACAGATGAGAAAAAGAAGCAAGGGTTGTTCTGATGGAAACCATAGGGGAAAAGTCAAAATTAGAGGGTGTATGGAGGACGTTGTCCTACAGAACATTTGAAGGTGAGAGCAAGAAGTATGAATGTGATTCAGGAGGCAATAGGACTTTCTTTGAAGTTGGGAAAATTTGCCAGACTTTGTACAAGGTCTGTTTAAATAAAGACTGTCTGCAAGACTGGATGTAGTATTTGGTTATTAAATAAAAGGGCATCTGCTCTCATAAAAGCCACCCTGTTTTGTTCGTGTATGTTATTGGCTATTTTCCTACTTTGTACAGGCTTTCTATAGAATAAGCTCATGGCAGCCTGACAAATGGAGCATTTATGGTGACTAAAAGTACTGTAAACAAAACCAAAATAGCAAGTTTTATTGGCTTTTATAATACATTACAATTTTTTAAATTGGCAGTGGTATAGTGGAATTTAGTATTTTAGGACCCAAATGCTGTTATCTGAAAACAGTGGACTTCATTTTCCAATTCTTTTTTCTATTATACACAGTGATGTTTTTTCTGTTTGTTGCTCACGCCCATGTGTTGTAGAAACAGATTCTAATAAGAAACATTTACAGACCCGGTTGCTCATTCACGTGTAGCTCCACACAAATGCATTGCCTGCGTTTGTTCTCATCTGTTTAAAAAAGTAATTATTTGCCTTTGAATTTGAAGAAAATAATGATTTGAGTCTGCTTCTCATATTGTCTTGTTATGAGCTGAAGCATATGGAGCCTTCATTGTAACTAAAACAAGATAAACTCTCCAAGGTAACAAAGAAACCTCCTTGAAATGCCTATGAAAATTAAATATCTGTGTTTTATACAAAGATTTGATCCAGCAGTCATTATTCAAATAGGAATTCCACTGAAGTCCAGAGGAATTTTGCTGGAGTAAAGAGTTTATGATTAAATTCTGTTGGAATCAGTAGTAGTGTTGAACCTGGTCCCAGCAGGTCCAGTCCCTTACGCAGTTGAGTTATCTTCCTAGGGTAAGGAGAGTTTCCTTGTTTTCCCACGTGAACTTATTTTTAGTGTGAAGTTCTTCAAAGTCTACTTTGAAAATAAATGTACAAGCTGCAAAGGCAATGTATTAGTTATGTGCTGGAATTCTGTCCTTCAGACCTGGTGAATGTCAAAATCGTATGTGGAGGTGTGGTGTTAGCAGGTGAATACTGGTAGTGACACGGAGTGGTTGTTGATTCATGATAAGAAAGTCAATAATTGAGTTAAATTAAGTTTTGAAAGAAAAGGCGAAACACGGCAAAAGCTTCAGAATTTGTCTTGACACTGTTCTAAAACAAGCGAGCAAGTGTCATACATCAGTTTAAAGTTTTGCTGGTGCCTTAGAAACATGAAATTCAGTAACCTCACCAGAGATCAGTAGTGATGTGTGAGATTACTCCCTGCGAGGGGAGGGAAAGAGCAAGAAGTGAAATATGTTTCCTTGCAGTGGAGATTGAGCCATTAAGCTTGAATATTAAAAAGTGAGGTGCTCTCTGCCTATTACACCTCTTAAAACACTCATAAGCCTTTTATGTTTATGTTTAGTGTCTGTCTAAGGAATCGTGGTGAGGACTTTTTCAGTTTCAGAATTGTTTTTCTGTGGGATTTTTTCTGCACGGGCAAGGTTTGTCTGATGGAGATTTATGAGCAAGGGCTTGCTCATTATGGCTGTGATTTGTTTTTATTTTTTAAGAGAATATATGAACATATTTACTTTTAAAGAAGAGTTTTAAAGGAAGTAGGCTATCTTCCCTTCCAGTTTTTTTACAATATTATGTATCACAAAAAAGACTTACTCTTGGTTCCGTTGTGTGTGTTTTCTGTAACGACTCTGTAGATGAACTAAAGAGTTTCTGGAATCAGTTACCAAGAAGTGAAACATTATTAACTAAGAGGAAAAATGATCCATCTTTGTCAGACACATAACATATTTCAGGTTTTCTCTTTCATTTAAAATACATAAATGAAGTTACCTCACAACAGAAGAAAAACTTTCTTCCTAAGGGTTTAATTGTCCTTCTACCAGTTGAAATTCTGGATCTGCTGGTCTGGATTCATGTTGTCTACTGCCAAAAGAGAGAAGATCTAATATTTTTTTAATTATTCTGGTTTAGTTTGGGATATAAAATCTTTTGGACATCACAAAACAACAAAAAAAAAGTCGTAATACTCATAATCCGTTTGTTGTTTCTTTGATGGGTCAGTTTTAGAAGTATTTTCTCAACTCAGAAAACAGTATCTCTGTCTAAAAATTTGATTTCAGTTGTCACCTTTCAAAGTATTTATGAAATCTGTAAGGAGATTGACGGTTATTTTTCCCCTTTCCTGGCCTTTTTTTTTTTTTCTATGTTTGGCAGTATTGTATCATGTGTCTATAACAGCATGATCAACTGTGCATCGGTGCTGATAGGCAATTTCATATCGTAGTCTCCGGTTTGGAAGTTACCTCATGTTGACAGTGCACTGTCGCGTTGGCATGTGTGCGTGCGTCTCTCCTGACAAGGGCTTTAGAGCACTTCTGTGGAGCTGGTGGGTCTGAAATAGGCCCTTGTGCACTGTTTGAAATAGGAAAAGGCTGTAGATGATGGCATGGAGAAGGGATTGTCTATCAGTCGTTCATTTACGTGAAGGAAGATCAAGCCATAATTCTGCGGATGCTTCCACATGACAATGGAGCACAATAGGGAATGGATAAGATGCTTGGATAACAACAAAGGTTTTATTGGACCTGGCAAAAGAGCACACTTGGCTTTTTGAAACAGATAATTGCACCTTTGATCTCTTTTCAGGGAATGGGGGTTTATGTCATGGTTCCAAAGCCTGTGGAATTATTTCTGAAGTTGATCCTGCTGGTCCTACTGCAAAAGAGGGGACAGCTGTAAGATAGACCTACACCCTCGCTGTTCTGCCACCAGCGCTCGCAGAGTTACTGTCAAAATTAGTGGGGGTTGCCGTTGCAGAATGAAATGATGGTTGACTATTCGGGGGTCTCAGATACTTTTTTCTTTACTGGTGCAGTTGACCTAAATCTTAACCAGAGGTTAGAAGGAAGGGACAGATGGTAGAAATGTTTGAGAGCATATAAAGCTGAGCAAAATCAAAGGAGAAAAGGTTGCTAGATGAAATCTTTGTATACATTTAGGTAATATACATTACTGCTAAATAAAGGGCACTTGAAAAATATTATGTGTTCTCCTAAACAGCAAAATAAAGTGTATTTGTATTAACATTTAGATACAAATTCTCTTGGGCAGATGTGAGCCCGATAGCTTTGATGAAGCTTCCAGGGAGTTGGTTTTGGTTCTCAAAACAGGTGAAAGCTACAAAGAGCTTCATGCTTGCTTAGTTATTGAGTTTTCTCTTCACAACCAAATACAGACAAAAAAACTTTTTCAGTACAGGAATGTTTTAATTTTTGGTATGGAATTTGGTTTTCATATTCTAAGTTATACTAGCTAGATGCATTAACCAGCTAACCAGAGTTTAATGACTAGCCTCCAGAAAACACAACTTAACTTGCTCTTTTTCTCCTTTAAGGTGGTTTCACCTGGAGTCCAGACAAGGAAAGAGAACTAAAGACAGAGGAGAAATAAAGGTCAATATTCAGTTTATGAGGAATAACATGACTGCAAGTATGTTTGATTTGTCAATGAAGGACAAAACTAAATCCCCTTTTGCTAAACTAAAAGACAAAATGAAGGGTCGAAAAAACGATGGCACGTTTTCGGATACATCCTCTGCAATCATCCCAAGTACTCACATACCTGATGCAAATGTAGAGGTATGTAGTGGTGAAGTACAAATGAAATCAAAACCAAAAAAACCTTTCCTTTTGGGACCTCAGCGGCTATCCTCAGCTCATTCCATGTCAGATTTAACGGGATCGCATGTCTCAGAAAAAATGAAATCCAGCATAGTTGGCTACCCTCATCTTTTCAGGCGTCAGCTAGAATCATTTGGTTCGGTTGATGAAGGTGGTAAGTAAAGCTCATTACTATTATAATTACAGTTCACTGCTATTAGAGCATTCAAAAGTCTTTCTTCAGTTTATGAAGCAATTACAAGTCCAAAAAGTCAAGAATTATTGCTGGCCTATTTTTGTTTTCTTCCTTAGTTGGTGGTAACTCGTAACTTTAGTTTCTGAGCATAAGAAATAAATTATATTGGTCATAATTTGTGGTAATTTAGCATTTTTCTTCTTATGTCCTCATTTGAGAGTGTATTGTAGGGAAGCATTGCATTCTAGGGGGAACTCTAGGCAAAATAGCGTCTTGGGAAAATAAAAATCAGTTAAAAAAGTTGAAAATTATCACCAAAGTTTTAAACCTGATTTATAGGAAGAACTGAAAATACTTTGCATTGTTCCGAGTTATTGTGCAGACTGCTGTTGCTTTTTGGAATGGCACTCTCATCATAGCTCACTTCTTTGTAGAACTTAATTTTCACACAGGAAACAAAAGTTTGCCGTAGTGTCTATCCATAAACATTTCTGAATCACGAAGTGAAGGCTGCAGCTGTTCTTTTTTTTTTTTAAATAGCTTAGTTACTCAGCAGTGTTTTGAACTGAGACTCAAATGCAAAGCTTCTAGAGCTAAGCTAAAATGGGTTCTCTGCATGTCATAAACTGTGATATAGTGTCTCGTTGATAATGTACTAATGACAGATTGTTTGCAGGGAGTCTAAAATCTCCACACAGAAGGACATTGAGTGTTGATACTTCTAAAGCGAACCCGCTTGACAGCACAGCTGATGAAACTGCACGTGAAGCACAAAACGACCCATTTACCAATGTTAGTGCTTCATTACCCCAAAAATTTGCTACACTGCCAAGACAGAAGAATCCCTTCGACGAAAGCCCAGCAACGTGGGATCAAAACATAAGCCTGTTTTCCAAACCTGTTGAAATCAGGAAAGATGTTAAAAAAGAGAAAAAAGAGAAAGTTAGTCTTTTTGAAAGAGTGACTGGAAAAAAAGATAGCAAGAGGTCAGATAAACTTAGCAATGGGGGATCAGACAGTTCTACTGACTTGAAATCACCCAGTGCGTTTGGTGAAACTCATCAGGAGAGTTTTGATTATGATTCAACTAATCCGTTTATGACAAACTACAAGCCTACAAGCATGTTGCCATCTTCAAGGTAGGTTTTTGCTGTATTTTGATCTGATATCTCGAACGTGTTATATAAATGAAAATGTGAAGTGTTGAGGAGCACAATCTTTGTGCTTTATATACATTTATATCATTGCTTATCTGTTTATATCATTGCTTATCTGTTTCTAAGTAAAAGTTATGAACTTTTTATATAGTTTGATCTTTTCTTACTTAATTTTGAAATTACATTTATATTATTAATGTATACTGAGAATGTCCTTTGGTACTTGATTTTGTGGAAGGTTTTGTTGGTGCTTCAGAACTAGTTCTTCCTGAAAGTTCTGCTTTAACTGAACACACGTTGCTAATTATTATAGTGCCCTAAGTCAAGGTTTTAGAGGGGAAAGTTTCAACTCTAAGCAAAAATGAACAGAATAAACGAAAGGATTAAGAAAATGTGAGTAATGAAGACAAATCCTGTGGCTGTCACCGTTTGGGGAAAAAGCTGGATTTAGGTACATTAAAGCACAAGAATTGAAGGCCATTCTGTTTCTAAATGGGAGCACCCACATGGGCACTTAGGACTGAGTTCCTGAGTATTCACATTATTGCACAAGGCAGCAGTTTACATGTTAAGCAGTGAATTAAGTTGCCAGGGCTGATAAGAAAATTTGATTTAAATAACCCATTTTAATCTTTGTCTATCAACAGTTTTCTTGCTTTCCATAAAAAAGTTAAAAACAAAAAAAAAAACCACCAAAAGTGCATCCCACAGTTAGTTTCGTTTCTGGCTTTTGTTTGCTAGTGACGAAGATATACTGTCCTTCTCTTTTCATATATATGTATATTTATAGATATACACATATATACATACATATATATATATACACATGCACCACCTATACTGTTCCCGATAGATAAATGTTTAATCAGCTAATTATTTAACTTTTATTTGTTTGCATTCTTATTTTTTACTTTATAATAGTGCCAGAAATTAACATTCTTTTTTTTTTTTAAGGTAGTGATTAATTTCTGTTTAATGACTTAAGTTGGATAGAAATTGAATTTAAAATTGAAATGCTCCAAACTGGAATTTTAAGGTTGTAAAATAAATCACTGTTTTAAATGGAAAATATTGTTCTAACAAATTTGCCTTTTCCCTGTGTATTAATTCCTTAATTAATGACACAGTAGTATTGTCTTTAAAAAAAACAAACATTTGTTTCTTGTTATCTTGTTCTTTAAAATTTTAGAGCAGATTGATCTTACTGTATCCTGGCTCAGTTTTATTCATTGGTTAGAATGCACGCACTCCTGATTTAAACTTATAATAATTTTCTCAACAAAACTAACCATGGATATGAATTAGATAAATGAACTGAAATGGAACAGCTAGAGAAAAGATTTGGTTGCTACAAGCTCATATAGGCTTCAATGAATTATCTTCTTAGTGTCCTCTACAAGTCAAGTCAGTTCCTAGTGTCTTAAATAACATGTATACAGACACAGTCTTAGAATATTATTTATTTAATAAAGGATTTCTCTAGATTAGAGTAAGGTTAGATGTAGCTTGGTTTGTCAGAAGTTAAACTTCCATTTAAATAAGCTCCTTTAAAGAAGAAGTAATTTAAATAACAATTAAAATTACATAGCATTTAATTTTTTAAAATGAAAAAATGTATTCAGGCAGATGCTAGATATACGTAGTGAAACCTTTTGAAGTTCTTGAATGCAGCATATCTTGATAAATACAAATCTTTAATGGTAATCACGATGGACTTTTTTTTCTTTATTTTGTAATTAAAAAGCTCATCACAGTGCCCATTCAGAAGGACTCTAGTCATTTGTTTCCCCTCTTTGTATGAGGCTCTTTTACTAGTTCTTGACTTTTATGTAAACATAAACTTTTGATAATACAAATAGATATTCAGTTATTTTGAAAAAAACAAAAATAGTAAACATTTTGACCTTTTTTTTATGAGACAGCTATTATGGAATAATGTCTAGCATGCAGTAATATGTCAGAAGCTCTTGATTTTTATATGCTCCAGTATTATGTTCTGTGACAATCTTTTAGAATAAGTTCTCTTTCTTTCAAATGTATCTTGTACATGATTTTCTTTTGAAGTAGAAACTAATACAAAATGTGCATATTTAATAAGTTTACAGTTTAAGTTTACCTTTTATCTGTGGAGGATATGTTGAATACAATCCATTTTAAATTTTTCAAACTAGTAATACTGTGAAGAAAGAACTGTATAAATCTATGGGTGCAAAATAAATGCGGTTGAGTAACAAATTCAGGGTGCAGAAAGCATACACAGGGAATTTAGACTTTGAGTTGCTTTTTATTTACTCAAGGTGCTATTAAACTCTTTTGGATGTATCCCGTTTTCCCAGGTAAACTAGGCAATATCTTTTTATTAAGGTGTGTCTTAAATCAGTGTCTTGGTGTGGATGAGGAGTTTGCTTTGCAGGTGGATCTCCTGGTTAACCCCACTTTTAGCTAAGGCTTTGAGTGATGGAATGGTTCTGGGGCATTCCTGCCTGATGAAACTCAACTGGGAGATGTACTCCAGGAGCACATGAGAGCCACAAAAGGGCTTTCGGTCCCTGGGACCAGGCCAGAAGGTAGTGGAATTAAAAATAAAAACATCCTCAAAAATAATGCCCAAACCAACTCCATGTGCAAAGCGTGAAGGTCAAGTTCTTAGCACAGATGAAACAATGTCTGTAAAGTTGTGGGAGTCTTTTCAGTGACTTTGGTGAGCTTGGATCAGGTTTAAGTCCATGCTGATTAATTGTGTTTGGTAACATTGATTAAGCAATAATGATGCTCAGGACAGCGACTCACAACAACTTCACTAACTGATGGCTACGGGAATTGCAGAACAGAGTCCCTGAATAGCCCTTCACCCAACCACTTAGTTAAATACTAACTGGCTGTATACATACTCTGACACTAATTACTCTTATTTACTAATTTAAAGAATGAAGACACAACTTCCATGTGTCTCTCTGCTGCTGGTATAGAAAATGTAGAAACGGTTCAGCAACAGTTACAGGTTTGGGTTTTTTTGCTAAAAGCAGGAAGTATCCCAGGATTATTTGAAAATTTTTATTTATTTTTATTACTATTACTTATTATTGCTATTTCAAGAAGGTTTTAGAAGTATTTTGGAAAAGCAAAACAAAACCTGCCTGGTTTGTGTATAATACCAGTTGTTAGGAAATCACAAAATATGGACCCCTAATTTCTATTAATCTCTGCTCTGGCAAAGGCTTGTTCTGTGGCTTTGGCTAAATCACTTAGTCTCCCTGCTCCTCATCTGTAAAATTGGGATGATATTTTGTTACCTCTTATCAACGCTGTATGGATAAATTAGTATTTTTTAAGGATTTTATAGATATGGTAAAAAAAATATTACATAATTGTTAAGATTGGGGTTTTTTATTGTCTGGTGTAGGTATGATATGGATATTTATGAGTTGATTTCTGGACAGTCTAAAAATGTTGCAGTCTCATAGTGAAACAAGAAGCACCGTTTTTGCAAATGCTACAAAAATCTGTTAGTTCCAGAGGAAAAATTTTAACCACATGATATATCTACTATTTTTAGTCAGCATTTACCAATATTACTTTTGTCTTCATATTTATTATTTGGCTGCTTTGAAACTTTCACCTAATACTATCTTAAATTGCACTCATTCTTACAATTACTGCTATTGTCATGGCTCTCATGAGGGTAATTTGCAGTCAGGAGCCACATGGATTTTGTATTGAACACAGTTAAAGAAATTGAGGATACTCCTGGAAAACAAAGATTGTTTTGTGCCATGGCCAAACCTTATGCATCATTTCTCTGAAATTGTTTGTGTTTAGGAAAATACACTACAGTAGGCTAATAAACTGATGTGAAAATTTCTCAATTTACACCATCTGACAAGTGCTAAAAGAAAAGCATCTTTAATTTTAATGTGTTATTAAGACCTTTTTAGAGAGATTGTGCAAGTTATTAACAAGGTCCTCTGAGACAGGAGACGGGTAATTAACAAGACCTACAGAAAGAGAGTTTAGGTAATTAACAAGATCTTAGGCACTGGACACAGGGAAACAAATAGTCCAATATTTAAAGCTGACAGGTTGTTACTAGTCTGATCAAATTCCAGATCTGCGAAACTGAATTGATAGGTGTTTGGGAGCTTTCTAAGAAACATTACATATAAAATAGATATGTACATACACACAATATAAGTGTGTGTCTATATATATATATGTTTATACATATATAGAGAGATGCTTAAAATTTTTTTTTTTAAAGTAGCACTTCCATGACCTAAGTATTGTTAAACTTACAGAAAAGAATCACGTTCTTGAAATAAATGTTACATTCTAAGCAATGTGGAAGATGGAATAGTGGAGGAGAAAGAAAACTGTATCTTACTGAGAATCACAGTAACTATGAATTTATAATATCAGTAATTGGTCAATTGGAATATAAAATACAGAAATATTATTTAAATTTTTTTCTGTGTTCTTTCATTGCTTCAGCCTTTTTTAAAAATCTCAACTCAAAAAAAACCCAGCCAGCCCAACTCATATCTTTTATATCTTTCTGCTTTGCCTGTCATTTCCAAGTGGGATTATTTTCTTCAGCCTCTTTCCCCTATACCATCACACGTGGCTCTTAGAGCTGCTTTCCTGTCCACTGTCACCTGTTCTGAACAAATCAGTGTCTACAGTTTCATTTTTTCCAATATATTCAATGTTTGAAATAAGCAGCATCTCTGCATTTTGATGTCTGTTAATATATTTTGGAAAAAACAAAGAAATGAGGTGCCATGAAAACATGAGGTTCTTTGATAACCGCAATGTGTTTGGATCATATTAAATTTTTAAGTCCAAGAACGGCCAATGTCTGTTACATTTCTGCAAATATTAAAAGTTTTGTATGTCTGATGGTCAATTAGTCAGAGAAGCTTTTGCAAAAAACTCTGAATTTCTAGGTTACTGCTTGTTAGTAGAGCTGCATTAGTAGAGCAGGTGCCTGGCTCTGGTCAATTGTAAAATAAAACCAGTTAGCTTAAACCGCAGTGAAGATAAGTTATTAGTGCAGTAATTTCAACATCACCAAAGATAAATGACTGTTAAATGGTTTCAGTCTTGCCTGTTACGTACGATGTGCCAGAGGCAGTTACTGGCCACAGCTCCGTGGGAATGAACCCCAGAAGTTGCTTGGTCAGAGCAAAGGGTTTTAATGGCTCTGGATTTCTTTACCAAGTAGGTCGTCCTTTCCCAGGGTACAACTGGGATGCAACTCTCTATTTTTAATTTTTTTATGCCTTGTTCAGAAATGTTGATTTCTAGCAAGTTTATTACTGCACTTGATTGAGTAATAAAGTTTGTTCTGACATTTTAACGTATGTTTCTCTGTTAGTCAAAAAGTGATATCAGGTGAACTATGCTATTTTCAGAATTTTGTTTCCTCTGTCAGTCTTAGCGTGTCTTATTTTAAGAACAGTGTACTTCTGCATTGCTTTTCTTGAAATGAAAGGGGTTTTTTCAGTTCTCTACTGAAGATTGACAGGCTTCTTTTCTAGTCAAATGCAATTGTCTATAGTCTAGGTACAACATTGATAGTCTATGACAGTGCATTAATTATACTGTAAACTATTAATTTTTGTTAATTCAGTATGGTAAAGCTGTTGGTTAAACATTCTTTCAACAAAACAAATACATTCCAGGTATGTGAGAGGTAAGAGGAAACTGCAAAACAAGGAGAAGTCATGGGAGGATTCTTAGTCTGTCCTGCCAGGTCTGTTATAGTCCAATGTAGAAAGCTCACTGCATGTGATGAGAGAATAATGAAAAGCTACTACAAAGCAGTGGTCACAGTATTTGGGATATTAGTCGGATGGTTTGGAGCTCTAGAGGGAGATCGTAAAAGTACCTGGTGTTAATCTTGACTTTTGCAGACTCTTTACCAGCAATCACTTACTCCTAATTAGCTGTCTCTTTTAGGAAGACTCTTGTGAAGGTTCATGCTGCTGCCTGAATGGCAGGATTATTTCAATCTTTCATTGTCTGTTGGTGCACATTAGGGCATGTGAAAACTTTTTTGAGTGGATGCACAAGTCATATTATCTGTCCCAGGGGGGAATGCAATGCCTGTTCCATTTGCTTTAAAAATAAATAAATAAATAGTTATATCCCGTTTCTTTATTAATAAATTCAGAAGATATATAAAATCGATGAGCTATATTTTTTCCCTGTTTCATTATAAGAACTAAGAATTAGTGCTATTTTTTTAAGCATTAAAAAATGCTTAAATTTTCTAAATGCTTAAAAATTCTAAAAGTTTCAATAAAAATTTTACGTTAGGGTTGGTTAATCTTTTGGTTGGATCTCTAATAGTAGGATCTTATAGTGGAGGTGCTGGCACAACTCTTAGCATAGAAGTTCTTCAGTGGTCTGTTGAGAATAAAACTCAGTTTTTTAACCATAGCACAACTGCCTAGTGAAAGGAGGTATATTTACATGCTTAAAAATATTAACATGTGTTTCTAGGGCACTAAATTTGAGATATATGTGAGCTACAAGAGCAAAGGCTACTGCCTTAAAGTTTCTGTTATTCAGGACCATTATTAGGCACTGCATTCTGAATCTGTCACTTCTTTGTCTCATGGAGCATTTTGCCTTTGAAGGGCTCCAGAGTCCTGCAGTATACTCATGAACAGACCATTTTCAAAATAGTCTATGGAAAGAATGTGTAGCTTGAGAAGGAATGATTTGCAAAAAAAAAGTGTGTCTTACATTCAAAGTTTGGGGGGTTTGGTCCAGTTTCTTAACTCTTGGCATGAGACTTTATAGTAATATTAAGAAATGGAGTGATAGCAAGAAAACCTGATACTCTTTTTGTGTCCTCCTGTGGTTACACAAACTCCAGAAGGTCTTGGAGCATGGCTTGACAGCAGGACAATTTATATAGTGAAGTGTCTTAAGTGATGTTCACCAGAATGATTGGGAAATAAATGGTAATATGATTACTCCATAGTTGCTCAGCTGCCAGACATGACAGTCATTCCTTCTCAGAGTATAAAGTGATGCGTGCACTGCCAGGTACAGCAGGCTAATAATGTTCTATGGAAAACTAAGTTTCTGAATTTCATTAACTATATCTGATTTTATTAGTTTCTTTTGTGTTTCTAGTACATTGGTAATAAGTTAAATTGCATCCTAATATTTCAGGGTTTTGATATGTGTTGTGAGAATCCAAAGAAAAATGCTTAAGCAATGTAATAAGACTCAGTCCAAAGACTGAGAAGTAGGAATAGGAATAATATTTCAATTCTAATGGTAGAGCTTTGCTGATTACCTGTACATAGACGTTCCATATTAAAGGGAAAAACTTGAAACATCACACTGAGCTTATTGGTATAATGGATATTTTGGAGAATGTCAAGATAGCATAGAATATCTCAATAGTTTGAATAGTAATGATTGATGTAAATGTCCTAGTTTTAATTTCTAATAGTATACAGTACAATGATCATATAACTAATACGAATAGCAAAAGATAAGTGAAAAGCTTTTTCTCCTTAAGAAAATATGCTTTCTTTACAACATAATGTAGGAATCTGATTCCCATTCATTATGTTGTCAGAGTAAATGGTTCAGGCACTAAAATGTTTAAATCAGTTATAAGAAAGATTATTTTTTTTTAAACATTTTTTTTAATCTCTAGGCATTTAGTGGCTAAATATTTAAACAGCCACTAGACCTAATGTTTGAATTTTTAACTACCATTAAACTTCAAAAGACAAAATTATAAGCTCCAGTCACAAACTTCAGCTTGTGATACCTCCTAAACTCGGCTCCACTGTGTTGAAGCTTCTGTAGAGACTGCAAATAGTCAGCAAGCAGTGTAAGTGTTTAACTGCCTCATAAAAAGTAGGTGTTATGAAAAAATGAGTTTTAGGTAGTTCTAATGTAATGTATTTAAGTAGGGAAAATAACAAGAAAGTGTAAAACAATATGCTTGCTATGATTATGAAGTAGTCATCCAAAACATTTTACAGAACCAGCATTGTAGTCTGGCTGTCTCCATTATTAGTTTATATTATTTTAATTTCTCATCACTTTTCTCCATTCAGTAACATGGCGATAGGAAAGGGTTTTCTTCTCAGATGAGCTAAAATTGAAATCCAAGCTAATAAAACCCCAGAAATTCAAACAAACTTTATTATTCAGTAAAAATGTGCGTGTAAAGAAGAAGTTATGTCCCAAGCCATAAAATAATGGATGTGATTTAATCCGGTAAAAATATCTGATAAAAAGTAACTGTTAAGGAAACTAATTGGATTCCCAGATGAGTGAAATGGGCAGCACGACTAATTGCTGTGCGGGACTGAAGAAGTCCCTTTTACTACTTCCTAACTTTCTTGAAGGTGATTGGAGTGAATGAAAATTTATTAGTTGTAAGAGGCAAAATGTTAAAAATCATAGTGGGATGTGGGACATCACCTTGAGGCACATGAGAGTGCACAGGTGGAGCGGGGGGCTTGTGGTTCTGTCTGGGTAAGTGGAAGAGAGAGAAAGTTACTTGATTCTTTGATATGATGGTTGGACTTTTTATGAGGGAGTCTAGTGACATGACAAGGGGTAACAGTTTTAAACTGAAAGAGGGGAGAGGTAGATGAGATATCAGGAAGAAATTCTTCACTGTGAGGGTGGTGAGGCACTGGCCCAGGTTGCCCAGAGAAGCTGTGGCTGCCCCATCCCTGGAGGGGTTCAAGGCC
>JAOTQQ010000002.1:31945833-31984865 GCA_026546715.1 Gallinago undulata | reverse complement strand
CAAGGCCAGGCTGGATGGGGCTTGGAGCAACCTGGTCTGGTGGGAGGTGTCCCTGCCCAGGGCAGGGTGTTGGAACTAGATGATCTTTAAGGTCCTTTGCAACCCAAACTATTCTATGATCCTATGACACAGGAGCAAGAAGTTAGAGGAGGTCTTTTCAGTGAGCAGAAAGAGGCCAGCCAGTTTGCGTAGGTTGGAAGGTGTGCCCAGTGAGGAGGCGTTAGATGTAACACCTGGGAGTTACACACTGCCAGAGAAACCCAGTTTGACTTCAGTTCTCAAGAGTGAGCTGGCAGAAAGTCCATTCATTAGGAAAGAGTCATCTTTTTATTTGTGAACTGAGCAAACTTATTTTGGGCAATAATTATAGAATCCCTCAATGCCACTTTTTTTTTTTTTATACTCGCAGTTCCCAGAAAATTGTACTCAGAACAAAGCTAAAAGAACTTTTTTCCCCAAGCTGTGAACATAGCTTTTTCCTGCTTCCATAGCAAAAGTTCCCTGCCAATTTGTCAAACCCTGGGGAAAAAAAAAACAGAGATGAGACTCTAACAAGCATTACAGCTATGAACTGTGGTTGTAACACAGCAAAAAAAAAAAAAAAAGACATTATTTTTTATAATTGCTTAGATCAGTGATTTCATAGTGCTCTTAGGAAGTCACGAAAATGGCTGTTTGAAGGAGGCTTGTGATGGTTGTACAGCGTGTGAGTCCTGGAGGTGTGTCTTCTGCAGGCTATCACCAGTAACCAAGCGAGATGGTAACTTTAGGGGTGTATCGTTGTGATGAAACTTAATAAACGCATTCGTGAATTTCAGTACACCAAGCATGCAACTTCCCCGACTGTTTGCATTCATAATTGTACAGCATTTTTCGCAGCATGACTTGGTCCCAGGACAGTGAATTATGTGTCTGCTCAGGCTCACCTCGGGCTGGAAGTGCTGGCAGGAAAACCCTGCGGGGCTCCCGCCTTACTGAGCAGACAACCCAATTTAAGCAATGTTGTATGCATTCTCAGCACCTGTTTCTTCCTTGAGAAGCAGTAGATTTTCCACATATCTCTTTTAAAAAATGAGTAAGGGTATTCATGGAGTTTGGGGTTTTATTAGGGTCTATTCTGTCTAATAGCAAGTTGCTTCATGTGAAATACGCAGATGTTCTCTTTTGTAATTGCAGTTACAATCTCCTCAATGTTATAGAAGTGATTGCAGGTTTTTTAGCTGAAAAAAAAAATTAAAAAAAAAAAGTCCCTACTGCTAGTGATTTATATTTCTAATTGTCAAATGTAACTTTTCATAGTCAGAACTGCTGCTTTTCTTTTAAGCTGCTGCTATGAAGAAGAGTCGCAGAACTTATTTCACAGAAACTATAAAGTCATTCAAGGCAGTGAAAGATCTTGCTTTTTTAACCTTTGAGAAAGTCACTCAGTTGAGCAGTCAGGCCGTATTATTCTATATCTTGTCTAACATGAGGAAACAGTCCCAAAAGAAAGATATCCCAAATTAACGCCACACTTCATTAAATAGAGACATTCTTGGTTTTCACCAAGCTAATTCGATCCAGTTCAGTTAACTCATTTTTTTTGTACTCGGATCACAAAAGGCAGCCATGAATGAAGCAAGTTCATCATGTGTTTGACACATCAGTGTGAAACTAAAAGGCAGGCTGAGAGGGAGGGTTCCTGCCTTTGGCTTTTTAGACAATACCCGATGAAAGAGGCCCCTCATTCAGAACCTTATTCTCCAGCAAACCAGGCAGACTGCTGCGGATCACTGTTACAGACAGGTATAATGGGAATTAGCCAGAATTGGATTCGTCAGACACCTCTTGATTTCCAGTTGTGACTGTTTGGGTAATCCAATCTGTATCTAATATCCTCGGCCCAGCAGATGGTTCATGGGATTTCTGTGAGAGCAAAAGCCTGCCTATTTTGGAGATGAAAAATAATGTATAGAAGAAAAAAATGTAATGTAGAAATATAAATTGTAACGTAAACAATTATTTTTTTACAGACAGAAATCAGATTTTACATTTTACGTTGTTTACCTTTGTAAATTACGTCCTTTCCATTTTTACACCATGAAATACATGGCTTATATATTCAGATAACAGTGATGAACTGTCACAAAATACTTGTTCCTTACTTTAAGCTACCTTTAAAATTTTAAAAAAAGTGCAAAAATGTTTTTATATTTTTTTTGCATTATTCTCAGACAACAGCTGGTACATGCAATCCAGCTAAAACTGTAGATTCTGGGATGTGACAGAATGATGGCTGTTATGATGCTACCAAGTAAATAATATTTGTGAGCCGCATCCAAATTCTAAACAGGTTTTCAGAGAGTGAGTTTTCTCCCCAAATTTGCTGTAGCAAGGACATGAGAACATAGCAGCACTGATTTTTTTAAGTTATTTGCTAATAAGTGCATCAACCTGAGAGGTCAGTGGACTGTTTCTTATGCCTGGCTGCTTTTATCAATATCGACTGCACTTTTACAGTTGAGGAAGCAAAAACTCTCAACACAACACCACCATGAAATAGCTTTGCTTTTCCAATATGTGGGATAATCACTAGGTTTAGAAAATAATATATTATTCAGTCAATTTTAAGTATGAAACAAATGTTGCTCATAGAATGTGACTTTTCAGCTCCGACTTAAACTGGGGATCCTACTGGAATTTCTAAAGGACCTTTCTCCTCTAGAAGCTGCCTTGAAAGCTGGGAAGCTTTCATGTTAATCATGTTAATCTATGGGGTTTTGGTGTTGTTTTTTAACAATCATCCCAGGAACCTGTTTCCAGAATATTTCATTTAAAGTACCTCTTTTTGCTTAGAAAAGCGAGGTAAGTCTAGAGATAAGAAAAGAGATAGGGAAGCCCAATCTGTGATAACCTTCCTTGCATTTCTTAATTATTCAAATTTTATGACAAAAAGCATATGAAAAATTAAAAAAAATGAACAAAGAATATATGAAAATTTCCATTAATTTTGAATATTTTCTTTTCATAAGTTCAACAACAAAAAATATTAAATGTTTTATAGCTATATACCTAATTTAGTAGTGTTTTCTCGATGATGTTTTAGTCAGATAAATGTGCACTGCTAATATTTGGGTTTGGTTTTTTTTTTCCCCACAGTTTTAATATGAATCCTTCTGGCATTGAGGACCTCAGGAAAACAATGGTGAGTTACAAAGTGTTGCCATCAGTAAATGCCAACTAATTGGTGCTTGACACAATATAGGCTATTATTCTTGTTTAACCTCTTATAAGGAAATGTTGGGTGTTTGTTTTTTTTTTATTCTTCTGAAGTATTCAGAAGATCCAATTAGAAAATTACAGGCTTAATATAAATTTGGAAATGAAGAGTTTTACACTCAATATGCAGTATACTTCTGGTATGACGGAGAAGAAGAGAAAAATCGGATGTTTGTACAAAAAGTAAAAGGAAAAGTCTTGCTTTGGGGTATTTAAAATGGCTCTAGAGAAGTAATAGTGAGGTGAGGAACTCTGCATTAGGCAGTGATGTGTTAATTGACCTAACACGAGTTTCCTGTTACTATAGTTCAAGACTTGAGGACAGTCTTTATATGGTAAATCAAAATTGAAGTAATGAACTGATGTATGATAGGATTAATAATATAAATAATAAATGAACAGCCTCTTGGGAAACATTAAAATAGAAATACTAGCAGTTATTATTCAAAATACTATTTTGACTCTAAAAGTTCTTAGACTAAATTGCGTACTAAGACCAAAAAAAATCCAGAGATTTCCTATGTAGTGTCTTTATTTGAAGGAAAATGTGGTCTTACTGGAATTTATTCTGTAAATAGATGAAATCTTTAAAAGTGGGTTTGTTTTCAATCTTTAAAATATATAGAAAACAATTTTCACAAGCAAATAGGACTTTGTACTGTTTGTTTTTTGCTGGTTTATGTAAATGACTTGTAAGAACATTTGATGTTATTGTAAATGCCCAAGTTTTTATAATGTAAGTAACTGGTGGGAGATGTCAGAGTATATGAAGGCTGTCTTTGATCAGATAGTAAACTGAATTCTACCAGGCAGTTACTTAATCTCTGACAGAAAGCAACATCAAAAAAATTGATTTAACTTAGCAGCTATTGTCTGTAAAGTAACCATAATTACAGTTTCTATGTGCTTGCAAATGTAGTACGGTAAATCATGTAATTTATTGCTGGTGAAACCATCGGTTTAATTCTTTTAAGAAATAAGATGTGAATTGTTTTATTTAAAGGATTTAAAGGTGATAAAAGAAACCCTTGATGATTTTTCTTTTGGAATACCAGCTATCCTAAATGTCAGTTGTAGGATTATGAGGTGGTGCTCATTTAATACGAAATACAAATTAGGAGGAGAAGAAACTATATCTCAACCATAGTTTTGAATGAAACCATTTGAATATATTTTTTTTTAATGTTCAAGATTGCTTTCTAAGGTGTTTGAAGTAATTTATTATTAGGTTCTGCAATAATAGCCCTCACCAAGTTATTATATTTCTTCCTTGTGCATCACATTTGGTAATTATGTTTGTATGTCTTCTGCTCTGGTGCCAACACCTGTCTCTGAAAGCGGTGTTTAAATGGGAGCAGTAGCCAGTTGAAAGGGCAGCGTGAGCTCTTTAAGGCCTAATTAAGAACTGAAAAGAAGATGAAGTGAGTAGGACAAAAGATGTGAAAGTAGCTTAGATGATATTCCCAGAGCAGAATTCCTCATTAGAACAATAAAGAGATGATCAGAGATTGCCAGGCCTTCGTTTTATCTAATTCCATTTCCTCGCTGTCAGTGTGTACCCAATAGTATTTTGTGGCTGAGGCAATCGTTCTTAGCCTAGTTCATTATTTAAAACCTTTTTTTTTCTTAATTCATTATAAGGTTAGTGTTTTGTATTAAAATTTTAGTACCTGTTTTGTAAAGATATAATTGTTCCTTATACATCTAAGTATCACTTCCTTGCTCAGACTGAACATTTAAAATCATCTTAACTTTAGCAATACTTATTTCTAAGTACTAACAAGCTTTAGCTAGAATTTTCTGTAATTAATGTGATAGGTTATTCCTCCCGAAGATCTATAGACCATGTGTGTGACAGAACATCTTTAAAGCATATGTATTACACACAATTTTCCAGTAAACTTTATGTAATAATTAAAGACATCATTGCATCTTAATTCCTGTTCCTTTGCCAAATCAGAAAATTAGGAAAGCCCTGTATTCTAGACATAGTAGTGTTAGTGGTGTCTTTTCCAAGTGTACAAAAAGTTAGTACTATAAAGATACTTCCTTCTTATAGAAGAATATGTACTATAAAATATAATGCCCACAAAGTGAATTTATTTTCTCTTGTTTACTTTTTGGAAGTCAATTACTAACCAATTGGTAAATTTCATCAAGTTAGACATTGTAATAAAGTGGGAGCTATTGATCACTTACAATATTATAACTTGATAATGTAGTTCAAAATACTGAGTACTCGTACATAAACGTTGACATTAAATATCTCAAATGTAGTGAGAAACACTTTAAAAGCACTTATTTTCAGGATGTACTATTAGAATATAATTGATGGAGAGAGGCTGATTGATCTGTCATACTTCAGGCTATTTGCAGTGTCCCATCACTTTTAATTAGGTTTATTTGAAAACTTCGGCCACCTGCATATTTTAATTATTCATCATATGCCAATGTGTAAATATGGAGCTGTATGGAGAGAAAAGGAATGGAAAGGAATGAAGCCTGAAAAATGAATGAATGAATGAATATGACATTATTATGTGCTGTGCTTCCTCGCTGTGCAAGCTTTATCATTTTTAATGACAAGTTTCTGCTGTAAACAAAAGCTTTCTTGTGTTCTTCTGCCCTGTTAGAGGTGCAAGATTTGAGAGCTTAGATTATTTTACTTTGTTAGAGGTTCCATATCTTTTAAATGTCTCCATTTCTGAATCAGATAAAACTTGCTGCTTTGCACGTCTAACAGTACTAATACTTCAACTCTCCCAATCTTTTTCTCAGTTACACATTTCCAAATATTTAATAATCTGGTTAGTTAAGGTCACAGCTGATTCTTCTTGACACGCAATACGATGTTGGAGTTTATAGTATTCTGGATCGCACATTGCCCTTTGTTAAGGGGACTGATTTGTCCATCTCTGTTAATACTTGCACTTACTGAGTCATCAGAAATCATTACAGAAACAATTCTGTTTTCTCTACTGCTTAATTCTGGGCCCCTCCTGCTTTAGAGCAAACAAGCAGGATCTTTTAGTAGTGCTTTTTTTTTTTTTTAAGTGCTCTGGTGCAAATAAAATGCAGCCTTTTAACTTCACCTGAAATGCAAAATTGAAAGTTTTATTATATGATTCAGAGGCCAAGGCCTGGAGAACCACTGACGACTGAAAACAGAATATGAGAGACAGATGAAGGCTGGTGTTATTTAAAGCTAAGTAAATATTTTGCTTAGATATGCTCAAAAGGCAAGAAATCAGGAAACTTACGGTAGGACCTGAACTCTCAGGGCTTTCTCTTGTTCTGCTGTAATTAAGGCTACTACAGTCAGTTTCCCAAAGAGGGCCTGCTGACTGTTGTTGTGGTTACTGCTCATATGGTCATTAATTGTGTATACATCTCTCTGAGAACAATATTATTTTTTTCCAAAGATGACAATGTGGGAAATTAAACCGAGCAACCTCTCTCCAGTTTTTTCTGCTCCAGTGGGAGCAGCTCCAGAGGGAAAATCTGTAGAGCAAGTTGGGGGTGTGTTGTCTAAGAGATGTTGCTTTTGTCAAGAGGTGCACATGAGAAACATGAAAAGCGATAACCCATCAACTTGTTCAGAGCACTCAACTATTTAATAAAATCTGATGTGATTTTTTTTTTAAACTTATCTGTAGGATGGAAATCCTTTCGACGCCACTGCAGGATACCGTAATCTCACTTATGAAGAGGTTTTGCAGGAGCTGGTGAAGCATAAAGAGCAACTTAAGAAGAAGGACACTCATATTCGTGAACTCGAGGATTACATTGATAATCTTCTTGTACGAGTGATGGAAGAAACCCCTAGTATTCTCAGAGTGCCATATGAACCTTCTCGAAAAGCTGGCAAATTTTCCAAAAGTTAAGACAGTGACGCTTGATGGTACTTTCTGGTGAATACATTAATGAAAGGAAGTCACACTTCAACATTTTGACTTCTCTCCATTCCTTGTCTCCTAAGAAATTCCTAAGGAGTCAGGGGAGGACAAGATGATGGCGTGGGGTTTTTTTGTTTGTTTTTTACTCTGAACACTAGCAGGGGCTGCCAAAAGTAATATTCTGTTAAATTACCTAAATAACTTTTTTTTTCTTTTTGAAAACACTTTTAGGTACAGAATACATACAGTACAGTAAATAATACACATTAAATATGTCCATGCAGTTTATATAATAGCTTAGTGTTCACCATGTGGCAGTTTCAGTTGGGAAATCTGTGCTGTTATGAATGTTCTCTTGGATGATTATTGGTATTATGCAAATATATCGATCCTGGTATTACAGCATGCCCTCAAGACCACTGTTTTCAAGCCAGTGCAGTCGCTTTACTAAACCTAAGTGTGGCTTGTTGCAATGGAATGTAGTTTGTTCTACACATACTAGAGGAAAACAGTGACGCACAATCTTTACAGAGTAAATGCTGTATTCTATACAATGTGCTTTTTGTATAACAATGTAAAAAAAAATACCATGCCACTTCAGTAATGGCACATGCTGGAATCAGTTATTTTACACTTAAATGCTGAATTTTGTGTTTAATGATTGAACTTTGGTAGTGAGTTCATGTCATAAGGTTGTTTTGAGGATCTTTTTGTATGAAGTTATTGCATGCCTTATATGTTAAAGAGCTTTGAACAGTGTTAGTAAAGTTGGAGGTAGGACTGGAGAAAACTATGGAATAAAGATATGAATACCTTGTTCAGTCACATTCTACTACAGTGAAAATGTAGGAGAAATGAACAGGCTGACTTAAATAGACATGATAATTCAAAAAATATAGAACTGGCTTAATTTAAGGTTGAGTTTTACATGGTATATATCTGTCAGGTTTTTTAAATCTTATGACAACAAAGTATACGCCTTTAGAAATAGGGTATGTTGCTTAAACACATATAGAGTACTTAGAAAGGCTTTTCATTAGAAAAAAAAAAATAAGACAGCTTTCATTGAGGCAAATGAAAGAAGAATGTAGTAAATGTCTTCCTGATCATTTAATAATTGTTTGTAAAATGACATATGAAGAAGGTATCTGTTATTCAATAAACTGGCAAAATATAGTGAATATATAATGGAAGGTACTGTTGGAGAAGAATCCACACATTATTAACATAAATAGATTTTAATTTTAACTTTCTTTGTACAAGTCTCAATTAGATTGTCTGTTGCTGTGAAATAGTAAGATGGTATTAAAAAAATACAGAGAATATTTTAGATTTGGATTTTAAAAAAAATACTGTCTTCTCCTCCTCCTCTTCTTTTTCTATACCTGGTCTATTTTTTTCTTACAGCACCATGTAATGGCTGTTGCTGAGGAGGAAAAAAACCTTGATATTAAATTCATATTTTTGTTGTTATAAAAGATCTAAATATGGTTTTATTTTTAAATATACAAAAAATAATAATATCTTGGAAGATTAATTAATTGATCTCAAAAAGTTCTACTATTTGAATGCTTTTGACAATGTTATTATTGTGTGGCAGTACAGAATTATTCTTGTTAGAAAAAAACATTTCTCTGTACAGTTCTGAGATTTATTTTACTACCTTTTTGCTTTTTCTTCTTCTTTCTTCTTTTTATTTTCTTCTTTTTTTTTTTTAGGAACTACCTCCCATCCCCCTAGCGCTGTGTCCCTAAAATTTGTGCAGTTTGAGTGTTCCCAGCCCAGCACTGGGATCCCTTTGGCGTAGGTGGTCGTGCCTGGATGGGGCTGTGATTCGAGCCCTACCTCATTGTAGTGCTCTGCATTTAGACATTTCTAGCACAGAAACGGGCCCGCTTCATCAGGTAGTCTCTCTTTTGACAACCAGCCTAAGGATTTATCGCCTTCGGTACCTCATAAACCACATGAATGTTCTTTTGACCCACTTAAGATCTAAATGACTGTAAATTCGTCGTAATGTATTCGAAGTGCCAAAGGTTATGTACTAAGTTATGGTACGTTTACTGTTGGAAGTTAGGTTTTGCACTCAATTAGATTTTAATTTCCTAATTACACCAAGATGTATTTCAGTTACTCAGTATTTCCATAAAAGTTCTTAAACATTTTCAAATGTTTGGCCGAAGCAAGTGGTTTTCTCATATTGTTAATGGGGAAGTGTTGTGCAATTGTTTTGAATTCCACAGTCGTTTTCAAACTAACTGGTATGAGGCCATCTGTGGTATCTGCAATGATTAAATCACACACACCAATGGGGTTTAACTAAAGTAAACTAACCAGAGAGTATGTTCCAATGGCTTTTCACTTGCAAGCCAACTTATAATTATTAAAATGAAACTCAACTATATTTAGCACCTCTGAAATCACTTCTTTTAGAATGTAAATGTAGAATAACAAACTGCATAATTGACTAAAAGCAGATCATTTGACATATTTGCATACCAAGAACGATAAGCAGATTAAAGGTAGCGAAAAGATCAATTTTTGTGCATTAGTGAAGACATTTAGTGAAGCTTTGAATGTGTGCTATCTAGTCTTTATCTGATCTGTAAGTGAATAAAAGCACCTTTTGTTTCTAACAGTTTATCAAGAAAGAGGGGAGAACGACAAATGCAATTTAGGAAAAGGTAAAGTTACTGAGAGAGGCAGAACGGGACACTTACAACTGTGAAAATATTTTTATAGAATTCTCATAGCTAAAGATGTAGCCTGCTTTTAGAGTAATTTTGGAAAGATTACATGGACGTCATTTTCTGCTTAGAATGAAAATTTTAACATTTTTCTATATTTTGAGATTATTTTTGGAAAGCATCTTCACCTCACTTGTATTTTTTGAACTATGCAGCTTTCAAATGAAAGCATTTCATATGAAGTGATTCATATGTTGAAAACAAAGAAAGTTCTGTTTCTCCCACAGGAAAAAATTGTAAACTTTTTTGCAGATCATTTTAAAACCACAATAACTTGCCACTTAGGATCAGTCTGTCTTGCCCTTTAAAACACATGGATGAAAATTTTGGACATCTGCACATTTTTATTTTTTTTTCTCAAAAATTTGTGCAAGAGCTGATCCATGCACATGAGATACTTTGAAGTGATCCTGTGAAACATATCCTCTGCTCATAGCCATGTACTTTACTTGGTTTAAAACACAAATATTAAGGCCATACTTTAATGTTGTAAGTAACCAATGTAAACTTTCTGCCATTCAAGAAGGATGTTTAATATTTATATGTTACCTCTTGCTGCTGTATTTTACGTTTAGCTTGGTTTTCCACCTACTAATGAATGTAGCATTCTCCCTCGATTATACATAACTACATTTATTGCTGTTGGATCTGTCTCAAGAATTATTTGTGATTTTCCAGCTGTGAAATTGTTGCCTTGCATTTGGAAAGGTTTTGCGATTTGGGGACCTAATGAAAGTCATGCTCATTAGGTACCGGTCTGCGTTTCTTTCTGTACAGGATGCCCTTTCTTAGATGCATCTTACAAGAAACAGAATTGCTGTCTTAATATGTTTACTGCTGCACTGGAGGTTTATTTCCACTTCCAGCTTTAAAGAGAAATTATTGTCTTACATCAAGTATGTAAAGTAAGCTCATGCTTTTTTGCTCTTTGTGTATCCATTACTGTTGTAGCTGTGATAGAGGCGTTAGCTGTGGGCTTAAAATGGTGATATTTAAAGCATGTTGACTAACTTCCTCTCTTTGAAGTACATGGTGAAGGATTATAGCGCTGCTGTGTTGATGATGCTAGATTTAAGGGTCTGTCAGCACTTTCGGTGTGAAACCCTATTTTCAGGGATTTATAACTTCTAAATGTAGATACAGTCACTGGAAGTATTTAATATGCAATAGGTAGCACTTTAATCTGTTCATGAAGGGTTTTGAGATTTGTTTTGTGTTGAAAAAGTCATGGTCTCCTGAAGCATGGTGGGCATTTGCTTTATCTTTTTTAATTTGCACGTTGAAGAATCCACTGTATGTTACAAATGGTAGAGCCATTCCTATTCATCTTAGAAGCTTCCAGATGTCTTGTATTACAATGTACTATAAAAAGCTGAAGATCCAGGTTATGTAGGAAGTCTGTAAAAGATACAAACATTGCTTATAACTTAAGGGTTGATTTAGTCTCGTGCAATCAATGGTAGTTTGTCTACATTTAATAATGGTACAGAGTCACAACTATATGCACATGTGAGAACTATAAACTTAGAATGCATGAAAAACTTTATTTTTGTTTCATTATTGCAGCTTCAACTCCTTTAATTTGATTAAAATGTTATCTTAATATTTTGATTTCTGTTCATTAAATAAATATTGCATGTCTAACACTAATAAAGCACCACAATGCACTACGGCAGTGTTTCTTGAATTGTGGTATTAATCTGTGTTATGCAAAGCATGTCACTCCCAAGCTCCGCTGAGGTATGTAAGAGCCATGCTGTTAAGATTCTCAGACCACAGAGAGAGGTATTTCCTTAAAGACCTCTCTAAATGAATATCCCAGCTGTTTGCAGGGGAGCCATTAAGGGAAATCTCTTTCAGTAGTGTCCAAAACTTACAATTAGTGAAAAAAATGGCATGTTCTTACTGTGCTAATATCTATGTCTTTTTTTTTTTATATAACAGCTGCAGTCTCTTTAAGTGTACCCTCCTCCAATTCTGTGGCTGTGTAAATATTACCAGGGGATCTTTGGCACTGTGGGTCAGAGTGGCATTTAGCGTGAGGATAAACACTGTGCAAATTTTGATATGAAAAATATGTTGCATATTTCTCTTCCTACTTGAGAGGGTAAAACTCAGCCAGAGCGACACAGAACTGGGGGCTCCTTCCCCGCCTCCCTGCCCCTTAGGTATTTTTTTCAATGCTCCCACAAGTTTTTCAATACACTTTTCTTGGCAAAAAACTGCTTTTGCCTGTCCTCTTTTCCTCTTCCTTGAGGCAGCAAGGCAGCAAAGGCTGTCCCCTGGCAATAGTAGTTTCTCTGATGCTAAGGGGTTACAAAGAGTGGTCCTGACTCAGGAGAAGAACATTGGGAGTAGTTCACCCAGTTACTTGGAGGCTTGAATTTCACTGGGATGCTATTCCTTCATGGTCCTTCGTGGGTTCAAGGTTTAGAAAGGGTTCTTCTCACTGAGGTGTCCATGAAACGTGGTAGTTACAGGAAATAGCCCATTTTTGAGACGCACATGGACTGACACGTGCTTTGCTGTGCAGGTTTCCATCAGCTGTTTCACCCTGTGTTTCACTGGCTTTGCAACTGTCCTGGCGGGTGAGTAGATGAAGAACAAGGACAGCACGATGCTGCATATTAAATACGAGCTTCCATCTGTAATTCACATCTGGTAACTTTAATCTCAGTTCCTATGCCCATTTGAAAATGGAGCCAGTGCAATTTCCCTACCTCAGAGGCATAATGGTTGTTAGTTGATACCAAGTGTAATTCTATTGACAATGTAAGAGCCCAGCTTGATTAAATAGCTTCCAGTTTCCCCAGCGCAGAATTGCCTTTAAGTTTTCATTATTTAACATCTCAACCTGCTAATGAAGGTTTTCAGTGGTCTTTTAAATATAGTTTACAATTTAAAGAGCTATTGAAATATTTAGATGTAAACTAGAAGGATCATTAAGGGCAATTCTCTGTCCAGTTACACTTATTAAAGTTAATTCTTTATGGAACCATACAGAGTAAAAATCAGAATTTCATTTCCATATTTTAAGTTGTTTAATTTGTTTTCCTGTGGGTGTTGTGCAGCTCTGGGTCCAGCTCACTTGGGATACGTTGCCCTTCTGTGTAACACTGGGCACGGTAGTAAAATTACAAATGATGATGATGAAATCAAATCCCGGCTGTAATTCTGCATTAATAAATTAAAGGTTGGGTTGTTTTGCTGGATTATTTTGTGATGGTCCCATTAGATAATCTGCTAAAGGAAACTGCTTTCTCGTGTCTGTGGTGCCTACTGAGCAATGCTGATAGCAGGCTGCCACGCCACGGGCAGCCCAATTTGAAAACCGTGTGGCATTGTCTGTGTGATGTTTATATAAATAGCAGTCTACCCAGTGCTGGACGCCAGTGGCTATAACATGGAGATTATTGCAATGTGTTTTTACAGCGTTTAGTAACATAGATCAGCCTTTGATAAAGGGATGGTGATTTAGGACAGAAAATCCAGATTTAGCCTCCGAGGCTAAATACTGACATGTTTGTTCTTTAAAAGTAAGCAGTTTAAAAATGTTTGGGGGACATGCAGCAATTTTAACGAAGGCAAATATTAAAAAGGGGGAAAAAACTTCCTGGGATGTTCCTTTTGTTTCAGCCTTAATGGTGTCTGCTGCGTGACACAGAGGGAGGGAGTGAAAGCAGCGTTCGGGAGATGCCGCCGTTGGGATCCTCCACGGAAGTTAACAGGATGAGGATTCAGATTTTAAGGTATCTATTCACCCAGCGTGTGCCAGGTTCTTTTTGTCGTGGGAAAAGTTAACACAGCATCCTTCACTGGCAGGAGCAGTGTCAGGGTGGGAAAAAAAAAACAACCCAGAAAAGTGAGAGTTTAAGAGAAGGCTTAGTTCCCGCGGTGCCAGGCAGAAGCCGGGTGCTTTAGCCAGGGTCGCCTCTGACAGTGGAGTATTCATTGCAGGGATTAAACGAGCCCCTTTTTTTAGTTAGGAAGCGTCTGAGGAAATTGGGTATATGCAGCACGTGGCTGGCCACTTTGTTACTCAAAGTAGGTGTCTGGCTCTGGGAATCAAATAAATAAACCACCAAAATGTGTCATATCGCCTCCTTCTCTAAATGATTCATTTGGAGCCTTTTCAGGTGAGGAATGTCTCCTTCTCCGATAACTCGCTGCTTACATGATGAATTCCTTGAAAACTGACTCCCTGGGACATCTTTACGGGAGACATCAAGGGGTCTCCATTTAAATTTAATGAATATTATGTAATTTGCCAAGGACTTCTATAATGAATTAAGAAAATCTGCCTTGCTGAGGCCAGAACTTTGTCAAAATATTGGCAGGTTCATGACATCCTTTAAAAGCAGCTGCTGACTCTCCAGCTATGAATATTTTCTTTTCCCTAATAAAATGTTTTCCCCGTTAAAGCAGCTTATTTCATTAACTTATAATCAATAGCTTAAATGCACTTATATTTTGCTAGTTGTAGATTACTTAGCACTTAATTGCACAAAATGCAAAATATCTGTTTTTTTTTTTAAGAGAAAAGTCTTGCCTTGTGCATAGCAATTGCATTCAGATAAGCATTTTTCAATGTACTATTTTTAAGAAGTTTTAACATGCTTTAAACTAAGCATATTTTAAACTAAATCATTAAACGTGTATAACAAGAAACAATCTAAAGTGTTTATGCAATTTATAGTTTTAACTCCTTTATAGAGATGTGCTCCAATATTTTATAGGTATGATTCAAAGCTGCCACATTTACATGTTTTAAGTTATAAGGTACTATTGTAATATTCCCTATTTCTTTTCCCAAAATATACAGAGATGAGGTATCTGATGTGATCTTTTGTGTAATGTAGGAGTTAAAAATGAGCTCTGGGAGAATTAATGTTTTCCTAGAAAATCGTAGAACCCTGTTTGTTGGATTTCCGTGCAACTAAACTTGAATATACCCTCCATCACTCCTTTATCCAACAGACTAAGATCAAATTTGATTTCTTTGCTTTTTATAAAGCAGAGGACAAGAGGGTAGGACTCCGATATGACATATGCTCAGTACTGCTCTTACGGATCAAGAGGAAAATGCTGACACGTGGGAGAAGTGGCCTTTACTCTTTTGTGTGTGAGAAGCATCAATGCTGAGTTAATGTGTTTTCAGGGTCAGATGTAGAAAACTTCCTATTTCTTATGTTTTCACTTTTAAAAACTTGTGTTTATATAAGAGATACTTATCTCTTTCTTTATTGTTCAAGGCCAGATTATTGTTGGCTACAATAGAGGTAACAGTTCACTTGATTAACGTTTGCTGCTGTTTGGGACCCTCTCCTAATTGGCCTCCTCACAGAATACTGTGAAATAGTGTCAATTTTAAGTTGGGACACTAAATGAAAGGACCATCCAACAGTAGTGAGGAGAAATAAAATAACCCTAATTAAAAGCAAAAGAATTATATGATCTGAATTAAGATTCAGTTTGTGGATACTGAAGAGTTGGGGTTTTTTTAAAGTATTTTTATTATAACCGTCCAGTATAATTGCTTTGGAAAAAACATCTCACCCTTCATATTTGATGGTGTAAACTTTATTAGCTCTTTATAAACCAAATATTCAGTTAAAGACTTGTGCTTAACCTTTGTTTCATCAGACATGATTTCAGACATTTTGATTTCAACATGTTGTTGCTGGAGTTGATCATGACAGAGTTATATTTACTAATGGGGTCTTAGCTATTCTTTTATCTGTTCCATGATTTTCTGTGTCATTTTAAGTTCTGAGCATTTCACCACAGTCTATTTAGAGCATTATTTAAAACTTGTTCCAGTTCTCTTCATTCTTACGCACGCCGATGTGCTAAACTACTCCAGAAACCAGCTTAGCTCTCACCATATTTGGAGGCTGTTCCTCTTCTTTGCTCTTGGGCTGTTTTGGATGGGGACTTTCGTCTAAAGTAAGAAATGAAATATGTGACGAGAGATGACTGCCAAAACTGGGATCAAAGCAAGATTCTGAAGGGCTCACTGGAAAACTATCTTGAACTTTGGAAGGAGGACTCAAAGCCATAGTCTAAATAGAGTAAAATATAGCGAAATAAACTTCGAGGTGGGAATAGAGTTCTTGAAGACAGGTATGGGAAGGTGTCCCCCTAAGACTAGACAGTCCATTTAGTCTTAGGGGAAAGGAAGAAAATCAGCAGACAAATTTCCAAATGCATCCCTATCAGGATGTGTTGGTCAGGGTGTTTTTCATCTGCAAGCCCACAAAGCTTTGCAGTTCCTGTTTGGGCTTACTACACACAAGTGTGGTAGCTGAAGAGCATCCAAAATAAAAGGTAGCGTTTGTTGATAATCTCCTGTGGGACATCATTAACGTGTCTGAACAGTTGCCAACTTTGGGGATGGTTTCTGTTAAATACATTCAGTGTCAGTCTCATCTAACTTAAAAATAGGACAATATTCTGCTTCGACTCATTAGTTACAGCCAGCTCATCTGAAGAGAGGAGGCTGCATTTTTTTCCCGTATCCCTCTAAGAAACACGTAGACTTGCAGGAGACAGCTGCTGTAACTGAGTAGATACCTGTACTTTGCAGTTGAATATGTGTGTTTAAAAAGCTAGTATTGGAGAAAAGAGAGTTCTTCTGTGCAAAACCGAACCAAAGCCCCTCTGAAAATCACAGGATCTCTCCAACTCCCAATATTTTAAGGTGTTCAGAAATAAATAAGTAGGAGAAAACCATTCAGCAATTATCGTCTTTAGTTGTGTGTTTAGTTGTGTGTTCAGGTAAAAAGTGAAATGTTTTTTTTTAGGAGAGGAAGACAGTTTTTTTGATGGTTACTGTACTGAAGATTTATCAAATGCTAATATATAAGGTAGCTGTAGAAGGGAACAGCATCTCCCTCAGAATATAAAAGGTGAAGAATGAGCCTGTTGGGTTTCCCTGTGATAGGCATGGGAAGCAATAACTGATTCCTCACAGGAGGCCATGACTGACTGACTGCAGTAAAGCATCTCGCTTCAGGAGCGTGCTAGATGCTCTGAACACAAATAGTAACAGATTTCTCAGGTTTTCCCAGTGCCTGGAATAAGTACACAAATTTTCCCCCAAAGTAAATTTCTTGAATTACAGTGCTCCTGTATTAATTTATTTATTTGTTACCCAAAGGACAATTTGCAGATACACAAAATATTTAATCTCTCACTGCTTTGCTTGATTCCTCCTTTGACCTGTCTTCGAAAGGAAAATAGTGTCTTTTAGTTTGACAAAAGCCTAATGGAGTCAATGCTGTGTTCAAAGACTGACGATAAAGGAGTGATGCAATTATGAAGGAGATGTCTTAGGCTGGTAGAGTTCTTCCTACAAAGGAAATCTTTCCATGAAATGGTGATCTTCTGGCAGGAACACTTGTTGCGATGTCCTGAGAAACATCCTTCCCTCGATACCTCCCCATACAGAGCAGCTTGAGAACTCGCTTGGAGAGAGTTACTCAGGTGAAATAACCCCTCACTGCAACCCCGAACACAAAGCGATGCTTTTTCTGGAGTATTTTAGCAGGCAATGCTTTCCCTTTAAAGCACTTAAAAAGAGACTGAGGGATAAGATCACAACTTATTCTAAATATTTCAGGGTAAATGTTTTCAGCTAACCCAGGGCTGGTACTTGGACACTTGCTCGGTGTCTGGAAACCTTGGAGCAGGTTGGTTGTAGGCCTTGCAGTTTGCAGGGTAGCAGATCTCAGCCTGATGTTTGGATTATTGTCACCCTTTGGCTGTGACACCCAATGGAAGCCCCGTAGATTATATCGGCTCGTGTCTTTCAACTGCTGGACGTTAATTATTTAGACCATTGGAAAACTGAACCTCCCCTGCTTCCCACAGGTATAAAATGTGTTTATTTACAATGTGGCCCTGGGGTTTACACTGCCTTTCACTGCCTGTGAGAAAAGCTGGCAGCATATCCGCTAAAAAAACATGAATCTCTTGTTCTCAGACCACTTCTTGTGAGCAGCAAAACTCAGGACAGCAAAACTTTTTTTTAATTTTTTTTTGTCTCTAGGCCCACAGTAAGTAGTAAGTTATGGAATTCTCAATGAGTACAATTATTTATTCTTTTGACTTTGACATTAATGCCAAATGTTGGCATTATATTGCATCAAAATGAACTTAAAAGGCTACTAAATTTCAATATTAGCAGTTATTCCCACTTTGCACTGGTTTTAATGTCTGTCTGAGATCCAGGGCAGTGGATGCTTACCACACCTGTTTGCAAAGCAGCAATTAGCTTTGCTGACATAGAGGAAAATTTAGGGCTGAGTATAAATCCTGGTCCCTAGGAAGGAAATATTTTGGCTTGTTTTATGGTAAAGTTACACAAAAAATAATGTGTTTGTAGCCCGGGATTTTTGTGAGACGGCGGTAGCATCAGCCTCTTTCTTTCTGAGACCTTTTCTTCCTCTGGCACACAGCTAAGCAGTCGAAGTCGTTGATTTACACATCTCAGTTCTGAATATAAGCTTTTTCTTCAGCTATTGAAATTCTTTCTCACGTGTTGGTGCACCTGTACTTTCAATTTGGCTTCAAATCAGTACAGAGCGTGCACTTTGACAAGCTGTAAAAATTAGTCGAAGAATAATAATAATAAATAAAATGGCATACTGCCCAAGCGCGTTGTTTTTTCTTTACTAATATAATTGCTCATTGAACGTATTTTCCAGATACAGTTCTGTATATTTAAGTATGTATCTGAATAACTGCACTTTTAAATTCAAGAGTCAAGTAGCTACTTTGTATGCCGCGCTTATCTCAAAATAGAGTTTGATTTAAAACATTTATCTTCCCCGGTATCATCTCCCATGTCAAAGCACATTTAAATCATTCTCTGTTCCTAATATTGCTCGTGTTTAAAATGGTATCCGAGTACAAAAAAGTTTGATGAGCACTCTGTTGTTTGCCCGCTTTGTAGTTATTAGCTGCTCTGCCATTGTTTTGAATATCGCAGAAGTTGAAAAGGAGAAGCTTCAGCAGAGTAAACTTTTAAAAATTAACACCAAGGTCAGACTCCAGGGTTAGCAAGAGCAGAAGACAACAATTTAAAATGCGTCCAATTATGCAAAATCATGTGTTGAGTTACAGCCTCAAGTCTCCGTTGGGATCTGTGAGGCTGCTGAGGTAAAAGTATTGGAGGAATTTCAGGAGGGGTTTTTCTTTTGTTTCTCCCTTAATCCTGCCAGAGAATGATGCAATTCTGGCAGTGCTCATCGCTTCTAGATCAGTAACTCCGAAGGAAAACTCTGATTCCAGGAACGTGTAGTAGGTGCATCACTTTGGTAAAGGCAGCAGAACCAGCACGAGACTTTGGGGACTTTTGGCACCTTGTCACGTTTTATTGATTTTTAGAGTCAGAACATTCAGGCAAAGTCTGAATCTAGAAATAAATCAGTCGAGGGACAGCAAGTGACCTGCTAAAGAAGAGCAGATTTTACTGTTTATATTCTTAATATTTAAACCAAACACCATCACGTGTAAGTGGTTTTGTCCCAAGATCTTAACTTTTCCTTATCCTTAGTTTATCTTTTCCTTCAGGTAGATAACTGGAACGCATCAGCACACAGTGGTGCCAAATGGTGGCTTCCAGGAAGGCTGGAATGGAAAGGTCAGACTCAGTTTACTTGGATGATTTATGCAGAAGTGAGGATGTTTCATTTGCCAAAAAAAGTCTACTTCTCTTTTCGGGGGGAAAGGAAAACATCATGTGCTGTTCTTTCAAAGTACTTATCCCCAAGCCAAAACACTGTAGAGATATTTTGTAGTCTTCCTACTTCAGAAAACATCAAAACTTACCACCATTACATTTTCTCAACTTCTCTGTGAATCTGAGGTATACAGTTTCATAATTTTGATCGTTTGTATGAAAGCATTCTTAATAAGAGAAACACACAGATTATGTTCAGTAAAAACAGAAACACAGTTCTGAATATGTTTAAACAAGTTTTTGCATTGATAAACAAGACTACTGTGTTCTTTTTTAATCACACAGACACAAAAAAGTCATCAGTACTTACTAAAGAATTTGAACAGTGCTCAGGGCAAGTTACAGCTGGATCCTCTTAAAAACCTCAATTTTTTTTTAATAAATGACTCATAAAACAATTGTAGCTATGAAGCTTTTCAGAAATTTATATAATTAAAAGGGATTTTCACCATTTGAACAGATGTTAGGTTATTGTAAATATCTTCTTGTAATAGGAAGGGGGGGGGGGGAAGTGTTGCTTTTGCAAAGCATTTCTCTTTCAAACAGCCCAGAAATTGAGTTTCTAAACTGACAAACTTATTGTGATAATTGTTCAAATGTTTTTGACAGTGATGCCTCCTCCTAGGCAGGGCTAAGGCACCTGGAAGGAGAGTCGTGCCTCTCTCTGTGTAATTAGCTGAGTATGTAGGAATTTGCTGTCCAATTAACTCTGTAACAGTTCTACTGAGCCGAACAGCCTTTTCTTTTCTTTTCTTACGCAAAGAAAGTGTATGTATTTGTAAATATTACTCAAATTCCATTGAGTAAAGGAAGTAAATTCTAAACCCTGACTCCTTTTGTCACCCTCTGGGATCTGCTCTCATCCTTTGATGTTGTTTAGCCCCCAAGACATCTCTTCTGCCTTCCACAGCTTACAGGTGAAATCCAGTTTTAGGCTCTTCCTCCCATCAGTAGCTTTTCCTTCCCCTCCAGGACCTGCCCCATCAACAGCACTTACCTCTGGTGAGGAGTTAGGAAAAGCCACCCCTGAGAAGACAGTGACACAGCCTTAGAGAGGAGAAAAAAGTTGAATTTAAACATCTGTCGTCTTCAGGTCCGCTCTAGGAGCAGCAGTTTGTGCAATAAGGCCGTTCGCAGTCTGACCAAGAAGGCTGCATTGTCTCTTCCCGACCGAAGCACTAGCAGGAAAAAAAATTCCCAGTCAATTTTAAAAATATCTCGTGGCTGGGACGGGATGTCTTTTTTCACCAAATGCTATAGGGACATTTTTATCGTAGAATAACTCTTGTTGGAAGGGAACTCAGATTGGATCATAGAGCTGAGCCCCCCATATCTTCGGGCAACATCACCTTTCCAGGAAATCTGTGGTAATTAAACAGCTTCTTCACGGAGATGTATCCAACTCTTGTGTTTTCGTATCTTGAAATGCAGAATTGAACTGGGTAACATCTTTTAAGATGTAAAAAAAACCCCAAATCCCCTTGCAATCCATTATTCTTCCATGTTGTTCTATTTATGTTAACAGGACCACATTTGGGAGTAAGGGGAATGGAATTAGGTCATCTTCTACTCAGCTGAATACTCTGATAATATGGACTTCAAACTGACATTGCAAAACTCCCCAGACGTGTGTAAAGGTAAGTATTGTCTCTATGCTAACATTAAAAGTGAACACTACTTCTATAAATTCAAGAGAAAGCTTTTATTCAAGCTAGTATGGACTATAATAACAGGTAAAATTAAAATTTATGGGTTTATTCAGATAAAACCAATAATATTCAAGCTCTATGAGCAGCGAATTGTTACTGAAGCAATAAGAAAACACACAAGCCTTTTTTTAAAATTATTACATTACTATATGATTATATATTCTCTAAGGGTCATGTTAGAAAGCAACAGCTTGTAAAAAGGATAAAACTGTATCTAAATATAATGTCAAATAAAGTCTGCATTGACAATGAGGGAGAAAAAAATTAAAAATCACTTAGGACCTATAAACAGATTTAGATGTAGAATGAAACATGTAATATTCAGTCTGTTGGTTTATTTACTGATATATTGAGAGATAAAAATTATAATAAAATGGAATACTGTAAAATACTTGGCAGAGAATTTAAAACGTTGTGATGTTACCATTAAATGTGTATTTCCCCAAAAGCCAGAGGAAGTAAAAAGAGCTGGGTTGACAGAAGTGAGGTAACATTTACTTGAACGTTTGTAAATAAATTCAGGAATCAGTTTGGACAATCATATTCTGGTGTCCAGAAAATCTCCGGATATAATGTAAGTTAAGCAATGCATTCCTCACACTGGGGAAAAAAAGTCATATAAAATTTATATCAAAATAATATTACTGAACTGAACCAAAACCGAAACTTGGTGTGCCAAATAATAACAAAGCCTCTAGAGGATAGTTCAGGTATGGCAGCTAATGAGTTTAAGGAGGTAAAAACTGAAATTATTGCAACTGGAATGGAAGCAAAATCAAGATCATTGCACAATGAGAGGACCAAGGTTTCTCTGGCCCGATCTGATAAGAAGGGAGACATGCAATTAGAGCCTTATAATAAACCATAGAAAGAACAAGAAAACAGTTGAAAGCTCGTGTATCTTTTCTTATTCCGTACAGCTTTTAATTCTGTGTTAGAAGAAGGTGCCTTTTTCTATGTGTTGTCACCACTTCAAGAAACTGCCTGTTCCAGGCCAGCATACTCAGAGACCTCCAAGAGGGAGCGGCTCTAAAGGCAACTTCAAGCTTGCCATAAAACTTCATACACACAGAGGTGCAGAAAGGATACATAAATGGATCTATTCAGTGAATGTAGAGGTTGAAAATATGTGGTAGTTTGGGTGGGTTTTTTTAATGATGTGAAGAGATCCCAGGAAAGGTTAACCTTTTTCAAACAAACATTTTGATTACGGTCATTAAACTCATCCAAGATGACCCTGTACCTTTTTCTTCTAAAATGGAAAATTCTATGAAATTTATCTCTTTTACCTAAACGTCAACAAATGCTTACCTTTAGATTAAACCAAAGCTACAAGCCACAGGAAAAAAAAAAAAGAAAGTTTCTGTGAGCCAAGTTGAGTTGATTTAAACCAAAACAGTAGAAAGGAATTTAAATAATGTTAATAAACAAGCAGAACACCTTTAAGGCTGCTAAAACTTTGTGTTAAATTTGTTAATATGTATGGCACAAATTATCTAGTATATATTATTTAAACACTTGTACAGCTTTTTTTATATTTTTACAGTTATTATGGGTTGGATAATGATTGTATTCTCATTTGTGCAGAAATTATGATTTCAATGGATAAAAAAATCTAGGAATTAATCTTGTTGATGCTACTAAAATAAATTACCCTAAGTATGCTAGATATATAAGAAAACAATATAAATGCATCTAAATTCAATTATTTAACAAAGGGAATATTGTATTTCATTAGAAAATTGAATCAATTTACTTACATTCATCCTTATCCTTCATAATTTTGGAGATGATAGATTTCTTCCTCTTACACTGTATTGTTATACACAGACAGAAAGAAGAGAATAATCTCTCTTCCATTTTTCAATTCCTGTTTGATTTTTTTTTCAGCTGTGAATGAACTAATTACTAATCAGAACTAGCAGAATAAACCGGGGAGTGGGGAAGTATTCTTATACAGTAGAAAAGGATAATGTTGTTGGAACCTGGCTTAAGACTTCAACAAACGGATGCAGAGGTTTAGCCAGGACTTCGACTCCCTCAGTAGTTTGATTTTCCTCAAAATATAGAGAAAACTTCTATGAATGTTTCTTAATTTTATATAGTTTAATAGATTATAGTAATATTAGAACTAACAAAAATTATTCTGAATTTATTGGAATGCAATCATTTTTAAAAGATTTTTTAAAAGCTAACTTTTAAAAAATTATTTCTGTTCATCACCGCAGTTTATAATGGGTAACTGGAAAGAACTCCAAAGAATATTAAACTCAAGGTACCTAATCCAGTTGTTGGAGAATTCTCTAATTGTTAGAGTCCAATTCAAAGTCTGCTCATGCGAAAACCAGAAGATCGAGCCCAACAAAAGCTAAATGGAGAGAGAGATAAACCAAGTACGAGGAGGACGTGAACTGTGCTCTGATTTCCATACAAGCAAAATCACGGTTTTCTTCGTCCTGAATGAAAATAAGTGAAAGGCATTTTATCTTGGGTTAGAAGAGTGGAATTCGACCACAGTACTGATGCTCATAAAACAGAAATTATTTTAAATCCTCACATTTTATCACGCATTTATCATTATTTAACCCCTCTGAACTCCCCTAAAGTAAGCTGATACAGGCTTAGGCTGTAACTTGTAACTTATGTTTGAAATCCCAAGTCACTGAACTGAAGCAAAACCCCTGGTTCAGAAAAGCACAATATTTTCACACAAAGAAAGCAAAACAAAAAGAACAAATCTCCTTTTGAAATAGACTTGATTATTTGGGTTTGCCGGACTTACCTTTTTTTTCTAAGGGAGACTTAGGGTGCTTAATGTACAAGAATTAAAAAATTGAGGATTTATTATGATACTTCAAGATATCATAAGGGCTTATGCAAACTGGAGTTCCACTTGCAATTGGTCTAGTTCCTTGGAGCTGTTTAAGCTGGAGAGAACTCGTAAGTTTTACAGCCTAGGTTTTTATGAAGCTTATTATCCTAAATGGGTCAATCTGAAAATCACCGTAGTAAGAGCTTGTTATATTTGGCCGGGATCTGCAATTGTTAGGAGTCAGGCCAAAATTCAGTGAAGTCATGGATTTTCGTCAAGTCAGTATAGATTAATACAGACTAGATCTGTCACACTTCAGCTAACAATGACCTTTCTTTCCGTGTATGTGCATTCCCTTTCTGAATTCGATTACCAAGATATCTATTTCTTAAGCCCTACAAAGTACTTTTCTTGGGAAAAATACCTTGCCTGTCAATTTTTCAACCAGTGATTATAAGTAGTCATGGTAAATCCTGCAAACTACAGTGAGACTAATCCTGGGAGAGAAATACCTGTGCAAGTATCAAGAGGACAGGTATCCAATTTTGCCAAAGAAATGCAAGTATATTTAAGTATTTAAATCACAGATGAGTTTTGAAAAAGATGCACCAATAAGTTTAGGGAGTTTCTTTGCATTACTTTTCTTGAGAAACATTTGGGCTAATTTGCACCTGAATTTATCATCACATACAAAATTGCTGCAGTTA
The DNA here is from genome assembly GCA_026546715.1 of Gallinago undulata. Lineage (NCBI taxonomy): Eukaryota > Metazoa > Chordata > Aves > Charadriiformes > Scolopacidae > Gallinago > Gallinago undulata. Next base: position 31,959,991 of record JAOTQQ010000002.1, on the reverse strand, counting down.
AGAAAATTGCTGTTTGATGTATAAAGGGGTGAATTGTTCCTCTGAAAGCAAGATATTATAGGGTTTGGCAGTCGTTATGCTAGGTTTTATGAACTGTGAATGTTCTACAATGTTCTCCTGTACCTAGTGGCCTTGAACTGTTGATACATCTCTGAATGAATCTTGTAAACGGTGGTCCCGGGGGCGCACTCCAATTTTGGAACCTTTGTTGCGGCAAACGAAATAAAGGGTTTGATAATCACGTAACATATAAGCTCGCTGCAGCACGTAAGTTACACCGCTTCTGTTTCTCTAGATTCGCTTCAGGAGTGTTTGGCTGGCAGCGGGCGTACGTGGGAAGGGCTTGTGCATCACACTGCAGGTTATTCGTTGCTAAAAGTGAATCTAAGGACACTATGGAGGTATTTAAGCTGGCATTTTGATTGACTGACTCCACTGAGCCAGACTTTCTTCCGTAATTAGGATGGTTATGTATTTCCTTTTAAAAAAAGTAGTGATACCCGCCTTTTTCAGATTTTATTTTAATGAAGGTAAAGATTTGAATCCACAATAGTGATCAGAGGGCTGGGCCAAGCTGTAAGAAATTCAGCTTCTCTGTCCTCTTCTTCATGAGTGTATTAGGGTCCAGACCATCTGCTTTCGAGGAAGATGCTTTTGCCGCTGGCTCTCATGGTCCTGGGCATGGGGACACTCCACCCGTGCAGCCACAGCTTTGCCAGCATTGCAGAAAGCACATAAAGTATGGGGCTGGGAAAGGATGGAGGCAGAATCTCATTGTCTGATTCATTAATAATAGTATTTGGTGCCTTAAAGCTACAAGAGCTCTTGGGGAACGTCTGGTGTTAAAGGCGATGCCACTCACGTTTAGGCATAACGTTAGAGGTATGCACTGAACTGTCACAGGATGATGGTGGAGCTGGGCTACAAACATTACAGAAAGTTTTACTGCTGAGAAGGTGGGTGCATGCGTGACTTGAGGAGCTGTACTTCTGTGCCCCAGTGCTGACATTTTATTCCTGTCTTGCTTTTTGTGCTCGCGTCCTTTGGCAGGTAATGGCTTTGGCGACCTGCCACGTGCGGAAAGCTGTAATGGAGAAGGAACCTGACCCAAAGCTGCCCATCTTTCAAGCTAGTGATATAAGCAGAAAATCATCCTCTGAAGAGGATCAGGTTTGTTTGTAAATTATCCTCTCCGTGGCAATTCCTAGGGGCTCCACATTGGAGAAGACTAAAAGGCTTAATTAGGACCCGCGGGTGTGACAAATACAAGCAGGTGTGGTGAAAACCCGCAAGTCCGAGGGGACAGAGGAGTCTGTAGGGACCCTGACAACTGCCCTGGAGTGGTTACACCCGCACGGACTGGCAGAAGTCAAAAAAAAAAGAATCACAATGGAGATGTGCTCCATGAATTTAAGCCACCTGCCTCAAGAGTCCCAGTGTGATAGTCACACGTTTTCCTTTTCCTGCAAAATCTCTGCTCTGTCTGTCCGTCCAGCAGATCCAGCTGTGGGCTCTGTGCTTCCACAGCAGCTGCTGAGGCACTAGGGCCAGTTCCTCTCACTCGGATGTTGTAAAATAATTAGTTAACAAGTATGAAACGTGTCAGAGGCAAGACTTCCAAGGGCCTATAAAAGTCTCTTGGAAATGAGTCCCTAAAGCGTGTCTCCTCTGGCTAATTGAGAGGGGGCAGGCAGAGAGCAAGAGGTATAATTTCAGCTCTTAACGTGAGTGCATCCTGTGGAAAAAAAAATCAGATGTCAATAGTAAGGCAACCCTAATTCTGTTGTTTCTCAGCTTTGGAGCATTTGACGTTTTATAAACTTTTATTCCTTACATTTCTTAATCTATAATTTGATGTAATTTTAAGATAAGGCTATTTTTCCACTGACAGTGGGAGAGGTGATGAACTCAGTGTAGCGCAAGCGAAGGAGCTGACACCTCTGGGGAGTCACCCAAGAGCAAGTGACCTTATTAACGAATTTAAGAGTAATGACGCTGGTTCATTGGTGTTCAACAGGCAGCCGGGTGTCAGCAAGGTTGGGGAACTCATGATGTATGCTGTGGAACAGCCTGTTCTTACAGTTTTAAGAGACAGGAGCTGGCAGGCATGTATTTGCCTGCAGGGCTTTCTGCCGGGGCGCTGAGCTCTCTCGGGCTCCCCCCGAACCCCCGGCTCCTCTTCCTGGGAGACTCTTCCCTGCGTGGGGAGAGCCCCCAGTCATGCTCCACCACATTCCAGGAGTGCTGCCCGAGCCCAGAAGAGAAGCTCCTGACAGCCAAAGGTGAGGGCTTTGTTTGGTAAATCAAGGACGTGGGGGAGGCCGCGGAAAAATAGTTGTTTAGCAGTAAGGTCTGTCCTGGAGCATAAAAAATAATATGTGTGTATATATATATATATACACACACACACAGAGTTCATAGAGTGTGGTTTATAAATTTGCATGGTTTAGATCACGTTCTCTTCTTAACATCAAGAAATTCTGTGCAAGCCCAAGCAGCACTGACAAAAGCAGTGTTGCTCTGTAGCTCCTCTGATTGAAGGGGTCATAATTTGCCCTCAATTACCTTTAGGGAAGCACGGATCTAAACTAAATCCTTGGGGCTGACCCTCCTCAGATTTGCAAAAAGCTCAGATGAGCTCTGCCTTCAAATGTGGCTCACAGCTCCCATCTCCCGCTGCAACGGCAGCAACGCACCTTCTGAGTTTCCCTGTGCGTTGGCACTTGGAGAGCTTCAGAAGATTAAAAGTTAATATGATATAAATTTAGGGCCGACATGCTTGCACTGTGAAGGCAGGTTAATCAGCCTCTTAACATCCTGTATTTCCCCTGGCAAGTAATGACATTATGCTTCAATCACATCAACCTTTTTTTAACACTGCCCTCAAGAAAGATTTGGGAAAGATAAACATTTCCTGTAACATTCCCCTCCCCCCCCCCCCCCGACTTGCATCAGCTATATATGATTTATCTTTTAATGTGTTAAGGCCAGCTCAGTGCTCCCTGCCCAAGATAATCTCTCATTGACTCCACCGAGAGATTTTCTCATGGCAAGAACATTAAACAGAACACCGATTTTATTTTACTCTTAATGTGCTTCTAACAAATTTTTTAATTTTATATCTTCTTTTTAATTTTAATTTCTGTCTCAAAGATGTGGGAGAGATAATTTATTGGGATATATTTTCCACTATTGTTTCAGCCCTGCTTCAGCACCTGCCATGGATGATAGATGGCCTGACTACTGGTGTCAATTATGGAAGTGCAAGTATTTCATTAGTCTTTCTAAACCATTGTCAGCCACAAATTACTTAATGGTTCCCATAGTTAATAGAATGTTAACAGTATTATTGTGGCCGGTTAAAGAATGTACAATTGAATGTAGGGCAGGTGTTTGCATCCCAGGTGTGTAATATGCTATGCACTAGTAGATAATAAAATATGCTTTGCTTCTAACTTTATTTATTATGGTGCTCTTTGTCCATAGGCACTGATTTGAGTAGTTTTTGGATGGTAGGATTGCTGATATCAATGATTTTTTCTTCATTCACACCAGCTCTTACAATATTTTCTGCTAACTTCAACTATTCATCCCTTCTCCTACAACGGCATTTTGATAGCAACTTGGTTTAAGAAATTGAAAGCCTGCATAAACCTTGTCTTAATATTGTGGACTGTAGAAGGTAAAAAAGGTAGGACTGTGGAGACAGTCCTAAATTTTGTCATGTATTTGCTAACTTTAAATTCCAGTCTTGAAAATATTTATATTCATGATTACCTTTAGTAACAAAAAAGAACACATGAAATCAGTGCTGCTATTTTTGATATTAAACATGTTTGGAAAATAACATCCTGAATTAGGATGCTATAAAGAAATTAGGTTTCCATTGGTTAAGTTCTTTTATTTTACTCATCATGGTAGTTGTCATAGTTAAATGCTTTAGTTGGAAAATATTTTTTGTTTACTCCTTGAGAAGTTTAGATATTTTCGTATGACTTCTGCATGAGCTTCATTACAAAATGATATGATCAATGTAAAACAGTTCCCCGATGATTTTATGAGGCTTTTGAACCTTTTTCCTCATTATGTGTAGTTACTGGCACGTAACCAATTGCAAGATCAAAAGATAGTTTTGCTTATGGTACGTGTTATGAAGCACAGGGACCTTGTCCTTGTCCTCTTCAATTTTTTGCCAAGATCCTTAGAATTAGCATCTTCCAGCTTATTCCAGCCCTGTTGCTTAAATATTTTCAAAGCTGCAGAGAATCATAGAATCATAGAACAGTTCAATTTGAAAGGGACCTTAAAGATCATCTTGTTCCACCCCCTTGCCCTGGGCAGGGACACCTCCCACCAGACCAAGTTGCTCAAAGCCCCATCCAGCCTGGCTTGAACACCTCCAGGGATGAGGTACCCACAACTTCTCTGGGCTTCCTGGACCAGTGTCTCACCACCCTCACAGGAAAGAATTTCTTCCTAATATCTCATCTAAATCTCCCCTCTTTCAGTTTAAAACCATAACCCCTTTTCCTATCACTCCACTCCTTGATAAAGGGTCCTACCCAGTAGACTGCTTCAGGGTAGACTTTCACTCCTGCTTTCATAAACAAAATGAAGATGCCTCAAAACAATCCTGAATTCCAGTGCCACAGCTGAGCCTGAATCTCCATCCAGGCTGACCAGGTTGCAAAGCCCCACTGTGGAACCAGCCTTGCTACACTGCACTTCTTTGAAGAACATGCCAGGTGACTCTGCACGAAGTCCACTCTCACTTGGATCCATCTGCCCCATTTGTGTTTTATCTGTATTTTGACTGTTCCCACATCCTGCTCTCCTCAGTAGCAGAAGTGGTTGCCCTATCTTGGAAACTATGGGGCCAGGTGCAACTTCTGAAGAACAGCCAGGAAAAGCGAAGCAGACCAACCCTTGGGATCCCTGCCCATCTTGCATTGTCTGCCAGTGTCAGACCTTAATTACAGTGATGGGAATACGGTAACGCAGCAAGGAGAGATCAGTATCGACTAGTTTTAGGTTCAAAAAAAATCACTTTGTCCCTGGGATGGTGGGTTTCCAGGGATGCTCAGGCAAGACTCTGTTTTTCCACAGGTCAGTACCCTCATGCGCGAGGCTCCTCCACAAAGCATTTCTGTCCTGCTCAGTACCAGTCACTTCACATCAACTCTAAATATACTCAGGCGTTGCAAACACAGCCGGTGCAAAGTGGCAGAAGGTATTAAAATCAGGGTTAAAATTGCTGCCGCTTTGTTCAGTTCATTCACAGTCATTCCCACGAAGGAGGTGGTTTCTAGAAACCTTTGTTTTCTGTGCTTGCACTCATTGCTATGCAGACTGAATGCCCCTGCATAAACAATTAATCTGACTTCTTTGCATCAGGCACCCTTTTGATAAATACTGCTGTTGCAACTTGTTTGCACAGGGTGAAGACCTATCGCTTAAAAACATTTCCTTGATATATTTACATATAATTCTGCATTCTCTCGAGACCTGTTGGCAGCATTAAGTTATTCTACAATGTCAGCTGTTACAAGGTTGTGAGTTTCTTGGCTCCTCGGTGTTGCATAGAAACAAAGCACTTGCAGACGCTTTGCCATTTGGCTGCAATGTTGCTTTCCATCTAACAAAAAAAAGCATTTCTTGGATGTCATACGAGCATCAGTATCAGATTTCTGAGCGATTAGACCGGTGGTACAGGTAGATCTAAAACTGTTGCTACTGCTGGTGTGTACTAAACCTTTAGTAAGGCCTTTGATGTTCTACCTGAGTGCTTACAAACTGTTGCCACCTTAGTCTGTCAGCATTTTTGATGTTCCAAAATGTGAAAACGATAACCACATATCATTAGCAACCTGTTGCTGTTCAAAGATAAAAGCCAGGGATGGCAGCAGCGATGTTAATAGCCACACTGTTATCTCAGAGACACGGTAGCCGAGCCGTGCCGTGCACAAGGAATTGTCTTGCCATCCATTAAAATAATTAATCAGCAAAATGGCATGTTAATGAGGACCGTAGAGATGCCTAGATGGGTCCATAAAAATGATCCTTTATGCCTGAGGCCAGATTCTGTTCTCACAAAAAGGAAAATCCAAAGAAATTCTGTTGGCTTCGGGTGCATTATTCTTCCTAAAGCAGCGTGTGAATAAAATCAGAAGCAAGTCCATAAAACTGAGGCAAAGTATAATATGAGTGAATGATTTTTAGAATCATTGTTAGATTCATCTGAGGGAGAACAAAAATGTGGAAACTGTGAAATATTGCAAAAATTAGTTTTGTTAATAAGAAGTAACTTAGATAGGGCTGTGGTTGCAACTAAATCATCTGTCTCTGAAATGTATGCAGGCCTGGACGATAGTTGGGGAAAGAAAAAACCCCTAAATGTTGATAGGAAAGTGCTTGGAAGCAAAGTGCTTAGTAACAATCAGAAGAGATGACAGATTGTATTATTGCACAACAATAAGTCTTCAAGGTATTAGAGATATCAATTTACAGCGCTTTCTATACCGTCATTACCTGCCACAGTCTGACTCTAATCACAGCAATAGAAACCAGGGTAGCTCCATGGGTGTTTGTGACTTTCTCTGAATATTTATGAAGGTTATAAATGAAATCAGGATCTTGCTCTCTGTTCTTAGCCCATCTGTATAACCATGAAGGCCAAATGAAGCTTTTAGTCATTATACTTAATTGGATGAATGGCCTTCAAAGCTGTCAATAAGTGGTGTGTTCACAGTAAGGTAATTAATAACGCTATTTCCTTTTGGAAGACATATCATTAGCCATTATTTCTCGAGATACAACACTGATGTCTTTATTCAAAGAGGTAATTGCAGGTTACCCACCAATTCCCCACCAGTGACATCATCTTTGCAAACTGAATCTCACAATCTGTCACTTTTGAATTCATAATTAGGATATTTTTCTAATGACAAGTGAATGTTATTGAAAGAAATACCTACTTTGTCGTTGCAGGAATAAGCACAACCTTACTGCAGAGTGAGGGGCTTGGAACACAAATAGGGCTTATGAGTTGTTAGACTGAACATCTGGAGCCTTCGGAGCGACCGTGTTGAAGGATCCAGCAAAAGTCACAAAGGCAAACCGGCAGCTGCATCACAGCCAGTGTGTCACCAGCTTTTCTGATGGCATACTTGAACAGACATGCCGAAAAGATCCTCTGCTGCACAATTTATTTGCTAATTCAGAATATTTTATAACGACAAATCAAGAGGTTCTGTTAGACTGCCCCCGTTCAGAAAATATGTACTGTACAGTCTGAATGTCCCTTTTCTCCCCTCTTAATTAGCTAATGTGCTATGCAGAGGAGTTGATTTCTGACCCCATCCTGGGAGGTCAGAAACAAGGATAGCAATGGGATACTTTGGCGCTTTTCATTTGTTCATCCTATTTTAAAATGTATGTGTACAAAGAACAAGAACCCTTCACCAAGAGGTGAACAGCTCTTGCTAGTGTTGTAAAGCTACGTAGGTAAATTATATCTATTTATGTCAGCGTGAAATCCTTATACACAACCGTAGTTCTCAGCTATCTCAGAGAATTACTCCTCTTCTTCTTGCATTAGCCACTCGGGTTTTTCGGTATCGGGGGAGTTTTGTAAAGGTATAAGCAGCAGCATGGTTTATGCGCTGACTTTGATCTGCAGACTTCAAACAAATGCGCTCTGCGAGTATTTGTCACACGCCCAACATCCCGGCAGGAGCTGGAACCCGTTCCATATCCAAACCCGGATATTTTGATTCTGCTTTTATATCCACGCCTTACCGAATAGCAGGAACCTATTGAACATGGTTCCTGCTTCCCCCACCCTCGCTGTTTTGTTGGACGTTGGGTTGCCTTTCAGGCGCATCGTCTTCTTGCCCCTCGGGGCAGCGGTGAGGTGCCCGGGGCTGACCCCATGGACCTGCCCCCAGCCAAATGGGAAACTGGAGAGAACCACTCTGCAGGTACGTCTCGGTCGTTCTCTCGTGGTGGCGAGCCCCTTTGCTTGCTGCTCCTCTGCTGGAGTCATTAGGCAGGCAAGCCCATGCAGTAGCTGCAAGGCAACAACTACGATCTCAAGCGCCGTTTCAGCCGCTTCAGGGTAGTGTCAGGAGCCATTTCATGTTGCCTTTTAGCTCTTAATTCTCTTCTTAAACCGAGTCTTTTGTCTGCACCCAAACTGCATTTGTGTTTTGGAAGTGAGCTGGCCTTCAGCTGACCCTATGTCAACCTGAGTACCCCACAGAATTTGAGGTACCACTGAAGGGTTGCAAAGGACCTCACGTAGGGGGCTAATAGCCTGGGTAATCACCAAGCAAGGCACAATCACCACAATTTGGAACAGCTCCTGAGCAAAAAAAAAAAAAAAAAAGTGTTGATGGCCTTGGCATTCTTGACCCAGGAAAGGAAGGCTATTTCTTCTTTTACCTGTATAGCTTTGCAACACTAGCAAGAGTTGTCAGAAAGCTGTAATGTAGTGGAAACTCTCTGGAGTTTCTTTCTTGGTGGTTTAAAGATATGGTGCTAAGCAGTTTCTTCTGGTAAAATATTTTAAGTAGTGACATAATTTCCTTCAAATAACTATCGTTTTCAAGCCCAATAAAAGTGAGAGCTTTATAGCCTGTATTAAGTCGAACAGCCCTTTGGAGAATGTCTGACATTTTATGAATACTTATTGTCTGGTTTTTCTACCTACTCTTAAATAATGAAATACCTAACACCTGGAAACGTGTAATGATGTCGAGAAGGAAGATCTAACACCTAGTGCTGCCTGGAATATCAGGCATCAGATTTTCTCATTTGTAAACAATATTTTTCTTACAGGGCTTGCAGGTATCAGGAAATCTTTATCTCAAAGGCACTGCAGGAAATGTTCAGACCGTTGGTGGGTGGGTGCACCGTGACTGATGGCAGGCTAAAAAAATTTACCTCCCTGCATTAAAAATTCAGGCCTTGAAAAGACATAGGCAGCGTGGTTGCAAATGGCTCTTGCAGAAGGACAGTGTGAAAGATTACATAAAATTCTCTCATGGGAATGAAGAGATGTGGTATTTCAAATTTAATACAATAAAAATTGAGTTCAGTGTCTGATCTTTTTCTTAGCTGACTATATTTGCTATCTAACTTGCTAGGTTGAAAAGATGACACTTTCCTTCCCCCCAACAATCTCATCTCTCTTTAATCTTGTAGTCTCTCTTTTTTTTTTTCTTGCAAACATCCTAGTGTAGTATTTACCTATTTTACAATCTAGGGAGAATGCTAGTGCATGGCTGCATTTAAAAAGCAGCATTAAAAATACAACTTCTTGATTTATTCAGCAGAAGGAAGGTGGATTTTCCTCTATGCTAATTCCTTGAATGTATGACAAATTGTAACGCACACTTGTAGAACAATTAAGACATAATTATTGAGAAGCGAAATTCTGGCAATAAAACTTCTTTGAATTTTGCATTTTAAATACACAGAGTTGAATCCGGGAAATCTTTCTTTAGTAGAAATACTTGTGTGATAAAAGACAGTTCAATAAATGTCCCTTTATCCAAATGCATTTCCTAGATGATAGGGTAGATAAAATGATCAAGCCCATGAGTGTTTTATTTGCAAGAATAAAGTGAGTGTTGAATGGGGATGGGTTCCCACAGCTGTACAAGGCAGCAGCTACTCGGTAGGGGGATGAGACATGAGGCCAACACATGCACACACACAGAGGAGCTGGGTGCAGATAAGAGGGGGACACATTCCTTTCGGTGGTGCCCCAACGCTCCTTCAGGCACAGCCAGTCGCTGCAGGACTTGTTCTCCCATTTCTACACTGGGACTGGTGAACGTCACAGACAGAGCTCAGGACTGAGACTCTCGTGACGCCTTCTCTTGTGTTTTTGCCCAGCTGAATGTGCAGGATCGCAGTGGGGTTACGGTGCCTGCCCTGAAGAAGGCTTGGCATTTGGGGCAGCTGTGGGAGCTCTTCCAGATTCCTGAAGCAGAGCTTGTCACAGGGCAGTGGAGCACTTGCCATGAAGTGAGTTATTCTGGCATGATGCAATTAATTCTTGATAAAGGACCTCAGGGCTTGTCTTAAAATCAAGGTACAGTAGCATGTAACAAAGCCTTTTACCTGTCAAGGGCTGCTGACAAAACTAAACATTAGGGACCGTGCCCTTCCCTCGCAATCACAAATATCTATTTTGTTGTGCTGCTCCTTTGGCTAAAGAGGCGTGTTTCAGCCCTGCCATTTAAATCGGTAAGAAAATCTTATTCAAACTTATTCAATCTTATTCAAACAGGAGAGGATGTAGGCATTATTGCTCAATAACTCTCACAACTGAAAACATTGGCCCTAAGCACTGACACGAAGCCACCGGGTGGTTGTTTTGCACAATCTCAGCGTGTGCTTGCAGGTGGCTTTGTGCTCCAGCTGCTGTCCTGGGAGGGCAGGCACCACTTGTGTCTTATGTGGCTGTAAACATAACAGCAGAAGGAGTTATTAATGATCATAACCCATAATTGTCAGGTGTTCAGTCCATTGATTATATTAAAGAACCCCTTACAAAGGTGCAAAGCGTGAGCATGTTGCATAATGAAACCATTATGTAATGGATACGTAATTACGCAGTGCACAAATAATGTTAATGACGCTGCCAAATGCTCGCTGTATTAATCACTAGAGGGCAGATTATAATCCGTGCTGGTGCTTTCCTGCTGGCTGCCTGCATCACGAGGAGGCAACAGCTCCCAGGGACTCTCTGGCTGGCAGGCAGGGGGAGGCAGGGAGGTCCCATTGCCACCAGCAGAGGACACAGAGGAGGACTCCCAAGTTCAGTGAGTCTGAGAGATGTTGTGTCCTTCTGTCAAAACAAAAGGGAGCCGTGGAGCACGCTGACTTTTAGTAGAAATCTGGTTTACTGCTGTTTCTCAAGTTACATGAAGGTGATTTTTTTACCATGTTTCAAACTTATGGCAGAGTCCGATCTCCAAGCCAATAATAAGACTGTTTGTGATAGTACAGCTAATTGTATGCAAAATGTTGCAGGATCAAGGCATTTGTGATTATTTTATAAGCTCACTAGTATATACCATGATAACATGCATCATATTCCCCCTTTTTTTTTTTGTCTTTTCAGAATTTATGCAAACATGTATGTTACTGTAAATTTTCCCCGGTAACAATTTAAACTTACTTAGAGTCTGTACTCCACTTCCAAAACATTCAGACTCAGTTTTGGTGTTAGCCTAAAGCCATCCTACCTATCCATATCCAGGACAACCACGGGGGATCTGGCGTGTGCTATTGTACTTCAACAAACTGAAAAAAAAAAAGAAAGAGTTGAATGAAGTTTGAGACCAAGACAGTTCTTGTCTTTTCCTCCAAACCGTGGCATGCTGATAAAATCAGTAACGTTTCAATCCTTTGGATTTTTAAAGTAGAGAGAGACTAAATATAGACATGGAGGCCTCTGGCTCAACCTGCTGACCCTGAACCAAGCGACTGTAGGTTGCACTGACAAGAGCCCCATTGTCCTTTTCATTAATCAAACCCACTGAGCCAGGTAAATCTTTAAACAAGATGAATGGGCAGCATTTTTAAAAAGTAAAATAATTCACTAGGCTTTGGATGTGTTTCTCTTTAATTAGTTTGATGAGCACAAAGTCTGAAGTCTTGTCAAACACCCAGTATTAACTTCTGATGCTGACCTAGAAAAGGAGCGTTGCAGAGGTAAGAGAATGGCCAGGTTAAACTAACTGAATAAGAGATCTTTTCTGTTAAAGCCTTTTGCCAGATGAAAAGAATCATTACCACTATGATACTTCTAATTATACTGTCATTAGGGTAGTACTGCAGGTTCCTACGGTGCATGAAGCTCTCCCGCTTTCAACAACTTGATCCAAAAAGAGTAAAATACAGGTATTAACCCTTTCACAGGAAATACAGCTAAATATTTAGGCAAGCTAAAAGAAGAGAGTTTATTTTGAAGTCCAGTTGTAATATTTCTGAGGTTTCTGGAAAATTCACGAGGTCTTTTTTAAAAAAATTCAAGTAGTAAACAATACTGAAGAATAAAGTACCTGGCCACTGTGCATTCTTGCCAGAGGCCAAAGATAGAGAAAATATGATGTGCGCTTCTCAAGATAGCCAAAAGGGAAAGAAAACATGCTTTATTGATGATCTAATTGTTGCCTGACTGGAAAATGTGAGGTGAAGTTTCTGGCTCTAAGCTGATGTCCAAACCACTGAAAAAGAGCCAAAAGCAGATAATGCACTGGGCTGCAGACAACAGCACAGTTCAAGGTCTCTTTCAACTCATGAAGCAGCTGTTTAATCTATGAAGTGAAAAATACTTCCCTTTTTTTTATAACTTTTAAGTTGCAGATGATGCAATGACATAACTACAAGGCTTTGTCTTTAGTTTGGAGGCCTGGATGTTCAACTCTTGGATCCAAAATGTATCCAAAATCACAAGTATGCTTGCAACTGCAGCCCAAGGTGTAAAAAAAACATGTGCTATTAGATGCTGGCATAAGGCACCTTCCACCTAGTGCTTTAATGCTCCTAGACTTTGGATAGTAGGTCCGGGTTGACCCTTGTCTAAAACTGACTTGGAGGGGTCAACACTTGCTCTGTCCAGTGCAAACAGTGTATTTTCTTCCTGTTTTGGATGGAGTCTAGCTCATACTTCATTCTTCAGGAGCAGAAGGTGGGAGCATAGACTGTTCTGTCAGTGTGGAACAAAATCGCATCATCTTCAACATTTCAAGAGCGGGGGACTTGAATCTTCAGGGTTCCACATGCCCAGAGCTACCAGAACATTAAGTAGGGCTGCAGCTCTGCCCTCAGACTTGGTGAGGTGTCCCCAGGCAGGAGTTTCTTCAGGCGTAGAGCTGGGGTGTGTTTTGGAGATCCAAAATTAGAAGCTGATCATCAAAGGAAAGGGAGAGATGCCTGGAAGAAGGAGACGTGGAGGACCAAATGATGCCTGAGGCAGACGGCGTGAACGCGGGGATGAAATGAGAACCTTCCAGTGGAAGAAACTGAGCAAGGCAGGTAGATCAGAGTAACAGCTACCACAAGAAGCAAAAGCATAAAGGAAAAAGGAGAAAGGGCAGCTGGGAAGAAAGAGAGAAATTTCCACAAAGGGGGAAAAATAATGGTATTCATGTATCCCTGTATTTTGAGGGAATGGCTTTTTTTGTGGTGCTCAGCCAGTGACACTGCAGTACCACAGTACAGCTCGTGGCAGTTTAAAGTGAGGATGTGGCTGTGGAGGTTTTGTGAATCCCAGAAGCTTCTCTTTGATGACTAAGTAGTTATTAGCTCTTTTGAGACCGAGTACCATTTGGATAATTGGTGAGTGGACTGTGACCTGAAGTACTGATAAACTGGAGGGAAATAATTCAAAATTCTTTTCAGTTTTACTCCATATAGCTTTTGTTTCATGTTCACACAACTCAATCTAAAGCATGAATCACTATTTTCATAAGAGAAATCATAATTGGCATAATTTAAAGGAAAAAAAAAAGCAGTGACAATTGCTAATATGGGCACAAATCAATTAATAAAACACCAAACCACATACTGTGGCTGATTTGTTCCTAAAATATTCTCTCTTCTACTTTAATAGGCAAATGTATTTTCTGTTATGGTCAGTCTTTTAAAAAGACAGCAGGATTTATCCCGTCTGCCCCCATACGACACTAAAAGAAAAAGCTCTAGGAAACTCACTCCAGACTTTAATGTGATGATGAGGAAGACTTCCAGTTAGCGGAGGAAGCCACTAAGTTTGTCACTGCTGCGGCTGAGAAGCCTTTCCGAGCTAACAGGAACCCACACTCCTGTTCCTGGAGGATTTCTCACCCCTCCTTTGCAACCCCGTGAGCTGGGCTGTCTGTGTGAATGATCCCTATGGTTTTTTTAGAGAAAAGGAGTGGATTGACAAAGACCTTGGCTTAAAGCAATCCAGCCAGTTCACCTCCTGTAGGCTCACACAAGCAGTTGAGCCCCCAAACCCAAAGGAGTGGTAATAAGCTCCAGCAGGGTAGGTTTAGGCTGAATGTTAGGAAAGAATTTTTCACAGAAAGAGTGGTCGGGCATTGGAAGAGGCTGCCCAGGAGGGGGTTGAGTCACCATCCCTGGATGTGGTTAAGAGTCG
>JAOTQQ010000002.1:31935427-31945733 GCA_026546715.1 Gallinago undulata | reverse complement strand
GGAGGATTTCTCACCCCTCCTTTGCAACCCCATGAGCTGGGCTGTCTGTGTGAATGATCCCTGTTTTTTTTAAAGAAAAGGAGTGGATTGGCAAAGACCTTGGCTTAAAGCAATCCAGCCAGTTCACCTCCTGTAGGCTCACACAAGCAGTTGAGCCCGCAAACCCAAAGGAGTGGTAATAAGCTCCAGCAGGGTAGGTTTAGACTGAACGTTAGGAAAGAATTTTTCACAGAAAGAGTGGTCGGGCATTGGAAGAGGCTACCCAGGGAGGGGGTTGAGTCACCATCCCTGGTTGTGGTTAAGAGTCGTTTAGATGTGGTGTTGGGGGATATGGTGTAGGGGAGAACTTTGTAAAGTAGGGTAGATGGTTGGACTCAATGATCCCAAGGGTCTTTTCCAACCCAAATGATTCTATGATTCTATAACGAGCAGGTTTCTGAGGAGTAGAAGGTGGTGCAGCTGGAGGAGAACACATTGCAATCAAAAATATCTAGGTGCAATAAAAAATTGCTGTATTTTTATCATAAGAGTGTCCAACATAACCCTACATTGTGCATCTCTTGAGGCAGGAGTGGAGAGAGTGACTGGTATGGAGTGCTTTCTGAATTAGCTCATTAGCTCGAGTCTAACCCAGCCTTTAATTTGATCTACCTGGGTCTAACTTAGCCCCTGTCCTCCACTGCTCTCAAACCTTGGGGAGATACACATTTTCATCTGAGCTTTACAGTTCAGCATATGCTTTTGTGGAGGACCATAAAGTGAGATGCTCAGGCCATGTGTCACTTATCCTCACATAGTATCAGGCAGTACTTTAAGAAGGTCTTTTAGAATCAGTTTTTCCTTTTCAACTTGGAGCAGAGTCAGATTATTCTGAAGTGAAGAAACTGGTTGTGGGCAGCCCATCCCATCCCATCCCATCCCCATGCAGAACCCCGCTCTGTAACTCACCGAGG
Source organism: Gallinago undulata (assembly GCA_026546715.1). NCBI lineage: Eukaryota > Metazoa > Chordata > Aves > Charadriiformes > Scolopacidae > Gallinago > Gallinago undulata. Next base: position 31,944,780 of record JAOTQQ010000002.1, on the reverse strand, counting down.
TTCGCTTGTCCCCCTCTGCTCCCCTCCCCTCCCCTCCCCTCCCTGCCGATGGATGTCGATCCCGCTCTGGAATAAAACAGCTGGTGGCTTAGCCAGGCGTCACCATCCCTGGAGAAGGAGGGGAAATCGCAGGTGAGTACTTAAGAAAAGAGCCTGATGAGCAGCACCCTGAGAGCCAGCCTTTTGTTGGCTTTATGTTTATATTTGTTTGTAAAGTGAATTCACGTGAAAACATAAATTTGCAGTTCACCTTAAGCATATTCTGGATGGAAAAGTGCCTCACCGTTAACTGCAGGCATAATAAAATGGCTTAATTCATATCTCTTTTAAAAATCTCTTTTTATCCCTGTTTTTAAATCACTTTGGGCTGCAAAGAATTTTTTTCTGTTTTTTTTTCTTACATTCTCACCAGTGCTCGCCTTTAGTAAACTAATTTCCAAGTAGAGGAACTGTAATACTGCATTCTTCATGAACTGCAAAATTACTTCAATTATTACCTGTCCAGTCATCTATTCTTGTTGAGTTAGTAGGTGGAAAATATTTTACAACTTTCTTCAGAAAATATTCCTCTTTTTCAACACCTGTAGTGTATATAATCTCTCCACAAGATAGGAGTTTAATAAAAAACACTCACATTTTTTGAATTTTTGTATGTGTATAACACCTAATTTGCCGATGCTTATAAATTTTTTTAGGTGATTTTACTCTAATTTTTAAATTAAAAGGAGATATGAAACTTATTTCTGACATAATTAGAAACCTAAAATGTAAGTTTGCTCACTGAAAACTATATCTTGGAGTTCTTTTGCAATACAAGTTAATTAACTGGATTTAGATATTTGCAAGATGATATATTTAATGGGATTACTGCTCATATAATGTTCTCAGTGACTGATTTGGAATCTAAGCTGAGGGAACAGAATACCGAGTTTCCAGCTCTTTGAGAGTTAATGTTGTGTTAAAGAAAAGTACAATTCGAACCTTATTGTCGATGAATAGCGAAGTTATTCTGGTGAAATGGAGCCGGTCCCTACAAGGGGCTGCACGAGGCAGATGCAGGAGCATTCCTGCGAGCGCCGGGGGTACAGATATCCCCACACCTGAACTCCTGGCAAGTTCAAGGCAATTGCGTATCTCATCAAAACATAATGGCCCTTTATTCAGGCCCCGTCTCCCAAGTGGGATCAATTAGATGCTTTGGTCTGCAGGCTTAAAAATAAACACTCTTGTTTTCATTTATATTTAGAATGAAAATGAAGACGTGCGACCGTGGCTTTGCTGCCTGCTCCTGTCATGTTTTGAAACTACTGTTAATTTATTCTTTCAAAATATTGATTGTCTTTTTAATAGAAAAATGGCGAAAGCTAAATGATAACTTGCACTGGGGAAAAATACAGGAGCCCTGACAAGGAATATTTCCACGTGCCAATATACCCCACATTAACGTCTATCTTCTTTTTAAGGCAAATATATTTCTGTGTGTCAATTTGGTTCACTACAATGTTAGAGTTTCACTCCTAGCACAGGCTTTCTCTAATGAATATGATAATTTAAATCTTATGATCAGAGTACTACTTTTAAAAGAAATTTGAACATTTTTTTGTTTAAATGCTATTAAGTGTTTCAATATTAGCTCAGTCAAATAACTATTAGATTGGGGAATTTATATTCTCACTGTAGTGGATGGCTGTGTAGTTCTCCAGTTCTTCTATATTGTAATATTTTTTAAAAGTACTTCATAAGTAAAATGATAATTCATGTTTAACCAGAATAGATTTTTAAAATTTAACCAGTGTTCAAAAGCTCCAGTGAGTTCAAATGTCTTAACATTTTTATTTGTGAGAGTAATTTTCATTTTAAGCTTTGCTAAAATGAAGTCTAAAAGAATTAACTGGATAAGATCATTCGGTTCGCAGTGGTTCGCCAGCACGTGTGCTGGAATGCAGAAGAAAATCCCACAAAGAGGAGGAGACACTTACATTCATGCACCTTCCAAAATCAGAGCTAAAATACCATTGGAAACGATACTGTTGTTTGGGTGTTTTTTTTTTCACCAGTTTTAGCTTTTTTTGTATGACTTATTTTGATTTTAACATAAAAGCCTTGGTTTGGATGAGGTTTTGTGCTCTGATCAGAGGGGTTTAGTGGCACGAATGAGAAACAGAGGGAGCTCACCTGTACGTGCAAAGTCAAGGGAGCTGTCAATCAGAGCTCTGCCAAGGCAACCTTGAAATCTCATGTTTTACATGACTGTTATGTTATAAGTATTTCATTCTAGGTATTTTAGTACTTGAATAAGCTGCTCTTGTTAAGCTAAATTTAGATCTGTTCTGTTTATGAATGCATAAAAATATGTCTATTTTTCATGATTTGTCTGTAGTCAAGAGGACTGTGAAATGTGCCTTACAATGCAGGGCAATCACTAAATAGACCAAAATAGATTAATAGCTTACAGAAACCTCCTAAAATATTCTCAGCTCATGTATTTGTGAAGAGTTTGTGATCTTAGAGGATGATATTCTGTGATTTACCAGTAAAGGAATTTGAATTGTGCCTTTATGTTCTTGTCCTGTAGCATGATGTTCTTTTTTTCTGGCTGGGGCTTTCACTGATGCAAACCCAGATACTGTTTTTCCTGGACCGAACAGGAATGCCACTGGACGAGGGGGAATTCCAGAGCTGAGAAAGAGATTTCTTTCCTCCATTCTTCAATTTACCCCATGCATATTATCACTGGGTGCATCATGGGGAAAAACCGAGCCTTTAACAGCTTCCTTCCAACCGTCAAAGTGACTTTTTGTGAGTTTACAAAGTCGGGTTGCTGTAACATTGGGCTTTCATTTTCAGGTGTCAGAGCAGAGGCTTATGAGTGCTCAGCAATATTGCATGCCCAAGGAGTGGTATTTGCAGTGTCAACGTGAGAGCAGAAGGAAGATTTCGGGCAGGTTGGAGTCAATGGATCAACCGCCATTTGTCAAGGAGTCGAGAACAAGCAGTCGTGGGGCTTCTCTTTTGCTCTCAGTATGTGGAATTAGTGTTCTCTGGGATGAAGTTACAGCCATAGGCACAGATAGCAGGGAGATAACGAACCAATGCTTGGAAAAAGTAGGAGATTTGATCAAGGTATGTCAATGAGCTAGGCCAAGGATGGTACGTCTGATTTAATGATGTCGATACCGGTTGTGCTTGGGAGTTTCTATCAGCTGAGAGCAAGGGCAGATGTTTGTGCAGAGTTATAACAGCAGCAAAAAATATATTACAAATCAGTCCCGTTAATTTGAATAGCCTAGTGTTTAGGAGAAATATAAAATGACATCAGACTGGAGGAATTTTGAAAACACCGTGTACAAGATACGCCCTATCAGAACACATAATTTGTCAGAATTTAAATACTTTGCAAAGTCAGATGTTGCCAGAATGTCTGAAATGTTTTGATGGTATCAAAATATATCTTTTGGAATGAACTGATGACGCTTGTTTGGCTTTTTGATCCAACTTTTAAATATTTTTTTTCTCAGTATTCTCTTCCATTGAAAGTTGAGCTGAAGAGAAGTGTTACAAAATATTTTTGTCTAAATTAGTGTAATTTTTTTTCCATTTATAGAAAGAACAGTAGTTACAAGCTTATCTTGACATGTATTTTGCATCTTCTATCTTACGTCTTCTATCTGCAGATAAGTAAGAAAAATACAGAGTTGCACTATTGAACAGGCAATATCTGAAAGCACCAAAAAAATGTGTTTCTGTATTAGTCAAAGAATAATTTAATTCTGTACTAATAACAATTTAGAAAACACAAAATGAAGCTAGTACCTTTGTGAAATTATCATTCATTACACATATTAATTGACAGTGCACTCCAGGAATTAATTGATATGAGCATGGGATCTGGCAGTTATGGCAGATAGCGATGCTCTTCTCCGAGAAGAGGGAACATGCAGTGCTAGTGCCAGATGACAGCATTCTCGGGCTCCTCGGTGAGCAGAATGAATTGTTTCTCAAATGCATCATTCACCCTCACAAGGAGCTGTTGGAGATTCTTGGATCAGGTCTGAGAGCAGTTAGGTATTCGCCATCTCCATTTCAGCCCAAATACAATGTGCAAATGGAGGAGCTCATTGGGAAAGCATTTGGCAGCCCTGGGCAACCAGCTTTTCCCAAAATGAGAGCCTGTGGAAAGCTGTTTTCATCTTCCCAAGCCACTGGCCTTATGGACTTCAGCAAACAAGTTTCCAAATAATGAATCTGCAGTTCAGTTTCTGGCCAAGGCGAACGAGCACACGTTAACTCATTCAGAAAGGAGATGAAAAGCTCACATTCAGGATGCATTAATCTGAAAACAAGTGTACTTTTGTGTCTGGGGAGTATTATTTTCATTGCCATCAATTTAGAACATAGATAGACTGTGATTCTAGCTTCACTATCAGGTTGCCCCGCAGGCTGAGACCCCTCCCCAGGCCACTCTATTTAATTTAGACTAATCTAAAGCTAAGTGAAACTTTGTACCCTCTCTGATTTCTCCCCGTGATGGGGAACACTCTGATTTCCCCCTCCCTGGTAACCTGCTCGGAGCGGCTGGGGACACGGGGAAGGGGCGGTAGGCAGGAAAGTGACCCCCAGGTGAGGGGAATCATTATTTGTGCCAGCTGACAACCTATTAACAGGTGGCAAAAGTGTTCAAACACTTCTTCCCCAGCAGTTGTTCTGTTAGTTTGAATTTTCCTTCACTTTTACACTGTTCTTTTGAAGGTAGTCTTTGGTACATGCGTTTTTCCATGCGCTGCACGTATCAAGAGAGATAAATCTCCCGTGGAGTAGAATGAAATCCGGTACTTAATGCTGCTCTTACACAGTTCTTGTGCTCCTACATTTGCAGGGAAATTTGATGTGGCAGGAATTGGGGCCTGTATTTTTCATGTTGGTTTGTTGTGTTGGGCTTTTTTTCATGGAACGAAATTCTCTGTCGGCTGAGGGAAGGGGTCGGCAAAACAGGTCTCTGACTCCCGTGGGCACCTGAACTGAGGACAAAATGCATCCCTCGTTCTCAACCTTCTTTTAGAATAATGTAACACCGAAAGGAGAGAAGGGGTCTCTGTGCATGTGTGTGACTTTGCATGGACATGGCTAGTAGATAGGGGAGCCCTCATCTTTACTGGTACTTCCTTGAAGCGCAGCGAGCAGGGTATGGGCATGTCTCATAGTTGCTGCACAGAGTCTGATGACAATAACAAATTTTACACAGTTTGCCATCTTTTTTTCTAGGCATATTTTCATTTATTACAACTGTGCAGCTCAGCGACATCAATATCTACATGAGAATCTGTTTTGGGCAACATCTGATGTCAAGAAGACTTTGGCGGTTTTGCTACGTCATTCCTTCTGGTCCTTTGGAATTTACAGATTCACCCATACTTGAGTACATGAGACCTCACAGAAGTCTCTCTGATAGAGTCTTGCTATCATTTCTGGTAATTGAAGCTGGTTTGTTTGCTTTTTTTTTTTTCTTCTTCTTTTTTTTTTTCTTCCTTTTATTTTCTTCTTCTTTTTTTTTTTCTTTTATTTTTATTTTATTAACCTGCCATGATTTTTTTCTCGAGACGAGCCAAGTGAAGAAAAAAGATTTTGCACGGTGATGGTCCTCAACTGGCAAGCACTCAGCAGGCAAATCAGCAGGTTCCCACACCTAAAGAATCATGTTATCATTCAGTTTGGGCTCTTAACTTCTTATTCAAAGAAGTAGCGAGATGCAACTGTCTGTGACTCAATCTTTTACAGAGCAAAATTTGGCATCTCTGGTCAAAGGCAATGAAAAATTATCTGCACCAGTACTCCGTTTAAATGTGTTAATCAGTAAATTTGAATTGCTTCATCAATAACCAATGAATAAACAAAAGTGAACAGCAATGAAAGCTAGTCTGAGCAGTGCTTGGAACACATCTTAAAACATTACTTATAATGGAAATATTCAGCAGGTTTTGAAAGGTTCTGATAAAGTATCAAAATTTTCCTGAAGTCTTTGACTTCAGTGTTTCCATGGAAAAGGTGTTAGAAGTGATGAAATTATTAAACTTACTAGTTCTGATTGACCTTGAATTTTCATGACCTTACTCTCTTATAATTTCAGCTGGAGAATTTCAGAGAAATTATTTCAAATTTAACAGGTTTCATCAGATTAATGATAGAACTGATGAGCTCCAGATCAAATCTGGAGGATGGAGAGTTCTAGCTTTCAACACTGCAAGGGTGAGATACCAGCTCTCCTGGTGTTTCTGACGATAGTTTCAGAGCAAGTACCTGAGATGCAAATCTCTTGAGGCAGCTTGGATGCAAGGGGCGTTTGCAGTCCAGTCATCTTTTTCTGATGGTTTTTCAGAGACTTTACCTAGACATGCCAGAAGCACAAGTATAACTTGCAGATCAGGAATTTTCTTCTTCCCTTCATCAGTTAGAGGACAAATACAATTTTCATTGTCCTGTCTAATGTAACTGTGGGTCAGTCATCTTGTTGGCCTCATAGATGATTAATTCACCTGTATTTTGTACCTCATTTTGGTCTAAAGACAAAAATCAATTAAATTAGCAGCCATGCTGTTAATTTAAATGAAAAGGGCCTGCTTATGTTTCTCATAAACAATTGTGGGTTTCTGATTCAGAGATGCAATGCCAAAAAATTCAGAAAAAAAAAAAAAAGTCTTTATTTTTTTCTAGTGGCTCACAAAACTTGCATGAACAAGAGTTTTATATGTGTGAAACTGCCAAACTGAAGCCAGGATTGGAACTCTCAAGGGGCTGAATATTGAGCAAAAGAGAGAAATGAAAGAGCTGAGTTACTACACTGAGAAATGTATGTGCTATGCTTACACATTTACCAATGTTCAAAAGATTTTCTGAATGTAGCTGCTCTCTTGAAAATTATCTACATGAGTGTCTGGAGTTGTAACATATCTGCGGGAGCCATTTTAGCCTCTCAGGTAAATTATACAGCACCGCAAAGGAGTTTATAAATGGGTATTTACCCCTTAAAAGGAAACCACTTCGGAGGAGCTCTACCAGCCTACTGGGTGAATAACAAGCTGTTGGCAAACTCTTTGTGTGTAAATGCCCAGGACAGCAAAGCAGCCTTTCTGAAGTAGAGTATTTTTATTACCCTTCATATTTTTTTTCTTTAAAAACCCAAGAAATTATCTCAAAACAATGATAGTGTTGTCACACACAGCAGAGCCAGGAAATTCAAAGTTATGGCTGACGATTCTGGTTCATGCAGCTGACAGCTCTCAGCCTAATCAATCATTTCACCACCACCATCTCAATTATCCGAAATCTTTTATTTCAGTGAGTAATGTGTGCTTAAATTAATCAGGCATGCTGCATTGGCAAATCCTCCTGCGTGTCCTCTCCATTCCTACAGAAGTCAACAAGCAGACATCAAACAGTCTTTCCTGGGGAAAGATTGGCTTCTCCATGGCAGATATCATAAATAGTTCCTCCAACTTCAAGAGAATTAGCTGGGTTTTATAGTGGTGTATTTGCAGAGATTTTGGGCTTTAATCTTGAAATGGAGAGTTCTGCATTGTGGTAAGAAATAACTAGGACTGCTTAACACTTCTCCCATTTCATTTTCCCAGGTGTATCTATTTGATCGGGTTTTCATATTTAAGCATGCAGCATGTGTTTTATGTTGAAAGAAAACCTCATTATTAAAGGATAGTAGAAGAAAACTCGTGTCAGAAACAAAGGAAACAAATATACTTGAATTATACTGTAAAGAGTGTGCACAGAAATGAGACTGTCTAAAAAGTGCATTAAGGGTTGATGAAAACATCGCTGATATCAAAGGAAACTGTTCACGTTGACTTTGGTGAACACTGAATTTGATGCTTGTTTTGCAGACTCCAAAAGATGTCGGGATGGGGCTCTCGCACCTTGGTGACCGTGGAACCAGATCCAGTGGCGGATACGAGCAGTGAGGACACCAGCTGCAGTCCCCATCCCTCTGCCATCCCCAGCACTGCTGTGGCAGGATTCTCCAGGCTGGTTTAAAGACTCAGTGAAATCTATTTTATAACAGACAGACAAGCAGCAACTTCTTCAGAGACCTACTGCGCCGACTCACGGTAACTTCTATGGGCTCTCCCGGTCTGTAACAGGGGCAGTTGGCCTGAACCAAGGTTCACTCTTCTGGGATGTGCTCCAAAGAGGAGCAAATGAGGCTTCCACCTTTCCGTGCCTCCACATTATTTCCCTGTTCCCTCCTCTTCCACTGCCTTCTCTCTGGGGGTCAAGATGACACCTGAACCTTCTCTAATCGCGGCCTATCTCGTTCCAAACGGACAGTTATGTGTTGTTTCTGTATTCTTCCTATCTATCCTTTCTACTTTTCTTTCAGGTGACTCTATTTGTTGCTATCACGTGTTTTTTTCCCATAAATATTCTCTTTCAGCTCTTGATACCTCTTTTTGTTACCAGAGTCATACATTGTGCCCCTTCTCACAGTAATCTCGTGACCCTCAGGTAATATACAGTACTAAAGTAGATGACGTCCCTTCTCTTTCCTCGGCCAGCACCTAGTTTCCAGCCCTGATAACATTATGTGTCTGGGGTCAAGTTAAGAGGAGTTCCACAGAAAAAATATTTCTTTCTCTTTGGTAATTTAAGATTGAGATTGGGAGCCAAGGGTACAATACTTCAGGAATAGCTCTCCATGTAACAAATCCAGTTTGAAGTAACCTTCTAGCATTTTGTCAGAGATTCAAAAGCATGCTGAAAGGGTGAAAATGATGCTTCTACAAGCAGTGTCTTAAAATACAAACAGTTGATTTGGTTTGGGTTTTTTTCTTTAATTTGTTGTCAGCATGGCGTGCAACGGTGCAAATAAATGGAAACTGAGTTTGGTGGCTGAATGGTAGGACACCACTTCTTGCATTCAATACTATTGAAGTTAAAACCCAGACGCAAAGTAAAAGGGAAAGGTCTGAAGCTCACCATCTCATGTCTACAAACATCAGAGCTCCCTTGAGGGTGGAATTTTCACCACCTGAGAAACCTGAAATTTCAAAACTCAGTCGCATCATTGAAATTCTAGTGTCCGGTGAAAGAGATCCCTATTCCTTCAGTTAAAGGAACTCGGGTCCTTCTGTTAAAAATGCCTATGCTGTCATTGCTACCTCTTTTTCCTGTACAGAGGACCTGCTTATCAAGTCCTTTTATCTGGATCAATGGTGACTGAGAGAGAGCAGTATTTATGACTTAAAAATCAATAATATATAATTTACCTATATAGAATCATAGAATCATTTCGGTTGGAAAAGACCCTTGGGATCATCGAGTCCAACCATCTACCCTACTCTACAAAG
>JAOTQQ010000002.1:31915499-31935327 GCA_026546715.1 Gallinago undulata | reverse complement strand
CAAGTAGTTGTAGAGAGTGATGAGGTCTCCCTTCAGCCTCCTCTTCCTCAAACTAAACAGCCCCAGCTCCTTCAACCGCTCTTCATACGATTTGTTTTCCAGGCCCTTCACCAGCTTCGTGAAAAAAAAATTATGCAAAAAAAAATTAAATTTGTCTCATAAGGGATAATTCATGGAGAAAAACATGCTTCTTTTCATGACATGCAACAGCTTGAAAAGCTTGAGAGGCTACTTGGCTCCCTGCCATTCTACAACCCAAATGTGTGGTCCTACCAGCTCTCCATCAGACTTTGTGTCCAAAGTCATTTTCTTTCACCATGACATAAAACTTGTGCTCCATGCAAACAAAAGGACTTTTGCCAGTCATACCATTAGAGGATTGTCCCCCTGTACCTTTACATCTACTTTACTATTTTAAATAATTCAAAAGTTTAGATCTATCCAAGGGAAAATTTAACTTAAAAGTCCAAAAAAACAGCCTTAAATAGTTTAATAGAAGTATACAGATTTTTTTAAAGTTAAATAATATATTTTACCATTTTTAGCTAAAATGCCAGCTGTTGTAATGAAATAGGACAGTGGCAGTTACATTAGGAAAACCTCTTTCTTAGCTGTCGTACCCATCAAGCTGTTACCACGGTGCCAGCCAGCGCTGTCATGACAGCTCCAAGTGGAAGATGCACCAATGTGTCACAACTGGTGGTGTGTTAGTAAATACCATATGCCTGTTATTTTTGATTTCCTGAGAAGGTCTAAGGGGAAGGAAAGTATTTGATGGAAATGATGTTTAGTCCTGAACTTAGCTTCACATTGTGGAAGAATGAAAATTAAAACTCACCTAAACATAGAAGGAAATGCAACCAATCACAACCGAAGGATTAGTAAAAAGTGTTTAAAATATTATATGAATGTTTTAATTACACAGAAAAAAATATAAAATGCCCAGTAATTACAGTATATTGATTCCATTTTTTTTCTTGAAATGCTAAAACTATTTCAACACACACAGAATCAATAAACATAATTAAAATATGAGCTCATCAAAACAGTAATTAAATGTACTTAACAGCTTTTGTGGCTTTTCTCCATATGGTTACTGTGGGAGTGTGAATCTGGCTTGCTAGATAAATGTAACAAAATAAAGTGAAAGCCTGGGAAAAGATTACTGTGGTATCATAAGCAAATACAATAAAGTCTAGCTCTATAATAAGTTCCAATAAATCAAAAAGTTGACAAAGGAAGCAGTGTTTACAATTATTAGAGAGAAATTCTGGATGTTTTATATTTTTATGGGATTAACACTATCATGGACTTAATATAGAAGCCAAATCGAATCTTTCTTCCATCATTAAAGCAGTACTACTAGAAGGCTCTCTGTTCGGTGAAAGACATTTGGGCTTGCTGGTGTTGGTGACAAATCACTTGACAGCTGTCATTCAGGGGGCCATTCAGCTCAAGGACCTAATACAGCTGCTTGGAGCTGCCCTTCGGAGCAGCAAATCTCTCTTCAGCGATTAGATAAAGCAGCGTGACTGCCAAGCAGAAAGTAAATTAGGTGCTTAAAGCGGGGTGTGAGAATACCCCTTCTCCCTGCCTCCTCCCTGGGTGTGTGTGCGGTGTCATGAATAATACAGAAAAATCAAGGGACGGACGATGCTTTGAAAAAAAAAAAAAAGGACAAAAAAAAAAAAAAGAAGAAGAAAAAAAGAAGAAAAAAAAAGAAAAAAAAAAGAAAAAAAAAAGAAGAGATGAATGACTGGAACTGATTTCTTCAGAAATCACCATGGGCACCTCTGGGCTGTACATATCCTTCTCCTCCTCCGCTGCCTTTTCTGGACCCCTCGCCATCTCCCTCTGCCACGTCTTCCAAGACCCTTGGGAATTACACCGTTTAAATGCCATTTTTGCATCGCTGCCCTGACAGGCCCGTGCAGATCACATGCAGGGCCTGTATCTTACCCGTTGCCTGGAGGTAAAAAAGTTTGCAGAGGTGTAAAGGGAAGCCTTACCAGCCTGTTCTCCCTTGACTAAACCGACATTGTCACTGATTTAATAAGAAGACACAAAAGTAATCAAGGTAAATATTGCGTGGCAAAAAAAAAATTAGAAGTGTGCAGATGTGGTGACACACCCTGTCTTTAATTTAAAAAAAAAAAAAAAGAGAGATAAATGTATTTTTTAAATGTATTTTTTTAGTGCCCAATGCACATGCAGTAGGGATTGCACTGGCTGTATAAGAAAGTTATTGCTGCCTCATGTTGTTCCTCAGCATCTCTTGATCTGAAAAAAAACAGGTGCATTTCAAAACGTGACACAAATAGCAGTGTATTGCAGTGATAGTCACAATTTTCCCAGTAGCTTATGGCCACCAGTGTACCTCATACTTTAGTGTTTTAAAAATTAGAACATTCATTTTAAAAGCTTTGCTTAAATCCACCCACAAATCCCTAAAGCCAACTAAACCCAGAGAAAGGAATAAGACAACATATTACAATTTCTTACACATTTTTCCAAAAACAATCACCAGAGCTTTTTCTCGCCCAGATCAGGCCTCACCCTATGATGAATACTCTTCTCCATCACCCCATAGGCTGAGAAAAAAAAATGCTTTAAGATTGTGAAGCAGAGCAAAAAGGCAAATAATTCCTTTAAGTCAGTAAGTGCTTTAAGAAACAGCAAGATTTGGTAGGTAAATAGGTGTTGCTAAGGGGAGAATCCTGTTACGGTTGTAAATACCCTGTCTCTCCCTTCCTCCTAGAAAAAGGCCCTCCCAGAGAACAGGAACCCCTTCAGCAGAACTGAATCCCAATCCCATTTTTTAGTATTAGTGCACTTTGGGGCTTGTGTGTTTGTTGCTTTCAGTCCTTTCTTTCCACCATGTCACTATTTACAGATGTTAAAAAAAACCTCTTTTTTTTTTTCTTGAAAGGATTCATGTTTTTTTTTTCCTTGTTCTTGAAAGCATGTAATCTTTCTATAAATAGGACCTAGTCCATAGCTCCTGAAATTCCAATTCCACTGACCTTTTTAAAGCTTTATGTAGGACTTAAATTGTGGGAGGACAGTTAGTGTTATTCCCTAGTGAGAGAATTACGTTGTATTAAATTCCTTTACTTTTATCACATGAGCTAATGAAAAGGCCACTTTTTTTTTCCCCCAAGGTAGCTAATTGCTCTAAAGGTGCAGGTAGAAATACACAGTTCTTATCCCAGAAGTGTTTACACAAAACCAAAATCCTATTATCAGAATAAAGCCCTGTCTATTGACTGCTGTTTGAAAATTAGTCAATATATTTCTGTCTTTACCCAACTTTAGAAAATTTGAGCTAGTATTTTACACCTGAGAAACGGGGTACAATAATCTGTTACTGGGCCTTGTTATTAATTGTTTCCTGCTTTTTACTGAAGTAGCATCCTATTGCCTCTTCTGGATGGTGCTACGAATTTATTAGACTCTGCATCCAGTTTCCTCATCTTGTATTATGTTGCCAAGTAGGAGACAAAATGTCTAGTAATTAAGGCTGCTTTTAAGGTTGAAGATGGCCTTTTAAAAGGCCAAGATTGAAATGGAAGATTGAAGACAAAAATATCTTTAACGAAAATAATCAAAAGGGAAAAAAAAATAAAAGGTTTATTTTAGACTTGGCCTGAATATTGAATTACAATTGATTTAAAATATTCAGCAGGCAATAATAGCTAGGAAACAAATATCTGGCAAATTAGGCACTGAAATCTGTAGCAGGGGGTTTCATCACTCTTAGAAATAAGTTTTGCAGGCGCGTTGATTATTTTTTTTTTTTCTGAATCAGGCAGCAACATATAAGGCTGTTTTGTCTCACTAGTGTCTGTTGTCATAGGGAAATCTGTTCAGTGGTCTGGGCTGTCTGAGTGTGTATGAACACATAGTAAATTTAAGTTTAGGAAGTTAAAAGTTAATTTTAAAAAAACCAAACAACTGTGGTATATCACTGTTTTGTGAGAGGGACACAGCAAGATAGGGCCAATATACCACATTTAGCCATTCATAATTCTGTTTAATTTTGCTCAGCCCCAATGACATGGGCTGTGGATGATGCTTATTTGCAAATATTATGGGTTCCCAGTAAGTTTTTCTGATGTCTGCAGGACCAACCAGAGGGAAGATTTTGGGACATCCTTGGCTGCCTTTTTGTTGCTACCATTGACATCGGTAGGGTTGTCTGCCAACAGTGTGCTACGCTGAATTAGACCAGGTTTTAGAAGTTTTAATTCAGGTATCATCTCATGATCCCACTTGTAAGGTAATTTCTTCGGTAGGGCTACATCTCTTCTGTTGATGTTTTGGTTTGTTCCTGCAGGGATGCATCTTCCTGGTAGTTAAGACCAGGCATGAACGGGGCTGCTGAGCCCCTGTTTTTATGGAGCACTGAGGCACACCTATTATCAGTATTTTTTCATAACAAGCTGAAATGATGTGTTCAGATTCTGTAATACTGCAATGATTTCCTGGTTAGAAATGCCAAAGTGAAGTTTTTGATGCTTCCTAATTAGGAGGTTTTACACATTTTCCATTAAATAATTTGACAGTACAGGTTGTTAGAGACAAAATGGTTAACTGTGATGTCTTTCATAGGACAATATCATTTAGTACCTGACTTCTGTCTGTCTCTCAGTGGTGATGGTGACTGGCATAAACCTTGAAACAAAAGGTTTAAATATAAATAAAGTTTGTGTAGAGCTTAAGGCGGCCGTTGCAGAAGATAGAAATGGTGGGGAACAGTAGCTAATACTGGGATAGGAAGGATGCAGATGCAACTTTTCTGTGGGGGAATGGAAGTTTTTACAGTTCACTGCTGACTTTTTAGGCCCATTTCATATTTTCCGAGGGTCCGAAGAGAACCTGATTAGGCATTTCCAAGCCCGATGTCTTATAGCAAAATATGTATTCTGGTTTTGAAACATTGATTTGTTTTATTTTCTCTGAAAAACTGAAACCCGACTCTTTTTAAATCTGGCATATAGGTAAGAAAAAAATGAAAACCAGCTGCCTATTTTAGAGAGGGGGAAAAAATAATAACATAGCAATAAGTCTATGATATTTGGAAAAAGTGTAGTGAGCATGTATAGTACATTAATGTCTTATGAATTTGAGCACACACACATAGCCAAACGCAGGCCCAAATTTTGAACCTGGACCTCTCACTGCAGACCCTGCTTTCCCCAACCTCTACACAAACGTGTGCTCCTCCATGCTTGGCTGGTCCCATTGGCTTCAAAGACACTACTCATGGGAGTAAAGTTACTCATGCATTTAAGTGCTTGCTGGATTCGGGCCAAAAGCTTAATCTTTTCCATTTAAAACCCTTTTCCTAAACTGATAACAGTCTTCAAGTTTTCAGTATCATGTGCAGCAGTTTAAATAATGTAGAACCAAAAAGGGGGGGGGAAAGTGAAATAACAGTATTGTAATTTAAGAAGTATCGTGAGATAAACAGCATAGCACAGGCCTGGTTTTATTAGTGGTAAGTAGTTATCTGCAAGGCTGCTGTGTGTTGCTGCACTGAAGGCAATTCATGTCTCTCAATTTCTGAAAAAGAAGGCAGGGAGGACGGGCAGCTCTAAAAAGGCAGGTACAGAGTAAAGCAAAGTGTAAAAGATCATATTATATCTGAATTGACAGAGAGTAAACACAAATTGACAGAGAGTAAACACAACTCTTGGAACTCAGTACAACAGGGCAAAAAAAATTCATGGAAAGGGTAGAGATTTTTTGGCAACAAAATCATAAATTTGCTTTTGATTGTTGGGCTTTTTTAAATTGCTTTGATTTTCCATCAATGGTGGAGGCTTCCAGTCTTGTCCAGTTCTTGCACTAGTGTCCCTATAATTTTACCCTCCTTTGTATTGTAGATGAGCTCTGCATGATTCTGCTCTGCATGATTCTGCTAACCTCTCTCCCATGAGGTCCTAAAAAGGGTATTACATATGCAAGATGACGTTCCATTTTCAGGAAGGTGTTTGGTTTGGTATCATTATTTATATAAATGCTCTTCCCATGCATGTTAGAGTAGGTAAAATCAAAGAAATGTGCTTTACACCTGGAAAGAAAAATATGTAGGGTTTATATGGTATTTATTTCCTTCGTCTTGACTGGCCCTTCATGAACCAAGATGTGAACGGAGCTGCTCTCTGTGGTACAGGTAAGGTTTGATTAGGAGTTGATAAGTTCTTAAGGAGTGGGATTGCTGATAACCTCATCCTGCAGCTTCCAAAGATCTTTCAGACCCACCAGGCTGCTTCTACCTATGGACAAAGACCATGAATTTTCCTAGACATTTTCTTTGAGTCTAGAGAAGGAGAGATTTGATGGGCTCGCAGAAATTGATCTTAGTAGTAGTCGGAGCTGGAGTTTCATAAGGACTGATGGCTTTTTGCCCAGAAATGCTTCACTGATGTAGCCCAGACAGGGACTTTTCCCAAGGGAAAAAGAGAAGGAGCAAACAGTGGGGGAGGAGATTGAGAAGAAAAGATGAGAAAAAATCTAGTCCTTTTTTTTGAGAATCAAATTGTATGTCTGGTTTTTCCTCAAGGAGAAGAGAAAGAAAGTAAACAATGAAAGTAAGATGCTAGCCAACATCAATTTAAGAGCAATTTTTCAATTTTAGCATCATTATTTATCAGCATTAAAAATAATGAAACATCTTTGGGGGAAAAGAACTTGAGTAGGTACCTTTTGAACATGTATGAGAATGAGCTGTATGAGAATATTCAAGTCTATAAAGTACAATACTGATATCTCATCTCTTAAAGATACATGTGTGTTATCGTGCTGCATAGTTTTCAAGTAGATTAACTGACTTATTCTTGCACAGTCACACCCTGAAGTATCATGTTAAAAAATATGTGGCTGAGCAGCTCCTCTCTGAAAAAATACGGAGTTAGTGGTCTCTGAGGATGGGTAGTACAAGCAGCTTTGTGAGGAAAAATGTGGTTAAGAGAGACCATGGAGGTGGGAATTTTCACGGTCACAGTGAAGGAATGGAAGAAAATCCCAGCAGAGCAGGCGTGGTGGAAATAGTCTCTGGGGAAAAATTTTAACATTTAAATGTGCTGTGTTACTGCACAAGCCAAAGTGAATTTAAGTCAGCAATATCTCTGCTAGGTTTGGTATCAGACTTGCTTGCATAAGGGAGAAGAGTGCTGAGATCTTGTGATATCCCAAAGGTGTTAGAAAAGGGAAACAATTGGTATAAATATAGAAATTCAACACCAGAAACAAAATACTGACCTAATCAGTGAAACGAGCATCAAAATCAGTCTTCATGCTAAAGCTTTAAGGGTCTGGCATATCAAATAAAGCATGAATATCTTCAGGAATATGCCAGAAGCTAATTGGTTTAAGAAATCTGGCTGTATATAGAGACCATTACTCATAGATATCACGTTTTTCTGTTGCACAAATTATCTACAGTGCTCATGCTGTCTGCTCAAGGAAAAGTTTATTTTCATTCAGTCTTTTCTTTCCCCCTGACCTCAAAGGACTAATTAACAAAGTATTAGCATGTTTCTAAAATATGACTGAATTCATCTTCTTAAGAAAATGTACTGAAGAATGTACCCTATTATTAGAAATGACAGGATGTATATAGGGCCATATGTTTTCAAAGGGTTTTCTGTCAGTGTTAATCAAAACGTTGGGGAACTTATGAACATACTGAGCAGCACGTCAACCATATGGATAATATCTTCCCTTTAATAGTGAGAATTTGAATTAATAATAAACACTGGAGAGTAACCTAAAATGAGACAGAAACAATAATATTAAGACCCGCATAAGCATAATATCACATCATCCTGAAGACTCCCGAGTATTTAAAAAAAATCCTATTGTGTGCTAAATCCTGGTCGTGGAACTACATTCATTAATTTTTCTTAGTTTAGCTTGGAAAGGTAACTCCGAAGATGCAGTTTATTTTTACTGGGTTTCGTACAGGACCGAGTTTGGCTCGTGTAGCACGCTGCAGCACGCACCAGCACCACGCGCCTGTCTGACTGGTAGGGGTGCGCTCATTATCACACTCTATTTGTTATCAAAAAGGCATTGGGATGTTTGTTTGGTGACACACACATACGTGCACAAATCGTTGCACGGGCTATGCAAGCAGCTGCAGGAAGAAAACTGTTTCTAAGTTTGCTAATCTGAAAAATGGATCAAGACTTCTTTACTTCGAAGAAACCTCCAAGGGTTCAACTTCACAAACTTACCTGCTTTTACAGATTATGAACTTGCTGAACTAAATATTGTGCTTGAGGGAAAATTACTGTTGTGAGTGCAGCTGCATCCTACTGCATCAAAAATGCAAACATTGTGGTTGTTCAGCACAGTAAGAAGCCCTGCCTTTGTCCTCACAGTTGCCTGGAAGCACACAACCACGTACATTACAACTCCCTTCCAAACCAAGCCCCTTCGACCAAAGGCAGCTCTGAGCCAGGACCAGACCAGGGCTCAATTCCCTGCTCTGCTAGATGGGAATTCTCCCCCCTGATATAGGAATTGGGTACTTGCCCCTTGGCATTGCCCAGAGCTGCCAGGGGCCACTGAAGAGATGAACTGCTCTAGTGGAGGTGTCCCTGCCCAGGGCAGGGGGGTTGGAACTCAATGATCTTTAAGGTCCCTTCCAACCCAAACCATTCTGTGATTCTATGATTCTAATTGTGTTACCAAAAGACACCAGGAGGGTTTAAGCCTGTTGCCTCTCCACCTCCAGACCCCCCAGCCTTGGTCCCTGGCCCCCAGCTGCCTCCAGAAGTTACACAGCTGGCGATGGGACTGCAGTCCTTCTCACCGCCCAATCTCAACTGGGAGGGTTTTATTTTCACTGATACTGGTCCTGGTTTATTTTCTCCTTAGTTAAATACATTTAGACATTTGACTACTCGCATTGAGACATAAAGCCTTGAGCTGCTGATAAGCACAATCCAGCCTCGGCAGGGTGAAAACCTGAATCTTCTAACAGAGATAGGGAGAAGAGGAAATACAGCTTTAAGTCTTTGAAGCTATAAATTGAGATCTCCCTATTATATAGAAATGGTTTTTATTGGTAACTCTCCATCTGCATCACTTCCCAGCTTAGGAGTATTTTCCTCTGACTTTTCTTTTTTATTTTCCTCTTGAGTCCATTCCTGCTTTCCAACTTCCTTTTCTGATGCTGGTTGAAAAGCAAAATATTACGGATAGCACCTGCTGACTGGTAGATGATTGTCTTGCACCTGCTCTTACCTTTGCTTTTGGAGCAGCCACAGAGGACCCCGTGACAAGGAGCAGAATCCATCCCTCCCTTCCCCTCTGTGTTATTCCATCAGCTCCTGGATTTTTTTTGCCAGTACTTATTCTGATACTCAATAGTCTGTGACTCTCCTGGAGAGCCCAGGGGAGTTTCTCCTGCACCTGGGAATCAGTATCCACCTGCAATTTATTGGTAGAAAATATATATCAGCTTTCATTTTTTCCCTCATTTCAGATGAAGATTAAGAACCAGGATCCCTGCACATGATGTGCCAAAAGTCTGCGTTTCACTATGAAACTTCCATTGCTGACCTCTGAGAAGTGGAGGAAACGCAACCCCAAATCCACCTGCTGAGGACACCAACCCTGCAGGGTGTAGCTGATGTAATTCCAAAGCTGGTTCACAGGGCACCTTCCCA
The DNA here is from genome assembly GCA_026546715.1 of Gallinago undulata. Taxonomy (NCBI): domain Eukaryota; kingdom Metazoa; phylum Chordata; class Aves; order Charadriiformes; family Scolopacidae; genus Gallinago; species Gallinago undulata. The sequence continues at coordinate 31,925,644 of JAOTQQ010000002.1, read as the reverse complement.
CCACACTGTGGCCCAGCCACCTGCCCAGCGCTTGAGAGCCACCTGCAGCAATGCTGTTCTCCTTATGGCCAAAGTTTTCAACTTCCCAGGCCCCTTCTGTTCCCAGCTTCTCCCTTTTTCTTATACACTCCTCTTCACCAAAACATCATGGACTAGAACTTCTCCCTCTGGAGGAGAAACATTTTCCTCCTCCAGATGATCCATTTCTTTCAGAAAATGTCTCCACTAAAGTTTTAGTTGTGAGGCACAAATTTTGAAAGTCTTTCTTCTATCTTTAGAAGACACCTGTCTGGGTCTTCTGCTTATCTTCTGCAGCAAGCACAGTCGGTGGCATCGTCTGAAGGCTGTCCTGAGGCCAGGTCAGCATCCCTGCTTGGTAGGAGCCTTCAGCTGGTCTCACCAGGCTGCACCAAGATTGGTGGAGTTTCTGTACAGACATCTCATGCATCTTCACATCTTCCTGTTCTTTGGTGTGTCCCACGAGTCCTTAAATACTTTAAATACTTTACTTCTGTCACACAAGCTATGAGAAAAGTCCCCAAACTGGCATGTTGCTCCCATCAGCCTTCTGTCAAGCAGATGTTCAGCTACAGGAGCGTTGCACGACGCATTGTACTGATGTGAAACTAATTCCTCTTGCCTCCAAATCACAAGAGGAGGTGTTAAAACCTAAATAAATAAATAAAATATAGCCACTAGTCAAAAGAGAGAAGGAGCCGGGGGGAGGAAACGTGCTTGTTAAAACTGCCAGGCACCCTGGCAATTAGTCTCACAATGGCATAATCCTGATGAGCTTCCACATCTCCTATTACATTTGGTACGTAGTGTTTGTTAGCATTTTACTCCATCTGCTTCTATACAATCTCCATCAGCTGAAGGAGGATATGGTTACTCCAGTCATTAAATGTTGATGTCCTCTGTTGCTTCTGGTAGGTGTCTGTTAAGTTAACCGTTACTTTTCCTCCTCACTCTTGGAGGTGCTTTTTCCCCTGCTAGCACCCAGGCATTTGTTAATGATAAAATTACTCCTCTTTTCACTAAGATGTTGACAACGGTGTGATTTGCAAGTTCAGTAAAATATGGTTCATTAGTCTTCAGTGAACTTTTCCTGAATGGAATAAACAAAATTTTTTTTCCCAGTATGATATTCAAATTGTTAAATGCATTAATTTCTGGGATTTACTGATCAACTATTCCTCATTAGAAGGGATATCTCTTGTTTTCAGACCAAACCTACTCTTATTCTTCTAAAAGGAAATAATATGCTTTCATTTTCATTAAAGCTAGTTAGTAATAGATTTAAGTGGATAAATATATTTGACATTCTTTGCCTTTCCATTTCTCTTTTGCCAGCAATGCCAAACAGACTGTGAAAAAGAGAATTAATTCATTATCCCAAGATATTCATGAAGTTCTCTAAGCTTCTGATTCTTGGACTGCAGGTCATTAGCAATCATTAATTTTTAAAGCTACGGATGACGTCCTCTGAAGCAGATATCATATGAAATAAACACATCTATTAATGTGGTAGTAGGATGAAGCTTGGGAAGATGTAAGTGTATGGAAAAGCAGAATTTTAGCTATGCAAAGACCTTGAGTATAAACTGAGGCAGTGCTTGGCTTTAGGCAGTTATACCACGGCATGGCATAACACAGGGTATGAGGATTCTAAAAACCTACACGGTGGTCTTCTGCATCCTTCTTCTTCTGCACTCCAAGCAGCCATGAAGAGGTAATTAACATTTATACAGCTTTTGTCCAGTCACACCATGGTCAATGTGTTTGGGTGTAGAACATTTTGAGGTTTTCCTTTTTCCTTCCTAACAAATGCACTCAGCCCTCCCCATTTAAGAGTTAAACACGGCTGGACTACCCCAATAATGACTTTCCTTTGGAAGTTTCCATATAATGATTAACACATATTATTATGTAGTGATCCTAACCTAAGAAAAGATATGAGAGCTCAGGATTGTCTGAATGCCAACCAGAGTATCTGTGTTAATAGTCAAACCATATGTCCTCCTAGAAGTATGATGTTGATTGTGACCTCAGAAGAAATCAGGCCTGCTTATGGCAAATATATGGAATTGATTAAATGAATAAATAACCCTATTATTTAGTTTTGCATAAAAATATGTGGGACCCAGGTCAAAGATAATCCCTAATTTTTCTATGCATAATAGATTCCAAAATGTAAACATTACCAGTAGCATGAACCAGACTAGATGCTTTAAGTCAACAGTCAAAGGTGCGAGTGTAAACTCAGAAATATTGATAATGTTTGTGAATAACTTCAGACTAAATTATACTGAAGTTCCCAAGCTGGTATGAGTGCTTCTGTTGTTTTAATACTCCAGTGTCTGTCATATGTACGAGTTCAAAGATTGACCACAGTTTTCATATTGAAAGTTTCTTTTTAATATTTGGCACCTCTGTTTTATTTCAGAACCTCAGCTTCTGTGCCAGAATAGCAGAATTTATTGAGGCACTGAAGTATATTTTCCTTCAGCCCCTAACCAGGCACTCTGTATTTTCTGATCACGATCCTTTCCATCCCTGATTTTCTTTATTTTTGAGCTTTGGTGCAGACATTCTGAGCCACACAGATGAGAGTCTGCAGATCTGATATTTCTGCCTCTGAACAACACCGCGCAGGAAGGAAGGTCCTGCTCATATGGGCTCACAGAGCGGGACTGGGGACAGCAGGGGTACAGGAGGTTAAAGCACCCTCTTAAAAAATAGCAGTATAAATTAGTATCTTGTCTGATAACACAGGCCAGGCATAGTGACAAGCTGCCTGTTGTGGGTTGCATTGCATTTGTTTGTATTTTGCTCCAATTACGAGTAAATCATGAAACTTTGATTTTTCTATGAGAGATTTTCAGTCCAAATCTCCACTTCTCAGATTAATTATGAGTGCAATAGGTGTAAGACTGGCAGAGCACCTACAAATTATCCTGCTTGGGAGATTTTTGTTGCCAAGCCATGCATGCTGCCAGTGGCCTTCAACCCCACTGCACTCTACTGAATCTGAGACACCAATCCAAACCTCCCAGCTATGCGTAATGGTCTCAAACCCAACCCTCACGCTGCAATGATGAGGTTCAGGTTGGAATTCTGAACGGAACAGCTCTTCCCAGTTGGATCTCTTGCCTGCTGAATGCACAGGTGTGAAAAGAGAGTGCTGCACCTGGCAAGGCACAGGACGCAGACCTTATCTAATGATGCACAGGCTCATGATTCATGGTTGTATGGAATGCAACCCAACATGCCTGTGATATGGGAGGGATCCAAAGTCCACCAAAACCACTGGGAGTCTCCCCGTTGTCTTTGAGTGGCTTTTAGATCAGCTCCGTAATATACAGGACTATCTCCCATCACGAAGGCAGAACATAGGAGCTGGCAGAGGTCAAGGCCATCACTCACGTACTGCTAACAGAAGTAAATCCAACTCGTAGGCACAATGCGATGTAAAACCTCGCTTAACTGGGTGAGAAGGGACTAGGAGCAGCTTCACCCCCCAATAAATTTGAATTTAAGAAATGTTAAGAAGTTGCTGTATGGAAAAGTTCCTCCTAGCAAATGATAGTGAACATTAGAATGGATGTTCAAGAATTTGGACTGGCTGATGAATAGTTATTTTTGTTATTTAGCAGTTTCTTTAAATTTATTGTTTAAATATGATTTCATTTCTGTCTCCATCCAGCACAATTTCAGGCAATACTTTTAAACTATAATTTAAGACATGCAAATATAATAATTATTTTCAGTAGATGTTTGGGTTGTTTTATTTTATGTAATTCTCTAATTAACATAGTCATCCTGTAGGTTCTGTAGGTACCCAGAGTTTAGTTTTTGCAGTGTGTCCTAGGAAATTATGGTATGCTCTGATTTGGATTATATATTTACAGTTCACCAAAATGTGCACTCTGTGCTTTACAGACAAAAGGAGAAAAAAAAAAAAAAGAAAAAAAAAAGAAGACAAGAATCCAGGGATTCTTTTGGGGAATCTCTTTGGATTCCCAAATTCTCTTTGGGAAATTTTTCCTATCAGCAAAAATAAGCACTGCTTTGATAAATTTATTCAGCCACTCCTCCGCCAAAGGTAGGACGTACACTTCCATGGTACCTACATAAATACAATTTGTGAGTGTGAAATACAGCCCAGTGTGCAGGAGAGATGGAGGAGACCCGAAACCCGCTGAAGGTAATGAGAGAATGTAACATGTCATGAGTTTAACCCACTGCCTGGTGCATTTAGAGCCTGTTTGTCGCCATTCCAGTACAGAGGAGTGAATGTGGAAGTTATGGGTTTGGTGTTAGGTGATCTCTGGTGGGGAGAGGGGGGTCAGCGATCCCAGGTGAGACCACTTAAAGTCCTACAGGGAAGGAGATGCGGCAGGAAGTCACCTTTTTTGTTTGTTTTCCTTTTTTTCAGAGGTCAGCAAGCCTGAAGGGATCACATCGCCTTGAAGCCATTGCAAGGACACGAAAGGCAGCTGGAAACATAACTCAGGCCCCTCAGCAAGCACCTGGCTGGGGAACAAACTGCAGTCTTTCCCTCACCCAGAGGAGACTGCGAGAAGCCCAGTAAGTGACCTCTTCAGCAAAGATTTGCACTGGCTTCCCCTCTCCCCACGTATCACTCAACGCTACATACACACCCTTGTTCCCACCACCCCTTGTCTGTGTCATCGGACCTGCCGTCTAACCTCATGTTTTAACTCTGCCAGGGCTTTCAGGGGGAAGCCAGCATGCAGGGATGGTGTGAGATCACAGGGTGTTGGCTGCTTCTCTGCTGGTTCCCCGTGTGGACGCTCTCAGTCCGTGTTCAGGGACTGAATCCAGCAGTTTCAAAGCCGAGTGTGATGCCTTGTGTGTCAGTGGGCACCTAAGGGCTTGGTGAAGGGACATTAGTCTGCACCCAGGAAAAGTAATTACCTTTTTGTACAGAAGAGGAGCCCTCAATAACATCCCCTCAGTTACACAGAAGTTAGAACCCTGCCTCACCTGCCTTTTTAAGCAGACAGCCTAGAAAACAGGGCTATGGATGAGTGGAGTCTTTCTTTATCATCAGAGAGTCATTGCTTGAAGCAAATTTTGTCTGTCTGGTTCCATAGCATACCTGGGAGTTGCCCACATATAACTCATCTATTGCTCTCAGCCCCAGTGAATACATTTAAAATGTTGAGCAAACGGACTGGAATGACTCCATATGAGTCTGGAAACTTCTGTTGCTTCCAGTTATTTATTTTTTTGGAGGCAATCTTTAACTTGAGAGCTAAATTACTGCCTTACATAATAGCTTATTGTGCAAAGAGACAGTTTCTCCAAAAGAAATTGTGATGGGACAGTAAAAGGTCTTTGTTATAAATAGGCTTTTCTAGGTGGGATGTTGTAATATCCAGTATAATAGAGAAAAAAGCCATTAATTGCATTCTTTGTTGTATTATCCTGCATATAAATCACCAATGCTCCAAACAAAATGATTTAGAAGTTAAGAATAGTTCTAATCAATAATTTACTACATTAATGCAGACTTAATCCTTTAAAGTAATGTCTTAAAGACCTTTGAACAATCCATGCAGTATCCTGTCTTAACAGCCATTCTGCACAGAGGACAAAACCCCGCTGCTGTAACCTCCATATCCTTTGCTCAGCTGCCAGACACCTCTGCTTAGAGAGCGCTGGAACTTCTGGAGATGATGAAGGTGAGCAACCAGCCCCCAGCACCCCTTCTGAGCACCCCAGGGCTGCCAAACACCTGCACAATTTCTGGGGCGTTTGACCCCTTGCCACGGAGAAGGTTGAACATCCAGGCTACCCCTCCGTGATGGCAAGGAGGAATATATTTGTTGCAAGTTAAATGAGATCTTAATATGACATTCAGAGTTGTCTCTGCGGGTGTCTGGAGGAGGGAGTGTGCTTGGCACTGGTAAGAAGGGAAAGGTAGTTTATTTGACTGAGCTCCCCATAGCGGGGGGTAGAAGGTGGAGGCACCAGCCATCGCTGCCTCAGAGCTGCACTGTCTTCAATATGCAATTATACCATCCTTAAAGGTAAATAGAAGGTTTGTGTGCGAGAAATATTTCTGTAAAATAGTTTGCAGCTGAAAAGATAACACTATTCCCTGCCTCCTCCTTGGCTGTACAATTTTAATTATGTCAGGGAATCTCTCCTATTTTATATTCCATATATATTTATGGAATAAGCTGTTGGCAAATAGGACATTATTTCAAGTAATTTAATGTATTTATTAAAAGAGATTACAAATCTATCCAGGCTATAGTCATTGCACTTAGGGCAACTATTATGGCTATATTATTGTTCCATTTATTTCAAAATATCTTTGGCAAGGACTGCTCCTTCATGAACAATGTGAGAAAGAGACTCTCTGTCTGATGATCTGCCCTTCTGCGTGGCAGAGGGTTCTGCTGTCCCCTTTTCCCTCCTAGCCCCATCCAGATAAGCACCAGCCGCGGGTTCAGAGGAGGGCCGGGGCAAAGAGGAAGAGCCTGATACATCCTGGCTTGATTATTTCATTTGTGCTACCCAATTTTTGCTCATAGCAGAACGGAGATACCGAGACAGACCCAAAGACATAGTCACAAGAAGCTGCAGAGCTGCTGACGAACATGGAGGTCCCTGTACATCCCCTGAGGTCTGATGGAGGAATCCAAGGATGCCAAAAGTGGTCCCTTCAGCAGTGCCAGTTTTCATCCCCACGTTCAACCAGAGGAGTCTCTTAGAGATTCTCCTTCACAACAGAGGTACAATCCACCCCAAACATGATTGACTCTTGTCACTGGTGAAAAACTTGGTGAATTTTTTACAGCAGGATGGTGGCTGCAGAGGCCACATGTTTACCTGCTTGTACTCAGATCCTTGTTCCTTGGGTGTGGGTGTCCTTGAACTTCCTTTGAACGGTCTGCAAAAGATGATGAAGGAAGACCAGGCTTGTCAGTGGGTTTCACTTCACAAAGAGTCTGAAAAACATCTGGCTCCGCAAAACAAGAAAGACAGAGAGCTGCTGTGCACACACAGTTGCAGAGCTACAGCAAGAGCAGTGGGACTAGAAAACCTTGTATGAGTAGGAGCAAAATCCAACGTGTTGTAGAATATGACCAAAACTCATCCCAGCTGATTCAGGGGATGGGGGAACTAGGGTCTGCATGCAGTCACTGAGTCACTGCCCCCCCCCCCTCCACACACACACAGGATGGAGAGGAGAGGAGGGCAGAGTCAGAGATGGTTGTCACCCTGTGCCACATGGACTCTTGCTCCAGCCCCAACTGGGGATCTGCCACTAGCAATGGGCTACAAAGCCCATTGCACTACCATACCCAGGACCAATGAGCCTAAATAGAAGGGCTAGTCTGCATTCATCATTATTATTGTTGTCATTATTGTTGATATTATTATTTCTGCAGCTTTTCTACTCTGTTGATGAAAACAGAGTTGTCGTTCCTAACAGGCAGCCCCCACATAGCAACTTACATGAAGTGTCGTAAAGCTGCTCCTACACCTAAGGGTACCTCACCGGTGACACAAGCACTTTCACCTGCAAAGAGGTAAAAGAGGGGACTGTGTTCACCATTAAACAAGTGCAAAATATTCTTCAGACTCTGAACCTGAAGCGAACCTAGAGCGTTCAAAAACCAAAGGATGGATGTGTCCAGCATCTCTCGTGTCTCTAGAGCAGCTCCCAAAGTGTCCCATGCTGAAATGCAATTACTGCCAATGTCTAAGGTATCATTTGCTGCTTTTCAATCAGTATCTAGAGCTTTCTAGTATTTTTCACAAGTTTGACAAGGTATGGTCAAATACATAACTGCATGTGATATGTTTATTTAGTGCAATAGATTCTGGGCTAATAAGTTCATCAATTGGTACATGTCTTAAGAAAGGCATGGGTTAAGTAAACCCCACACGTGTGAGATTAACAGATCCCGCTGTTCCGAGCACCTCTGTGCCTTTCTCCAGGCTCCCTGTGCTCATCACAGCCTCTCTGAAATCCTTGCTCTCTCAGAGGACACGGCCCCAGCCCTGGGACCGCTTACAGACCCTCTCCATGCACCGCTCCGTTGGTTGCACTGGAAGAGCCAAGGTCATAAAATTAAACGTCTTTATAACTGTTAGTAGGATTAGAGCTATAATAATATTTTGGGTGCTTCCTGCCTTCCTGAACTGCTGCCACTGCTGCTTGCTTGACATAACGTAACCCATAACATATTTTATAGGTTTCCAACCTTTGAGCCGGATGGATTAGAAAGGAGGTTAATTATGCATAAGATAGAAAGATTTATGTAAATATAAACCCAATATAATGTATTATTTACATACAGCCTGTACTTACTCTAAGTAACTTCTAGAGACATCTTGGCTGTCACGAACAGCTCACACCTTGTTTCTGAATCTTAGTCCAGAAAAGAGAGGAGGATTCTGGATACTTTAAATTGCTGCCCATATTTTCTAGACTAGAGCATATTTGTATAAGAACATAACTCAGCACAACTTAACACAGATGGACAACAAACAGGATAAATCTCTATCATTTATTACATTTGCCTAGCGATCAAAGGTGTCTAACTAGACATTTTTCCTCATTGGTTGTTTGCATTAGATATGCAAATCTTCTTTCTTCCAGAGCCATTTCCGAATATATTTGCAAGGCTATTGATGTCCATTACTTCACTTAAATATAGATCAGAAATACTGACAAATATTTTCATTCAAAGAGTTTGATCATTTTCAGATTACTCTCCATGCTAGTAATTAACCTCAGTCAACACCCTTCCATAGCACTTTCAAACACAGTTCCTAGCAAACATAAAGTTTCATAAATATGTACTAAATAACCTTAAAGCCCTTTATGAATAATTATGAGTTTTTAAGTTTTTGTGAATCTGCATATTAATTCCCTTCCATAAATAATACATGAAGCAAAAATCCAGCTTGTTTGGTGTCTGGGGACAGAGGAAGAAAAGGAGGGGATAATTATCAGTTTAATGTGGGAAAATACTTAACCTAAAAGATTATCTTCAAAACTGATGACTCCATAGGTTTGTGTATATGTGTGTATAAACACACGTATATAAAAAAATATTTTTAAAGATGCGTACGGCTGCAGACACAGTTGAGTTGTGCATCCAGTCTGAGAGAATGCTTTCATTTGAAGCATGTTACTCCTCTGCCTCTGCTGTGCCATGCTGAGCTCTTTAAGTGAAAAGCAGTGTGATGAGCTTAGCCTCCATATAGTCCCTCTTTCTATCAATGCACGTTCCCCCAAAGGTAGAAAATTAATGAGAGGCTGCTGACTAAAATTACTGCATTTCGCCTTCTGTGGGACATTGTGGATTTAAAAGATAAGAGAGAGTGCAGCAAGTCCAGAAACAATTTCATTTCCTTAATCCCTTAAGTGCCTCGGGAGGAGCAGCCCATGTCCAGCAAAGGTGATGCTACACCAGCTTTTGCACGCCTGGTGCACGTCATCCGAGCACGGTACCTCGGCGCCTCGCGTGCTCTGCTTCTCCCCTCGGGATGGAAGACATCCAACGGAAAGATGGAGAGGGAATGATGTATGGCTGGATGGTCTTAGAGTGACGCTGCCTGGATGCACGCTGACAATAATGGGAAACGTAAGGGGTGTGCAGAGCCAGCTCTGCGCCGGAGCAGTGCGTGGGGTTTTCAGGAAGACTTTACAGCAAAAAAAAAAAGCTATTTTCCTATCAAATGTTATTTCCACGTAACCAAATAGAAACTATTATTTTCAAAACCAGAACCCAAGAAGCCCTTACATGTTTGCTTTTGTCACAGGACTGTAACAGTGTATATTTGGTAGAATTGTATTGATTACTGCATCTTTTATAGACAGAGTGGTTTAAGAATATCAACATAGCAAGATTTGTCAGATAAAGTGCAGCAGATGTGCTTGGAAAACACATACAGATTTCAGGCAGCTGAAATAGAGTTTGTGTGTGTGAAACCCTGTCTGTACCTCCCTGCCAGCTATTTATAGTTTGTAGAATACTGCAAAAGAAAATTATCACATTCAAATTTTACAATTTTGAATCATAGAATGGTTTGGGTTGGAAGGGACCTTAAAGATCATCAAGTTCCAACCCCCTGCCCTGGGCAGGGACACC
>JAOTQQ010000002.1:31831588-31911383 GCA_026546715.1 Gallinago undulata | reverse complement strand
GGTGGGAGGTGTCCCTGCCCAGGGCAGGGGGTTGGAACTTGATGATCTTTAAGGTCCCTTCCAACCCAAACCATTCTGTGAATCTGTGTTAAAGAGAAAAAAGCCTTCCCTGCCCCTACCCCTCCCCGTGCACACGCAAAGGGAAAACAGAGAGGCCAGTGCAAGTGATAAGGGAAAGGTGGACATGACACTTCTGTGACTTCAGAGAGCTGAAGGAGGTGGGAATGTACGTGGAGGTGGCTCAGGTCTCGGAGGAATCACAGAGAGCAGGCAGGGGTGGGGTGGGATGGGGGCTGTGCAGCCCAGCTCCTCTTCAAATAACCAAAGCTGAAGCCAATGTGGGGCCACTCCTGAAGCATCCCCTCCAGTCCAGCCCTGGTTTCACTGCCTGCAGTAGCAGAGTGGCAGCTATAGATATTTTTTTCTTCTCCCTTGACATCAGACAGAAAGAGCCGGCTTTTGCGTGGGGGCGGGAGAGGGGACGAGGCAGAGAGAGAGAAGAGGGAAAAAAAAAATAAGCAGAAGTAATTTATTCGGGATCTTTGAGAGGATAATAGCCAATTATTTGTTTATAACACTGGTTAAATTTTCATTAGGCAGATTAATGGAATATCATGTACTGTCAACATTGGACTGAGGGGTGGTCTGTAAGAGATAAACGGGCAAACAGTCGATGTGTCTCCCTGAGTAAATTAGTTTTTGCTTTCCTGTTTTTCATATGAAAATGGAAAGGTGGACAAGGTGGTGCATTTTAAAACAGGTCTCAAGATGGGCCAAATCAGTTAAATATGAAAGCAATTCCGGTAATAAATACATTATAATAACTTAGCATCGTGCCTATCATTTTGATTTCATGAAAGTCTGGGATAATGTAGATTTTTAACCTGCTCTCTTAATACACATTTCCTCTTCCTGAACTTCAACGTTTCTTGCTGTGAGGTGAAAGCATATTACTTTTTTTTGCCTGATTTTTCTGTGTAATCTGTTCAGTATTACAGCTGGTAAGTGCTAGAGGCTCACAGCTCTTTCTTGTGAATTCTGGTATTATCATACTGGATAGCATGAGCAGTCCCCTCTAAGTACTGTATTATCAGCATCAGAACCCCTGAGTGGTTATGGTTGCATATCGTCCTCTTTTGAAGTCAGAGTATTTCTCAACGTATTAGCCTGGGATTTTCAGACAAGCCATGCAGAGGCAGAAACCCAAATTTCTGTGGGAGTCAGGCCCATAAGTCCACTTAACCTCTTAGAAAAAATCTCAGGACATTCTACAGAAGAGCAAAGCCGAGGCGAGGGTCTCATCAGCCTCATCACCTTAATTTGACCGGTGCTGTGCAGGCAGGTGGAGAAGAGAAGTCCTCTCCAGCAAACACACAGCTCCTAAATCACAACAGGTTTAAAACAACCCCAAGACTTTTCATTCAGACTTGACCACTAAAACTTGCAGGGCATAAAAATCCCCTCTTGCTATTAGGAATGGCAAAGTATTTATTCCTGATGACACATTATTGTCACAGTGCCACAGAGGTTTCCATTTACAGACACCACTTGGTGACATTTGCTCATTTAGGTCACAAGTCTGCTCAGTTTTGAGGCTGCATAATCCTTCCAAGAATAATATTCATTCTTATGCTTCTTAAAATTGCAATTTTAATAACCATCTCTACCATAATGATGTGATATTTTGTTTACAAAATCCCCAAGTACTTACATAACTTGTTAATAAAAATTCTTAGACATGGTGAGGGGACAGCTCATACTTCTCACATGCTACCTGACCTCATCAGAACATCTGTAAAGGAAACAGAGCTGAGAATTAAGTACCTCTGCATGGCATTGGTCTAAAACAATATTCCTTGGGTTTGTTGGTGCAGCCTTCTTAAAAGTCCTGCTCTTGTGTGATCATAGTCTTACCTTTGGAAGTCAATTTTCTCTGTTTTCATCAAGCAGGAGGCTCACTGAGCTCTTCTTCTGCCATGCAACATGGAACCTTGCCAGATGTCAACAGAAGGAGCAGCGGCAGCCTGGCTCCAGGCCATGCCAGGGTCTTCATACTGATCTCGAGGCACAAGGAATTCTTAAATTCTCCTGATTCTTAAATTCATTTATCTTCTAAATATTGTATTGCAGACATTTTTTTTTCCATGTTGCAGGTGTTTATTGATACGTATAAGGTCATTCACAACACATATAAGGTGTTTCTCATCCATAAATGGTCCCTACAGGCTTGATAGCTTTAACCATGGTTTATCCTCTCCCTGCAAACGTATCAGTCCAGAGAGGCAGGGACCCCACCACACACAAGTGGTCAGGTGTGTGTTCAGAAATCAGTTTGAAATCAACCTGAAATATCAACAGCTGCCCATAAACACCGGACATTGAGTTACCTGTATGACAAAAAGATACAGCTGTTGTCTTTGACGAAATTCTGTTTAGAAAACAACCAAGGTTTTAGCTGAGATTCTTAAGTCAGATTTACTTGTATGGACCCAGTTGCCCTGGTCCTGCAGATATATGCTGTATGGAAATGGCTTTCTTTTTCAACAGGGACAAAGGTAAAAAATGAGATGTATTCAGGAATTTTGTTTTTAAAAATGTTTCATTTTTAAGGCAATGGAATGAACATTTTAAAACATTCCATTTTGATTACGTCAGACTGTTGCAATAAGAGCAGACATATTTAAAAAATTCTCAGAGGAATTGAATTGAATCAAAATGAAACCAGAACGGCTAGTGAAACATTCCTCTTGAATATAAACCTGTTTTTATCAAAATCAAGGCATTCCTGAACAAAACCCAATGTTTTATGATAGGAAAGTCTCTGTGAAAACAAATATCAGCAAATATTACTGAATTGTTGGGTACACGGTGCTGAAAACATGCACTACTGAGAAGTGGGTTTTTTTCTGATGTGACCAGTCCCACTGTGATAACCTGCCCCACTGTGATAACCTGCTCATTACAAATTATTCTGTTTCCCTTTAACCAGTTTAAATCTTGCCTACTTCCTTGAAGAAGCCCTTAATTGCACCTGTGTCTAAGTGATGTAAATGAGATCAGAACAGATCCCTGACAGCAATGCCATATGAACTTCACCAAGTGCCATTGTGAAGTTTATTTTATAGTTTCCATTCTATTTTTGATGGAAAATTGTTGCTGTGATGCAGGATCTATACTGGCATCTTTAAGGAGTTAAACTGTTTGCTAGCAAAGTTATGGATGTCTGTAATGAATGGGATTATCTGCACTACTCATCAGTGCAGAAAGAATAGCACTAATAATGCAAGTAAATTCTCATCTTGCAGATGTTTTTCTGTTTCATCTTGGAAGAGAATCTGTTCACTCATAAATCTTGCTTTGGTTAAAAAAAAATAAAAACAAAGAAAGAATTAGCATTCTAGCAAGTCCTCTCCACGGAATGACATTCATCATTTTCAATGTAAACGGAATGTTGCAAGAACTGATAGGCTCTATTTTTCTTGTACGACTTTAAATGATATGAGAATTTTGGAGGGGGAAAAAAAGAGAATTAGTTTGTACTTGATTTCAAATGCTGTGAAGTAGGAAGTCCATCCTGCAAACAGTTCCTGACAAGCATGGTAACAACTAGCAAAGGTGTTACTCCAAAACTGCCAGCAGCAGTTTTGCTATAGTGCCACTGAATAAAAATATTCACTAAGAAAGGAATTAATTCTCTCCCTATATTCATCCAGAGATCCTCCATTTGTGTGAATGGAAGATAGATGTGCATACATGGACGTATCTTTTTTCCTAACAAATTGTCCATATGATAAGCTCGTAAGGGTTTTGTGGAATATTTATATGTCCCTTGCTTGCTGTGAGCCAGACTTCTCTCACAAGAGATATAATTAGCAAAAGCATCAAAGCAGACATATTTTTAGCAAGTATCCTTCATTTCCACAGCATTCTTGCAGAACCCTCCATTCTGGGGGAAAAAAAAAAAAAAAAAAAAAAGGAAAAAAAATCCCACCAATAAGGACGAGGCAAAATGTGAGATTCAATTTGTGCACACAGATATCTGCCATTTCAGAGGATGGCACGTTTCCTCTTCCCTAAATGAACAGGTCTGCTTTCACTGAGGAACTAATGAAGTCTGACCCTCTATTAACTATAAAAGGAGCCTCAGTTTAGCTGGGTTTTTTAATCATGTTAATGCAATTTATCTACCGCATAGGGAGACTAATCTCCCCAGTTCAATACGTTACTTAAAATGAGGTGGTCTCTATACCATTTTGGGATTAGTAAATCTACCAGAGACTTGCCTTTTTCCTGGGATGTAATTTTTTCTTTTCAGGCCATCCTCATTAGTGCCCCTTACCTGCAGTACTCAAAATAACCATCAACAAACTGTATGCAAGCGGAGGCTTTTGAAGGAGACTAAATCAGTTAGGCTCCCAAATCCCATCAAAGGACAGTTGTGCTTGGTCCCTCATCAATCTTAAATCCCTTTGGAAATCCCGACATTAATTCATGCTAAGGGATCAAATATGTCCTATAAAGCAAGGGGTTCAGTGGCTGCTCTGTTAGCGGAACAGAAAGAATAAAGTCACTCTCTGGTGACTCCCCAAAATACCTTCCCTCGGAACTGGCCTCGTGAGATCTCCTGGCGTGCTATCATACATTAGTTTCCGTTAAAACAACTAATAACATCCTGAGACTCACAGATATGATCTCTGCTTCCAGTTATATTCAAGCCTCCGACGGCAAAATTTGGCCAACTCAGTTTTAAATACAACACCTAGGATGTTAACAAAATATGTTTCACGTGGCTGGTAAAGTGGCTGCTTTTTATTTCAAAGCCATTGACTTCAAAGGCTGCTCGGATTGTGTGTGTGTGTGCGTGTTTTCTTTTAAAAATCTTCATACTGTTTCTGTCTTTTTTTCTCACTATCAAATAGATCATTACATTTTCAACACTTAAGGACAAAAATTCTTCTCTCAGATCTGCACGGCAGATCTTGACAGTAATATTCAGCTCTTCCCCACATGCAGGGAACTCCTGTTGACATCAAGGAGAGAAACAGAGACATGTGCAGGTAGGTCTGAGTAGAAGAGACCCTCCAGCCGTGGTCTGGTGGGAAATCTGACCCACGTTTTCCAAGTACCCCAGTGCCTTGGGATGTTGGTGCCCAGTTTCCCCTACATTCCAGCAGCTGACGTTAAGGAGCCATTGAACACCCATTTTCTGTACCATCTGCACTCAGAATTTCAGATACAGTGTCCGGGGCCATTTTGACACCCCCTCACATTCACCTGCAGGTTATTCCCTTGCTGCCAGGGTTATTTCTGATAAACAGCAGATTTGATTACCCTCATCACCCACTTAGTTGGCCGTGCATTTAGGAATAACCTCCTGTTTTTGCTTGTCTGTCTTAGCACTGCCTTCTGCACTGCATGTTTGCTGTCAACCTTGGCATCGGTAAGTTTATGTTTGCATTGTGTTTATTCTTGTCCCACAAACTCATTAATAACATGAACTCCGTAGCAAAGTGTCAGTCGATGGCCAAGGGAGGGGATGTTTATCTGTTTATTGGGTTTGGTTGGGCTTTACTTCATCTTTGTTAATGTTAATAAAGTATTTGTGAAACAGAAGGAGCTTGGACAGATGGCTGCTTATGACAGTTCAACGTGCCAGGAGGTTGGTGCTGCTCTCCACTAACATGTAAGGCTTTATATTTCTCGTTTGACTTTTACCTTGAATATATTCTCAGAAATTTTCTAAGCATCTTCTTTTTCCATCTCTTTGAACAATCAGAACAAATCCGATGCCAAAAAAGGCCAAGTATGAAAAGGAACGTCTCGGCCATGTTAAAATGTCTTCCCAAAAACCCCAGCTACCACAGAGGAGGATCAGCCATTTAATGGGCACATGTTAAAAAAAAAAAAGAACACCACCAACAAAAAAAAAAACCCATTAGGATAAATTTTTTCCTTCACTTCTCATTTCACTATTTCATTCTGTATGTTTAATCAATAGCAAAAGGAGGATGAATAAGTTAAATAAGGCAAATAAGACTGTAGTTAAATTAACTAGTTGTATGATAAATTCTTTGCTCTAGCTATTTTAGTCATGTGGGAGTGTTTGTGTGTGTTATGAAATATTTTATTTATATAAATGTACATGTTGTCAAATAGAGCAGCCTAAAGGGAATCTTACTGTGAGCAAAATTCAGACCAAGATCCAGAATGATGGAGAATCAGTCCTTAAATAAGCAACCAGAGGCTTTTTCCTGGTGCAAACATTTCTCAGAAATACCATAGCTCATCTTGTAAAGGGCTTTTGTGGAGAATAATTGTACAGAACATTGCCTTCAGTACCATCATCTCTCTTTGCAGCCACCCCCTCATGATGGGTTTGTCCATGGTCTCCTGTGATCGTGGAGGGGAGAACAGAGCAGAGCACACTCATGAGAAAGTTCATCAGAAGCTGTCCTCCAGTGAACACAAAAACCCTCTCTGAAGCTTTGCAACAATCACTCCTCAGCAACAGCTTGACGCCAGAGCCACTGTCCCCTCAATAGAAGTGAAGATCTCAGAGTATGGGCCTTCAGCTTTGCCCACCGGTCAGAGGACATATCAAAGGAAAAATATTACTGTACTGCCTGCAGCCCCCCAAAGCCCAGAGCCAAAGCGGAAAGGAAAGAAGGGGACTTGAGACACAGCCAATGCTGACTTATCACCCCTGTTCAGTCTCATAGTTGAAGCTTCTGTGTTAGATGTTTAATTGCACTGATTTCTCCCTACAGTCAGCCACAGGCTGATCTTCAGATCACCATCGATGATGGTGGCCTGAATAGAAAAAATAACATCTTTTCAACCTTTGCCATAGCAGACAGTGAAGTGAGAGGAATAGGATTCAATCTGTTACATTGCTTTTGGCCCAGCTCAGAAAAAAAAAAAAAAATTATCACAATCTGTCAAGTCCTTATATTAATATTTATGTAAACAGAGGGAGGAAACTCATTATGTGTGATTCAACCATATAAGATGAAGGTCTTTTTCCGACTTTTTGCTGCATAATGGGAAGATTCATGTTAACTTCTGACCTTCCAAAAGTGTCTGAAGGGCATATCTGACCCTCAGCAATGA
The DNA here is from genome assembly GCA_026546715.1 of Gallinago undulata. Classification (NCBI taxonomy): domain Eukaryota; kingdom Metazoa; phylum Chordata; class Aves; order Charadriiformes; family Scolopacidae; genus Gallinago; species Gallinago undulata. Next base: position 31,904,273 of record JAOTQQ010000002.1, on the reverse strand, counting down.
AGATATTTTCCCAAACTTGCCAAATTATGGATAAAAAAGAAATCTATTCCTGTGCTGCAAAGTAATGTAAGTCTTTCAACAGAGACTAGCTTGAGTTTCAAGTTTTTAATGATGCCTGATGATGTATTTACACAGAAACTTTCAAAATAGTAGCAGCAAGAAAACCCTGACCTGATGGATTTCTCTTCTAAATTAAGAGAAATGTTGGAATGGAACCTCTGTCTTTACCTATATTTTCCTTATATTTTAGAGCAAACGTGAAAACTCCAAACTTTGCATCCTTAACCTTCAGAATAACAATTGCTGATCTGTGCTGACACTTGCTGTTGTTCGTGCCCAGTTCACACCAGCCACAGGGCTACCACGGATGGTTGGGGGATATTTGGGGGATTGCCTGTGGATTTAAAGCCATCCTGCACAAGGGGAGAGACAGGGCTGACTTGGGTTACCTGCTGCCTGTTGTCACCAACAGGCACCCCATGGGGAGATGGGACTTGGGGCTGGGACCAGCCCCCACTATCACACCTTTCAGAATGTCCTTTCCCAACAGGGCCAAGGTGGGCTCTGCATGGAAGAAGCAGCTGCACCTCCAACAGGCTGTGGATGCCCCTTCTCAGGGAGGGCACACAGGACTTTCAGTCTCTGAGTTTATTGTGTTTTTTTTTTTAATTTTGGAACTTGGGTGTATTTTATAATGTTACTGTTGCCCGTCGCAATTTTTCAGAAATGCACACACAGGCCAGAGGTTTAAGATCAAATGGAAAACTGAATAAATCAACATATTATTGATGATGGATTAAAACCGTTTCCGGCAGAGTAATCTCTCACGGTGCATCTGTTGGGGAGGTCTCTGTTATCCTTTTGGGCATCTTTTAGGTGTATTAATTAGTACCAGCTGTAACTGGTACCAGTTGTAACAGCTTGGGCTCCCAGAGCTGCTGGAGGGAGCCCCCGCTGGCATCTGCACGGGCCCTTGGGGTGCACGTCCTGCCCCCGACAGGCGATAGGGATGCGGGAGGAGGACACGTGCTGGGATGATCAAACGCTCCGTGTGACTGCAGACTTGGGTGTGTGAGGTGGGATGTGGCCGTAACCCCTTTCATGACATACTCGCCATCGTACCATATTCCAGTTTACATTACCACTAAACATGAGTAACATCATTTTCCATGTTAGCGTTTCATGCATTCCATTTATAATTTAAGACTCCTATGAACTAGGCTGATAATCAGAGTTCTTGAATTCTTCTTGAACTGTTGCAAAAATAAAATACTACGGGACTATTTCAACTTGGCCAGATACTATCTTCCCTCGTGCAGCTGGTACTGCCTTTTCATTCTGCTGCAAAGTGTCTGGGGTCAGGGAGTGCCTTCCTCTTTGTCTGGTCTCTATTAACTCTCTCTGGAAGAAGTTGTCCTCTAACAGATTATTTTTTTTTCCCCCAGCATGCCTTTTTGGGACTGATCCTTTAAATTTCACAGAAACAAGCTGCTACAGCTTTTGAATGAACTTGCTGCTATTTGCTCTCGCTCTCTCCCTTTTCCAGCTGGTAAGTGTTAACTCACATTGCCTTTCCTTGCAGGTTTTCATTTCTTATTCCTGGGAAGTACATTTTCACATAGGGGAAAAAAAAATAAAATCCCATAAGTCCTAGCAAATCCATTTAAACACAGATGTAGCCATTTTACGGTTGTTGCTATGACAGTTTGGCAAAGGTTATGCATACTGTGAAACCTGTCTTCTGAGGACAGAGAGATCCATGTACGAGCAAAGGCGGAAGGTGGAACCCAGCCTCATCCATGCTGTTTGCTTGGTAGGGAAAGGAAAACATGGAAGGAGACTCTGCCCATCATGATAACTCTTCCATTACGCCCGCCAGCATATAAATGGAGCTCAGGGTCAGTGCAATAATAGAATCAGAAGACTTGTCGTGGGAATGAGAAGAGGAAAAGGAGGTCATTTTTTGGTTTTTCCTTGTTTTCAAGGAGAATTTATCCCAGACTAGTAGAGAAAAGGGACAAGTCTACCAGAGAACTTCTCCTGTCGGAAAGTAATATGTTTTAGTCCATGTAATGCTGCATGTGGGTCAGCTCTTAATGTAGACACAGACATGGCATGTTTAAAAATATTTTTTGTATGTCATAGCACTGCTAACAAAACTTATTCACTAAGAGTAAAGCCATATTTAGTGCACTGTCAGGTAACCCCTGCTAGCTAATCCATTATCTAATATAATGTGTTTCTCAGTAAATAAAGCCCAGGAGGAGTCAAAGGTCCCTTTCAGAATTCCTGGGGAAGAGTCATTAATACCTTAAGAAATCTTCACTGAAAATCAAAAGTGATATGCACCAATTAAAAAACAAACAAACAAAAAGTTATAAAAATAGACAAGATGTGCTCGAAGCTCATTGCAATAAATGTATCTACCATGATTACTTTGCTCCCTGGGGAACAAATCTGTTAATGTTTTACCTTAAAATGGATTTACATTAAATCTCATCTTGATATAAATTCTAAATTTTCGTGAAAAGCTGGAAAAATGTAAGCCAAAGTAAAAAATAAAATGTAAGTTGGAACCAAATTAAATATTTGGTTAATTTTTTAAGCTACCTTAGGGAATAGCTACTGGATTTGAATTTATGTGAGTATTATTTAGAATATAGAAAATACTTAAATACAGAGAATAAATGTATTCTCCTTGTTTAAAATAAGTTATTCCAGGCGTGAATTTGGCCCAGCAGTTTTTATGCTATTCTTAATACAATCAGAATAACAGAAGTCTTTTTTTAGCAACATTCGTCTCGTAAATGGACAATTTTGATACTGTAGGATTTATAATTACTTTGTACATTTCATACATATAGCACAAAAGATCCAAATACAGCATCTCCTTTGATAGCCTATTATGCCTGACATGAATTCCCTATCGCATCTCGTTAGGGAAATTTATCTTATGTGGGAGATTTTCAAATTACATTTGCAAAATATATAAACACCAAATGAGTCTGTAGCTTAAAAATAAAGATAAACTAAGAACGTGCAATTACTAAGGAACAGACAATTACAATCATTTTGAAAAGTATTTGACAGTATTTCAGGATATTTAGTCTGGAATTAGTCCTCTCTGCATTGCTTTGAGCTGGTACAAGAGATTCAGCTCCCTGTCCTGAGGAGCACAGCACAGCCCCAAGGCAAGGTGATGGACACAGTGATGGTGCTTTAAAATGTATTTAATGTGGCATGAAAAATTGTGAGGAGAGTGAGAGACAACATCACCTTTATGGCTGACATCCCTTGGTCACTAATTTCTCACTGTACATCTGGTCCTGTGTCCCGGTACATCCTCCAGAATCCCAGGGACTGGGTGGTCAGCCCAGGGGTAGCAGGACATCTTTCTCCTCCTGCCTGGGAGGAACATTTTCAGCACCTCAAACCCCCCACCACCCCGTGACCCCCTTCTCCACCCAGATGTCTCGAGGAATGGGAAGAAATAGAGGAATCACCTGACTGCTGGTGAAGGGATGAAGTTACCAAACCTCAGTGACACGAATAAATCTCCAAACGCCTCCAAAAGCTCCTGTGTGATTGTTGGGTCTAGGGAGGACCTGGAATACCTTCACCCCAGTCCTCTCTGGTCTGAATCTCACCCTGGTAGGAGCAGAGGCCAGAGAGGGGTGATGTGGGAAGCGGTGGTGGTACCTGCCACACAGGTGTAGCCCTGCATCTCTGCCCGTCCCCCTCCCCACGCCACCAGCAGTATCATTCCTTTCCAAGGCAGCATAGCTCCAGGCAAATCTGCTCTGCAGATTGTTTCCATCCTGTGTTCCCCATGGTTCTGGCTCTGTCTGTGCCTTGTAGATATAGTAACTTTGCAGCTTGTAAAGATTTGTCTGCTCTCCCACCCCTTCCCCCCACTCACTCCTTAAATCAGTGATTGGGAGAAGTCCATTCATCTTGTGGGTACTGGGGAATGTAGTTACGCACCAAAGACTTCAGTGTGCCAGATTCTCCAGCAAGACTGAGTACAAGACCCCATCCTCCCAATGGTGAGCTCTAGCTAGCAGTCCTTACCAAAGACCAGGCTATGGCAAGTCCTAAGGAAGTCCAGGCATCCAAAGGTTGCACGTTCCTGATGTTCTGTCGTTGAGGGGCTCAGCTGAGATAAAGAGTGATGGAGAAACAGCAGGTACCTGGCTGGCACCTCCAGACATTACCATTGCATAAATGTTTACTAACAATAAATGGTAATAATGAGATTTATTACTTCCTGACTCCTAGTCTTACCTACAGTCCCCCAAGAAAATAAAGCCATGCATCTTGGAAGCTCTCCAGTGGGAAACAGCACAGCTGCCGAGCAGAGGGTCCCTTGGAGCCCATTACCTGCTGTACCAACCTCCGCAGTGGCTTGAGCTAAGCACAGGCTCCAGTTTAATGCATCATTTTCCAACTTCTCACGCTCCAGCTGTCTGAAAAGAAGCTAAAAAAAAAGAAAGAAAAAACCACCTTCTCCCTCTCCCACCACACACTTGCACAACAGCTGTATTTCCCTGTGGTGTCAGTGCTTGGAGAGAATGTTGTGGCAGAACTGGACCTACAGTCTGAAACCGTTTTGTGAGAAACCAGGCTGCTCCCCCCACTGTCAGCTCTCTGCGAAACTAATTTCTCTCTCCAGTTTTTCCCTGCTTGATTTCGCTCACTTTTTTCTCAAACACACGGTCCTGCGAAAAACACCAAAGGGTGGGTTTGGGCTTGTTTTTTAGAAAAATGCCTCACACAGACACGTCCTCGTGCCCAACTCCATCTGCAGTTCCCTCAGTTACTCTTCAGCAGGACTTCTGCAGACAGATAGAGACTTGGAACGAGACTTTGGTCCACCATATCTGGGACTGTCAGATCCCCTACAGATGCCCATGTTGGCTTTGCAGAGTTAATTTCATCGAACACTTAGAAGCAAACAAACCAACCCTTTCTTCCTGCAGCAGAGGGGGAATGTTAAAGCTCGAGGGCTGCAGCTCTCCGCCTGATACCTTGTTATGCCAAGTTGGAGCAGAGAGTAAATTTCTTACAGCCGAGTTATAAACCCCCTGAAAATAGGTTTTATTATGGAAATGCAAACACAGCCATGGCTATAGTAACATGAAAGGCTCTGCTATAATAACGCTTAGATCCAACTCTTTGTGCACAATTGGCATAGAAAAGTATTTGATTTTTGTCATTTTTTTGCTGGTACATGTCAGTGTCACTTCACAGTTGGTCTCAGTTTATAACAAAATGCATAAAAATTGTTAGTAATCCTCATTTATAGCTAGGGTCTGAGAAGCACCATCTCAGACATTACTGTGCCTATCAAACATGGTTAAAACAGCTATTGACATTTGGAACTGTTATTCCTGGAATGAAAGATGTGATGTTCACAGTTAACTAAGCAGAGCGTCTATTGAGGTTAGTGGCTCTCACACACTGTAAAGGTTTAGGCTCACTGACCGAGCTTTGATAATCAGTTTGTTTCAGATGAGAAAGGAAAAAAAAGGAAAAAGGCAGGAGAAGGGGAGGAAACCATGAAGACCCTCAGTCTGAGATACTCTGCTTTGCTCTACGTCCAAATGCTCTGCACATTTTCAGAATCCTGAGATTTCCCTAAAAATACCCTCATGTTTATATTTCTGGTTTTTAGTTTAAAAAAAAAAAACAAGAAAATAAAATTTAAAAATTTAAAAAAAGAGGGATTTCATACTCATACAGTTTCCCCCATATAAAGAAAGTCAGGCTCTTATGGAAAGCTGCAATCTATTCTGTTCCATTAGGTGGGGGGACAGTTGAAATTCTAATAAGGAAATATCTTACAAATCAGAGGAAAAAACCTGCTGTCCTCAAATTTTTTAGCACTTTGTGTTGAGTCACCCTGCCCTAAAGTCTCCAAAAGTAACAATTTAATTTCTATGGATGGAAAGCCCTTTTAAAGAGCTACGTTTTTGCTTAGATTACTCCAATGAGTAGTGCTGCCCAGCTCAGTACATCGAGCCCCATTGTGAGAGTTAAGGTTATTGCTATTCAGCCAGATGCCTTCACCAGGAAAGCAATCCCTCACCTGTGCCTATCTATTTTCCTAAAGTAATTTGAATGATCAGAAGAATGAATCCCTATTTCTCAGGGTCAGACACAGCACTCGGGCATCCTTCCCCCTATTTCTCTGTAGCAACTTTAGCAATTTTATTTTGATTGCCATGGCCCTGGTACCTCAATTCACTAAGCATCAGCATTCCAAAAATGGTTAAGATAACAGAATACTTAAAGATCAGTTGCGTTCATTTGTTCTTAATCTGAATATCCTTTCCACTCAATAGTTTAATTAATGATTCCATGACAATTAAATAACTTAAATGGCCAGTTTACAGATGAGGCAATTTGGCGTGGCACAGGGAAAATGCAGCACAATCTGAAAAAATTAAATCAGTGTGAAAATATACCCTTTTAAGATTTCAAATATTTATTATTTTTTCCCCTCATACACATCAGGATGTATCTCCAGCTGGAGAAAGCCAGGCAAGTGCCGTGTGTTTGTAATACACATATAACTGTATTGGCTCTTCTGCTGCTATTGTGGTGCTCTTGGAGATACTCTGCATAAAATATAAGCCTCTGTAGAGGAACATAAAGTTTAAATGTAAATATTGTGGTGAGATCATATTGCCCAGGCCAATTTAGATTCTTTTCATTTTGATGCTCTGCTTCCATAAGAGCTATCTAGGAACAACTACTAAGTTTTATCCAGTTTTTAAACCTTCACATCATATTTACGGTATTATTACTTTTTCATACATGCTGGTTGGACCAAGAGGCATTATTATCTTATTCTCCTGACCAGAAAGAGAACAACTAAGGTCTCGCATTTTCAGGAGGGAATAACCTTTACTGGGTATAAAACGCACAGCTAAAGCGAAGTTAAAATTAGGAAGGATTTGCCTCTGGTGGGCGTCTGGCCCTCAACCAGCCTCCCTCAAAGCTATTTACAGAGGCTTAGAGGAATTTCCAGCAGTCTTTTCACACATAGATAGTTTGTAATAGTTTGTTGTTTGGGATCCTGGATTGTGTATTCATCAGTTTCCAATGATTTGTTGTGACAGTACTTAAAGGACTCATGAGTGATACTCTCCAGGCAACTAAATGAATAGCATATTGCTATAAGCAAAGGTATTTTTACTGTTCTTTTACTGACTTTTATGTTTACTCTACAACTGTGTTATTTAATATGCAGATTCTTTTTCTTATTATTTTTTTTAATTGGAATAGCTGGATCTGTCAATTATTGAACCCTCCCAAAGGAAGGTGCTAATGTGGAGCCTAAGTGGGAACAGTGTTTTATTTGGTGTTAGAAATTTTGTCTGCTTACGATCTACAGGGATTTGCCTATGTGGAGGTTTTCCTTTTATTTTTTAAACTTTCCATTATTTGACTCATTTCAAAGGTGAAGCAATTAATTTTTGTCTGAAAACTTTCCATCAAAATTGTCTTTTTTCATTCCTAACATTTTCTAGACACTCAGACAGTTTGTTTCCTGATTTTTATAGTCTAGTTAATTGTCATTTGCCTAAGAATCTGTCATTTTGTTTTGATGCTTATTGGTCACTGATCATTTTTAATTTATTGCCACTTCCTTCTTTTTTCATCATATTTGTTGATGCAGTTACAGCTGGAGTTATACGCACACAGTCACTAACGCAATTAGGGAATACTTTGTCTTTTGGCTAACCCAAAAAGTCCCTTTGAATGATTAATAGATGAGATGTAGAAAGCCTAGCATTTCAAAGTTGCCAAAACTTGTGGAATATTTTACATTTCAGTGGAGTCATCTGTGTAACAGCCCCTGTTTTGTTTTGTGTATTACTCTCCCATACATATGCTTTTGGTTTTGAATCTTTATTGGTTTTGTCCTTTATTTCCACTCTTTCCTTAGTACAGACACATAGGAAATCATAACTGAAATAATATTCATAGTTTGGTGTATAGTGTGAATAGAAGCAAATACTCTGTTTCCATCTGAGAAGCAGACCAGGATTTAAAAAAAAAAAAAAATTAATAAATTTATATCAGACCTGGTGCAGTGATGCTTAAAATGGAAGCAGGATCAAGTCTTTATCATTTTTAATAAAAGAAATAGGTTAGGCCTGGGAAGAAAAAACAAATACAACTAGCTGAAATATTCTTGTAGTGAATTATTATCAAATCCTTGAAGCTGTTTAGCCCGTTAAATTGTCAGGTAAAGCTCCCCATGGGATTTGAAAGTGTATTTATTTATTCTGTTATTACGAAATATATTTGGAAGTATGGATCAAATTCTGCTTTATGCAGAATATTAAATTTATACTGTTGGAGCTGGAAGTAAAATATGGACGATGGTTTGTAAACCCTAAAACGTTTTTGGCACTTTGGGAGGAAGCAAAGAACAACTGTTTAAAATCTATTTCCTTTTAGCCTCATCGCTATATGTCATCTGTTAGCAAATATCCACTGGTGCTATTAATAGCTAAGGGAAATATATATTTTAAGACTTTGCAGAAATCCACAAAAATAGTGTTTTCAGAACTGCTACAAACTGTAATTAGTGGTTCTGGGCTTTTTAATTCTATTTGAAGGGAAAAAGAATATATCCATGATAAAATATAAGAATATGCATATCACTTAATTGCATCACCTGTACAGTGAGATATCACATGTCAGTGTACCGATATGGGCAATATCCTTAACTGCACTATGAAACTATTTAATTAGCTCCAAAACTAGCAAATAAAATTTGCGCTCTGTGAGGTAATGAACGCTCATTGTGTCAACAAATGTCAAGAAGATTGGAGGTAGTACCTGAGCAGTAAGATATTGGCTGAACTCCCCATCTCAGCAAGCCTTATAAGCTCATTTGTAATTTTAAACACAAAAGCGAGGGCCAGGAAGGGGACACTTAGATGCTTAGCACACATCTGCTAAGATGCTTTGTTGACTCAGGGCCTAAGAACTTGCCTCTTCTGCTGCTTAAATCCTGAAGCATTCTTTTTTTAACTGATGGCAGGAGTCCTACTGGCTGCTGGAGGCAGCGTGGGGATGCAAGTGAATCATTTATACCGGGGAAAATACAACCCACAGCCAACACTGTCTTGTTCAGGAACGGCGGCCAGGACTTGAGGAACAGAGGACTAGCAGGGAAAGGAGGAAAAGAGAAAGAAAAGATTGCCTCGTCCATACTCTCAGTGCAACTTTATCGCTCATTATCTGAGGAAGGAAACTGTTGCTTGGCTCTTGATAACTTTAAACACAGTGTTTTGCAGATGTTTTTCTTGAATCCCCAGCCCCTGGAGTCATGCGATTATGGGGGGTTTCCCAGTTTCATTGAAGATCAGCTTTCTCTGCAAACTGCAGAGCTAGGATTTTGGACATTAAAGGCCGCAAACAGAGAAAAACAAAATAAAAAGATTCCTGAATCTGTTATTAAGAAAAGAATCCAGGGCCTGACTCATAATGTCTCATATTAGTCCAAAGAAGAGGACTCTTTTGGTATGCTCATACTCACCTGACCCAAGAGAGCACAGTCAAAACGCCAGTAGCAGCCAACAAACACCAACTGCAAAAGCATGCAACCCACCTTTGAAATGTCTTCTCTTCCCTGATGCCTCTTTTCCTCCTGCCCAGCACCGTCTGAACACCTCCGCACCACGGCAGCAAAGTTCCTCCTTCCACCCTGGAAAGCTGAGATATGAAGAGTGAGATGGGTCATTAGTTAATTGAAGATGATATCTCACCGAACATTTTCATTTCTAAGATGAACGATAGCTTTCTGCCATGCAACCCAAAGCACATCCAAGTGTCATGGAGTTTCTCTTCCCCATAAATCCTGTCTTCATCTTAGGTTGCAAGACCCTAGATGCAAGTGAAGAACTAAGCACTTTACAGGCTTGATACTGTAAATAAATGTAAATGTGGTGAAGGGAAGAAACATTAGTTAGAATCATGGAATAGTTTGGGTTGGAAGGGCCCTTTAAAGGTCATCTAGTCCAGCCCCCCTGCAATGAGCTTGGATCTTCAGTCAGCGCAGATCATGACCATTCAAGTTTCACGGACAGAAACATGAAGACACGGCCAATTTCTTCTTCTCTGTCTTTACCCTCCTGTTACTGCCTCCACAACACAACTGCCCAGTTAAGGTGTGACTTTTCAAACTTAAAATCTTTGTGGAGAAAAGCATATGCAGATTGCCTGTGCCTTTTTGCCAAAAAATCCCAAAGCAAAACAAAGTAACAAAAAAATACAATACCCCCCCACCCACTCCCCAAACACACACACACAAAAAAAAAACAAACAAAAAACCCACACACAACCAAAAAAAAAAGAAATCTTAACACAGGATCTTGCGTCAGCTGGCCACATCCAAAGTTCTAGCTATGGAACGAGGCAGGACGGACCCTGAGCTTTTCAGTATTTGAAAGCAGGTGTGCATATTTCTGGCTGGCATCTTGGATTTGCTACTCTCTACAAAAAGAAAAAAAAATCTTATTAAATCCTTTTAAATGTTTCAAAGCAGCTGGTCAGATTTGACCATCTTTCTCTAAGCCCCTGCTTTTATTTTTTAAAAAAAAATAAAAACTCCAAACTAAAAAAAAACCAACCTGAACTCTCCCAAGCTCCCCAAGGAAATTAACTACAAAAAACTATGCTAATGGAACATTAAAGTTGTAATGTAAAACCATAAAAGTCAGGAAATTCAGAGTTAGGGCTCCCCTGGTACCTCTAAGTCTGTCACCTCATGCACATGCCCTATGAGAGGACCCTCAGAAATGAACAATTGGGGTAAATGCAAGTATCTTGCTATCCGCCCAGGTATTTTATTTATTCCTAAGGTTATTTTGCTGCCGGTGACCTCACTGGGGCACTGCTCTAATGCAAGGAGAGCTCGGCACGGGACTGCGAGGACCGAGTGCTCACAGAACAGCATCGTCGCTGGGGCATCGCCGGGCATGCAGGGTGCTTGTCTGAACTTAAAAGCAGCAGAGGTGCATAGATTTGTGCCTTTTTTATGTGTAACTTTAGCATAAAGTTAGTTCATCTCAAGCAGCAGCCGTACAAGAGCGGCAGTTTTGTTCGGGCAGGAGATCAAGTTCTTGGTAGAATGATTTTTAGAAAGAAAAAAAAAAAGGGAGAAGAAAAACGAGGAGGGGGAACTAGGGCAGCTGTGCACGAGCGATGGCAGATACCTTATTCTGTGATTCTGTAAAAATAATATTGTAGCGATAGCATTTATGAGGGGGATTTATAGGACAATTTTGCAGCCCACATGTGTATAAGAGTCACCAAAGCAATTCATATCGAGGAAAGAGGGCAACACATTTCAGCAAAGCAATTTTTAACAAATATCCTTCCCGATATGCAATATATATATATTTATATAATCGAAGGTCTGCGCGCAATAAACCAAGCAGATCGGTATCTTTCCCAAGTTTTACCTTTTGACGCCCTCCTCAGCCCAAAGCACAAACAATGAGCCATGACTCAATAAGCACAACTGACCAGAAGAATCAAAACATTTCTTGGGGAAAAAAAAAAAAAAAGAAAAGAAAAAAAAAATTAGGTTATCATTCATTAGCTCTCTATCATTTGGCCACCAGTAGGCTGCAGGATATGAGGGCCATTTAATTAGGCCCTGCACTACTCTCTGGTGTGAAAAAGGCTCTCAAAAGCTTTGATTCCCCACAGCTTCACAGCAGGAAGTTGTTGGCGATAATTGACACAGGATTTCCTTGTTAACCAGCAGCAGACATGCTGGATTAAAGCGACAGAGATCTAGAGAAGAAAGTGAAAAGAGATAAGAAGCTCGGAAAGACTTCTGCTTATTTTGCACTTGAGGATGATGAGCAAATAGCAATAACAAACTGGAGTGCTGCTCCCTGTGAGTAAGGCCTCCACTTATCAGACCCATTTCAGCTTGACTGATCAAAGATTGACTTCCCTTAAAATAACATAGGCCTGGGGTTTGTTAGTTTATTAAGCTGCAGGTTTTATGAATTATCACAGTTTTAAAGATGGATTGCCGTTTATGTGAAGGAGTAGAGGATTATCAGGTTTTCATCTAAACAATTATAAAATATCACAGCTGAAAGCTTGCTTGCAGATGACATAATTTTCTCCTGCAAACTAAACAGGTTATTGTATGCCTTCATGTAAGCATTTCCAGCAAGTGCACAAATACACTAAAATTAACTCTGCAGCTGAGATGATAGCCTGGTAAAATATGTATTTTAACTTCCACAGCACATGCAAACCCAACGTTCCCTTATGCTGTTTCAAAGGTAATTGTATTTAATTTTTGACCGGGACCTTTTAGGTCTAGTTACGTTAAAGAAAGGAAAGAGAGAAATGGCCTATTGAAATGTTTCTTAAAATGTGGTCATGATAAATGGTACTGAAACAGATCCACATGAGTATAGTTAAATGAAACGTCCACTTTAGAGCAGAGACAATTATTGGATATCACTTAATAACTTAACCTTACAACAGCACATGTGGCATTAATAAAGAACTGAGAGTAATAAAAGCTACTACTACTACTATGCTGGGTGCATGCAGGCAGGCGTGTGTACGTATGGGTAGGAGCCAGGGGAAAATCAGGGCACTCGGGGAGAAGGAGGAGGGAAAGGACGGAGGACCAAGGCAGAAGCCAGGTAGGAGATAATACGGTGTCTGTGGATGAGGTGGAAAGGGAGAGGCGGGTGCATTCAGGGATGGGATGGTGGCAGCCAAGGCCAGTACCTGTTATTCTGACCTATATCTACAGCTCTTTGCTGGGTACCTATGCCCAGCAGAGCCCCATCTCCTTCAAGGCAGACTCGCAGGGAACTTGGGCCACTAGTGGTGTTACTGCAAAAACCAAATTGATTTCCAAGATGTATTCCCTCTTCTGGGAATGGTGAAAGAGTCTGTGACTGCTGCTATGTCCAGGACTCTTCAGTTAAACTGTGGAATCCCTGGAAATCTCTACAGGGTGGAAAGATCCAGGAAAAACCTCTCCATGTGTGTACATGCTACACCTAAAACATCAAGAGCCTTACGTTATTTTGGCTGGAAAGCAGCAGTTCAGTTGTGTGAAAAAAAGTGGGAGTAGCAGTAATTATTTTTAGTCCAGTGTAGAAACTGCTGTTAACAATTTCTTAAAACAATAGCAAAACACTTCAATTCTCTCACCTCTATTTTAAGGTCTTGAATAACTCATTTTGACCATTTTAATAGGTTCTGAGCCCAGAAACTTCTGTCCTCGCAACTGAAGCCAAGAGAACAGGAAAGCAGACATAAAAACAGTCTCAACAATGTGGGTTTTTTTAAATCCTAAAAGGAAGTCAGTAATGTTTTCTGCAATTAACGTAGCACACGCACTGTGCAGAACTGCTGTGCCTCCTGGCAGCCTCAGCACCACTACATTTAGGTTCTCCATTGACTTCAACACATCTGAGTAAAGTCACCATCCCAATTCACACCCAGAAATTCTCCTGGAAACCCCATCATGATGTACTAGGCACTTCCATACACAATCTCATAGTCTAATGGTTTTCTTAGGAGTATTTAAGAAGCATTATCCATGAATTATCATTTACTGTACAGCAGCTTCTCCTAGCATGACCACATTGGAAAATTGTTTTTATGATTGCAACTTCTCCTTCCTGAAGTTGTTGTTCTCCTCAAAGAAGCGACATGAAGCCCGGGCAGATGACTCTGCATACTGGACACCAGGGAAGCTGCTCTGGCTACAATCAACCTCGACATTTTCTTAGTCTTAGCGTTCTTTTTCCATGATAATGAATTATGTTTTGCAGAGTGGAGTGCAGTTACAATGTAGAGTCTATAATGTAAATTGATGAACTAAATGCTGGTTGTGTTAGACTTAGGTGAGTATTCCCTGGAGATGAGCTGGATCTGGTTATCAACAACCCTGTATTTCAGAGAGGGGAGAGCCTGTAACACAGACCCACAGTTTTCCTCTGGTTCAAATCTCTACTGTGGACTACATTAAAATCTTAGGTGAGAACATCTTAGAGTAGACTGAAAGGTCTCCTCCCGTCCAGCCCTGCATATCTATTGCCCTTCAACAAATGAAGTTAAAAATCTATATCTTAATTACGTGGTTTGCCACTTCCTTCTTTTTATTTCCTTTCCAACATGCTTTGTAATTCCCCTATCATGCTTACCTCTCCTTATTTTAAATTGATTGCATATGAATTAATTACCATATTCTCCTCTGTACTAGCACCATCCTTTTCAACAGAACACCCAGCTGGTAAATTATCATGTGTTTTAACTAGGACTGTATAGCACCAATTTCCAGAGGCACTGCAAACATACAAGATTTTTACATTGAGTGGCAGTTTTACATACAGAGGATCTGCTGAATTGGGCCCAGAGTGCACTCAAAGACAGTGAGAATTTATTTTCGTTGGAAGATAGAGGTCTCTCATTTAGTCCTGCAGCTCCTTTGTATTTGTACTAAGATAACTAACACACACAATAACTCACTATTGCATGATCAAAATAAATATTTTTTTTCTCATTTAACAACATTTCTACAGCAAAACCATTATCTTAAGATATTTCTCAAAAGCCTGATATGAATCTCACTGCAACCATTGACAGGCTTCATGTCGACTCAAGGGAGTCATGTGCCATATTGATCTGCCCCATCAAAAAAAAAATAGGGTCAACAGAAAAAAAATGAAGCTCTGGTTCAGTATCTCAGGGTGCTTGAGCAACCTGGTCTTACTGTACACAGAGGAGGGAAAGTTGTTAGCAAACACATGCCGCTGTCGCAGCATTGGACCCTTGTGCAGGATTAGTGCCATAACACGTCATGGCGCTAGGCGTTACTTTTTGTTCTGAAATATAGAATGCCATCATATTTCAAAAAAGCCAGTTCTGCACATTTTGAAGAGAGAAATATGGATTAGCATGTTTCTTGCTATTTTTAATATTTGTTGCTATTGATAGTTCTTGCGGTTTTTAATGGTAAAGAACAGAATTAAATTACAACTAAACTTCTTCAAGTTCCTTTAGTTCCACTGTTCAATGTATTTTTTTCAAAGCTAGGATTACTTCAGTGGACATATAAACAGAACGAAAAACATTTCTTTTTTATATAATGTAAACAAAGACTCTATTCTATTTTAGTTTTGACACAACAAATCAAGATTTGTGGTCAACTAGTAACCAGCTTCACAGACTAATCCATCTTAAAGCTATCAAAAAAGTTTGTTAATTTTCCTGAGAAAGAAGGTTCCTTTAATTCACATATCTACATATGGTAGATATGATTCTTTCATTTACAATGGCATTTGATAAAATCCTACTTTTATAAATGATGCATCTGCTTTTAATGTCTTAAATCCTGTGATTGAATAGACAAATCTTCCCCCTTGTCTTGGTTTTTTTTTAATATTTAAAAGGCCTTACTGCCTTAAAACATACATCAAGCAACATTGTAATAGAGAAATACCCTTTTAAGACAAAGTGACAGATTTACATATCTGTGTGATGTGACTCTCTTGACAACCAATAAATGTATTATATTGATGAAGTGAATACGTCCTCTATCTGGTCATTTTCAACTGGAAACTAATAACCAGCATCACGGTATCAGGCATGCAATAACCTGGGTTAAAACTAGGTTCATCAAATAAATCACTCAGGAATTTTTCTATTTCTTTCCCAAGACACGTTGCACATCTGCTTAGTGAAAGGAGGAAAGAAGCAATATTTCTTTGATCAAAGTCTTTTTTAATATCCTTGTATCTGTCCTTTGGGAATGCTATCTCTGGACTTAGGCCTGGGAGAGACGCTCAGCATCTCCTGAAAGGTGCTAAGCACCCTTTTACTGCCATTGACTGCAGCAAGAATATTCTGCTCCTTGCAAGATAGGATTTTTTTCAGAGCAGTTGCTGATGCTACATCACTTTCTAATGATCCAGGGAATGACATAAATTCAAGATTTCTAAAAACAAAACACAAGGTGTTTTTAATGAGTCCCAGTTTACATCAACAGCTTTCAGGAGGAAAAAAAAATAAAAAAATTCTTAGGCAGAAATGTACACTGCATTAAATTTACCCCAAGCCTCTATCTCATAGACATGAAACACCTATGCATATGTAGAGACCTCGAAGAAACACTTTGAAAAGCTACGTTGTGCTTTTAACTTTTTATAAAGTCTTATTAATATCATTTAGAGTTGCCATGTGGCTGGCTTCCTGCCTGGCCTCTTTTACTATAGACTTGGCAGTTGTTATCCCGAGCACCGCACATGTGCGGACGAAGCTGAGCGTGGGTAGCAGCCATTTGTCTGAGGCGGCTGGGTTTTGTCATATTTCAAACTGGCAACCCTAATGCCTGTTCTTACGGGATACAAATCTGGTATGAAATTCCCAGAGTCGAGTCAAGGCCTGGCCTGGCACAGGCGAATCATTTTTTTCACGTGAGGATGGCGGCTGGAGCGTATGGATGACGGGGAAGTTTTTCACCTGCTTCCATGTCTGCCGGAGCCTTGGTGGAGCCACTGAGAGCTGGGGCAGGGTTTGAGGATTTACAGGATCAAGCTGTTAAATTGCACCCCCTCCCACACTTCTGGCTGTGGGTGTAGGGCTCTTCCTTGGTTAGGAGGTAGCAGAAATATACAGGGCATCCATAGCTCAGACTTGCCCTGGTTTCAGGTCAGCATCACGCTGAAAAGGTGGTGATAACACAGAGAAAGGAAAGTGGCAGCTACATTGCTTTTCTCTATCCTGGAGCTTGCTAGCTGATAAACGTGGCAGACCAAGACCTGGAAGTGGCTGAGAGCGCAGTCTTTTAGCATCCTGGACCCACACTCCCCACCAGGAGCCTTGACCCACTCTACCCCCTCCATGCTGCCCAAGAAGAGGCAAAGCATTGTGGAAAGCACAGGTCAAGTCTGGTGGAGAACTCTTGGGTTTCCACGATCTATTTTCCATTTTATGACGAGGCAGAACAATACAGACACAAACCAAAAAATGCAAGCTACAGTGAGATCTGATACAGGCCCATTGCTGTATTTCTAGGCAACTCCTGTGTCCCTGAAGTCACCCAGCACTTTTTGGTATAAAGCACCATTGCCATCAAATGCAATTGAAGGCATTTTTCCACATTGCATGGCTTATTTGGGCTTGAATCTTTAGGCAAGACTACAGTAGAAAATATTCAACAGGGATTTCTTTCTATAGTAAGGGATGTGCCACCTGCAATTTGGTATAAATCCCTGTGCATTCAGCTTTGGCATAGCTGTAAACCTCTTAGCTCTTGCTTACCGGAGCCTTGTTAGTACTTCAATTTGCACCAAGAATTCTCCCTTCCTGTATAGCATCTCACTGGCAGAGCGAAATAAGGAGGGTACTGTAAGGAGAAGGGGAGATAGCAGCAGACAGATCTTTAACCATCTTTCTGCTAGATCCTGCCTATTTATGTAGGAATAAAGCTGCAGAACTGCTCTGCTGGCAACAAATAGGTGGGAAACCCACCTGCTGATATCTCAGCCCTCTCCATAAGGCTGCACCATAGATGGGATAACAATCTACTAGTGCTATTTATTGAGCTAGTTACAGAATTGACAAAACAGATAATCTAAAATAAAAGTAAATCCACTCAGTTTGAATAGTAATAATTATATAGGATACAAAAAATACACACACGGGAGCATTTTAGTGAGAGTAAAATTCCCCAAATAAGCTGTTAGATAACATAGCCAAGGCAAAGCAGACATGCACTTCTGTAAATGTGTGTATGACCGTGACTTTTGTTTGATTGCATTTGTCTGTTTGTTTCATGCCTATTCACCCGAGTATGTGCCAATTAAGGCACAAATACCCAAGTGTAAGGTGTTGGGGTGAGTTGGTTGGAATAATTTGTGGTACCACATTTACTACCACAAAATGAAATTCAGAGTGGTGCTTACTAGATGATTTCCACCCCATCTAAGATCTGAAGTTAAATCCCAGTGCTACCGATTCCACTGGGCTTCTATCTTTGCTCAGGAGATAAGTGGGATTGAAAAACTCCTAACAACTTGACATGGGCCCAGCAGACTTGGATTAATTTCACTCAAGGATTTTCCTTAACTGAATGTTATACAACTTTTAAGAAGTCGTTTGCTACCAAAAAAAAAAAAAAAGGTGTAGAGGATTGCTGAACTAACATGACATTTAAAAGAAAAGGAGAAAAACCTACTTATTCTGACCTGGAAGCGAAAGCTGGTTGTTTTGTCATTATGGTGAAAATATCTGCATGCATCGGCATAAGTCGGAGAATTCTCTGCTCAGACCTGTCTTTGAAGATAAGGCTCCTGCCTAAATGGATCTAGCATTTCCTTACACCGCACTGAAGGTTTGTATTCTGTGAAACAGCAGTCCCAGGACTGCACTGATCTGTTGTTTACATTGTCACTCAGTGTGGAATGGTTAAAAAGGCAAATCTGGACTAGCTGTCACCAGATAGGTGTTTTTGGATGCAGGTATACAAGGGGGAAGTCACTGCAGGTCTGTATATCTCCCTTCCTCCAGAGCAGGAGTGGTGGGGAGGAAAGCTGGATGTGATGGATCCCAACTCAAGGTCCCCTTCCTCCAAACTTCCTCCAAGAGCAAGGAAAAAACAGCGATAGGTGGAAGACATCTCTGAGGAACAGCGGCTCCAAAGGCAATGGGGCAGATGGAGAGTGTGCAGTTGTCACATCAGCCCATGTTAGAGCTGCACCCGAAACTACAAATATCATCTTACATGTTGAAACTCTGAATTCTAAACTGCAGTTAGGTGAGGAGTGAAAAAAAATGTAAATATTTGCCTATCTTTTGATAGCAATATCTTATGACAGAGGCAGCTTTCGTCAGTGCTCCGAGCTTATGTTGTCTTTATTAAAAACTAGTAGTTGTAGTAGTAGCTTGCTTTGTTTTTTAACTCCTAAACATGAAAAGCAAATGTGAATCAGCCTCTTTAAATTAAATATGAGAAACAATTACATTTTGACAGTTTAATTGCATTCTTCCTCCAACATGGCATTCTAAACAAGATACCACATGTCTTTAGCATGCTGATTATATTTTTAGATTGTTTTGCAATTAAGAAAGTATCCCTAAAAGAGATAAAATAATTGGTTGACTAAATCACTATTTCTTGAGGGAACAATATTAAGAAATGAATGTTGAATGGCTATATCCATAATAATTAGCTTTTAAATCACTGCTTAAAGGTTTTAGGTTTTTAGCTTTCAAAATTGTATCTGTCATTCAATTTGCTGCATATTATTCAAATTTGCTTATATAAAAAAAAAGGAAAAAAACCACAACTACTGCCAACAAAACAGCCTTGAGTGTAACTGGCAGGATCTCATGACTTTCAATGGTGAAAAAAAACCCAGGCACCCAAAATGTCTTTCACTGGGACAGTCCTAGTCCACGCCTCTGATGGGCATTGTGCTATTGATACTGCAGACAGAGAAAAAGGTACTAATTTATTTCAAAATCACTGAGTATTCAAGCACAGCACAGCTTCCCAGGAGTGTTGGATGACCTTTGCATTGTTTTTATTATTATTACATTGCTTTTATTATTATTATTATTAAAAAGCACAAAGTTGTTTCTTACTTTTCTTGAGAAAAAATAAAGAAAAAAGTTTAATGAGTTTCTGTTGTTTTCCTCAACAGTTGATTGAAATGGGATGGTGGGATCTGAGTTTGAAAAACAACACACCCATTCCCCAGGTTAAAACCGCCTCTGGATGTCAATCTTCTGAAATTTTGTTTTAAAAATCAAAGAACCTATTTAAAATATGCAAGTTGAAATCAAACTTTCAATTATTTTGAAACAAAATTGTGATTTTAATTATCAATCTAGACACATTTTCCAAACATATTTTTTTTATTTTGACAAAATATTTTCATTTCAATTTTCATACTGACAACAAACTAAAAGAAATCTCAACTTCTTCCAGTGAAGTCAACGCAAGTTTTTATTCTGAACATTTTCTATGTAAAATTGTGCAAAGCCAAGCCAGTATTCAGAGAAGAGACACAGTAGGCTTATGATTCACAACAAGACCAGATGGAATTTCCTGGAGCTTGTTTTTAAGATACCAAATAAAATCATACTTAGAAGGAAGAAAGTGAGAGGCCGAATTGCAGCTGAGTCTGAAACAACATTGTTAAGACTTTTCATTAGGAATATAAAGTTTGACCTGCTTATGATGCTCTTTAAGATACGCTGATTTCATACATTTCCTACTGAGGTGAATACAAAAATATGTGGGTAGAGATGCCAGTAGTTCACAGAGGAATGATTTGTAAGGGGAACGGAAGGTTAGCCCAAACATATGGGACAAAGTGAAGAAGACATGCTGGTGAGAACCAGAGTGCAATAATACTGAATGGTCTAATCAGCTGAAAATGTTCTCAGGCTCCATGCTTTAGCGGGTTTAAGAACAGGACCAGATAAGTAGGGAGAAAGAATTGGGAATGCTCAGTAGGCACAGCTGGAATAAGCACACAGACATTTCAACACACAAGCTCACAGCATCACCCTTAATCTATTCTTCTATAAAAGAACTGAGAACGCATCATCCACACTGATTGTTGAAATAAATGTCTTTTAATTATTGTAGTGCAATGTAGATTTATACAAATAACTGGCAGACCTGAAATATACGGTAATAAGTAACCTTTATTTCCTCCAGAGTCCCGAGTACAAGGTCCCAAAGAAACAACAGAATAACAAGACATATACCTCATCGTGGGCAGGAGATGATTTCAAAACAGTTTCCAAACTGGAGTTTGGAAAGAAAGAAGTGGTGGCAAGATATAACCATGAACTCTTTCCACCCAGCATTCCTGGACTGTGAAGATTGTGAAGAATGTCATGGTAGAAACCTGAAGGAAGGCTGCATGCCTTGTAGATGTTGCCGTTTCAACAGCAGAGGATACTGCTTCCCTGCAGTCCTTGCCACACTCAAGATGATTCTTCTGTGTTTTACAGTCTGAGAGCTGACCCATCTCCCTTTGAGGTCAATGGCTGTCTCCTGATCGCAAGTCGTCAGAAACAGCACCAGCATCACAGTGGCTGGAGCTGCAATAGCTACACTCAAATGAGCTTTTAGTTAACAGATTTTGATAGGAGCTTATCAATAGCTGACAGCTGGTGTATTGATAGAAAGGAGCTGAGCAAAGACAGCTTCTCACAAGCCAGCTGCTAGGTGACAGCACAGACATAATTCATGTGAAGCTATATGGCGAGTAAATCCCAAAGCCATCTCATTTATCAGTGACTTAGGTACATCTGCTAGTGAAGTAGCCAATGTCTCAGTTCACCATCACTGAACAAGGAAGTCCCATCTCTACTTGCCTTTGCCTGCTTCTGGCTCCAAGCTCCTCCATGTACCTTGTGCTGCTTCAGTCTTGGTGGTCTTTCTGCCAGGTCAGCAGGTTGCATGAGGCCAGCAAAAGCCTGAAAAAGCTTAGTGCAGGGATGAGGAGACTCACCAGGCTGGGAGTGCAATGGAAGATAGAAGAGTAGGGAAGAATGGGGAAGAGCGAGAATTCACCATTTCAGCAACAGCAACGTGTTAGATGAGCTCGGCAGCTCCTCCATAAGCTGTATCCTCTGCAACATGGACTCTAAGTCAGAAGGTATTCTTTCTATTAAAAGGTACTATAGGTAGGACAGCAGCAGGTTCAAGTTATGTCAGTTGCTAAAGAGACTTCTATACCTTTTTTAATATGAAGAACCATTAGCGCCACTTGCACATTTTTGTAAAGACACGATGGTCGTGTCACTTGTTAATGGCATGTCCCTACTAAAAGCAGCAAAGTTGGCCCAATCATCTGTGAACCTATTCAGCTGAGTTTGGCAGGGAGGGGAAGATCAGACATTTGTCACAAATATATCCACGTATATGAAAATTTCTGTGGCTAAGTCTTGCACTCCTGAGAGCCTGCTAACCATCTGCAGACAGCAGAGTATCAGGCAAAACATTCAGCGAGGCTCAGATGGGCTAATTATGCCAAATGTGTAGAAGCAGTGAGGTGCAGAACTGCTTAAAAATCAAGTTCCAACTGTTTCTGGGATACTCAGTCCAATAGGTTGAGTGATGGATAAACGTATTTCTTATGACAAACAGTGTTCATAAAGCAGACCCCAGCATCTCAAGAGTCCTATCGCCAAGCTCCTTCTATGGAATGGAGACAAGGAGGCAGCTCGGGTCTAAGATTTCTATCTCTGTGCATTTCCTGCAGGAACCAGGCTACCAGTTTCTTAACACAGGTGCTTAAATTAAGGGTCTAAAGGGAGGGGTAATGAGCCTGGGCCCCAGTGACCACTCGGAGACAGGGGAACAGCAAGCTGGTGCTTTCATAGACCTGCTCCTTCCTACTACAGCAATAAAACTGAATAAATTTATGGATCTGTAGTGTGTTGCTGAG
The DNA here is from genome assembly GCA_026546715.1 of Gallinago undulata. Classification (NCBI taxonomy): domain Eukaryota; kingdom Metazoa; phylum Chordata; class Aves; order Charadriiformes; family Scolopacidae; genus Gallinago; species Gallinago undulata. Next base: position 31,881,786 of record JAOTQQ010000002.1, on the reverse strand, counting down.
AGTCTTTCCCCAGATGTCTTAATACAACTGCTCTGATCCAACCTAGGTGCACTGATGACACTGTCTAAGGAAAAGACATGGGGAACCTCTAGTTTGGAATTAGACTTCAGACTTAAATGATAGCCAGTTTTTGGCACAGGCGACAGACTTTAAATGAGCACAAATTGGTGTGCTACAGATTTAAGAAGGGGGACTATTATTTACATTCAGGCCAGAAATTTGGTGGGAAACAGACCAAAGGTAATATCTATTCTAAGGAGAAATACTGATAGGCTGTGGAATTACAGGCCAGCTCTTTCTTCTTTTTCCTTACAGTCTGGAGTATGCCTTATAGCTCATCATATTTTTGGCTTCTGGCACATATTTTATTAACTTCCATTATATATAGAAACAAAACAGACCACTATTTAAAAAAAATGCTGTGAGTAAAAAAAGAAATGTAATGGCATATTCAAAGAATAATTAAAGACTCTCTTATGAAAGTTAAAAGCCAAGATGAGTTTGAGAAACTTTCACACACAAAATATTGCACAAAAATTATATGAACCCATTTGCGTCCACATTTGTGAGCCATGTGACTCCCCCAGAGATTTAGTTTGGCTTCTCTGCTTAAAGCATTACAGATACTGAAAACTTAGGACTAAAAATTTGGCTTGCTATCAAACCCATGGTGTAGATGATGCAGAAGAAACCGACAGAATCGGACCTCACTTAACTCATTCCAGTCTGCTCAATTACTGTCACCATTGGAAAGGACTTCATATGCCAAAACCTTTTAAGCCCAATAGAGCCTGATAAAGGTGCCTGCAATGCTAAAAAACTGTAAAACTATCAGCGTATTGTGCATAGGCTGAATGCCATAAAGGGCGGAAGATATCCAGGAATACCGGTTTGTTTTTCTTTTCTGTTCTTGCTGTTCCAGAGACCTGGTCTTATCTCAGATACATGTAAGTGGCGTAAAGATCACAAAAAGGCATTACCATGAAATATGCTATCAACTGCCTTGTGATCTTGGAGCTAGACTAAAGGCAAGGTAAAGCCTGATAGCTATTAGTGTTGCTACCCCTGTTCTCCTCTCATAGCAAACATTTTGCTGCACACAAAAAGCCCTATCTGCTCCTCAGTTTAGGTGTAATACAGGCTTAGGATATTCTGGAGAATATACAAGCGAGGCCCCAGTAATTCTAGCCATGTCCCATGGAAGAAATTTGCCCAAGGGAAAAGGTCTATTATAAATTGTCCCTGTTTCATGGAGATTAATGAGAAAGAGGAGAGGCTGCTCAGGAGTTTCCTCACTGTCTCACACACTGCAGAAGGCAGCAGCTCCAAAGACTTCTCTGTTGCAACAATTGTAGACGGACAGGAAAAAGCTGCAACTGGAAGAAAGAGGTCCACCTTAGAGTAGTTGGGTGGTGAAGAGGAGAATGAACACAGGCTAAATTGTTACTAGGTGGAGCTTCCCCAAAAAACACAGTTTATAATTACACCTGAATGAAACTTAAAATCTGCAGTGACACTGAAATCACTTGGTAACTGATTTCAGCACATGTTGAGGTTCAGTTTCCAGGTCAAATTCTCAGTTGATATAAACAGATGGCGTTTCCATGAAATAAATGGGCAACTCATCCCTGCTAAAGGTTGTGCCTAATATTTGTCAAAAACATTCCTAAATCTTCAGGTCTCTTAAATGAACATGCACCTTGTCCCTAAGAAACACTGACGGATCTATAATGCTACTGCAAACTCACTGAAAACCTAACCTTTTTAATGGGATTTTCACCTGAAACCTTTTGCACTTTCCAGAATTTTTTGATTGAGACTTAGGGCTCACTTGAACTTAAGAATCAAAGCGAAAGCTTAAAAGGAGGGGAAACCACATGAAACAAAAATAAAAAATGCAGGTGTAACCAGGTATGAACCATGGCAGGGGTGACTGAGACTAGATGACCTTTAAGGTCTCTTCCAACCCAAACCAATCCATGATTCTATTCTAGGAATTGAGATCATAACCTCAGCCCAGCAGAGAGTGAAGTGTCAGGAAGCTCCTGACCCTATGCTGGCCATGGGACACACGAAGCCCCACTGCCTCTGTGCCACCTGGGCCAGCATCAGGGCCCTGGGGTTTGGGTGTATTGAATACATATTGAAATGTATATTGGGTGTATTCTTAAGATTTTCTCACATATTTGTCCTCTACTTCACAGTTATAGGCTGCTGAGTAGTTATTAAATAACATGACACAAGAGAGTACCTCTCATATGAGGACAGGCTGAGAGAATTGGGGCTGTTCAGCCTGGAGAAGAGAAAGTGCTAAGACCTATAGGCTTCCTGTATCTGAAAGGGAGGTCTACAAGAAAGATGGGGAGGGACATTTTACAGGAACATGTAGTGACAGAACAAGGGCTAGTGGTTTAAACTGAAAGAGGGGAGATTTAGATTAGATCTCAGGAAGAAATTCTTCACTGTGAGGGTAGTGAGACACTGGAACAGGTTGCCCAGAGAAGCTGTGGCTGCCCCATCCCTGGAGGGGTTCAAGGCCAGGCTGGATGGGGCTTTGAGCAACCTGGTCTGGTGGGAGGTGCCCCTGACCATGGCAGGGGGTTAGAACTCAATGATCTTTAAGGTCCCTTCCAACTCTATGACTCTATGATTCTATGATATGTCGATAGGGTGACTGGTTTTTCTCCTGTCCCTCTCCAGTTCATTTCAGCACACAAGATAAAGGAGGACCAGACCCAAGCCTGAAAGCGTATTGCATAAATAAAGGCGCAATATAATACCTCATAGAAATAAATTATCTTTCCATATAAAAATCTTCTAAAGCCTGTTTCCAGAAGAGTAATAGAGCTGCCAGTCCAACACCTGCAGGGTTGGAAATAATTTACCTAGCCTCGCTGACTCTTAAGCAGGTTCTTCCTTTGACGAATGGCCCAATTAAACATCTGTTAATCGCAACGTTATCCCAACCCAAGGTGGAATACCCTAACTTTTTTTTTTTTTTTTTTTTCTTCTTTTTTTGCCAGATAACATCAGATAGCCCCCGATCCGTGAGGGCGAGGTGCCTCGGAGGGCGGCAAGGAGCCGGCCGGGGCCCTGGGCCTGGGGCCGCCCGCCCTGAGGAAGCGGCTGGGAGGCCTGTGCCTTGCGCCGCCCTCCCTCCCCCTCACACAACCTCCCCGTAACCTCGGGCTCCTGAACCCTCGTGTACGTTTTAGGCCTTGATAATAAAGCAACATCTGCGAACTTACAAGTGCTTTACTTGGAGTTAATTGAGTAAATTGAAGCAAGATGCGGTGCAGGGGTGATCTATGATCCCAGGTTGCGGGCCTAGAAGGGAGACAACAGATTTACTGCAAAGACAGTGGGCGGCCTTTTGTTCAGGCCCTGGTTCACGGGAAGTTTGAGGTCACGAGGGATTAAAATATCTTCAGAAACAAATGGAATAATTTGGCTGAAATATAAGGCACGCAGTGCCAGCTCATGCCAGGAAACCAGGGGTGATTTACGCGCCTTCAATCCAACACATTTTTCTGATATCTGCCCCATTAGGTTGAATTTATAGATTATTGGGAGAATATGTATCCTCGTCTCTGCTTTTCTGACATGTTTGTACTCTGGGGAGCCGTTCCAAGTATTGCAAAATAAATAAAATGTCGAATTACCTTGCATTCGCAAGGGTGAAGGCCCACTCCACCTAAAAAATAAAAAAAAAAAAAGAAGAAGAAAAAAAAGCCAAACAAACCAAAACAAAACCCCAACCTCCCATCTACTATACTTGTTTGGGAATTACTTATTAAAAAAGACATTAAACAGGTAATGCTCTTTCTCCTATAATCTGTACAAGTCATTAAGTTTAAGCACAATTCGCCACCTTGAAGCAATTGGATACATTGTAATTTGTTTTATGGTCTCGCAGATGCAAGGTATTTGCCGAGCTATAAATACATAAAAGTGGTTTATACGAGCAGCCCGTACCCGGCGTGAGCTGGGAAAGGAGAACCTCTCCTGGTTTCCCGATTCGCATGCACACACACACACACACACACACGCGTGCTCATGCGCTGTATCTGTTTATATTATTTTTTTTAAAGCCTGGCTCACTTTTAGTGGGATATATTGTCCCTTTTGTAGTTTCTCTGCTGCTTTATTAAATCCCAAATTCCTTACAAAACTGTACAATTTTAATAACACAAATCCATGCAGGTCATAAAGCTGTCGAAATGTACATAGCACCAGCCGTGATCAGCTGCAGTGATATCATCAACCCTGATTAGCTAGAGCCGGTCACACGACAAGGTTTTATTACAAGTGTCATTTACATTTTTGACAGTTTTACAAGGCTTAATGGCTTTGTATTAAATACATTGTGTTTCAAGGAAACTGACAGTTCAGGGTATCTTGTAAATACAATGCTATGGCATTTCCTCAGAAGCAATACTCAAGGAAAATGAAACATCTAGTATTCCTATTGTAAACAGGGACATTCCACCAAAAAAATAGTTCACCCAAGCCAAAGTTTAGGTCCAAGAATCAAAAAAAAGCTAAGAAAAAAAATTTTCTTTTGTCAAGAGGTTTATATATATATATATCTCAAGCTACATATGTCTTGTAACATACTAAAACCTTTTTGCAGCTAAAGCATTAGCAATCACTGAAAAACCTGAGGCATGTTCCCCACAAAATTAATGGGAAAATGCTCTTTGGAAAAGTTTCCTATGAAAACACAATTTATTGTTTGGTTTTCTTACAAACAAAAAGCATTACCTAGGGGCACTACAATATTTCTGAACTTTTTTACCAGGCTGGTATCTATTTTTAATCTCATGAAGAAACGTTTCCTGAGCTGGTCATTTCTCACATGGTTTTAATCAGAAATGAGGATGAAATTGGCAACATTACAGCAGTTTTTCCTTGGACTTTGGGGTTCATTTGGGTCTAAGGTAGAGATGTTCAGAAGGAAACCTCCTGTACTTTGAATAGCAGTAAGTCAAAATCCAAATCAATATCTGTGCTTTTTGAAATAGGCCAGTTATTTCAAAAATTAAAATGAATCCCCCTTGACTTGAAACAGTCATTTTCACAACAAAATTCAGAGCAGACTGACCATTTAAGTTCTGTGCATCAAATATGTTTCCCCACACGCAGAATATCTACTTACACATCTAATAGTTCTCCAACTGATTAAATTTGTGCAACCTATTATTTACTATATGAATTAGGTTCTTATTCCCAGATGTATTTCATTCACTGCTGTTCCTGTGCCAATTTCTCAACAACATGGCACTAATATCCCTTATCATTTACACACACAAGTTTTATTATTTTGATTATATCAGCATAATAAAAATGGTACACTCTCTTCATGTTACAGCCTTTTTTTTTTATGTTGTGACCAGTATGAATTTACTCACACCAGTAAAAATTCTACCATTACCAGTGGAAGGAAAATGTTTGCTGATATGGCTGAAAGCCCACTAGAGATTAACTATTTAGGTTATTAAAAAAAAAATGATTGAATGTATGATAACTTAACATCTTTGCTCATATTAAGAAGCAATAAGAGAGCTGCTGTTTTATTTTGACACATACACAGAACCAGTTTAAACTTTAGGCAATTTCTAGAGATGCTTCTGGCTTTTCCTTGCCTTTATTATCATGGACTTTTCAACCACCATACTGGTTACTTAAAAGAAGGTAAGCCATTTGATTTGTCCTAATTCTATCTATGCTATCTCAGTGGTGTCTGTAGCCCATATGCAGGTGATCTACTAAACAGATAGTTTTCAACACAAAAATGCTACAGTAATTTCCATAGAAATTATCCCCAAATGCCGTAAAAGTACAAGAGGGAGACAGGTATTTGGGATAAATCATGGTAGAGTACTTTTAGTAAAGTAAATCTGTCATCGCTTGCCCAGTGGAGCTTGCAGGCTGTTGTGTCTCCTGTTCCTTCCTTCCAGGCAGTGCTTCCTCCTAGAACTAACCACAGAAAGACTGAATGTAACTCATGTCATTCTTGAAGGCCCTCTCCTTGCATCACGTGGTCCATGGAGCCTGCTACCACTTATCCTCTTCCCAATGTAACTCCTCCCTAGCCAATGTCTGGCCAGGCAGGACACCTAAGGGGCATTCACCCTTCCAATCCGCCACTGAATCCTTTGTTGGTGCTGTACAAAAAAAGTCACTTTGACCTAATACCAGTGATTTTCTTGATGGAGACCTGTACGCTGTGGAGAGGAAAGTTACTGGCATAGGTTCTTCCAGCCCAATGACTATGGCAGCTCCATTGCCTTTGGGTTGGTGAGAGGGAAGGGAGCAGCCAGACCCAAAACCCTGTTGGGTGGGATACGGGACTCTGTTGCTCTTCTCCCCACTCCCCTCTCCTCTGCTAGCCCATTGCCATGGTGGCTGAGGGACCTCTCTTGTGGGTTGCCTCTCCAAGCAGACAGTCCTTCCTCCTGCTCATGGCCGCACAACCCAGAACCTGCATCCGTGGCCTCCGCTGCCTTAGCAGCAGGTTGTGGATGGGCTGTTCTGTATTAAAGTTTGGAAATGAAAGTGAAAGCACATGTGAGACCTGCTGAACAGAACAGCAGAACCAGAGACTTAGCTGTATGCCAGAAGCCACAACCAGATAGAAATCACAGGTTAGTCAGGAAATTACTTGCATTTAATTTGGGGCCATGTCTCCTGGGAGGAGGCTGGCCTTTTCCTGTTGTGCAGCGATGTTGCCCCTAGGTATAATTTGCCTTTTTCATAAGCAAGGGTGCTATCTCCTCCTTCCTCAAAGAGACCTTTCAAAGCCAGCTGAGGAGAATCAAATGTGTCACATTAGCAACAGGACAATGGCAAAGTCATTATAAATTGACTTCCTTACTGTGAGCTTCAGTAATCTGGATGTATTACTAGCATGATTCTGCAATAAAACTGAAGCAGCTAGTTTCTTCACTTCAATTAAAAACACCCTCTCCTTACCACTTCAGAGAGGTAATAAGACATGCTCCTATCTTCTGGAGATGAGGTGAGGTGCCCAGTAGATAAGTCCTCTGCTCCTTACACATGTGCCCCAGATAAGGATCCTTTCCAAGCAGGTATGGACGTTGTCACAGCATGTAGACAGCTCTGTGAGCCTCACAAGAAGATGCAGACCTCTGCATCCCCAGTGTGTTGCAGTAAGTGATGTCAGTACAACTGTCATCTTACCACATTTCCCTCCTCCTGCCAAAAAAAAACAGGAGCCTGCCCCAGTTATTAAAAAGGTCATCTCTGAAAGCTGTAATTAAGAGCTGGAGCAAAAGTTGATAGCCTGCTCTAGCTCCCAGTTTTCCCCATTGCTGCAGTCTGAGATCATAGAATCATGGAATGGTTTGGATTGGGAGGGACCTCAAAGATCATCTCATTCCAACCCCCTGCCATGGGCAGGGACACCTCTCACCAGACCGGGCTGCTCAAAGCCCCATCCAGCCTGGCCTTGAACCTCTCCAGGGATGGGGCAGCCACAGCTTCTCTGTCCTCGGTTAGACACGCTGACTGTGGCCAGTGAGGCTGCTTGTGCCAGTGACTCCTTACTGGAGCCAGGGCTGGGGAGCCATCTAAGAAAGGCCTAGGATGCTCTAAGGTAAAACATCTGCCAATTTTTCCCCTTGGTTTTTTTTTCCTCTCGCTTTCCACACAAACAATGGCAACTTTTACAAGCATGTGTCTGCCATAAAATGAGGACTCACTGTAAAAATAATGTTTCTTTCAGAGTAAATAGGTTTTTAAAAGTGCATTTTCTGCAGGGCAAGGTTTTTTAACAGGTTTTGGCTCATGCTTCCAGAGAATTCATTAAAAATGTTACTCTGGATCAAATGAACAAATTCTTAATATAGTTATGAGTTTTTCCCCCTTCTTAACTTAAATTCAAAAATGAATGGTTGTGCTCAAGTGTAATTCAAGATGTAGTTCAAGATGTTTTGCTACCATATCTGTATTCTCCGTACAACTTGTTATGACCAACTATTCAGTGTCACCAGCTTCATCTTTTGCAGCCTTTTGGCAACTAATGATTCTCAGTGTCCCTTGCATAGAGCATCACTCCTTTACATCAGCTGTGTGGGAGGTACCTGCAGAGTTATTTGCTAGAAACAGCCGAATCTCAGTCTCCATAAACTGTGATAAGACTCCACATGATCATCGCGTTACCAAAGTACAAGCAGGATTAGTCACATGGCACTCCAAAATTAGGGACTTGCATCATATCTGCAATGTTTATTATTTTCTTGAGCTTTCCAGTAAAACCAGCTCTTTCCATTTTGCACAACCTGAGCTATCCAGTGGTTCAGCCTCATGGACACGACGTGTCCACCAGCATTTCTCTGTTCCCAGGACTTGTCAGAGCATCAAAATAAATAACAAATTAACAAAATAAATGAAACAGAAGAAAACAAAACAACCCCCGCAGTGCAGGAACTTCAGCCTGGCCTGCCTTGAAGGGGTTAATGAATTCCAGTTTGGTGTAAGTTTGGATAACTAAGAGTTTCCCATGGCAATAAAGGTTCACATGAAACTCAACTGGTCTTGGTTCCTCAGGCCTCACACAATCTTTTTTTTTCAAGTGAAACTATGGGATGCTGATGGGAGTTTTGCAATAGAGAGGGGACAAGGAGAGCTCTTGATGGATGTCACCCCATCTCAGGGGACAAGGAGTTTCCTGGCCAGCACCAGCTGCAGGATCAGGCCACCCTTGGATCTCCAGGACTGGGATCAGGTAACTTGAGCCAGACAGGCTGGGAAGAAAAACGTACTCCTTCTTGTACTTCATAAATTGTGTTTTTCGCATATGTTTAAGAAAATCTATTTACAATATTAAAACAATGTAGACCATAAAAATGGTTTAGTGGGCTACCAAAAGATTTAGTTAAGCCCTCGTCTAATTAAAAATATCCCGTTAGCTGTGAATCTGTGGGGGGTAATTTAAAATAATTCTGGAAAGTAGTGTTTCCTGGGGTCATAATGCGAGGTTGTTTTTTTTCCTTTTTCTTTTACTATTTCATTTCTTTTTTGGTTTTGTTTTGTTTAAAGAGTGAATTAATGTCTGACTGCAGGCTTCAGCACTGGCTTGCTTTTAATACTATATATTGTCACTTCTATTAAAAAGGTAAAAAAAGAAAGATTCCGATGGTTTTTTTTTATTTCCCCCCTTTGTCTACAATGTGTGTAAAGAAAAGTGACCGAAAAGAGAGGTTAAGAATAGTTCCTTTTTTCAAATCTATGTTGATTGAATTAAAATGTTTGAATTTTATTGAACAGGGAAAAAGAGATTTTTAAAAGCCTATCTGTAGCCCCCTATAAAAGCATTTTTTTTAATAAAACTTCTGTTTAAAAAGTATGTTATTAGCAGTATATCCTGTGCTGCATATTAATAAAACAATGGAATTTTGTATTTCTTTTTCTCATAAATTACATAATTCAAACCTTAAAACACCTTTAATGAACACTGACTCGGCATGTGGCACTTAATAAAACTGGGCTAAACTCGTTTTCTGCCTGACAGGCTACCAGTGGAGAATGTGCCCTACAAGTAAATGATTAAGAGGCAGAAATCTTTTCTGGACTACTATTAAACACTTCAAAGATTTTCAAAGTCAGATAAAATGAAAAGCAAATGTGTTTCACTGCCTCTCAAATACCTCAAATGTTTTAGCAGGTGCAAGCAATGAAACCTTCTGTAGTGACAGCACTTTAGGGTCTGCAAAGTGCACCCTACTGAATTATGGGAAAGCAGGGCTTACTTCATAAAAATTCATGATTTTAGATGAGGAGAGATGCGTGTCCTTAATACCCATCTACATATGTAGCACAGAAGGAGAGTCCCCTTGTGTCTCCCAGTGTCACAGGCTTCTCTTAACCCTTGCTGGAACTGCTGGACTGTTCAATGCTGAGTTCCGTAGCCTTTAACCCTCGCAAGCTTGGCCTTTATTTTAATGCATCAGTGGAGGAGCAGGCAGATAGTCCACCCTCTGGGTTGTTTGTGCCCCAGCAGATATTGCAGTCCAGGAGAGGAAAGTCCAGCCAGCTGGCAAGAGCAGCCCCTGGGAACCGGGCTGACCTGGGCGCTTGTCCTTACAGCAAAGTGCAGATAAGTCCTTGTAGCTTTAGCTGCATCCTTCAGGCTCCCCGTGCCTCAGTTTCCCCCTGGCACTGTGTGAGCAACGCTACTCCTTGCCTCGTGGGTTGTGATACATACTTAATGCCACAAAGCCTGCAAGTATCAAGGGAACGGGGCTGATAGCCTGGCTGGATTTTTAAATCGCACTTGCAGACAAAGACGGTGGAGGAAATTTCTTTCGTATTAATTTCTCTGGCATATAAAGGAAAGTCTACACATATTAAATAGTTGTAGCTGCTTTGAACTTTCTCTTCTAGAAAACTGTAAATGAAAGTAAGGCTTATAAAAGCAAAGATAGGTACCATCTGGGCAGGTGCTGGTAACTGCTCTCAGGCTCTGCCAATTTACCAGACCATATACCTCAATCTCAGGCTGTAACTACTTGAATTTGGGTTCAGGAGGATTTTATCAGATGGTTGCATGGGTTTTGAGAGTTGGACCAATAGTCTTTAGTCTCTTTCTTTTGCAAGTTTGCTACTTTTCCTTTGTTTGTGCTTTATTTTAACGTTTAACTGACAAATAGTTTGTTGAGGATTAATAAATGGCTAACACAAGCTAAACATGCAACGGACCAGAATGTCAGGGGCTATACGCAATCAGAGGAAAAGGTAAGATGCTTTTTAAGCAAACTGTTGTTGGATTCTGTAATGATGATTTATTTATCAGAACATATATTAGTCAGGAATTAATTCTTTATACATTCTCTATAAATGCAATGTAAATATGTTGTATTTCCTGTGCCCTAAATGGGATTGTGTAGCTGGAAAGATGGATCGCTTTTTCCTGGGCTGTGGAGATGATATTTCCCTGCCTGCATCTCCAGCTGCCCCAAGCCAAGCCTGGCTGCACGGTGTGTGTCCTGCCCTGAACAGGCTCTGTGGAGGTGACCACACACCTTCCCACACATGTCCCAGGGGCTTAGTGAAGAAAGGCCTGAGTGTATTCACTAACCCCCTGATAAACCCAAGCCCCACGCATTGTACTTAGGAGACAGAGCTATTGCAAACAAAATTCTGCCCAGAAAAGGGGACCTGGAGTAAGTGCCATTACAAGAGGGGAAGATCATAGATTTAATAAAATCTCATTATCCCACTACTCAGCATCTGTGGAATCTATTTACCTTTGTGTCAAAGTGCCAAATGAAGTGTCCAGCATAAACTCCCTGATGAATCACATGCGTGATTAACTTCAAAACCCCACTAACATAACTACATGCAAAGAACTACACTTTCCATAGTGTTATGGTGGAAATTTCTACATGACCAACAGCCTGACATTCAGTGCTAAGTTTCCCACAGTAGCTGCAGCTTCCATCTTTCACATCAATATAGGACTTTCCATGGATAGATGGAGTGATAGTAATTTCTCTGTTAGGACGTTTGTGAGTGCACAGAAGAGAGGACGTGCAGTGAAATCAAGTTATGAGCACAAATGTGTTCAGTTGTGCAATAATAGAATGACACAAATAGTCCCACATTAAAATAAATTCGTATAGCCTGACATTATGGAAGCTGAGAACAAATGTTTTGCCATGTAATCCATAAAGAAAATTCATATAATATATAAAATAATCCAGATCAACTGAAAATATTTATGGGCCAGCCATGCAGCTGGTGTAAATCAGCGTAGCTCCACTGAAGTCAATGGAGCAACACTAGTTTTCGGCATATGAAGATTTGGCACCCAAGTAATTTGGATTTTCAGCAAGAAAACCCAGAGCTACTTCTCCTGTGGATTTGATGATTGAACCTCTGTTTAAAAGGTTGTGTTTTGAAATTCTGAATCAAGAAAATCATATATTACATTTTGGGTTTTGAACAGCTTTTGCTGGCTGTGGAAATGTTTAATTCACCACAGTTGGCACTGAGTATTATCTGAGATAGAGTAATGGAAACTTTTAAGGATTGATGAGGTTTTTAACATTTTACATGTGTATTTACCCTTTCTATTTTTTAATACATGAACAGGATTGTAGGCCATTGGACTCTGACCCATATTCCATTACAGTCAGGAACAGTCTTTTCATTGGCGTCCAAGAGCTCCGGGTCATTCTGTTGGTCAGCCAGACACTTCTAAACTCTACATATATGTATATCTCATGTATTGTCTATATTTATTTTGTGAGATGGGAAAAATTAACATGCCTACCATTTACTGAGATGTTTGCACATGAACATTACATCACACATTTAAATAAATACAGATGCATTTATTTCAGCATGTGGATATCCAGACGTCTATGCTTGCCTGGCATACATCTGGATAACTGAAGCATACTATTTCCACTTGTTTATAACTCCTTTCTTTCTGAACCAATTTTTTTTCCAACTTATCCAAGCCCACATTTCTCACTGGAGACTACATGCCAAGTTTGAACTGTTTTCAGTTACCCAAGCACAAGTTAAACATCTGAAACAATTCTTTAAGCATGCTCAAAACCAACCATATGGATTTTTACCAAACTTTCCAAAAGCTACAAAAGTATCAGCCTAAAGGAGTGATTATTTTTTTTCTGGAAACTCATAAAGGGGCTTAGAAAGGAAGTACCTCTTTAACTAGCAAGGAACACTCAACTACCAGAGAATTATATTCAAGAAGGTCTAAAAGTCTATTTCTGGGCAAACACATGTCCTGCGCTGTCCTTTTATGTCAACCAGGGTGGCTAAATTTTCAATTCAGTCCCAATACAGATAAGACCCATAAGACTGTCTTTTAAGGCTTATGTCGAAAAGGTAAGTTAGGAATTTGGTCTCAACTTTTGCCACCCTCTCAGAAATGTCTTTCTGCCTGGGAGACCCTGCCAGTAAATACAGTGATGTGTGCAGTTGTGCTCCTGAAGGAGCAAGTTTAGGACACACGGGCTGGGCTGGTCAAAATCTGGAACACGAGACCAGATCTGCCGTAGCAGGAAACTTGGGGACTGGCTCTGAATTGCCCCCTCAGTGCTATAGGCTGGTACAGCAGTGTCTTGCAGCATGGCAGCAAAAAAGGGGTTTCTGTTCAGTCCCAGCTAAGAGGGAAAGTGCAAACAGAGGGGCCTGAGCTGGCAAGTCTGTTAACCTGAGCACATCCGCTGGATCCCGACAGAAGCAATGTAGATAATTTCCATATGGCGTGTTCCTATTCTAAGAGCCTGACTGTCAATTTTTTGGAGCTCCCTTTTGAGATATGAGACTCTTTTTTTAACCTGGTAGTAGAAATTAGGTTATCTATCTCTCTCTTTAACGTATGACAGCAGCAGATAGTGCTAAGTCATAAGGAAGCACTTGGTAAAGAACAATTTATAGTCAGTCAGGGCTTACACCGCTGCTCCTGTCCAAACCGGTCTACACACCAAAAATCACTGGGGTTTGGGCTGCTGAGCATGGGGAAGGATGACAGTCACCCCATGTTGAAGCGTATTCCAAACTGGTGATGATCAAGTACCGGTACGTCAGGGCTCTGCTCTCTCTGTAGCTTTTGCTGTCTTTGCTTTGGTGAGCCTTCATTCGTCAGTGTTCCCATGAGAAACTACACAGACAGCAAATGTAACGGCAAGCGTAAGCAGTATTTTAAGGACATAGGTGACGGTGAAACACTATCCTGGCTTTCCCCCCCATTTAGTCATGCTTTTCATTCCCCCCTTGCTCGCAGGTGACATGAATTTGATTATCCTTTCTACTCAACCACCCAATGAAAAACAGCAGCTCCCATCCAGAAACAAATCAGCATGAAATCAGCCAGTTGACAGTGGTTTCTCAGAAACTCCCTTTCATGTAGTTACAGTGGGGACTGGGTTACCTATTCAAACCAAGCTGAACTGACACATCTGACCCAAACCAGCACCTCTGTGTTTGCGTTCATCCCACCCAGTCCTCTCACGTTTTCAGATTACAGCGACGGTGGGAGTCAAACCTGAGGTGTTTAACAAATACTATTATTTTATAAGCTTCTGTTAAATAGTTAGACAAATATTCTGTAATCCTTCAGGCTCATCTTAGGTCAACCACATAGTTAATGAACAATGATAACAAATGAGTAAGTTGAAATTGAAGCTTTGGGGAAAATGCCCCATCCCTTCATCACACGCCTGTGTGCACATATGCACAGTCTGTTAAGCATTTACATTTTGGTTCAAACTTACTTGCCACACTCAAGAAAAATAAATTTGCTGCTTTTAATAAGCGGATTGAAACCAAAGGGCATTTAATCTTTTATGATCAACAATAATATTTAAATGCTAGAATATATTAAATCTACTTATAGCAATCCCTCATTACATGAGCTGTGTTTTCTTTGCTAATGAATTGCATGTTTAAAAATGCATTGTTACAAAAATGTTTGCAAAAATCTGCTTTACTTTTCAAATGTTTCACAGTATAAACTGAAGGTGTTTCATATTTTACAATTCAAGCTTTAAAATCATGCAAATATATCTTAGCTAAAACACGTAATTCCTGAATTTGGAATTAAAAGACAATAACAGCAGTCCCTGGTTTTCTATAGCCATTGATTTTCCCACCAAAGGCTAACATTTACGGCAGTGTGCAAGCACAGTACCACAGAGACACCAAATACCCTACATCTTAGTGCACTGATTAAACAGAACACCTAGAAAATGTAAATGAGTAGATTTCCATGTTAATATTGTAATGGTTAGTTCTTGTTTTGTATCAGGCTAAAAGAACGACAGGCACCATAGAGAAGAAGAAATACAAGCCTCTGCCATGGATATCTTACAAAAGCCCCAGTCCTGCAGGTGCAGGTTGAAATTGTGAAGCTTTATTCAGGTGAGCCTCTTCATGTGTTGCCTTCCCAAAAAAACCTGTATGTAGATCCTGATAGCAGAAGCAAGAGAGAAATCTGTGGGGTCATCATTCAATAAGGGGTTTTTTCCCCCTTCCTTTTAAATATTTCCTTCTTCACTTTGGCATATTGACTTGGTATCCTTTTATGCAGATGGGGTCATTTTTTCCTAGAATTGTGTAGGATTTTGGGCACCTAAACTGTTGACATCTTCCTGTCATCTTTTCATTGTCAAGAGACAAAGCCCTACGCAGCCCTAGAGAAATTTAAGGGAAGTATTTCTAAGCGAGGTCCTGAAGCCATAAGGTGCTTAGCATCAGATAGGACTGGGCCCTCAGACAGAACCTATTCTGTTTTTAAGTGGTCTGCGAGGGACGCACTTTGCCTGAAATTCATTCCAGCCCAAGATTGTGAACATAGCGTACAATAGGTGGATTGGTGTAAAACTATCCCAGATAACTGCTCGTACATCTTTCCTCTGTCAGTGAAATTTGCCATGATGTGTTCAAAGCCAAGAGGCATTATTTGTGCTGTCCTGGATCTGTTAAGGAATGGCAGGGGGAGGACAGAGATACTTAGGGATTTAAAAGCAGGGAGAACTCTATGAAAGAGATAAAAGGAGTCAAATGCACAAACCCTATTTGAAGTCCTTAAAGCATAAGAAAAGAAAGTATTAGACTTACCACATAGGGAGAGCTGGAATTTGTGTAGCTCTGGCCCCTGTGAACTGTAGCTGCTATTTTAGGGGTGGTCTGAATGTTTGAAAAGCTAGCCTGAATTCACAAAACTTTTCTCTAGTACTTATAATGCTCTTTTTCTTTTTTTCTATAAAAGTTCGTTCTTTTCACTGTTGTTTTTATGAACTACATCCTAGCTGATGTGTCTGTTGTCGTGTTAGATACCAAAATGAGGAGAGAATTCTATGGAAGCTGGGCAATAGAAGGGAGTGAAATATATTTTATACTGTGGCTATCTGCCTCTAGAAGTATTTTCTCTTCTCCATCATGTCAGCACACTAGATCTTGGATAGCAATGTTTGATTAATAATTTTCCCTGCAAGTATTCTCCACATCTTCACTATGTGTTCTCTCATACAAGCTATTTCTATTATCAAACCTTCTTTCTGGTCTTTTTTCCCCTCTCTCTCTTCTAGGCAATACCAAGCCCAATATTGATCAAGTCAGTTTTCAAAACCAATGGGTTCCATGAATTTGGACCTTGATATCATATATTTTTCTAACATTTAAAAGATTTTTTTTGATTTAATATCTAAACTGAGGTACTCTCAACACTATTGTTCGTTTCAGGTTGCCAGCATTGTAGATCAGGAAAGAGCTCAAAAGATATTGTTTGCTGAACTGCCTTTCAGAGGCTTGTCTTAACCCTACTATTGTATAATAAGGCAAATCCAAATTACTCTGTTCCCTGGACTTTGCAGCATTGTGCTGGAAATCAGATGATAAGATGCTGACCAAGTAGATTCTGCATGTTTCCTTTCTCCTGTTGGCTACAAACATGTTAAGGAAAGATCTTATATTTACAGTAGTTCATCTACTGTGCTGTGTGTCCCAGACCACAGTGTTGGAAAATCTGCAGAGATGAAACTAAGACATAAAAGAGGGACACTCAGACCTTTCAGACATCCCATGCATTCCCAGTTCTCTCAGACAGTTTCCCATTTCCCTTCCACAAATACATTGAGGGCATTGCACAAATGAGAGTGTCTCTAAGTGTCAGAAGGGTTGCTTTGTGACCATCATCTGAGTAGCAAAATCAGGGTCTATTCTGATATAGGTGCTGCCTGTGTAGCCATGCTATCATAAAACCATCTTTATTTCCAGAATGTAGTTCCAGAATAGAGGCGAAGTCCTGTGAGTAGAGGCTGAGGGAACTGGGGTTGTTCAGCCTGGAGAAAAGGAGGCTGAGGGGAGACATTATCTCTCTCTACAGCTCCTTGAAAGCACGTTATAGAGAGGTGGGGGTCAGTCTCTTCTCTCAAATCACAGGTGATAGGACAAGAAGAAATGGCCTCAAGTTGCACCAGGGGAGGTTTAGACTGGATATTAGGAAAAAATTGTTCACCGAAGGGGTTATCAAAGATTGAAACAGGCTGCCCAGTGAAATGGTTGAGTCACCATCCCTGGAGGTATTTAAAAGAGATGTAGATGTGGAGCTCAGGGACATGGTTTAGTGGTGGTTTTGGCAGTGTGAGGTTAACGGTTAGACTCAATGATCTTCAAGGTCTTTTCCAACCTAAATGATTCTATGATTCATGCCTTTTAGTATTGCACAGAAAAAGAGCCTAATTCACAAGGTTCACTTCCAAACCAGAAAAACAACCAGTTCCTAAGATAATTGACACCTATAGCCCATTTCTTGCATGCCTGTTTTGTACCAATACCTTAAGTTTTTAGTATGAAGATGAGAGTAAATATATTTCTTTGTCCCTGTATTGACTGCGTAGAGTTGGGTGTGTGGCTCCTGGGGTTGCTGTCTCAGTGCTGCACAGAACTTCTTCCTCAGGACTGTGAGTTTAACGTGTTCTTTACCTTGTCGGAAGCTTTTCTCTGTATAGTTATCTTAAAGAAAAATAGCAGGTGGCTTGTATCCACTGATGGGTCTGGTGAATCTCTTCTTGGATGTAATCTCTGTGACTCACAGTTATTTTTAATATCGCCCAAAGAATGCAGTTATCCTTTTTGATTATAGTTACTGTTACTATTTCCACTATGCCACAAGGAAGCACTGATACTATAAAGCCATGTTGTTTTGATGTTGGAGATTTATATAGGCTAAATTTTAACAGTGAAAAAATTAAAAACAATTTTTTTTTTAATAGTTTTCCTGGACTTTATTTCGAAATAAAATGGGCACTGAGAGTATAATGTCATTCCTCAACCAGTGTAAGCACCTCAAGCGCAAGTCTCGTGCATGCTGGAGCATGCCCTACTCTAAAGGAGACAGAGCAACATAAATAATTGCACTTGTCATGACCTATGGTGCTGGTCATTTCCTGAATCTCAGGGAATACATTTATATGTATATTTGTATACTCATAACTCCACAAATGTGCATAGAAAAGTAGACCCATCAGAAGGTATGATAAGTCTTGCTGACGGAAAGTATTTTTGGTACACTGAAGGCAGTTTGTCATATTTGGGTCATTTTGCAAAATCTCTTTCCAAAATTTTTCCAAACAACCAGTGTGTTCACAGAATGATCTACTGAAGTATCATCTAAGCAGTAGTCCATCATTTGCAAAAGTAAAAGTTATTTCAGTAGTAATCAAGTTGAGTAATCAAGTTGAGTAATCGAGTATTCATCACAATCTGAATAATATATTATTCAGATCTGTGCGATATTATAATAAATATCACACAGATCTGAATAATCGAAGTGCAGCCAATAAAAAAAGAGTCAAGGGAAGCTTTTAGCTGCTTTCTTATAGCACATAACCGAATGGGTATAGAGAAGGGCAAGAATACCAGAACATGCTGCTGGACTAGTGTTAGGAATATAGTTTTAGCAAATCACCAGCAAATCAGTTGCCATAGGCAGATCTTTATGACTGTGACTCCCATAATAAGACAGGAGAGCTGGTCATCCAAGGAAAGAGGTTTGGTAGTATGCTGCATTGTCAGAACTGAGTGTTGATTGTAAGCAGTCCACTCAGAGATACTTAACTCAAATCACATCTAGAGATGATGTTTAATGTGGCTGGGCAGGTAGTTACCATGAATTTGAAGTAGCTTCTCTTCAGTGGATAGTCAAATTAATAATAATGTTTAGATATAAAATCAGTGGAGGAATACAAGGCCATGCTTAGAGAGGAAGATATTGTTAATCTCAATTATATCTCATTAGCTTCATTGGCCACTAGTCATATTTCATCTAGGATTCATAGAAACTCTTTTTTAATTATTAATACACCATGAGTAATTTTTAAATGAGGGAATTCTATTTAATTTCCAGGAGCGTGAGGTTCACAGGAAAGTCTTGATTCTGAGACTCACAATTTCATTGAGCGATCACACTGGAATCTCATGTCTTCTCACTGGGGTGGCATTTGTCAAGAGGAATAGGCTTCCCTACAGGCACCCAGTTCAAGTTCCAGCCATGCCTCCTCCTGTTACCAGAGACTGTATTGTCTGGAAGTCAATGCAGGACAACTACCGAATAAACACTATATCCAAGTAAATCTGCCACAGAAGGCTTTTGAAATTCAATCTCATAGTGTTTTCCTGATGTGAGCGAGTGCTACTCAACAGGTACCACAAGTCAAGCTTGAGTCTTTGCCCTTTTAGTTTCCATGAGCAGGATCAATAAAAGGATCTGCAAAACACTGGATTATAGGCTGGTTAGGCTGGATGCAGAAGCCAAATTAACAACCTGCCATGGTGTAGAAAGCTGCAGATTTGCTCTGATGAATGGAGCTCATAGTAATTTTTTTTTTTTCAGAGTGCGAATTGAAACATTATTGTACAACTATTAGTTTCCAGGAAAAAAATGTAATTGCTTCTAGATGCTGCTCGCTGTTTTCAAGAGCTCTTTAACCTTTAACTTTTTCAGTACAAAGGAAGCCTTGCTGTGCAGTGAATCTAACAAGACCATCATTTATAGTTGGCAGAGTTCATTAGTCAGTCGTAACAGTTTAATTATTAGCATTTTAATGCATGAGTGTTTAACTAGATAGAGCAACAGTCTTTTAGGTACGGCATGAGCCTTCGTAAAAGAATTAATTGGTGCTGTTGTTTATACTGTGGCTCATTACTAAAATTCGACAATTAAAATTCAGGAAATTTTGAGTCAGATTTTGTTACCCATTAAATTAACAGTATATTTGATGGCCTTTTCAGTACATTTCAGCTTTAATGAAAATATTTCTCTTGAAAGGAATAAAAACCCTTTCAAGTTTTTGTGTCTTAAAAAATAGTTGTGGTGGACTAGGAAAAGCCAATTTCTTAAGTTCAGTCCCTGTCTCAGAATCTGTTTTTGCTGTAAGTTGATCTCTCTGAGTTGCCCCTGCTTCAGAACTAGTAATGAAACTATGGTGTCAGCCGTGAGACAGGTTACTAAGCATCTGAGGCAAACAAATAGTCTGAAAATTAAAAAGCTGCATATATTTTAAAAGCAAATATTTTACAAAAAAATAGAAGTTTTCTCATTAAAATGTTTGCATCAATACATTTTCATTTTTATAGAAAAGGCCTGATGACAACTTTCTCCTCTACGATTTAAAATAATCCTTTAGGATGTTATTTATTTTCTAGATTACACTCTTGACTTAATCCTTGTAGGAGCTCTTTTTTTCCCTTTTTTATGGATTGCTGGTAATAACAGTTGTGTAGGAGCTAGAGGTCCGAAGGGGGATCTTTGGGAACAGGTTGGATTGCTTGGGAGATCAAAGGAAGAGAATTAAAAAAACATGGATTCTTATCAGAACAGTGCTTCCGGACCGTCAAAGAATCTCATTTCTAACTGTGGACCAAAGGAAAATATGTGAACGTGGGTTATCTGTGTTATCTTGGCATGGCAGGTTAATAGTGCTGGCAGAAAATGTACTAAGAAATCATGCCATGGTGATGATGCCACCAAACAGTGGCCCCGCCACACTCTTTACATGGTTTTTACAATCAGTATTATGCTGAGGGATAACTTCTATTAGTCCCTTTCAACCTCCACTGCACTGTGACCAGCAAATGAGGTATGACACAGTTTCTTCCCTTCATCCACCCTTGGTCTGTTTTCCCGGTGATCCTTCTTTCCTCCTTCCCCTCCCTCCCCGTCCCTCCCTCTCCCCTCTGGACCGTGATGTCCTTCATGGATTAAAGCAAGGCATGGACTCAAAACCTCAAGGAGCATTTTGATGGGGAAGAGGGAAGTGTGCAGACACATTAGCTGGGTTTTTTAAAATACTGGAGTACCAAACTGGTTTAGATTAGTGGACCTGCACTTGCATGTGCCATGACTTGGCCCCTGATGCATCTCCCCGTGATCTGACACAAGTCTTACCCCATGGGAAGGGACTGGCTTCTGCAAATTATGTGGTGCCATCAGCGCTGGTAAATTAGGGGATTTCAGGAGCTGACCCCTCAGCCACTTCCTTCTCCATAATCTGATGGGTGGTGGTGCTCAGCAAGAAAAGTTTTGCAAAGTCTTTGTGAAAGAGTGGAGCAATGCTACTGGGGAATAATTTATTTTTTAAGACTTCCCGATAAAATGAGTGTCTCTCTGTGGCATTCCCGTGTTTTGTGGATGATGAAATGTGTTGCAACAAGACTTAAAGATCATTTGAAAACTGTCCCTTCTTACGGTTTATTGCAGACAGAAGTATTACATCATATTTACAATGTTAAATTAGAAGCTCCAGCTTTTATGGAAGGAAAAAATACCTATTTGGTTCTAACATATAATGACACCTATCCAGTTTCACTGGCGTTTTATTAGTACTCATTAATTTTAGCAGGATATTTACAATCAGAAATAAACTTTTGCAGTGGAAATGCCTTTTTCTCAACATTTCCAGACACAATGTGCCTTTAGTCAGACAAAGGGTTTTTATTTTCAAGGAATGGTATTTCAGAGCTGGAAATGCCAGCTCCCTGGTGCTGAGATGTAGTTTCTGGAAGTCTCTTCCAGATGTGAAGCTTTAAGGAATTAAGTTATATTGGGAAAATGGATTATCCCTAGTGGAGAGCATTTTATCACCTCATTAGGTTTAGGAAGCCCAGGTGATAGAGGAGAATGGGAGAAAGAGATGTTAGAAGAAAATACTTCAAATCACAAAACAACAGGGAAAGACTGTCACTGATAATATACTGATACTGCTGTAGAGACTGTCTCTAAGTGATTGTATGATTACTATGCTGTAATTTAAACGAGTATTCATATGCACAAGAACAAAAAGAAAGAGCTGAGGGTCGCTGAGCAAATGGTAATGGCAGAGACTCCCTATAACCCACCAGCTCGCTGACAAAGGAATGCCACCTGATCTCTCAGACGTGCATTTTTTACACTATTTCTGCAGTTGTTTTTCTTGATTTCTGCTTCCACTGTCCCTCTGATTATGCTTTGCCTCTGTGTGTGTGTGAGAGAGAGAGAGGAGAGTGTGTGTTTTGTACATATCATCAGATTTGAGCTTGCCCTCTGAGGATATCAGTGCCCTAATTAGCACATCAGTATTATGCAAAAGGTAGAAGCATTTCTGGTTCCCTTTGGACACAGAGGGCTTGCTTATCCTACACAGCCTTGTCTCAGAACAAGGGAAGTTTGTTCCTGGCGTACCTGGTCGGTGTCCCCTCCCTGTGAAGGGGACACTCATTCCTCTTGAGAATTCCTCTCGAGTTTTAAATAAAGTGGCAGCCTGTTTTTCTATAACCTTATTTATGTCTGTGTCATCGTTTGCTTGCTGCTGGAGTCAAGGCTACAGGGAACACAGGAAAACAGACTCAGGTGCACAGAGATTTGTAAAATGCGCTGCTTGTCCTTAGTTTCTGCCGGGATGCAAGGGGGAGCTGGGGGTGTCTGTCTCTGCCAGAGCAACAGCTGTTAAAGCACGGTTAAAAACTTGTTAGGGTTGTAAAGGAAAGCACTCAGAAATCACAAAATGTCAAGAAGGCTAAGGCTCATTTATAAATTCATCCTTCTTTAAAATATGAACGGTGTCGGCAGCTTTTAATTACATAGCTATGTTCTGTTTTTCCTCGATTTACGCGTGAGTGAGGGTAACCCGGTGTGCATGTATATAGAGCTGTGCAGTCTGGGAGAGCATATATTAAACCCCTTTTCTTACGCATAAATAGAGATGATTCCCAACCAAAACCCTCGCTTCGAGCTAGCTACGGACCTTAGGGAGTTCAAAATCAGAATCTGGATTTGGATCTGAATTTAGCAGCTTAGGCCCATCTGCAATAAATACATACAGGATGAAATGTAGATAACTGAGATATAAGGCTATATAGACTTCAAAGTGGCTCTGATAAAATCACGATAACCACAAGAAAGAAGTGGTGTGTGATCTCAGATGAGATATCCCCAAGATGTCTATACAGCTTAATTTTCCCACATTGTGTCCTTTTATCTTCAATGGATAAAAGGTGAATTATTATTATTATAGGCAGTGGAGTAGTAACGCCTGTTATTCAGGTTGTCTAACACTTTCCATTGTTCCCCCTCTAGTCAGGCGCTTATAACTTTCGCAGACTTTAACCTTTCGAGCTGAAGTTTCCCATACTTGGTGCTTGCCTCAGGTTGAATTTGATTGAGAATTGGTATTCCTTCAGGACTGTAGCAACGGTGCCAGCAATAAATCATGTCGACCGTTTGCTTCTGCATTTGTAAACTGTCGCTTTAGGATCGCTGGAGAGAGGACCAGGGAGCGAGCAAATGGAGAACTTTAAAAGCCAGCGCTGTCACACTCACCTTATCGACAGAGCCATCAGGTTAAATACCCAACGACAGGACCTCAGAGAGGAGGTGGGTGGGAGGGGAAGGAGAAAACATCCTTTCTCATGTGATGGCACCTGTGCTTTCCTTCTCACAGGAGCAGCCCCTGCCTCAATAGGGTAATCCGCCTGCTTTCATATCTGTAGGGTTCAGTTTTCACATAGCAAGGCGAAAAATAAAAGAGGTCTAAGTCTGAGAAATGTGCACAGCCTGAGAGCTGTCCCACATTCCCCACCCAATCAGCAGATAGGAGCTCTGCTCAGCCAACCTGCCATGGTAGCTGATAATTATTGTTGTATTAATTGGTGCTGTCCAGACTAGACAGAATGTAAAAGATCCCACTGTGTCCAATAATTAATGTTTTTCCCTCACTGCAATGTCATTAATAAGTGGTTCCTCCAAGAAACAAATAATTGGATGGTTCAGCTTCATTAGGGTATTTTTAGATAAGGTTTGGTCTAGAGACGTATAGGAAAGCTTATTATGTTTATTTAGACTGTATTATCTATTGCTAATGTGTTATACTGATTTTGTATCTTCCACATTCTCGGGGATTGTAGTGATAAAAGGAATGCACAAATTATGATTTAAATGAACAGAAATACTGTCTTTAATTTAGTTATATTTAAATGATGAAAAAATGCCATCTCAAAATAAGTATCTCCAGTATCCTATAAATCTCCCCTTTTCTCAGAGACACACAAAGCTATTGTCACAGGAAGACAAAAGTCAGATTTTACTAATTAGAGATGAGTGTAGTGGAGCGCTCTTGTTTTGGCAATTATCTGAGCAGCTTTTGAAACTGGAATGTGTAAATCTGGTTTTGGAAATAACTTTGAAAAGTAGACTAAGGGGCTTTTTCAGGGGTATCGTTTACATGGTCATGTATGACTTTATTATTCTGCAAAGATGCCTTGGGAATCTGACTCACATGAAAACTTGATATGCAAGTGAGCTATAGACCAGGATGTGGCGGATTTACA
Organism: Gallinago undulata; assembly: GCA_026546715.1. Classification (NCBI taxonomy): domain Eukaryota; kingdom Metazoa; phylum Chordata; class Aves; order Charadriiformes; family Scolopacidae; genus Gallinago; species Gallinago undulata. The sequence continues at coordinate 31,857,423 of JAOTQQ010000002.1, read as the reverse complement.
CAGGAAACATATATGGCTAGTCAAAACAGCTCTGTTTTACCACAAAGGAGCTTTGCACATGCTTTGCAAGGATTTTATGTGGGAGCTTATTCTTGAACATAGCACATAGTTTTCTACAACCCAAAGTTACTCCAGTTAAATTTTTTAGGGCGACTTAGCCAAACTGGTCCCATTCACAGCTGCGTTCTTCTTAATCTCATCACAAGACACAGATCTCCCACTAGGAAATGATAATCCACAGTTTAGTGTCTGTATTATACTTAGTGCAAACACAAGAGACCACATTCATCCCAAAGTAATTCTCTAAATATGAGAGATCTTGTTATAAGAGGGATGCACTTGGCCCACGGGGTGTTGCAAAGTGAAATGGACTCATCACGCAGAGCTAAATAAAAGCAAAGAAAAACAGCATCAGGGAAAGTATTCAGAGACTGAGATAATTTTAGTTGATCCTTATTAAGTTATTGTGTCGGTCAGCATTTTCAGCAGGTTCTGGCTGTAGAAGGCATACTTAGCCAGAATCTGATCTCAGGTATTTACAGATCTAGAGTAATTCCATTAACTTTTCTCACTGGGGAAAAATGAAGAAAAAAAAAAAATTGCCTTCACCCTCCCTTCTGGATACTTCTTTGCCCAGAATTCTGCCTATTGACAGCTCTATGCAAACTGTAACCATCAGTACTACTTTAAAAACAGAAATTCATATAAACAATAGGCAGGACACCTCCAGACCAATGTCTAGACCTGCCACACTCAGTTTGCCTCACACAGAAGTTAATGCAGCTCCAGGAAAGTCACCATTTCTTAATTTTCTTTCATGATTTTAACAAACACATTTCCTTAGTATAAATGATCTTAAAAAGGCACGGAATTTTGTTTCATGTCCATGCCCTACCCCAGTGTTGCTGAACCCCTGTCTGCTTTATGAGAGTATAGAGAAAATCACATGTAATTCTGCTGAAGTCAGGGGTGTTACACCAGCCCAAATCATAGCACAATAATGTCCTTGGTGTCCCAAGTTCCTCAATAAGATTCACAAAAGTAAATTCCATTAGTATGTGTAGAAATACCTCTTTCTCATAATGATATGACTCTAAACTTTTGTACTTGAGAACGGTAGCAGAGAGACCCCTCAAAAGCCAGATATTGATAGCTTGCTTTATGTTTAAAGATGTCAACAGAATACAATGGTTCTCAGCATCCCTATTAGTTATCTTTAGTAAGAGAGAAGAAGATTCAAAGTAAGGGAATGAGGTTTGCAATGTAACAAGATAAAGTCATCTCCTGCAGCCTAGAGGATTTCTTTAATCTTATTTTTAGAGCAGAGCTGAGGAGCTTTTGCAAAACCGGCTTGTTTGGATTCAGTTTCCATTTTATCTCATCCACGAAAGTTTAGAGTTGAAGGGGAAACAGATAAAAGTTTTGAGCAAACCAGAGTGGTTTTACATTGCTCTCATCAACCCTCTTAATCTGGGTTTGGTTTTGTAAAACCAGTGTTAATCCAGATGTCTCCTTATCCAGCCTACAAAAACACAAGGAATTCTTAGAAAAGTTTGAAATTAAGAGACCTTTTTTTAAAAAAAGTCATATTTTCTTCTAGTTTACATCTAGAAAATTGTTTTTCCATTGGCAGTATTGTGTGTCCACAATAAGGGTTTGATGGTCATAAGTAGAAATATTATACTTAGATTTGTTCATGAGGAAATTTCTCCCAAAATTAATTTTGCCAAAGGAAAACTTGAGCATTAGACTAGGCCCTCCTGAGAGGATGTTATTAGTATTTCAAACAATCTGGATATTTTTGATCCAAACAAGAAAGGTAATTTTCAAGATTTAGGAGTGCATCTGCATTTTGTTTTACAGGCCTATGATTTTAATAGACAGACAATCTTCTCTATATCCGGAGTGAGTTTATGTATCACTAGGAGCAACAGGAAGGAGAGGGGATGAGAAATAAAATATCTTCCCTTTAATCATACAGAATACAACCAGGACATGTTCTTTTTTTTTCCTCTTCCAACATATTAAAAGATTTATCACTGAAAACCTTTGCAAGGAACATCTTCTTGCATCAGGGAATCAGTTATCTGCTCTAAAACATGCAATAGCCAATCAACAGGGGGAAAAAAAAAAACGCACTTGAGATAAAGTTTTTGTAAATTGACAGCTTTGGGTTACCATTGCAATGGTTCCATGTGAACACGATTCCAGTGTCCCAGAGCTGTCAAAGAACCACCAAACCTCTACGTTTCTCGTCAGCCATTGCAGCAGCTACACAAAACATGAACGTTAATACATTTTACTGCAGTCATTCACCACCGCCTTTGATCAAGAAAAACAACATCTCATTTCCCTTGTGTGCCCCTTCCTTCTCTTCAGGGAGAAACAGGTAAATCAACACTCATCTTTCTGGATTGCTTTGCTGTATCTGCTTCATTCGATACTGCCAAATATTTCTGTCTTGTCTCCAAAAAGCTTCTGGGGGTAAACGTTAAAGTCCTGAAGGACCTCAGGCCTTTCCCTAAAGCCTGAGCATTCTTAGCATTTGTTCCTCCATCTCTAAAGTCCCCGCAGGCAAAGATTTACAAGGTCTGTCCTTTGCCTGATATTGCTCAACAAGGAGGCTGCTGGAAGAACAAGAAAGACAGAGTGGTCTGAAATGCCAGGAGTGAGAAGATTATACCTACTTGTACATCTCCTTGCTATCAAGTACAGCATCTTACAGATTTTTCAATGCTTAGCTGCAGCGAACATGTGGATTTGCGTCTACTGGAACCCACTGGCTGACAGAAGAGACTGTGCTTGGTGAGACTTGGCTCCTTTCTGGTGAAGGGACCTTGAACTGTGATGCATATTTTCAATGTACTTGCATGGGCACACGCTTGGTTTGTAGAGCCAAACAATGATGACCAAAACCAACTCTGCCCATCTGCACCAGCCCCAAAGGGCGTGATCCGCTCTAGGAGACCTGGATCTAGCCATAGTGTTGCAGAAGCTGATGAGCTCCAACCAATATTGCTATAATTTGTAAAAAGGAAAACAGCCACAAATGCTGGTAAGAACCATAATTCAACAATTGGTTGGCTTAACAGGACTGGCCAGCTCTCCACACCAGATGCACAGAGAAGTCCAGTTTAAGGTTCTGTTGCTATTCAAAACTGCCTGCCCTTAATTCTTCGTGAAACTATTAGCTTCCTTGACAACTGACTCAGCAGAAAGTAGCGGTCAAGCAAAAATCTAAAAAAAAAATCAAAACTAATGAAGTAATTTCTCACACAAAGGTTTTGTTTCTAATCTTCTCCTTACACCCTTGGATGCTCTCTAGCACTACCCACAGGGTCTGGGTACCTGGACCAGCAGCAATTCTACAGCATCACTCTTTTAGTGCTCTAAAGCCAGAAAGCCAGTGCAAACAGGTTCTCCTTTCCTCTCTATGCTGAGCTGCTGTGTCACCACGAGGAAAATGCATTTTGATTATCAGAGGACTATATGCCCATGGCAGGGGATTGGAACTAGATGTGTTTTGAGGTCCCTTCCAACCTAAACCATTCTATGATTGTCCAGTGTTTTTCATTGTTTGTTTGTTGCAGCTTAAACTGAAATGGGAAATATAACCCTTCCACAGCTAGCACACAACCAGACTGACTGCTTTGAAAATGTGTTTAAAAACAAATCCTCAGGGCCTTGGGCAATCTGGACATGGACACCGACGGTTAGGAGAAAAGAAAGAAACTTAGGAGAGAACATCTCCTTGTGCTCACTGCCAACCCTTGAATTACTGGGAAGGCATTCCTAGAAAAAGGGCCTCCAGTCAAGTCAGTGAATGGAAGAGCTGCCTCCAGAAAAATCAATTCTGTGTGGTAAGAACCCAGTGCCTCTGTTCTGGAGGCTGTCCTTCTTTGAAGCCGAAAAATCAAATGAAGCTTCAAAACTTCGTCGCAGCTCTAAATTGTCATAAATCTTATTTGTGCTCTGAAAGGAAACAAAGTAGGCTGAATGGGGTAATCAATCGGCTGATGTGCCCTGGAAGTCCTGCAGCTTCCGAGTACGAGGAAAATCCCTTGTCTCCAGAAGGAATTTTATTTTTTGCATTGCTTGAGGTGCTCCCAGTTTTGCACAAAGAGGGGAATATCACATGCTGACACTTGTGGAAACGTTTTCATTTACACACACGACTTGACTGGAAAATGAGCCAGTTTTATTTCAAGGGGACAGGGAACACTAGGAGGAAAAAGAAAGTGGGGATAAAACCCACACCGATTGCGAATACAATAAATGATACGCACGCACACACAGAAAAAGGAAATTGAAGAATGGAATCTGACCCTCCTTGAAATGTAAACTGTGTACAGATTTACTTTTAAAAATGAACAGATGTTTCTGAGATTAGGGGAAACTACTGTATAAAACCTCTGCTGGGTGCCTAATATTTTAGATTCCACAGTTTCTTAAAGCCAAAGTTGTTTCAGAACTCCCTACTTTCTAGTAAACCGTGAGACAGTCCAAAAGCTGCATAACTTCTGCATCTCTCCAGCTCCTGATTTTATATTTAGTTCTCAGCGTTATCAGAGATCACTTACTGGCGTGAGACCCAGCGATCTGTCATCTTGTTCCGTAACCTCACATCACATTATCGTTGGCAGCCCCGGGAAGGAGACGGGCGCATTTGATAAATAACACACATTCTTCCTCCAGCAAAATATGCACAGTTGAATCCTTCGCCAGCCGTCCTACACGGCAGCAGTTCATGCAGGTTGCTAGACTGATTTTTTATTTTTTTTTTATGTTCTCGGCAGTGGATAAAGAAAACTACAGAAGGGAACATGTAAGATTTTACCTGGAATGGCAGCAGGCTGGAAGCCGCAGCCTTAACCCCCTTACCAATTCGCTGGGAAAGAGGGCTTATAATCCATTTTACCCATTTCATACGTGTCCAGTGCCCGAGAGAGGCACTTCAGTGTAAATTTTACATCTGCTGCTCAATTCTCAAGTACCCACTCGGGGACATGAAAGTACTTGGTGAATTTTGGTTTTTAAAGGGGATATTTCCAAATACAGCACTATTATAATACCCTTCAACTACAATGTCCGTGTGAAAAGGTTTCAATTAGTAAAATATATGTTAGATTGCTGTGTCAAGGGACTTGGGAGATAGCTGTTGAGATGCCTTCACCTTTGCATTTATTCGATGCCTGGTGATAGAGCAGTAGCACTGCTATATTCCTGTTTCTGGTGATGGGAAAAAAGTCTCAGCCTCAGGGGTTCATGCAGAATGTGTGCAATACAAAAACATTTTATTTTGACATAATGGGAGAGGTAAGACGTGTGTTCTGTCTTATGCCATGATGTGAAACAATTGTTTTCAAAAGTATCAAAAATAGCAGGATGTACTGGTCCTATCTTCATAATGTCCCTGTCTTCAGAGAACTGCAAAATTCTGTTAGTCTTTTACAGTTTCCACACTAAGCATCTTTCAAAGCAATATAGAACACATGTTCATCCAGATGTGTGAGTATATATACATACATATATATATGTGTATGTATTTATACACAAAAAAGAGGAGTCACACTTTTCTAGTGAAATGGCTCACTCTTAAAATGGCTTTTTTAATTAAATGAAGCAAGTCAATTTGGGAGCTATCAAATGCAATTTAGAATTTTTCATAGACCTCAGATGTGTAGTACCGACTCCAAAGAATATCAGCCATGCCTGAGAAATATGTTTGTAACATTTATGGAACAACACTGGCCGCTGCTGTGGTGGCTACTGAAGAGATAAGCCATGAAATACAATGCTCCGTGGACTTCTCCAAAAATTAAACTGTGACTCTCTGATGAGTCCAGAGTAGGCAAAAGAGAGAGATACTTCTGCGTGCCTATAGTGAACTGATTTTTTAAATACTGCTTTTTTCTTTTTGACACTAGCTGATTTCTGAAAAGTGACTGAGTTTTGCATTATATTTACAACACAGTTTAATGTAACTGCTATTTTTATCTAGGCTGTGTTTGACAAGTTGATTCTGTGATTAAAGGATACAGTTTAATTTATAATAGAAATATTTCCTGATTTATATAGCTAAATAATTTCACCTTCCTTTTTTTTGTGTTACATATTTAAATCTGAATAAGACCTTTAGCTAGAATGATTATACTGAAGCTGACACACCAGCTGAAAACTGGGTGGTCCATAATATATAGGATTAATAGAGGTATATGTGAGAGCCAAAGACCACAAAAGTATCTTCAGACCTCTTAAATTACTTCAAGGGGGCTTGGATCAGGCCAAGAATGGATGGACAGAACTTAATTTCAAATAATTTTAGAGACTCCTTATTGCCCCTCCTTTTTCTTTCCTAGGATTCTTTGAAATCAGTAGGTAGTTAAAAAATAGTGAGAAAATGAAAATGCTGAACAAAAGGGTGTTTGGGGTATATAAAAATAAAAAAAAAACCATTGGTATAAAACATATATAAGAACAAAGAGCACCCGTGCACATCAATATTACAAGGCAGGTACCTAATGAAAATTATATTGTGTGGCTAATTTACTCTGAAGCTTCTTGTCTATTTATAGCCTTCAAAGTACTTCCATTAGGAAGATGTGAGGCGCCACAGTTTGATTACCTTTTTATGTGCGTTACATATGCAGTGCAAAATGATGTAATTGCTTGATTGTTCCTCTTAGAGTTTTGCAAAATATATACGTATACGATATTATCCATAAATCTAACAGGCAAAACAATTGACATTAGAACCTTTATTTTAATTCACAAATGAATCCAATGCAAAGGTGATGCCAACGCCGGTTATTGTCTCACAACTCGATTTACATTCCCCATGCCGTGCCTGGTATATACAAGTAGGGGCAAAATGGCTGATGTTTGCAAATGCCCGAAAGGCTAATAAAGATCACCCTGCTCCCAGCATGCTCTCTGCTGTCAGAAACCAGCAATTAACTTAATAGGGTTCCTGAAACGCGGTAGATCCTTGAGATGTGGCATGTGTTGACATTCTCCGGCTGATCTAAACAACCTCCCATCACTGAGTAGCAGGATATGTTTGCTATTTGAATTATTTAGGAGCTTGTTATGTGAATTATAAAGCAGCACTTTGCAGTATTAAGTCTAATATTTTATGATCTTCAATTGATTAGGTAGGCTTTCGGGATTACCTATAAAGGTTAGGATAAAACAATCCAGATTCTGGCAATTTGTGTGCAGAGCTGGAGTTCCAAGCTATAAACAGCAAAAGGTGGGGGGAATAAGTTATCTTCTCTTAGCTTTTCTTCTAAAAACACTAGGCTGTTTCAATTTTTACACACAAACTAGCAAAAAGGGTTTGTCTCGAGATGTCCAAAGGCAACAGGGGAAGTGAGTCATTCAGTGAACTTGAGGAACATCAATATTTTCATGAGTTTTAGCAGGTATTTGTGGGGCGAGATGAGGAAAGTCTTAAATGTGGCAAAGGACTAAGGACAAGGTTGCAAAGGACTAAGGAAAAGGTTACAAAGGGGTGTTGGATTTGCACAAGAGGAAACCATCAGGCCTGAGATGGAGTCAAAGAAAGGCAGTGGGTGATAAATACGATGATGTGGAAGGAAGCATAAAAGCAAGAGGGAAAGAAACAGAGGGAGAAGATCCAAAGGAGTAAACCCGAGACAAGGTGCAGAGGGAGGCTGAAAAAGAAAAAAACAAAGCAAGGTTTTCAAAGGGCTTGAGAATAACTCACAAAGCTTATGTTTGGTCCTGCTTGCGTCTTCTTTCTCATTGCTTCACTAGTCCTGTGCTACTGGCCATTGCGTCCAAGAATAAATGTAGGAATATTGGTTCTCTCTAAACATAATTAGCAGATTTAATGCTTCTGCCACTGCAGGGAAGAACAAGAAATCTCTCATCTTTTCTGACTAGCCTTCTGGTGGAGCATAGGTATGAAATCTGTCAGGCCCTCAGAACGTGTGTAGCTCCTATTAAAAGCCAGACTTGCTTTTATCTTAAGAGATGAGGCCCAACTGAGAAGCACTTTCTTGGACCTTGTGATGGCCACCATTTTGAGATCATCACACAGTATGTGCCTGAGGATTACACGAGAGTTTATGTCCCTCTAGGAACACAGCTTCCATGTAATGAGCTGCTGGCTCCCAGCGAGAGGAAGTTGGATAATAAAAAGGTACTACCTGGCACAAGCCACATTTATTTGTTATTTTTGTCTTCCAGGTCAAACACTAAATAAATATGGTAAAGGAACAAAACTCCTCAACATAGCTGAGCTGAGCTGCACAGAGCTGCAGAAACTGGCACCCTGGCCACAGCGTGAATGCTCAAATTCCCTGGAATTAATTAAGCAGACAACTTTCTGTCAGACCAATGCAAACTGTAAATCCTGCAAACGAATCTGGCCCCTTTACCCCGAGCCAGATTCAGCATCATTCCTGCGCCTACAATCCACTAAGGTCAACCCTCAAACAAATTCTCCTTTTAAACCTGGAAAAAATCACAGAATCACCTAGGTTGGAAGGGACCTTTAAGATCATCTAGTCCAACCAAAGAGCCTCACGTCGTGCTCCACAGTCAATGCAGGGTGAACGACCCAGCCAAGCAGTTATACGGCTTTTAATCTCATCCCCAAAAATCAGTAGTTTGCCTTCACACATGCCAGGAGAGGTGCTTGGGGCTGGTCCCGTGGCTCCCCCCACCACACGCTGGTGGCAGCTGCCTTCCTCCAACCAAATAATTGGACCGGACCCCCCTTGAACTAGACACGCCGAGACTTTCCCCGCGGTATTATGATACCCGGTCGAAACCAGAAGGGTGGTGGGGACGGACGCTCCCCTGCCCACGTTGGAGCTTTGTGGTGGTGCAGGAGGCCAACCCCCATCTCCACCCTCGCCAGTCCCCTGCCGGCACGGGCCGCCAGCTGGAGACCATCCTCTCCTGGCTTCTCCTCGCCTGGCTGGGGGAAGAGGGGAGGACCAGAGCCTCTTCCCGCTCTTGTTTTCCTTTGCGCACCAACACCTGTCCCTCTCGGAATTTCTGAAGGAGGAAATTGTAAATGTCAGCATCTTATCTTTGCTCAGCAACCAGTTTACTAAATGCAGCTCGTCGTGGTTATGGAGCGCGCTAATCTTGTCGCCGGCAACGGGGATCGAGGCACGTTGAATCTGAGAGTGGTGGCGTTATAAAAGGGAGAGTGAAATAAGGCAGAATAGTAGAGAGCTACATTAATTTATAGCACTCGCTGTATTACAACCAGCAGCCTTAGATTAACATGATGTAAATTATTGCACACTACTCCTTTTGCGTATGCGTGGGGTTTTTTTCTGAGCAATTATTTATTTTACCCTACTCCCCACTGTTCTGAATGCAGTTATTGACAAGTAACAAGGTATGGATTGTTATTGCTTTTCTTGTCATAAATCCCCGTAGACATTTACTTAGCATGAATTAAATCACAATCATGTGTCATTTATTTTGCATAAAATGAGACATAAGTAGTCTTAATCATATAGCTGTAGAAAGAACAACCATGCCATTGTTTTCTATATTTGAACAATAATTCTATATTTAAACTTAAATATTATAATTAGCAGCTTTGTTTGCCTTGCTTAGAAGAAAGATAGGTAAGATTGACACCTCACTTTTGACACCAGACATTAGATTTAATAAGCATAATTTTCATTTATTTGAGTCTAGACTGATTTTTTATCAATGTATTTATTGTAGAAAGCAAATGTACATAAAGAAAGTTGGCATATTTATGAAGAAAGCTGAAATGACTTTTATGTGTTGCTTTGTCCAACTGATAAAATACCTACTGGCACGAAAATACCTATAACAAGAGCTGAAATCACACCAAACTGTAATTGACATGTGATTTTTAAAAATGCTCAAAGTAATAATATACTATCTCCTAAGTAAAGATTCTTCTGTTCACTCTTTATCCATTTCCAAGAATCTTTTTGTCATGTAAATTTGCATTGATTAGTTTTTAATTTGAGTTTCTAAAAATGTGCTCTGAATACTTAATTCCAGCAAAAGCACATCTTTTTTTTTTTCTTTTGCTAGTATTAATAACAATAATTGCAGTCCACAAATGGGGAGCCTCGATGGATATTTTTTTAATACACATAAACTTCAGCTGCTTTAGTGATCTTTAGTTTTGTTGAAAGCCTTATATTAGTTATCTATGACGGTAAACTTAAATTTCAAGAGAAAAAAAGGAACAAAGTTGTTTAAATCCCAATCCTGCTCTGTTTACGCCAGCAAACCTGCTGGCTGCTGGGCCAAAAATTGCAAGGTGATACACAGGTAAATGAGAATTTTGTCAAAAGCCCAACCTGTGAGTATGAATTCACTACAGACCAGGCAATCCAAAACCCTTTACTGGCACAGGGAACCTGCGCTGGCAGAGGAAGGATCAGGTCTTACGTGGAGAAGGGCACTTCTAAGGCTCAGGGGCCAAAAACTGATGGAAAGTGGCTCTTTCCCCAGCAAAAGTGAACCCCAAAGGAAGGTGAGCTTTCTTGCTACGTCCTTGCAGTGGGACAGTGGCTCTGCTGAGATTAAGGATGTGGCCGGAGCCCAGAGCTGCCCCATCCGTGGCAGGGAGAGGGACACGAACCTTGGGGATGGATGGGCAAAAGGTAGTTGTTCAGCTGCAGAGAAAATCACTGGCACTAAAATGGGTTTCCAAAATTAACAATAAATCTGAGGAGGGAAACTCTGTCATCAGACAAGAGAGGTGAGGGGCAATAAAACAAATAAATAGTAGTAAGCTTTAAGACGTAAAAAAAAGAGGTTAAATAAATTAATATTTTAGCTAAGTATAGAAATATAGGCATTTGTACAAAGTTTGGGGGGTTCTGCAATAATACCTTAAAATACAGATTATTTTTTTTAATTTCTGTTCAAGATTTTAAAAGATGCTTCACAAAGAATATTACTTTTTGATGTATTTTCTTTTTAAATCAAAGTAAAGTAGACAATTAATTTCTTCTTTCTGGACACCCAAAACCTTATGTATTTTTATAAAATTACATTCATAGCTGGTTTTTTTATTGTTCATACATTACTTTTGAAGCAAGCTTTTTTTTTTCCTCCTTTAAAGCAAAAACATATCAAATATTAGAGTATAGGCATAAAAACAAATCATGTTTGAAATAATCTAAAGATTAAACTTTATTTTTCTTAGCTGATTGTATTATTTGAACAATAATATTTTCAAAAAAAATTATTCATCTGCCTGATGAAAGAAAGTACCTGATACATATTTTTATTCAAATATTACTCCCGTGGAATATTGGCAACATTTTATGTTTCAGCCTAAGCTACAAATTCCTTCAGAACAATTCAAATGTCTTTAAAGAATATTTCCGTTTGAAAAGGAATTAAGCTTTCCTGAAAGAATTTTAAAGGTTGTGATATTCGCAGTCTGATAAAGCAGCACCTTTAATGAAATTCTAATTAGCAATTTCATGCACTTTGCTATTAGTCATATCAGATTAGTGCACATTTTCACAGCCTTCCTTTAATTAAGTGCACTTATTCCAAGTTTCAAACACTTTCCTTATAAGATGAAAACTGTGCTGAAATGTTATTTAGTAAACAGCAGACGTGTGAAGGTAAAGGCGCGTATCTCTGCACTGATGGACATTTTTAAACTGTCCGGGGATGTATACATTTCTAGTTGCTGCCAGCTGCTTTATGTGCTTTGTTTTCTGCTATTTGTTTGCGTGCGTTTTGCATGTGCCTGTAAAAAGTGCAGACAGATGAAGCCCGGGTTTTACAGCTCTAAAGATGCTCAAAAGTTTTTTAGCGGCTGACTCTCCCGTGTGAATTCAGGTTTTCAGATCTGAATTTCAGATTCAGACAATAAAAGCAAAATCTATATTAAAAAAAAAATAATAATAATCAGACAATCCAGCCTGAAATACCCGTGTTTGCTTTCCTGGACATCCCTTTCTGTCCCATTCCCCCGCATTGTTGCAGCAGGGGCCCTCGGTGTAAATACTGCCGGTGGAGCCGCTCTTTTACCCACCCAAACCATCAGCAACATTCCCGTGTGCGTTGGTGGGAATAGGTTAGGCCTTATCTCTCGTGTAAGGATATTGCATTGCAAAGGCAAATACTTCTAAAATACAAATACAGTATTTTACTGTACGTAACACTCATCTCTCTGCAAGCTGATTAACTTATGGTCAGCACTGTAAAAGGTGAGAGATTACAAACACTGCATTAATTCACAGTACACCTTGTTTTGCATGATAGGAGCAACACGGGGAGTGATTTAACATACATAATGATAAGCAAGTCTATTATGTCCGGGTAGATAAAGGATATAAGGCATTTCTTCCTCTTTTCACAATGCACAGCTATAAAAACACCAATGTGAACATTTTTCACTTTTCCTATATTTTTAAATATAAATATATATATATATATATATGTGAATGTTTTCTCATTCTGCACAGCAGAATATTTTGTTTTGTTTTTAAACGTTTCTTCCCAGGTCCTGCTCCTTGGGTCTGTCGTGTTCCAGGATTTGCATTTTATGGTATTAGCTAATTGCGCGTGCTTTTAAACACGTGTTCTCGTGCTGATGTCATTCATTTAGGCTGTAACATTTCTGACATTTTTAGGTAGTCCCCCAGGTCTCATAGCCCTCTTAGCAGGGTCCTTTCAGTGAGGGGTGTTTGCTTTATGATTACTGACTGACATCTCAATAACTTGGAACACATTGAGCGGTGCATGTCTAGTGAGCAGCTTTTTTAAATGCATGGTCCACTTTGTCAAGTCATGTGCGAGCCATAATTTAGGCTAATAATTACCAGACATGAATGCTATGAAACATTGATGTCTACACTTTTTTCCCCCTCTAAGTACTGAATTTTAATACATTCAGAAAAGGTTTTCCTAAGGCCAAGATAAGCCCCCCAAAAAGCTCATATGGAAGCACTTTAAAAGTGATAAATGATTTGGAATCTACACTGTCTACTGATGTACATTTCAGGAAAGAAAATTAGAGCTAACAGGTGTTAGATAGGGAATGGTGAAGCATTTTAATAGAATTGTCAAAATGTTGGTCCCAGATGCTGACATTAATGCATGCAACACGGAATGTAATGCTGCACTGCCATTAAATGATTATTTGTTTAAATTTCAAGTCGATGGCAGGAAATCCTAACTTTGTCCACTACTTCTCCGTACAGGCCATCCCTCCCGTGCTTTCCTCTATGATTTGCATCAAAGTGTAGTGGTTATATGGCTCACATCTGCATGCTTTAAATAATCCATGCCTGTCAAAATTCATTTTTTCCTCTCAGATCAGAACCATCATAACCCCTTCTCCGCCAGCCTTGAAGTCGCTACAAATATATTTGTACATTTGGGGGAAAATAATTTAAATACTGCGAGTTAAGTGACAATTAATCTTTGAACTATTTTCTTACTTCAAATGTATTTACAAAGTAATCTGCAGGTACTTGTAATTATTATGTATTTGTAAGGTATTTTCCCTGTAATCACAAAGTGGTTACATGGTCATATGAATCCTGTAAATTATAATGATACTTGGGGGAAGGGGTATGAGGAGGGGAGCTCTGCTGCCGACGTTAAAAAGCTTTTCCAGAAATCTTTGGAATTCTCTTCAGTGAGGTAGCCTGAGAAGGCAGAAAAAGCACGTCCTTTAGAGATTACTAGAATTTCTGCCAACAAAAGAGATCCAATATCCATGTACAGTTCAGCTGGGTGAAGGGGGAGAGGGGGAGTGCAGATAGCGACATATTTATTTTTTTTATCTCTTGTTTTAACAGTAAATCACTAATTTAAAAGTTGCTGTTATTTTTTCAGAGGAATCGCGGCGGTTTACAGACTGCTGAAAGCTCAGCATCCATTCATGCTTCAAAGACAAAAGGGAGATTTCTCTCCCTAATCTTTGCAGAAGCCTAAATAGGATGTAGCCCTGTAGTCAGACCATCTCTGGCCGTAATCTTGCCAGAGCCCAGCGCACACGCATAGGCGTGCTCACACACACACACACACACACACACACACACAGACCACCACGGGCACAGCATTCACAAAACCATTTCTCCAGCGTGGCTGAGAGCAAGCAGGCAAGCTGTGTGATTATTGCCATTTTAAAACGTTTGGGAGGCAATAAGCAGCTACGGGGAGAAATGAACTGGTGAGAAGTGAGCCCTGCGGTGGGTGGGATGGGAAAGGCGGATGGAAGAGCCACGGATACGCAGCCACTGGGGGAAAACCTCCGTGTGGGAAGGGCAGGGTTGGTTTGGCCTTAACGGGCATCTTATCTCTCTGTAGAGCCCACGATTAAAAGCCAGTGCCTTTTTGGAAGCTTTTCCTTACAGATGAGATATAAACCCAACGCCTGCCTAACAACTTACACACATTAATGATCCCACGGCGCTTTCCAAAAGAGGAAAATATTAAACCAGGCACCACGATAATATTCTGCTCGCTTATAACCAGCGTGCGATTTAAATTCAATCTGGCATTACGTTATTTTTGACTTCCTGACCCAAATTGGTGTGTGTGTAGCTCTGAGCTGTTAAGCAGATGATCGCTTTCATTCCAGCAGTGGATCCATCTCTCCGGTGCCTCGGAAGAGATTTCTCAGCCTGCGTTTCAGCGAGTGTCTCCTGGAACACGTTCTGTAGGTCTGTATGTAAAACCACTGGCTGAGCACGGCGCAGCATTCACAGGGCCATTTTCACTGCACACACACATCCTCAGTTTCCTATGGCTACGTCGTTGCCAGAGACTGCAGATGGAGAAAGGCTCTCAAATCCCTCTGTTGGTAAAAAGGCGAAAATGCTCCAGAAAGATTTTCTTCTCCTTTTCTGTCTGCCCACAGCTCCCTCAGGCAGTGCCCAGTGTACGTGCGGTAGCAAAGTGTGTTCCTCGGGGTGTCACAGCCGGGAAACACACTCTTGTTTTACAACAAAGTGCTTGGGAGCTGGAGGGACAGACGCTCCCTTGGTTCCCGGCCGCTCCAGATTTTCCTGGGAGAGCCTTGGTGCTCTCGGAGCCAGATGCTGAAAATGGTTGGTGAAACAAAACAGGCAGCTTGTTGGTGGCTACAAAAATGTCATCCTGGACTCACCGGAGTGGAGAGTGGGACTCAGTGGCCAGGGATGGAATGGTGGGGGGTATTCCTGTGGTGGCTGCTCTGGGGCAGCCACAAAAAAAGATGCTGGAAGCTAAAGCTAACTGGAGGAGCAGAATGTCTGAGTTCTTTCTGCACCTCTTCCATTGTAGTGCCGCCTGAGCCTGTCACTGACTTCCTTTGCTTCTAGGTAACCCCGAAAAGGAAGTTCAGGGAAAAGGGAGAAGTTCAGCCTGAGGATGGATCCTCAGGGGATTTGTTGTACCCAGATTTCAGGGCAAAGGCTGGAGAGCATTTAGTTACTAGTTGTGTAAAACTTGTACCACACTTAAACCTGCCCTCCTTGCTGCCACCAGCTCGTACACTTGCATGCAAACAGCCCACTTACCAGCTCTGCACTTGTCCTTGCGATGTCCTGGGGTTGTCTAAAGGGCTGAACAAAACAGAAGGTATGCATGAGCCACTCCGTGTATCTGCCAGGGCATGAAAGAGACATCTGTTCGTTATGTCCTCATCCGTGACTGCAGTAGAGTCGCGTCAATGGGGAGTTCCTCTACAGATGAACAGCATGAAGCATCTTGTCATCATTCCTTTGGAAAGTAGCGTGGTCCTCCCCAGCCTGTGGTCCCACGCAGGTATAGGAGTCTGCTTGCTGTCACACGATTGTGTGAAATGAAATGAGCTCCAATTTCCATTTATGAGCTTTTACAATCAACGATATGGTGAAAGATTGTTTGATAACCATGCCTGCAAATTTCTGTTTCTGACTGTCCTAACAAGCAGTCATGAGATCTTTTTAATTGCACATACTTTACAATACAATGTTGGGTTTGTACATTTTATTTCAGTATCATTAGTGCAGGTGGCTGCTATCACTTTGGAAACTTTTTTTTGTGGTATTTGCAGCCAATTATATTTTCCATGTTATTTTTCCTTCCCCTTTATCATGAAAGTGCAGCTCTTGGTATAATTCATGTTAACTAGAAATGAGCCCAGACAGAGATCAGGTTTCAGATCCCTCAAGCCCATTGATGTGAAGTTCTATAATCGGCCCATTGTAGAGAAAAATTTGGAGTCTGTATCCTCTCTTGTCAAAGTCGCTGGGGTTTCGTTCAAATCCAGAACTAAAATTAACTCAAGTGGGGAGTGTTTTCAGTGGCCTATTCACCTCTGCTTTCACAGTCCCCTTACCCAACCAAAACCTATTCCTACCTAAAAAACAAATTCTACATAATGAGCAGTCAAATATCCAAGACAAGGCCATTTGGGCACCTTGTCTAAGAAACACCAATCCAAGCTGAATTGGGTCAGAGAAGGATTATTAAGATGATTCTCTGGTAGGGAGCATGTCTTATGATAGAAGATGACAATTTCCTTAGTTACCCAGCTTTGGAAAAAATCAGGTTAAGTGTATACTGTCTAAAGTACTGCAGGATAAGGTTGCCCAGAGAAGCTGTGGATGCCCAGTCCCTGGAGGTGTTCAGTCCTGGGCTGGATGGGGCTTTGAATAACCTGGTCTAGTAGAAAATGTCCCTGCCCATGGCATGGGGGTTGGAGCTAGATAATTGTTAAGGTCCCTTCCAACCCAAACCATTCTATGATTCTATGATGGTATGAGCAAGGAAACAATGTTTAAAGATTAAGAAATTAGTATCAAACTGGTCATGAATAAATAAGGCTTAGAACTGGAAGGTACCTTTCTGAAAGGATCAAGTCTCCAAATTATTGCTTGAAAGAAACAATCATTTTCAACATTGAGCTTCAATGCCCTGAGAGGCAATGGAAGTCTTGATCCCCGGTATACAGGATGTGTTTTCCTGTAGGGAGCAATTTACAAAGACTGTATATAAGTAAAAAATATGAAAGCAGAAAAATGGTTTGATGAGTACCCTGAGGTCCTGTGTGACCAGCGCCAGAGGCAGACAGCTCAGTTTGCACGCTCTCCCCTGGGCTGGTGTGGAGCTCGCATTGCGATTTATTTCCCCATTCCTCCAGCAACCAGAATCCCCCTCTCAGCCCTCTCTGGTACGGACAACTGGTTGGATGACGGTGACAAAGCATCCTGTCTGAAAGAACAGTCTCACTGGGACTGGGCAGGATAATCATGCTGCAGAACCACAAGATTATACTGCTAAAGAAGTAGAGGAAACCTTGTTTTCATTTCTGCTCCAGAACCAATTCAAAACATCGGAAATTTTCCACAAACATGAAGGGAGAGGGAGGAATGAGTACACAGGGAGCAGAAGATTCAAATATTTTCATTAGTTCAACACATTTGTTAGAATTTTGACTTTTTTTTTTTTTTTTTAAATTTGAATGCATAATACAGCGTGGTTGAAATACAATGTCTTTTAGAAAATCAAAATACTTCTGAGCCCAAAAGACTTTCTAGGAATGCTCCAATCTGATATTTCACAGCGGCTGTGTAAATCGCTTCTGTGAAGCTTTTGCATTTGAAGGAAATGGCCTACTGTGATAGAAAAATGTTACCTCAGACCCTCTCCCCCACCCAGCGTGCTCTGCCAGGAGTGTGTTCCTACACAGGGTGGTCCTTGCCCTCAGGCGCCGGTATGGGTGACACTGACTGGACCCTGATTACACCATACACCTCCCAGACTGTGCTGTACTGAGGAAGCACAATTGTTTGATGCTCTCCCAACCTGTGCTGGGAACCAATGTCAAATTTCCCTGGTGAAGTAAAAAAAAAAAATATATATATAAGGACAGGGAAAGACTACATCCACCCAGTTCATATTGCATTGACCATCCCCTGAGCATCATCGTCTGGGTAAAAACTACGCATATTCCCTCTACAATTATAGCTATATAGTTGAACTATAGCTCTGAAGTTCAGACTAAAACTCACAGGAGGAGTCATCAGCAGATCTAGGAGCTGGAGGAGCAGCAGCAGGAGCTAAGCTCCACTACCTCCAGTGGGAGTGGGAAGCACACAGACCAGCTCCATCTAGCTGGTAATACCCCCATAGCCTGTTCCAGGCACCTTGCCTCTCTTAACAGGCAGCAACAGCATGAACTCAGGTTCGAAGGGTGGTTTTACCACCCATAACAGCCTTGGTAGTGAATTTCTAGTTAACCAGAGCCCACCTGATACAGTAACCTCTATAGCTGTTGATGGGGTCAACTGGGAATATTTCTGAGGGTCTGTCCTCCCCTGTGAACTGCTGAGGTGTGGGGGATTTATTCACAGGGAGAACTAAAGGCTGTTGGATGAGTGAAAGAAAAGGTGATTAAGTGTGGTAAGACATCCTTCTCCAGACAGGCAGACCGTCGGGGGAAACTCAGTGACCTCAGAGGCCATGAGAATATATCAGAAGTGTCTCTGCTTGTGTAGGAGAGGACACGGCCCAGGGGCAGACCAGCAGCTGATGCAAAAGGAGCTGGGGCAGGTTGTGTTGGCCGAGGAACACTCCCCTCGGCCCCCTCGTGCAGCTCCAGCGCTGCTGCCTCAATAATCTTCCTCACAGCAACTCTCTTCTCCGCCGATATTGAAACCTGCCCTGACCCCAAGATCGTTCCTGCACCAGCAGCGTCACCTCCCTCCGCTCAGCCCAGGAACGTGCCCGTGAGCCCTACATAAAAGAAGTATTTCACCCAGACAATATTTCTTGCTTAAAGTAGTCGTTCTCCCCACAGCATCGCCACTAGCCCACTATGCGAATGCTTTTCATTAAACGCAAATAACGCATTTTCTATCGACTCGAGCCTACGCTCTTTGTGCCATTCATCATTACGCATGCCTAATAGATTTTGCAAACCCCCACTTCTCCCGCTTGCTGCCTTTTGAGGCATTTCTGAAATCAAATAAAAATATTAGACCCCTGTTTACTTTTAGACATGTATTTTTTTCAAAGCAAATGCATTCTGTGTTTTAAGTAAGATACCACCATGTATTTATGGGAGTTTAATAAGTTCTTCCATTAATAACATAGACAAACTAATTTACCAGAACGTGTCTGTTTTAAACTTTGGGAACAAAGAGTGGGAGTATGAAAATCAATCTTTCCTTTGTACTTGAGCCACTGACCCATTAAAGCTTTGAAGATCATTTCTTTAAGAAATTGTGAGGAGTTATTTAACTACAAACAGCAGCTACCTTCCCATTCCAGCTGCGTAATCAAGCGTAATAAATTAGAGGAAAAAAATAAAGGTTCACTCCATTTTTATTTTTATTTTTTATAACTGAAAATTCTTAATAGCACTTTGACAAATTGGCCCACAGCAGAAAGAAACCGGCATTCTTCTTGAGACTGCTGTTTAGCACAAGTTAAAACATTGCTTAAAAGGTGTTTTTTTTCCTTTAATGATGGTTCAAAAATGTTCTTAGTTACCCAGGCTTAATTATTTAACTCAAATTAATTGTAAAAGTTACCCATCACTGGAAGAAGTTACCAAACCTGTGAACTACAACATTGTTAATGGCTGTGTGCATGAAAATGTACAGCAACTCTTTTTTGCTTGATAAATGAACTCCTGATAGCATTACTTATTGTTAGTTATTGTTAATAACTTTTTCACAGTTTAACGTTGATAATATGCCCAGTTATGTAAGAGTGGAAATTTAAAATGATCTTCATCTTAAACTGTTTAAGCAACCTGCATGCTAAACAATTATAATGATGTTCTAGTTATCAGAAACTCAAATGGAAAAAAGTCTATATGGGATCTCACTAAAACCTGTCTGTAAAAGGCTGAAAAATGACAGCCTTAAAAAAAAAAAAATCTAACAAGCGGGTAGTGTAAAGGTGATTTTTTAAAAATACATCTGTTGATTCAGTGTTGACGGGCTCTGCTTATGATAAATACACATTCATTTTCAAAGGCTTCAAGTAACCCGAAATAGCTGGAAGCCGGCAGGAACAGAGCACGGTGCTCAGTGTCAGAGGGGGGGAGGTTAACCCTGCAGCATTTCCCAATCCCAAGGCTGGAAGGACCACATGAAAGGGGTAAAAAGCAGGTTTGGTTTTTTTTTCTCTGCTTTCCTACAATGTTTTCACTAAATCTACCAGCGCTGATACCTTTCCCAAACAGGGACGTGAAAAGCCCCTTCCCCTGCTCACAGTAGACCTGCAGGAAAGGCTCTGAGAGAAGAAGAGCTTAATAAATACTGTGCAATTTTATAATGTGGGACGTACTGCAATTCACGTTTTCAGAGGTGGACACATGAGGCTTTGGCATAAAATGTAAGTGCAGTTTATACCTGGGAGGTCAGTCACTGTGCCAGGCACGGTCACTGCCCACACCGTACCCACACAGATACCTCACTGCTCATTCATCTGCACAAGATTACAGTTCAAGGCAAAGTTGCAGTCGTTTGCTGACTTTTTTTGCCCTCAAAGTGCCCAAACATTAAAATTCAGTTAACGTATTGAGCAGCATTTTGCACTTACATACTTCAGTTTGTTTTATTTCAATTGGAATTGCCACTCGATTTCTGGTTTTCCATATATACATGTATTTCAGGACATTTCTATTTGCTCATCAAACAGGTCTGTTTATTGGTCTGAGAGACACCCAGTCCAGCTGCAACACTTTGCAAGTCCTTATAAGGTTATTCTGTATAGAAGTATCCAAAAAGTCATACCCTGAGCAGGTGTTAGCACATCATGAGGATCAAGGTCCAAGTTCCAAGGTCCAGTTCCTCGGGGATATTTAGAGAAGTATATTTTATTGATTGAAGGATTAAGTTGCTTTGAGGAGCTGAGCTGAAATCCTTAGCTTCACAGACTTCAGAGAAATGATGCCATTTATTAATGGTATGGGTCAAGTTCTTGCCTCCGGGGCCAGTTTTGACCAGCTCGGTCTTCCCTTTCTAAGTTGTTTTAAAACTGCCCCAATTATACAAACCTTTTCATTAAGGCCAACCACACCTGGAATTCTCATGAGAACAGCTTCTCCCAAAGCATTTCACTGATTTCTCCCACTGGAGCCAGTCGAACATATCTGCTTGAATCTTATTAATTATTAATTTTTTACTGCTTTTGGCTAAACAAGTGCCTTGAACTTGGTAAAAGAATCTGGGCACATAATATTCAGACAACTGGTTGCCTGTGAACTCTTCACTTTCAACTATTTGCTAATCATTATTCATGATCTATATATATATTAGTCACCCTGTAGCCCGTGACCTTCCTGCGCCGTCTTCGGCAGGAGCTCGGTGGGATTTAATGGAATTCATCCATTCCACGAGTAAGGAAATCCCCTGCAGGCTGAACCAACAACCCCACGGGGTGTCAGGTGTGAAGGACGTTCACGAGAACCTGAGCACCAAAGGTCTGTCAGTGGGCATTGCATGCACTGAAGGTGACACCAGGAGAAAGGTGCCACACAAGGCACGTTGCCTGGCCAACGTGCTACAGCTTCTGCTTCTTGACCAAACCCCAGCTTGCCATTCAATAACATCTTGATGCTCACACTCGAGTCTTTCTCTCAGCAAAGAGCATGCCCACGGCTTGATTTTCTTTTCAACAGATAACTAGCAGCAAAGAAAGACAAACATGCCTTCAATATTCCAACAAAATAATAATTCTTTTCTGGTTAACGAGCCTTGGGGATTTCCAATGTTGGCAAAAAACAAGTGTCCTGATTACCAAATCCTTAGATACAGCTCATTCTAGTTCTTTCTACCTCAAAAATGTGCACAAATCTGTATTTTATATCTATTGTGTTCTGGTTTCTCAAAGGGAAGAAAGAGGAGGGGGAAATCCCAGATGAAGAAATCTTATTTTAGTCAGATGCTGAAAATAGGGAAAGATTCATGAAATGAAGTTAAGAACTTCAAAATTACACCTGGAGTGCTTCTTCCCTTAGTAGCAGAGATGAGAAAGTGCTGGGAGCAGCATAAAATACCACGGATTGGAGGTTCAAGAGCAGTTAAGTCACTGAGGCTTATGCCCCCTGGACACACAGACCTGAATCCCTGAAATGCTTCTCAATAAAGTCCGTGGTATAAATACCTTTGTTCTCCATGTTTCCATTGTTGAGAAATTAATCGCATGTTAAAAAATTACATTTAGAGCTCCTTTTTTTTTCAATCCAATGTCATTTCTCTTAAAGTGTCCCTCTGATTTAGCTGGGATTCCGTTCACAACATCATTAGAACAACATGGTTTTGTGTCAATTGTTAATGTACTACGAGGTCTGCCCTGGCAACTATGTCAACATATTCGTCACCAATGGAGATCATGAAATACAGGCAGCAATAGTGTTAAAAAACAAGCTTTTAGATCCATTTTACTTTGTTGCAACACTGCTTTGCAGATACTGAATTAGAGCCCATTTAAACCATTCAAGCATATAATCAAATTTCAGTAATGAGTTATTAATTAAGCAGGGGCATCCAATTCTGTGCTAACTGCCTCATAAACAATCGACAGGAGATTTGTGAATTTTGACTTCCTGACACTATTAAACAAATCAATATTAGGTTTCAGACACAGCAATTCAGACAGTTTTCCCTGTTATTTGGCAATCGTCTGCCTGGAATACTAATGAAAGAATTAAGAGCTGTAGATTTTGCATGTGTTCCATCAAAAAGATCCTTATCTGTGGGGAATTGGGGCCTGATTTGCATGGCAGAAGACTTCGCTTTTGTAGGTACAATTTTTCTCAATATGTCACTCATTAGTATTTATAAACTACAGAGCAGTGAAGCCTTCAGCCCCTATTCATAATGAACAGTCATATCCCTGCTGGAGATACAACTGAACAAAGCTGCTTATTTATTTATTTAGTGGTCCTTTTCATTTGTAGCTAACCTAACCTGCAGAAAACTTGCATCTAAGGAGATCTCTGAGCAACTCACATTTGAATTATTTTTCAGAAGGCAATTTTTTTATATATATCTGTGTGTGCATCTATATATCTATGTGCCTATGTACACAATTAGCTGATTACCAACCCGTTGTATGAGCAATACATTTATTTACGTGCAGCAATGGAAAAATTCCATTATATTTCACCGTTTTGGGGGTTGTTATTTTTCTTTTTTTTTTTTTTTTTCGTTCTCCCTCCTCTCGGAATGAATTCAGGCCCCAGCTCAGCCAAGCTCTGGAGTTAAGCAGGGGCTGTGGTGTTGTGCTGAATGAGGGATTAGTGCTGTGAGAAGTGCTGGGTTAACAGGACGGCGGGATGAAGTCCGGAGAGCAAGTACAATAGTGATGCCTCCTCCGCCGCCCGCCCTTTGCCGTTGTAACCCAGTTGAACTTCACCTAGGGATAAGTGAGCGTTTAGTTTTCATAAGCACATAGTCTTTGGCCCCTTAATGAAGAAGGCAGCAGGGGCTACCAGCACCTGTTGAGGTAGCGGCTTTTGTAAGGAGGATTATCTGTGCTGCTGAGAAGCGGGCTGAGACGGCACGTGTCTGATTCTCCGGGGTGTCCGGGGTATGCTTTTCCCAGTGTTTTGGATGGTTTTACTGGAAATTTCTGACTTCTCTCTCCCGAACTGGCTGAAACAAAACTATGACCCAAAGCCTTGCCCTAAAATTTCTCCCCCAGTTGTGTCTGTGATGGAGTGTTTCACTCAAACTGTGGTTTACAGACTCTACAGGAGGTTGGTTTCTAATGTCAGTTTGCTATTTCCCGGGCTGTAAATGCATTTTTCCCTTGTTTCAGTATCTCTGTCTCAGTCCCAGCTGCTAGAAAAATGCAGAAAGGTATATTAGGCTTGAAATGAAATTAATGTTTCTATTACGTGCACCTCAGTTTCTAACACAAAAACAGTGTTGTGTTCTTGCCAACAAAAATGCTGAATCTTGTTTTGTTAGCAAAATTTGTGCTGTATTTACATAAACAAGCATCCAACAATTTAAAGGATAAAAGCCTCACTAGCACAGAAATCAGTGTGAAAATAGGTCAGAGACCAAGTCTTTTAAAAACAACATTGGCGAGGAAGGATAAAAGTACTGTAGAGTGATCGGTTCCAAAGTGGGTCAGGATTTTGTCTGCAGGAACAAGTCTCTGGCATTATTTCTCCTGAAGAGTACTAATGTGCAAGCTCTACCCCAGGACTCCCTTGGTCTGCACACAGGGCAAAAAACATTGTCTCTGCCCCATATAGCTCATAGTCAAAGGTACAAGTAAGTGACAATGGGTGCAGAGGGTGGGAGATGTTGTCAGAGGACCATACAAGGAAATTAAGCTGCTACAAAATGCCAGAGGGAATGTGGAACCGAATGCATCTTAGGTCTGAGGTTTGTTTTATTTAGCTTTTCTATCAGCCTCTCTCTCCCTTTATTTCCTTCTCTCTAGGATCTTAAGACATCTAACTCATTAAAAATCTTCTTTTAATTATCTGCCAGGGAAAAAAAAAAATTAGCATAATTAAGGACATTTAAATTTAGATTAACAAGCAACCTAATACATGGCACTGCTTTCCAAGAAGAGATCATTTCTTTTAAATGGCCGTAGACTACTCAAAGATTTCATTTTAGTTTCTGTCTAGATTTCTGTTCAATATAACACCAAGAACATGTGTCACTGCATTGAACATTTTTTTGTTGTGTTCAGCCCCATTTTAATATACTTGCCTAAGCACTGTTCCCCGTGCTGGGACCGGGTTTTAAAAGGGCGAATTCAGCATAAAATGAAAGGAGGTCTAAGGTTTGTGAAACTGGTGACTGTAATTTTCCCTTAAATATTAACCTTTAAATCTACTAAATACATTCCATTTCCAAAATTGCTTTAAAAGTAGGTTCGGGCATGACAGTCTGCCTTTTTTGGTGTTTATGTTTTGGGGGATAGCAAGGTTGTTTGGGTTTCCTTTTTTTCTTCTCCTGTTATGGGCAGGTGGAGCTCCAAATTTCATCTGAGACATGGTCAGAGACCTCCACCTGCTCGTGTCCTCACTGCATTGGTGAGTGAGTGGTCACTCCCATACAATTCAAAAGGGGCAGCATCCTGCCTAATGCCTGCGAGAGTAGAGTCTCACTCACCTAAGATTAAGGGGGGAGGCAGGGGTTCACCCCCTTAACAAAGGACACTGAATCCCTCTGCCCCTGGTGGGAGCATGGGCTTCAAAGGCTCCCTGTATCATTACTGCTGAAATGGCTGGGTTTCAGGTGTTTGACTGCAGGCAGTCCCAGTACCTCAAAATGCTATTGAACATACAGAATAAATAAAGCTGGCATAAATAAGACAGGAAAACATGTTTCTTTATCTCAATTTAAGACCAAAGAAGTATTTTCTTAGTTTGGCTTACACGCAAAAATTCCCCGAGGTGTGTGTGTTCTCATCTTGCCTCTCTTTCAATGATCCCTTGGGAATTTTCAAGTCCCTAGTCAGTTCAAGCTCTCCTGTCAATAGAGTCCATACATGGAAAGTATGTCTGGAGGGGTCCAGAGGATGCTGACTGTAGGGCAGGATGCAGACCAGCCTGAACACCAAGGTTGTGCTTGATGGAGGAATGTGCTGGTGGGGCTCCCCTCTTGCTATGTAGGAGATGCCAGGAAAAATCATGGGACAAGCACCACCAGGAACCAGCTGGGGGTTCTTGGGCTGCATTTGCATCCAGTAAAATAAGCGTGTTCTGCTATGACATGCTTCTGCAAGCGGCAAGTGCTAAATACCCCAAAAACCCAGTAAGTCCCTTTGTCCAGAGCAGGTCAGACCTTCTGTACATCTTGCATGTATGTGATCTGCACCCATTCAGCGAGGTCTGCAGTTTCTAAGTGCCCAGGAACCCTCAGTGAACA
>JAOTQQ010000002.1:31758954-31831488 GCA_026546715.1 Gallinago undulata | reverse complement strand
TGCCCCATGCCACCAAAGGCAGCTGGACCTTCCCCACGGATGCCCCACATTACACAGGGCTGAGCTCAGCCCACAGGCACAAATCTTAGAGGAAACCAGGTTTCATCAGCTCTGCTGCTCACAGAGCTGCTTTGCTCTTAAGGTGAGAATATCCCTTCAGTGTGGAAAAATATGAAGCCTGAATAAATTAAAAACGGGAGCTATGTTACACGTTACTGTCATTTAATTAACATCTCATAATGTGTTGCTTAAGGAATCGAGGCTCTATCAGGATGAAGCCTATAAGCATTTTCCCTGTTTAATCAAAAATGTAGATCACATCACTTTTTATTTCTTTAAAAAAAAATTACACACTTATTTAAAAAAGCTATGATTAAATTTTATATTGAGCCATTTCTCTGAATTAATTCTTCTCCTACAAATTCAGTGTCAAAGAGGAACATGGAAATTAGTGTATAAAATTTGGAAATCTGCAAGGATAGATGGATGGGTTCATTTGACTTTATTAAATTTCATTCATTACACACTGATAATGGCTTGACAGTATTTATCTCTGTAATACTATATATGTGCACAATCTAACACTGTATTTTGGGCTAGCCACCTCTTGTTTAGACAACCTGGCAAGAAACTCTTTTTTAAGTTTGCTGTCTTCTTGTGTTTTTTAACTTTGGTGTCTTTGAACCGTTTGGACTGAAATTGTGTGTGCTGTGTGCATGTTTCTAGATAATAACCTATTTATTTCAGCCACTACTGTTCAGATCAGAGGGAGGGCAAGGATGCTCTCATCTGTTTTGGAGCAGACCGTGAAATTTAGATAAAGTGGGGGGAAAGAAGCAAAGCATCCTTTATTGTCCTTGAGAAAAGACATGCCTATGTGGGACAAGTTTCAAGCCTTCAAAAAGCCACACTTACTGCAGATTTTGGTTTTAGCAGCTATGTGTTTCACCTGTGCAAGGTGTCTTCCGTCCCACCACTGAGCAGAACATCCCCTCGCCTGTTGGCTCTGCGGTGCTGAAAAACATGCTGGGACCCAGTGCTGGAGTTGGAGACCGCAGAGCCAGTTCTCTTGCTCGCTTTAGCGCTGAGCGCTTGGCCCAGGCACACCGAAATTCAAGATATAATTTTCTAAGCCACAAAGGAAAGGAGAAAGAGGTGGGAAGTGCAGACACAGGGACAAACAGTGTGGAAAAGCTGTTCAAGGGTGAGTGCATAGTCATTAAGACAAAAGCAACTGAGGAACAGACATGGAGTTGACAATTTCTGGATATTTTGCTCTTTTAACTTTAATAGAAAATAAGAAAAAGCATGCCTTTCAAGGCTCACTGGCATTCCCTCTGATCTGTGTGGTGTGTCTGCCTACAAGAAGGTATGGTTGTAGGCAGGTATTGTGCCTGCAGCTACAGAAACAGCCATCTCATTTGCAAACGAGCTCTCTCAGAAGCACACTGTGAGGGGCATGGTGGCCTCCCTGGTCCTTGCCTGGACTCGGATGGTGGAGAGTCTCTTCCAACAAGCTGCCTGAGACTTCCCCTTGTAGCTTTTGGCAGGTCCCTCAAATCTATCCATGCCTCTGACCACTGTCTGTGATGTAGGAATATTGATGTTTGCCCATCTGGGGCAACACTTGCACAGATGTGTTCATGCATGTTTGAAATGGACTTTTGAAAAAAAGAGACCAAGAGGCCATTTCTCTGGGAGATACCATCATCTTAACTGATGCATCTAATGACATTGATATGATTGTCACATTGTGCATACGATTAAGAAAAACTACCTTTTCATATTTCAGCACAGTTATTTTACTCCAGAAATGCTACTGCTCTTCAGTAGCTGCCACCTCAGTGTCTTTAATAGGACATCTTGGAGTCCATCAACTGACTACCAAGGTAACTGATGGCCTATATTCTTGTTGTGAATCCAGCCAACACCCATGTGTGTAGTTCACAACACACTCCTGGAGACAACCCACTGAGCAGGACCAGCAGGTTTCTCTGAAGTTTCAGCAGAGCTCTAGGAAGCCGTCAGAATTACTGCTGGTCAGGAACTAAACACGAACAATTCTGAGCTTGAAAGCCAGAGATCAGGGAAATTAAAATAAAATATACAGCGTGGACTTACTGAAAAGGTACTAAAGTTCATCATGGATAAATATCTGGTTAAACAGATTCAGTCAAATGAGGAAAAAATACAGAAAATCTCCCATAAATCGCCTTACCCCACAGACTACAATCCCTGTTGTGAGTTTCATATTTGGCTTTAGGTGCCTGAGGGCTGAGGTTTAGTAAGAAAAGAGAGAAGGAGAGTCCTGTATTCTGCGGTGCTAAGGGCAAAAAGTTTATAAACAATGGTAATGGTTATGTGCAATGCATAATACACCTAGAAAGCTTGCGAAGATCTCATTTCACAACCACTGTGTGACATATCAGTGCCCGTTGGCCCATTGTTATAAAAGTTTTCAAGCCCCTCTTAAATCATTAGTTGCTATTGTATTCAGGGGAAAGAATTGGAGGCAGGGTCCCGGTGACTAATTTTATTTCAGAAGTTAGTGCCTATAGCAAGTGAAGGACATTAATCTATTTGGTGATCGCATCTGACAGAGTGATAAAGGTCACTTAATACCTTTTGATATCATATCTTATTTTCAGCATGAAAACTCAACTGATTTAAAGAAATCTGTGCTTTAATTTGTGACAGGTGAAGCTTATATGATCAGATATCCATTTTTCCAAGAATCATTCCAATTGTGTAGTTGGTGGCTGCCTTTCTAGATGTTGGTAGAGTCAGCATGTAAACACAGGGAGAATGCAGGCTTCTGAGTGCTTGGCCATTCATTTAATTCTAAACCGTGGGCTTGGCTGCCTGCACAGAGGGGGACAGTCTTCAGGTGGATCAGGAGACAAACTTCAGATTTATGTTCCAATCTGTACATGCCCACCCATCCACGCCTCAGCAGAAGTAATAAGGAGCCAAACCCTATGGGTAGAAAGAGTAACAATACACAGCTTTTGGTAAGATGTTCCCTTTCAGTACTGTACTCTTTTTCCCTATAAAAAAAAAGCAGGTGTTGCTTTTCAGCATATAATACCCAATTTACTAGTAATTTGGGTATATCTGTGGAAACTCATACCTACTTTGAACAGCTGATGACCATACTGATTTCTACTTAAATATTCCAAACCATGGAATGGCAAATCCAAGGCAAGCCAAGATGCCACACTTTGGACAACATCTGGGCACACAGGATGACTTCTAAAAGGAACTTACCACTATTCCAATAGTGACAAACCTTCTCCTAGGTGAACCAGAGAACTCTTTTGTCCCGATTTCCATCATTTACTTTTTTAAAACACTTCCCCTGCCTTTTTCATTCATCCCAATGTACAAACCCTTCCTCTGCAGGCAGCTGCCC
The DNA here is from genome assembly GCA_026546715.1 of Gallinago undulata. Lineage (NCBI taxonomy): Eukaryota > Metazoa > Chordata > Aves > Charadriiformes > Scolopacidae > Gallinago > Gallinago undulata. Next base: position 31,828,076 of record JAOTQQ010000002.1, on the reverse strand, counting down.
CCTCCCAGATTTACTCCTCAAGCTTTCCTTTGTCATAACAGAGCGCCACATCCTCACATGCTGCCTCGCTATATCCTTTTGCCAGTGTATGATTTACAGCCAAGGAACTAAGAAACTGCAAAGTTTCCCTGGAAAGCCACTTAACGCTGTCCTGAGCTCAGAGACTCCGAGACCGAATTACCGTCCCAGCTCCGAGGAACGACTTGAAACCCTCTATGTCTATTGCTTCCCCAAACATTAATGTTGGCAACAATATTCTGGGTCAGGATATCACAGAATTGGGAGAACTAGAGAATCCTGGACGTGAGCATTTTTGAGCTGGAAGGTTAGCAGTTAATGGTAGGACAGGTATCAGCATGTAAAGACTGTCAAAAAATCCCAACACAACTTACATAAATGATTTAAATTACATGTAGATACTGTAGTCTTATGTGGCTAGAAGTCCTTTCCTCTTGCATTCACTTATTTACAGAAAGAACTAGTGCTCTGTGAAATCCCTTAATTGTACAAAAAAAAAAAAAACAGCACCAAAGTTTTCCTATGCCCTAAAGGCTGTGCAAAGCCCAAGGATTCCTTTGAGTGGCTGAAAAATCAAAAGGAATTCTGAGGTTCTCCTCCAAGATCCTCATACCTTCTACATTTGTCTTAATTTTCCTTGTTATTATTAATGAGGGGGGAAACGGATATCTCTGTGCAGCTGGTTCTCTGCTTACCCCCATCACTGAGTGGGTGTCAGTGCAAAGTACCACACGATCAAGAACCATGGCTGGTTTGTGCAACAGCAGCCCAAGCCCAGGCAGAATTTGTCCTAACTGCTTACATCTGTTTCACAGGTTGACTCTGAAGGTTTTCTGATGTATTCCTCCCCTTCTGACTTTCTCTCCTTTGTGGTTATAAGGCTTCCTACATCATATGAAATATTTAGTTCTAGTGAGAAGGACTGTTAAAATCTATTTCAGAAAACAAAAGATTATCTAAGTGGAAAGATTTGTAATATGGTCTCTAGGAGTAGTCACCTTCTGGATTTGTATAATCTCCTTTTGAACTTTGCACCTATGCTGGGCCATAGCACCAGTTCATTACTTCTTTCCCTACATTCTGCTAACTCTGCTCATAAAATGTCTTTGAAAGCCAGAGAGAGAAAGAGGGAAATTCTAGAAACAGTCAAATACCTCAAGAAGGTAGTCTTAAAATTTAAGCTGTTCTATATCTCCCAATAACTGATTCTTTGGTTTAAGCCTCAGACTTCGGTTACGGAGTTATGCTTGTTATAATATTATTTACAGAGCAATACAAATGTGGGCAAGGTTTTGCAGATGACTAAAAAAAAGGAGGTGGTTTAAATATAAGCAAAAAGGCAATATAAATTCAGCCTTTCTAGAGCTAATGACAGTTTTTAAATGAATACCTCGTTTGCAGAACGGGTGATGGTAAACCACACTAGCTATTGAATTTTGTTGATAGCATTCTCCTTGGCTAATAAATATTTGTCTCATACTGGAGGGGTGTGCACATGCATTAAAATGTTGGGAATATTCTGGCTTACCCAGTTCTGACACAGCATTCGACTCGCTAGGAATGTTATGCTTTGCATGAGAAAGGCGCATCTTTTGTGGAGCTTCAGATATTGCCTTGTTTTAACAACATTTGCAGAAACAAACCATGATAACGATCACGCCTTATTGTGCATGAATAACTGCACTTTTCACGCTTTCATGGGAGTCTGGGAAAGGAAGAGGACGAGCACAGCTGAATGAGAGAGGCATCCGCCCATGTGCTCGGCAGGAATTATGAGCATCAGCCACATGGCTTACGTGTTCACAGCAGGACCCAGGTAAAACAGAGACAACAAAGTCCAAAATAGTGATTAGAAAGACGGCTTATCCAGTGCCTGCCTGCTCCTAGAAGTAACCAAACTCTCTGCCTCATCCCAATGAAATTAATTTTGCACATCTTTCTGCATGGTTCCACCCTAGAAGCCCCATCTCAACCAACAGCAGGACAGAGAGAGGACTTTTGGGGCTGGATGGTTGTTAATTCCCACACCTGAGGAGACCATATTGAACTGCACTTACCCATGCAGCCATCGCCTAACCTCTGTTTATGCCATTCAAAAAAAAAAAAAAAAGGTCCTTTCATTTCTGGTAAAGTCTGTTGGAGAATTGAGACCTATTAGGCTACAGTAATATAGCTGATGTTATGCCTCAAGATAGGAATTTAGGAGGAGATTTTCAAAGGCAGAGGGGAGTTAGCCTCCCAGTAGCATTTCACTTTTCATAGGATATGAGGGCTAGCTTCTAACATGCCTTGCAATAGTATCCTCTTTGGTATTGTTTATTTGACTCATGCTCCTTTGAGGAAGAAAGAAAACAATTCTGATCATTTAGAAAAACATAATTGTAAATGGATTCTGAAGTTTTGCTAAGCATCAAACTTTAATAGAAAAATCATATTACTTTACAATATTTCTCGAGACTATATCAATTCCAGACTCCTTGCCATTGTGCCATAGCTCTGGAAAACAATTCACAAATGTTATAATAATCTAACAGAAATAAGTGAAGTAAAGATGAAAAAGAGTCATGTTGGGCTGAGGGGGGGGGTTCTGCCGCGGCTCCCATCTCCTTCTTGCCGTCGCACATGGCTCATGATTAGCATTGGCTGTGTGTTTTGTTAGTATTTTCAGCACAGTAGTAGAGTGAGCATTAATTGGGCTAATTATTGTGAGCTATAATTTAACTCGGTAATCAAACTCATAAACCAAGCATTATCGAATTTATAAACTCAGCATGCTCAAGTGTCCTGAGCAATAGTGAACTTGCTGAGTCAGACTGTTCCCTTGCAATTGTTGAAAATGTCAGAAATAGACACGGACTGTCTTACATCTAGTATTTTCCACTTTTTTACATGGACACAAAAAATTGGCAATACTTGAGAAAAGAATCCTCAGTGTGCTTAATTTTTCAAAGCATAGAGCAGAAACCATTTAATTTTTTGTTCGCTTGTTTTAACTCTGCAAGATGGGGTTGTTTTAATTTTTCCTCTAATGGCAGTGAAACTTTTCATGGCTTTGCATACCTCAGTCCCTTCTTCATAATTGTCTTTGGGTAAGACAAAAAGGTATCCAGTATCTAGAAAACTTCATTTCTACAGACTCAGAAAATTTTGGCCTCTTTACATAGGTCAAATGTTGTGCCAACAGAAGCAGGGCTGACTTCCTAACATTGTTGTATTAACATACCTCAATTTTAGCCTGGGGGAGAGGGAAATGATGTTGTTTGGAATGAGATGGTAATTTACTTTCCATGCTTTCTCAGTCCTAAGGCATCTTTTCAGGATGAGACAGCCAGCTGTGTAAATTGAAATTGGTGAACAATTGTCCACTGGAGGCTCTAACATCTGAAAAGCAGAGTTATACGCTCCTCTCTGCCCATGTAGAATACGGTGTTTTCATTTTACAGGGATAAGGGATTTACTGTTAAATTAATGGACATTTCAAACTGCAGTGGCAACACATGTTGCCGCCTGCATTACTGGGAAATAACTTGCATCTGTGCAAGTTACCACTTGGAAAGGAAAGCTTCCGGTTACCGGGCGATGGCACGGGAAAATAACACTTTCTACCCGTGTGCCAGGGGAAATGAGGTCACAGGCTCTCGCCGCACGCCTCGCAAGTGGATATCTCATGTACAAGTTCGGACAGGCATTAAATTGGTTATGCTTCAACTTCTGATTTTTGTTTTCATTAACATCTGCACTCTTACGTGGCCTGGAGCGTTTTGTCCTTTTTATAGCCTTCCTCGGTAAAGCCGTGGAAAGCTGATCTCAAATTCACAATAATGGCCTTGGATTTTCAGGTCATTCCTTGCAGCAAAGACTCCGTTCTGCTGCTTTTCTCATGGCGTGACACCTACACCCCGGTGGATATCCTCGCCTTCACAGTCTATCTTCACATACATGTGTTTAATTGTGGTTGGCTAAGTCACGAGATCAGTCTCCAAGTTACTTAGAACTAAGTGCTTCTTGACCAAAAGGTTCAGAAAGCTACCAAACTGCAAGCCACAAGGCTCTACGGATTAATGGGAATTTACCCTACATACCACAAAAAGCTGGGGTCTGACTAGAGCCTTCAAGCTTTACGTGTGATCGTACACTCTGATCCCTGAGCTTATTCCCTGTCTTCCTGAGCTGAGAACAGGAAAAATAACAGTTCTTGTTCTTTTGCAACAGCACAGCATAATTTGCAGAGACTAATCATCGTGGTCAGGTATACATATATATATATATAACTAAAGCAAAGTTTAAAAAAAAAAAGCTTTGCTTCAAGTGTGTTAACCTGCCTGGTGGGACAAGCTGGTAGAAATCCCAGTGGTGCTACCACCAGTGCAGCTGTATAATTGCAAGTTGTCGGTACAAGGACAAGTGTGTATCGAATGTAGATGAAGAACAAGGGAAAATAATTGTGAGGCCAAATAACTCGGGCTTTTCCTCTTCCCCATCAGAGAAGTAGCGGTGCCTTCTTTTCTGCAGGTAGCAAAGCCCAGAGGTACATTCCTGCAAGCCAGGCTAGGAGGAACCTGCCCTGAGAAAAGAGAAATTTTGCTATCAACCAAGATTTCCTATAAAAGAATTTCTTTTAAAGTACACTGACACCACTGAAGCAATTCAGAACTTCTGCTCCAGCTCAGGGTAAGCAAACACTGCTCTAAAAACACATTCACTACATGTCATTTTAACCACAGCATAAATGTGTGGAGGTTTTTTTTCCCTCTTTCTTTTTGTGTCTTTTTGGGTTTAAGAAAAGACCATGTGGTAACACTGACACCTTGTCATTTAGATGACAGGCTGTCTTTTTCTACTTAGACATGGTAGTAGGTCATTCTGAGGAGTAAAAGATAGGCTATCTCTAAAACCTGGAAAAGCTCTGAAAAATAGTACCCATACATTGGAAAATTCTTCTAAGTATCACTGAAAATGACAAATCCTAATTTTCTCAGGCCTAATCCTGTGGTATGTTTTGTACACATAATTGCCAAGGTCAAAGGAAGATAAAAGACCTGGAAAATACTCTAAGTCTGTCGCATACATCATTGTTTATTCGTCCTTTAATAAAGGAGTTTCAAGAAGCAAAAACATATCATTATGACTTAACTGATGCTCCTATAATAACTGCTTTTGATTTAGGAGATAAAATTAAATTAGCAGATAAGCTCTTTTTATTTCTGCTCAGCCATTAGCTTATTCAAATAGGGTGTAACTTGTCCCTTTAAAAGGTACAGTAACAAAAACAAACTGGAAGGCAGTCACTTATTAATCTATGTTTTTGTCTGGCTATCTGGAAACTCTACTTTGCCGTCACTATTTAAAGCTCATAAACAAGACACTCTCAGTGATTCTTGAGACTGGAATCCATGGGAATTGTCTAAACAAAATGTATTCGCTCCTCTTATGTGTAACCAAATGCATAAATGTTGTTGTCTTTTTATTCTTTACAGATGGCTTGTATCTCCAGAGATTTATAAAAGAATTCATAAATTGGCATCACTGGTATGTCAGAAATGTGAAGCAGCCTCTGCTCCCATTGTTCCCTGACTGTGAACCTGTGAACACCGGCTGAAGGAGTTTGTTTAAAATATCAAACTCTCAGCACAGCTCCGGTGTGATTACGAAGCTGACCCTCCCCTCTTCTGGGGACTCCTCGGAACTAAATATACAGCTTGATAAATACGAATTGTCATCTCTTTCGGTCATCTATTTCTAGATCCTTTCATTCCCCTGCCCTGGCACTGCAGCCTAAGTAGACAGGAGATACTGATTAAGCAGCTCAAAGGAAATGATTGTAACCAAATGCTCTGCTGAGTGAACCTTCCAAGAGCTCCAAACTCATAAGTGAGCTGGTGCACTTGTCGTCAGGAGCAGCCTATTCGCCCAACAGCGACCTGTCAGATTGACTTGTTGGCGTGGCTGATAGCACTCCCGCATCTCCGCTGCTGGAGAAGAGCGGGGAACATCACATATGCTTCGGAATATCTTATGAAGAGCATCAGGGAAAAAAAGAAAGAAAGAAAGAAAAGCAACAACAAAAAAAAAAATGTTATTCGTACTTTCGCCGAAGATTTGTGGAAAGGCTGGGAATTGGATCCAGATTGCCTGATTGCTTATGCGGGGCCTTATGCACAAGACCAGCCCCCCTTTTGAAGCTTGACGTTCTGGTCTTTCTCTATTTGACAGTCCTTTCCCTTGTTCTCATTTGTCTTTCGGATACGCTGAGTTGCTCATGCGAAGATTGCTAAAATCACAGCGCAGGAGATTCTGCCAGATATGATTTTTTAAAGCCTGTGTTGTATATATGTCATATCACACGGGTACCATGTAAATACGGGCTCTGCTTTAGGAGCAGCTTAATATGAGACTGCCCATAGGAGACTCACACGTGGAACAAGAATGTATCCAAGAAAGACCAAAAGAAAGCTGGTTCTGAGAAATTCCCAAGCCATGTATTATACACCACTGCGGTAGCATAGTGCTTTCCCTGCAGAATTAATAACTACATCTTTCCTACATTTCCTCCTCCTTGAACAAATACAGCAGCAATATGGAGAAAGGGAGGTAAACTCAGGCTTTGTTTGAAAGAATTCAGTACTGTGCCGACCCTTTATAATAAAAATATCTTCTGAAATAAAAAAGTCTGAAATATTTTCCAAAAATGTTTAAAATTTGGATTCATCTGATTTTTTTTTAATAAATTTGTCTAATAAATTTAACCTCGTAAAAAGCACTGTTCCCAGATCTCAGGTGCTTCATGACTTTTTTTGCCTCCAAAGGGATACATTTGTCAAAATGTTTGCTAGATATGTATTCTCTTTACACTCTACCTAATTGTGGGATGATTTCCTGAGATCTTAAGAGATTAGGACCACAGCCTAAAACTGGAATCCCCTGGACAGTGACCTTGTACTTGGGAAGGGACACAGGGATCATAGCCTGGGGCAGGATGAATACTCATTTAGTGCACACCCAAAGACCATAATCCACCAGTCTGGATGCAACAAATACCAGGATTTCTGTGGCCAGTTAGACGGGACGTTATTTTCTCTTACTCTAATGGTGAAACAACGCTTGTCTTGGGAAATGAAGATACCTGGCTTTCCAAGTTCAGAGAGAAGCCAAGATAGGTCTGAAGACTTTATTTGGGTATTACCTCTGTCCCAAAGGAGGCAGAAACATCCCGTCAGACATTTTCCCCATTTTTCTCAGCACTACTGAGGCTTAAAGACTTTTTTTTTTTTTTTTTTCAGAATTCACCAATTCGCCATAGGCACTTTGATCTTTTAGTTATGGCAACACTTGCAACAGCCAGGAATCCACTTTAATTGAGCATCTCCAAGAATTAAGAGGAATCTGAGCAGCTGTGAGGGAGTCCATGGGACTAGGAAAGAGCCAAATCCCAGTTTCATCTATAAGATTCCAGGGAGCGGGGAGGCAGCTTGATTTACGGGGAGGCGCAAACTCTTCACAGGAGAATGCAGAAGGAAGAGCCTCGGGGGAATCTTTGATGAGAGAAAACAATCTAGACATAAATAAAGACTTCAACGGATTTGTCCCTTCATTATTTTGGAGCCTGATCCAAAGCTCCGTTAAGTCAATAGAAGAACTCCAGCTGGGGTTTAGGTGAAGAACTGAGGGTGCAATTTGCACACAACTCATGTCACTCGGGAACATTTCTGTATTGAAGGGAAATAGGCTTGTTAAAGCACTGAGCTGACACTGAGAAGCATTCAGCTATTACAGGATATTTTTTTTCATTGGGTTACTTGTTGCTGTCCAATAAAATAAAATATAGGAAACCCTTTAGTGTTTCATCAAATTCTTGCTCATTTCAAAGAGTACCAATATTTCTGTGTCTGGCTCACATATTAAAAAGTTTGCCTGCATATTAAGTTTCATTTTTTTTTGTCATAGGCTTAGCTTCAGATCTTTCTATGACTTTTACTAGAGGCTATTTTTGAAGGATTCAAGTGTGTTTTGCCAGTATAACCTTCAATTTCTAATGAGTGTTATTTCAAAAGAGACTTCTCTATTGGTAGGTAACAGAAAATAAAGTTACCTTGAAATTTAATAAGTCTTATTTACTCTGTATCTGCTAAGAAATCCCATCATACATACTGCTTTCTAAAGTGCTAGAGGTTATGATCTCTTCCTATTCAGCATCCAGAAGTCAAAGAAACATTTAATTATTTTACCTGGGGGGAATCTTAGACTCCTCTTTTTCTACCTTTTGATTTTTCATTTGTACAGCCAGGTAACAGTGTTACTATCACTAATTTTAAGAAAGTTTTTAAAAGATACAGTATTTTCTCTTCCTTTTCAGTCAAACATTCTCTTTCCAATATTGTGATGATACAATCATATTTTAATCGCAACATACAGATGTTTCATTCACTCTTCACTTCCCATTTCTTTCAGGCCCCTTACAAACCCAGTTACAATTATTGCAAAGGCTTTCCTTGGACATTAGGAGATTTTAGATAAGGAATAAAGCATGCCATAAATTCACATACTTATACACTGTGTGTATATGTGGTCTATAGAAATCACTTATAAACATTATTAGGTTTCTTGGTAAACATACACTACTATAATAATTTGTTCATTTCAATAGTATATATATGTATATATATATATGCTCTGATAGACCATTGACACCGATAGGTTATTTTAAATCAGTAGCAGATATAAATCTGTACTTGTAGTTCCAGTGGCCCTAACACATTGCTATCATTCGTGCTGGAGGTTTTTGTTGAATTATATTATAACAGACTTTCTGGGTTGTATTTTTTACATTCAAATATGTTATAATAATTGGCCTGCAATACCTGGGAGACAACTGAAATGAAATGAGCACATGGAGAACTGTGGCATGAAATATTTCTCCCCTTGAACTGCAGGGATCCTTTTAGTGCTGTTTTACAGTTAATAAATACATAAGCAGCTTTGTCAGTTTAAGGAACCTTTTTTTTTTTTTTAAATTATGCAAATTGGATGTCTTTGGGGATGTTTTGAAAATGTGTTTGAAGAACTAATTAAAAGGTTGCTACAAACAATAATAACTGGTATTTGCCAAATTATTTTTCATTCATTAATGCAATTTGAACCATCTCTATTTGCTTAAAACCAGAAAAAAAAAGTTTCAGCCCAAAGTTGCTTCTTCCCCTTCGCATCACTAGTTAGATATTAAATATATTGCACACATAAAAATGTAAACATCAACACACCGAACATTTCTCTTTTAATTATTTTAAACTTTGCTATTAATACTTTAATTTTCCTCACTCTGTGTGTGTGAGTACATGTGTACGAGTGCATGCGTGTGCCTCTGATCTGGCTTATACACTGTACTAAACTGTTCAGTAAATACACTGCAGCAGGATAAGGTCTAACTGGAAGAAAATTGTTGTGAGTTACAGGAAATTAAAAAATTCCTGCAATACCAACCCACTACTCAAAGTCAATCTGTGGTATCCCACAATCCACTCGGCTCTGAAGTCAAGCCAGAATGATTTTTGAAGAGTAATTTCAAGCCTTATAAAGGGTCACATCATGTATTAAAGCCATATTTGCTTCTGTGTTTTGTAAATTTTGAACTCATTACTAAACCTTTGTCTCTTATACTGTACGTCTGGCTCTGAACTCTCCTTCATCAATCTGATCCTTAAAACTCCAACAAAAAAAAAACATGCAACACATTTTGCATGTGAAAAAGTGGTAAAACATAAATAGTTACAATCTCAAGGTGCCAGCATTTAAGGAAGGCTCTGAGAAGCATATACAGAGCTTATATTTTTTTATTTTTTATTTTTACTTTAGACAGGAAAAAATCGAGCAAGAGGCTGCCCAAAACTGATATTTTCTGACCACCTTTGGGAAGTGCTGAGTGCCCTCAACTCCCGTTGACTTCACAAGAGATTAAGAGAGCTCAGCACCTCCCAGTATCAGTCCCACAGATATATATCTATATCTATTCCCATGCACATACGTATATAATGAACTGCTAACAAATAGTGGATCATCTACTCTTTTCCTTGGCCAAATTCTTTGTGAAAGGATCAGACCCAAGGTTAGAGGTAAAACCATATGCAATTTACAATAAGCAAAACGTGTCTATAAACAAAATACAATTGGAAATCTGGGAATCATTTATATAGAGAGTGCTGGCAAAGTGCAGGCATATGTGTACAAAACAGTGCAGCACCTCTACAGATTTCAACAGTTCCATTTCTGAAGTTGCTAAACTAAGCCTTTATCGTAACTTGGGACTAAGAAACAACAACACACTGTTACTTAAAGACAAGGGGTTTATCCCCACAACACATTCAGAACTGGGGTGGGACAGCCCATCTTAAAACCCAGCAAAGCTGTGTGCACAGCTTGGGCTTTGATTCTTCTAAGCTCTGTTCTCCTGTAGGATACTGCCATTGATCTGCTCTCACTCAAAGATACCCACAGTATTTCATGATGTGCCTACATCACATATTACACTTAAATTCCTCCTGTTTTCCCTGAATACTTTCTCTTTTTTTTCATTATAATAGTGCTGGAGTGAATCCACTTGAAGAATCTGGAACAATATAAACAGGCATTCAAGGAAGATATCCAGGAAAGTTTGCAAAATTAGGATGAGGTGCAGCTTGGGCAGGGACTGCAGCCCACAACAGCACGCAAGGTGAATGGCATGGGAAAACACCCCATCGTGTGGCTTTCCCTCCCTCTGTCACCCGGCCAGGTCTCGCATGGGTGGGATGCAAGGAGAAGGACCTGGTTTGGCCCTGCTTTCTGACTCGTGGAGCACATTGATATGGCTGGAGTAGTTAGCAGAGAAATACCCAGTCCTGGTCTGGGAATTGTGTAGACTTTCTTGAGATGCTAGGATGTGCTAGGAGAGCTACACAGATACCAGGCTGGGTCTGGATGCAGCTCCAAGCTCTACTGAAGCTCCAGCATGGCTGTGTGCATTAGGCAAGCAGAGATATACCCATGTATTCCCTACCTGTGCTGTCTTTTCTCTTGAGCTGCAAGCTCCAAGAGACCCTGAAGACTTGGTCCAGTGGAAACACACTGGCAAGGGCAGGAAGGTAAAAACAAACAGTCCAGAAGAACAAGAGAAGAAGGTTGTTTTGATGTCTAATGGTAAAACAATGTCACTGAGATGGAGGGATGAAGAATCAATCACTGTATTTTAGCATCAGGAAATGGTTTCACACTGTGAAACGTTGGTGCAACAGCTATAGTACCACCCTGAGACCTGTGGGTCCTTGAATTTATTCCTTTTTCTGCCACGGTTGCAGAGGCCTGGACAGCTCATCTTAACTACATCTTCACTGAAGAGACACCTCTACTTGTGGGAGAGCGGCTTGGCTGCTCAGTGGCACTCAAGCTGCCGTGGATGACAGCAGTAAGGACTGGGCAGAGCTATCTCCAACCATCTGGCACACTGGACAACTGAAGTTAGAAGTCCCCACTGCATCTAAGCGTTTGGGATTTCAGCATTTAGGCAAATGAAGGCAAATATTTTATCTCTGTAGCCCTTATTCAGGCACCAACCTTGGTCCAAGAGAGCAGTGAGCTATTTAGACACCAGAGTTTCTAATACTGCCCAATTCTGGCTCTCTCTACAGTCAATGGAAAGGAGCCTCAATGCCTATTTTAGCAACTTGAGGAGGAAACTGAAATACAACCTTAACCTTAGTTTCCCACCTGTAAAACTGGGACAATAGTACTCGTTAGAGCAAGTAGTGCTCTAGAGGCGTGGAGAGGAGAAATATTTTAAGATTATGGGATTATCTCACTCTATTAAGATGGAGCATGTTTTTGTGGCAGGAATCAACAGAACTGAGACTAAACCATAACTGGACCCAACTAAAGGATTATGGAGGCTGCAGAGGAAGTCTGCTGTGACCGGTGAGATACTGACTTTGTTCTCAGACAAGTGAGACACAAATTCCTGTGTCTGATAATACAAGGGGGGTGGGTGATGTATGTGATCTCCATGAATCACTGGCCACCTGAGGTGGGAAATAGTAAAATGTTAACAAGCTTTTTACTTTTTAAGAGAGAAAAGTCACAAGAAAGTGAATATAAGGCATTAGACGTGAAAGAAAAACCACAGAAAAATTTATATTAAATATATTTCAGTGAACATCAGAACAGTGATATAACATCTGGTCAAATATGTGGGTGGAAAAAAAACTGTAGAAATGAAAGCTTATTTTATCTTTATCGAAAGAGAATTATATTGTGTTGAAAATAACATGTTGGTGGATTACTACATAAGGACTTAAACATATTAATTGTTGATGTACCTTTCTTAACATATGCTCAAAGAATATCACATACTATCCATCTCTACCTGCACTTATCAGAATAGTTTTGCTTCTAACGGAACACAAAGTTCTCTGATGCCAATAAGATATAGAGTAGATGACATAAAACTGCTAACACAGCTCTGCCTATGCCATGATTATACATGTGGTTGTTATAAAATGATGTTGATAAATTTCTCTAAAACTGTATAACTCATATTCGGGGGGGTTGATTTGAGGTAACGTGCATCAGAACCACAAAATGAAGGAAGAGGCATGCTTGGAGGTTCTGTGTGTCTAATTTAGAAATGTATTCAGCCGAAGGACGGCTCCTTGGAGGCTGGTAGAGAAAGGTTTTGCAAATTTCCTCTGCAGAAGCATACACATATGTCGGGAAAGGCATCGCTCCAGGATGATCGTTACAGCTCCTTGAGCACCCCATGTTAATTTGACAGCAGACCGGGTGACTCCACACACACACAGGAATCAGGTTCTTTAGAGTAACTTTAAAATCTTGGTTTTAGCAAGCACAGAAAGCCAGCGAAGTTGTTTGGTTCAGAAATCAAACGGCTGGGAGTATTCTAAAGACGTCTTGAAGAAGCAACTGTACAGTCAGTTTGAATTAAAAATCAGACCTTCAGCCTGCTATACACGGGAAAATAAGGGTCTCCAAATCTTCCACTAATTACACATTTCTTTCTGTACACAACCCCTTCTCCCTCACCTTTCCTGAAAAACCCAGAAAACCAAATACAATAGAATATAATCACTATACTCTCATTGCACATTGTATAACATCTCTTCAGGAGACAGTAACAGGTAACTCACAGGAGCAGTTTTAGGATAGTTTGTATTGGCACCCAATGCTTACATATTATGGACATGGGCACTGCAGGAAACCCAAATTAAATTGATGGAAAGAGACTCAGCTTATTGAAATATTTGCACAACTGATGTAGATGTGGTTTTCTCCAATGAATATCGGGTGCAAAAGAAAAAGCAAAAAATTAACATAGGAAAAAATGGCAGTTTTTAATGAGACAGCAGCAGCTCTACCAACTGTGGTTGGGATTGTTTCCATTACAAATCCAGGTTTCCACTCCCACTGCTACAAATCACAATAAAATATTTTCAGCTTCAAATATGGCATATATGGTCCCTGTCCAGGGAATTGTTTGGGCAAATTTTAGGTCATAGTTCAGGCATAAATTTATTTATTTTTTTAAAGTGAGTCATAGTTTGTGCATTTCTGTTCTCATTATTTAGTCACACCCTAAATAGCTGCTGTACCACGTGGTTCAACCAGAAAACGTAAAACAAGGCTAATTAAAAATATATTCCTCCACCTAAGATCAAGTCTGAGATGTGAAAAACATCTCATCATGAGTTAAAATTCCCCTTATGACCAATACAAGATTGGTTAACGTATAGATCTTTGAAATTTACAGCAAATGGGAAATTTGCCATGCTGATGAGATATATGAAGATCAGTCTTATCAGAAATGTCAGTGTGTAGATCAGTGATATCGCTGGAATATGTGTCTGTCTCAGGACTGAATGAGTGGGGCCTGTCTTTGGATAAGTGTTTGAAAGAGCATGAGAATATGAGAGTCACATCCTTAAATCAGTAGTTCCCTGTACGTAAACCGTATGGATTAGTATTGGCAAAAAGGCAGTTTGAAAAGAAGAGGGCCTAGCTCAAGAAAGGCAATTCTTGCACAAATTCATGTCTTCCATTGGAGTTACTGAATCCATTCAGCACAGCTGTCACTACCTGCCAGTTTGGTTGTCCCTACACTACATGGTTGTGCCCCCACTCCGCAGCCTGGACCCACAGTTGTGCGCTGTGTCCATCTGCTCACTGTGTGGCAAAGAAATCTTGGGCTGTGCCATTTATTTTGGAGAAATTCATGCACAGGGACAGATGGAGCTTCAGCAAAGTCCAGTGGGTGTTGGATCAGGACAAGTGGGAGGCCAGCACTAGATACAGGTCTGGAAGACATGTCCAGGACACGCAGTCCTGGAGGACATCTAAGTTTTCCAGTTTTCCATTCTACATTGAGTGCATTTCCTCTTTCTTATGAAACCAAACTGTAGAGATTTATATAAATCCTATCTCTGCCACATTTTTAGAACCTGTGTATTATAGCTTTTTTCTTTAAAGGAATTCCTCTTTTTAACATGCCTGTGGGTCAATGTGTAATTCAATGTACTTTAAGCATGACCATGGAGAAGTATTCATGACCAAAGTTAAATTTTTCCTCACAATGGAACATATGCATATCATCATGTGGAATTTGGGCATCGCTATAGTGACTAACATACTTGTGGTACTGCTCTTCCAGGAATTTGATTCCTAGCAATATAAGATCAGGTTCATTTGATGTTTATATTGAATCTTGCCATTGGTTTTGCCATAATTGAACTGCTTTTGATAATCCGTTAAACAGTTTCTGGAAAGTATTCAAGTGCTAAAATATCTTTTTATTAAGATAATGAAAATCACTAGCCTGATATAAAGAGATGCAATTATGAAATCCACCCTGGAATAGCTTAACATCTTTCATTTCATCCTGGTAAAATCACAATGCAGCCATACTTTTAAATAGGAGCCATCTTTTTAAAGGGTTATGACTGAATGTTTTAGGTTAGCTGTAAATTTTGGTAATACTGTAGGGAAGTCCCAAATATAAACTGATACTTGATACAAAACTACCAAGCCTCCAAAGAATCATTAAAAGTTCCTTCAAAACAACAGCAAACAAATTAATATATAGCAAAATTATGACATTTCTATATGAAATGTGAAGACACATAAATGCTCAATCTCCATTTCTCAAAAGCCATAAGAAAAATGCTCTGCTTTTATCTTACTGGAGATAATATAGTTCTAGTCTAGCCTGAAAGTCTGTACTATGAGGCAAATTTGAAAACCAACAAAGATGTATTCTTTTTCACTTGTCTTTTATAAATAACCATTTATGGTAACTTTATACTAAGCTTTATTGAAATCACAGGCTACAGGTTTTGATGCTGAACCTTGCAAATTAGTTCAGCTAAAGATGAGTTTGACCAAAATTCCCATAGACTTCAAGGAGCCAGGAATTTAGTCCCAGACTCAAGTACCACTAGAATGAAAGATGTTAGGGACACATGCTGAGATCCAAATGCCAAAAGCAGTCCATACTTCACTTTTAATGACACATAATTTATACTGTCAACCCACCAATCAGAGCAACCTAAACTCCTGTCATCTGAGTCTTTCATTCTTACACATTTTGGGTACGTGGAACTGACACAATCCAGGATTTGAAGCCAAACAAATTCACATATTCAAGCAACATATCACACTAATCTCTATATTAATTAACTGGACAATCATCTCCTTCTGCTTTCTAATGGCTATTTATTTATCTAATTACCTGATGTTAGAGAAAACAGATCTTCCAGGAGCCTGAAAGGATAGAGGATGGAAAACTGAATTAGCCTCTTACAGAATAGATGTTTCCATCACAAAGTTGACTTCACATATGTCCTTGAGGTACACTTTTATGACCGCTTTCTCTACAGTGTGACTGTGAAGCTTGAACACACTCATGGGGCAAAGCTGGACCTCCAGGTGAGAGCTGCTGCCTATACGATGCTGTGCTTATTTGCTGGATTTATGAGACCTAATTCACCACAATGATTACCTGGCAACTTTCTAAAAGCATTAGCCAAAACACATACATGTTAGCAAAGATTTCCCTATTAATTTCAGCAGTATTTGGATTAGGCCCCAGCTATTCATATTTCAAACCTTGATGTGCAGAATTGCAGGAAACTTGGGAGAAAGGGTTTCAAACCCTTGCGGTTCCAGGGCCCTGAGCTGCCCAATGCATAGACTGGTATAAATTAGACCATTTCCGTGCAACATTTTCTGTGTTTCTGTGAGTCTGCCATCATCTCCTGCCTGTCCTTAGCAGACTCTCCATCCCTTTTTCACCTGCCTTGCCATGTCAGCCATGACAGCAAGCAGTGGAAAGGAGAACAAGGAGTCTGTCTGTCCCCTGTGTACTAATATAGCCACTACAAAAACCCCAACTGTTTTCTAAAGCCTTGCTTTATTATTCAAAGTAAAGAGTCAGAGATAGAGACATCTACAGTTTTTGTCCTCTTTCACTAAATTCGTCTGGTGAAAAAAAGTCTTTGAAAAAGCCAAATTTATTGTAACATCTTCCAAAATGACAGTTTGAATGTTTTTCTACTTGAATCTATTTTTAATTGCAAAATTTCCTTCACTTTTATTGAAAAATAAGTGTTGAAATTCAATATGAGAAACCTCATGCACATCCAGAATAATTATGCTCCATCCGGCCAAGTGAAATACTTTTATCCATAAAGAGTTTGTTTATTCAATCTCGCAGAATTTCAGAAACAAAACCTCAGAATATCCTTTTATTTACACGGTTTTTAAACAATGATTTTTGGCTTGTTTGCCTTGGAGTTGCCAGCAAGCCAAGAAATCGGTTTTGTTCTTGGTGATCTCCCCCCGGGGGAGAAGGCAGCGTGAGGGGGGAACTGCCGCTGTGCGGTGCGAGAGACGAGAACACAGGGAGCAAGACTGGGAAATAGAAGCCAAGGGATCAGAAGCTGGAGAGAGGAAGGCGTGAAGGTAGGAGGAAGAAACAGGGCGAGCGAGATGGTTTCCTTTCATGGTCTGGATTTCTTGCCTCTTGCTGACCTGTTAGGGTGCATCCAAGGAGTCCCCCAGTGGGGAGAATAATGAAACGAGCTGGGAGCCCAAAGCCAAAGAGTAAAAGGTAGTACAAAGCCCCCAGCGACAATTATAACTGACAGCACATCATTTTCAAACAGATATTGGATCTGGAGAGTGGAGGGATGTTCAATTTTTCAACAAGGCAAAATTCCGTGGAGAGTAGCTATTGCTGGGGGCAGAAGGGGTGGAGAAGTTAAAGGGACATCATTCAACCAAACCCAGCTTTCTGTCAAAAAAAAAGACTTGTTGGAAAACATTCAATCAATCTTTTTTAGGGCATATTCTTAAACTTGAATGTGCATTTGTTAAATCTTTGTGTTCTCTTCTCCCTCTTTAATCTAAATCTTGAAACCCAGTTAAACCTGCATTTCTCTAAATTATAAGAGCACTCTTAGAGTGGGAAGGTGGGGGTTTAACACAGAAGTTAAAGCTGAAGTGTAATACAAAAAGACGAAAATCTGTGAGTCTGTGGGGACCTAAACTGGGATTTGTGTCTGTCCTGCAAGTGGGGTAAACTGCTACAAGACATGGGAAGGTGTTTCTTTGGAGGTGACTCACTCACTCATCTCAGGTAGAAGTAAATTGGTAGTTGTTCTGATTTTTCCCACAATCTACCTCTGCAGATTCATGACATAGCCCAGAAATGCCGAAGTTTAAATCCTGTGCCTGCCTCCTCTGCCCCACCACACGTCGTATCTGGGCCAACTCTTCCCCACGAGGATCTCTCCGTCAGCGGTGTAGACTGAGGGGCTAAAATCTCACGTGGAATCTTGGCATCATCCAAATGCATTTGCCTTGCAGCTTGATCAGAACCCTCTTTGAGCACCTGGGTTGCAGGACAGGTAGAGAAGAACATTTCACAGCCCGGTGTCTCTGCTCCGTAGCTGGTATTTTATTTCACGGGGTTTTATCACGGCACTCACAACAGGTGCAATTCATAGCTTTCTGTCAAGGAATTCCATCTAGTGCAAAGCATAACGTCTTGGCAATAGGCAAAACTCTTTCTGGGAAATATTTTATAGCATGCACATGGAAAGGCATCAAGAGAGTAAACACCAATTAGGGAAAAGGCTAAGAACACTGTTAACCCCTAAGGTTCCAAGTAATCATTGCCAAAGTCTATTTATTCAACAGTGGAATTTGTGTACAACCACAGGGGATATAAAATGGAATTGAAATCCCGGAAAGGGCTTGACTATGGCTCCGACGTAACAAGGCAGAGCTACTTTGCTCATTCTAGCAAAGGCCCCATGAATCCCACAGCGTAGCAGCACTTCAGTGTGTGACACTGCCAGTGTCTTGCTAGATTTCTCTTTGCCTTTTTAAATTAACTCCCAGTAAACCGTGTGCTGAACCTGCTCCCAGAACAATGGCGCATCTCCAGAATTAAGGGCTGCTCAAAGAGGAGAAATGTGGAGCTTATAACCTGCCCCTGTAAGTGTGGGCAACTGAGAACCTGCAGTAAATCTCTGATCCTTCACCATCATGGGAGAGGGCACAGATAGATGCATTGAACAAGAAGGGCAAAATGAGAAAACCTACAGTCTGTGGCAGTGCTGGCTATGGTGAGGGCATCTCACTGTAGAGGAGGGAAAATATCATGCCTTTTAAGCAAAGAAAAGTGAACAAAGACCATCAGTCTCTTGCTAATGACCTCCTAGAACCTCTGTACTCCAAGTCGTAAGACTTTGGAGCTGGGACCTACACCAGCCTCCCCCTGCCTGGTAAGTGGGAGAGGGAAGAACAGACGTAGTGCAGGAAATGGGACATGAGCCTGACCCTCCAGGTCCTCACCTTGGAGCAAACCACACACCTAAAACAAACAAGGCAACTTTGAGGAAGGAAAATGAAGAATGCAGTGAGCTTCTAATGTCCATCTTACAACAGCACCAGGTCTTTTCTTGCTCCCCCTCCACAAAAAGCATACAGACTGAGAGCAGGGCTCCCACCACAGCAGACTGCAGCTCCTTCCCCACGTAGCAACCTCAGGTGTGTCTTGCTGGGGCTGGTAAAGACCAGAGCTGTGGTCCAGCAGCTGCACAGCAGGAGATCTCCCCCTCATCTCCCCTATCTCGCTCTCCAGGGGTGGTAGGAAAGGGCAACCACTGTCAGTTTGGGGACAGTGCTGCTGCACAGCTCTCAGATCAGGTGTCCACCAGCTCTGACCCCTGGCAGAGGACACCGACTGTCTGTAAACAACCCAGAGCTGCAAACAAGGGGGAGCGTTTGCACAGCATCAAAACACGGGCACTCTTGACTCTTGTTGATTTTGTGTTTACACCATGGCATTACTCATTTTAAGCTTCTGAATTTTTTAATGTCTATTGATTCAAAAGATTGTGCATCTTCTGCACCTGTTAAAGTGTTGATGCCTACACTTTCCACATCTCTATTTGTTTCTATTATATTCCATTATAATAAAGTTTTTGATGAAAAATTGAAAACATAAATGCCATGAAAGCACGCTTCCTAACTATGGAAACACATTTCTCAACTGCAAAGATATGTACAATGTGTGGAAACTTTAAAGAAATATTCCCTGGAAATCTTGGGGTTTGGACTTCCTTATGCAATATTATAAAACATTAAATATCACAAGTTCAATCTGAATTCAATTTTTCTCCAAACTCTCTAACCTTCATTTCTGTCCATACCATATTTCCTTAGGGAATGTTTTGTAGCCTATTTCTTGAAAATACATCTTGAAAAAGATGTACTCCCTTAATTATTTATCCATGAAGGTTCTTCTATTTTCGAGAAATATTCTTATTTCTAGTTTATTTTTCTCTGCAGACTCAGTAACGTGAAGGCAAGATTAACTCAATCTTATTGAAAACAATACCTTTTCTCCTAGATAGACGCTGAGCCAAAGCCACCTCTCCGAGTCCATTAACTTCCATGGAGAGCCACCAGCACCTCATTGGATCTGGAAAAGAAGCAGTGGGGCAGTTGGTGGGCCATGAAGCGTTAATCAGTGACATCATCTCTCACAGCTGAGATCTGCCCTTAGCAGAATCAGCTGCTCCGAAATTGGTGTGCTTAAAAAGCCAGTTTACAGGCTGCCCTGTAGCTTTTGGGGAAGGTGGAGGGGGGGGAAAGAAATAAGAGGTTTTATAGTGCTTCAGCTGCCTTTGATCCTGTGGTTTAGAGTGTGTTTGCTAAAGAAATCAATTTCTTTTGATTTAAAACAAAAAGTAGGGTTAAACTCATGCCTGATGTAACTCTTATGGAGTTACACCAGTGATTAATATTTTAGGGCAGTGGTGCAAGCTATTTTAGGTGCTGTGCTTTCTTTCAAGCACCTTTGAATGTATATATGAAATTCAAGGGTACCATAAACTAAACAATATTAGGAGTTGTAAATACAGTCTGTGAAAACAGCATAAGAATCTAGTAACACAAAAAAGGTGTTTCAGTCAGGAACAGATCTCATAGAGTTCAGGATAGAGAGATGTCACCATTGCTGGGAAGGTCTTTTTCATAAGGATAACAGGAAAAAAATTAGAAAAGGCACAGATGATGGGATGCTGTTTTTATGAATCTGGAAAACATCCAGAATCTAAGTTGAGGAATATATTGAGTTTTCTTTTCTACGTAGATGGATCCCTGTGAAGTGTAACCTATACCCCTGCTGCTTTGTGTGCATTGGATTTCCAAGGGGACTCTTTGGAAAGAGCACAAGATTATTTGCTGGACTCAAAGCAGATTTCCAATTTGAGAGGTGTCTAAATGAAACATGAGGGAGGCACTTCTAAACTGGATGTTCTCCTGATATTAAGGAAATACCTCTTAAATAGCTCACCTTTCCTCCAGTACTAATTTTTTACCTCTCCAACGCAAATCTTTCACTCAGAGAAGCATGCCTTAGAGACTATTCCTATTTTTACAAATCATTTTATTGTACTTCTATGGGGTTTAATAGGTGAAGCTGCTATAGGTTGTCTACTGCAGTGCACCTGAAGGATATTGTAAAGCCAAATCACATCTTTTCTTATCTCTTCACTGTATCAAATTAGGCAACTGAAAAGATTCCTCTTTCCATGAGTACTAAAAATATGGTGTTTGGTGTTCTGACAGTATAACTTTTTAGAAACGCAATTTAATTTTGTAAAATACATGTAATTAGAACCAGCACTATTCTTTTGGAAGAGAAATAGGTCTGGGTAGAGTTCTTTAGAAAAATCAATCTGCATTCACAGCAATTCCAAAGAATTTTTTCAATCTAGCAACTTTTTCAAGCAATAAATCATCATTACTTTATATTACTTTACATAGAGAGATAACTTATACTTTGGCTGATCGACAACTTTCTTATTCAGCCTTTGACATCAATTATCTATTATCTATTCTTCTGTCAATATCTGCTGTCTAAATCTCATGCAAAAGAATTACACCTTTAGAGAGGAAAAAGTGCCTTTACTAACTATCCAACATTTTAATGACTACATTTATTCAGCGTTCAATAGGACTGGGCAAATAATTTAATCAGCACAAAACCACCCCAAATTTGTTGGAGTTAATGAGTTTTTTCAAGTCAAAACTTGAATATTTTTAACCTTCCCTTGGGAAGCAGGGTCCCTGGAGCGTCTCTGCCATGCATCTCCTCCCAGGCTGCTTTGCCCAGGGAGGAAATCCTAGAATTGTAGAATAGTTTGGTTTGGAAAGGACCTTTAAAGGTCATTTAGTCCAACCTCCCAACAGAGAGCAGGGACATCTTCAACTAGATCAGGTTGCTCAGAGCCCAGTCCAACCTGACCCTGAATGTTTCCAGGGATGAGGCATCCACCACCTCTCTGGGAAACCTGGGCCAGAGTTTCACTGCCTTCACCATAACAAACTTCTTCCTTGTATCTAGTCTGGATCTTCCCTGTTCTAGTTTAAAACTACTAACCCCTGTCCTGTTGCATCAAGCCCTGCTAAAAAGTTTGTCCCCAATAGCTTGCGTGGTGTTGTGTTTTGGAGGGAGTCCTCTACTTAGGCGTTGGTTTGGCCTAAAGTCTTTTCAGAAAAGAAAAGCACCAAATTGTTCAAGCCCTCGTGGACATGGGAAGG
Organism: Gallinago undulata; assembly: GCA_026546715.1. Taxonomy (NCBI): domain Eukaryota; kingdom Metazoa; phylum Chordata; class Aves; order Charadriiformes; family Scolopacidae; genus Gallinago; species Gallinago undulata. Next base: position 31,805,906 of record JAOTQQ010000002.1, on the reverse strand, counting down.
GTTGGGCCAAGGGGGAGATAAGCATGCCCAACCCACTGCCACTGCTGTACGTGGCTCACCCCACGCACAATCTGAGCACCTGGGGCCTGGGCAACAACCAAGGAGTTGATGGGAGACCTCCAAAACTCACGGGGTTTAGGTCAGCTCTCAAATGTTCTCCTTGAGCCGGTTACCCTGGGCTGGACCAGAGGTTCAGTCTGTTCTTTGCTCTGGGCTTGCGTGGACAGTTAGAGATGGCAATAGGACAGTTAGAGATGGTGATAGGACAGTTAGAGATGGTGATAGGACAGTTAGAAATGGTAATAGGACAGTTAGAGATGGTGATAGGACAGCCCAAGTAGAGTTATCCTATAGTGGGATTGCAACCGTTATACACAGTTCCTGATTTCTAGAATTGGACATGGTTCAACAAAATAATCAAGGCAAACCACTTCATTAATGGAAAAGCTCACGCACTAATAAGGTAACCGTGGGATGGGCTGAAGTGACACTATGGGAGCAGTTCAGGTCTGTTGAGCATATAATATGCATTTAAGAAGACCAACTAATCTCATCTCTTACTAATCTTCCAAAGAGCTTTCCAGTCTTTGGAACATTAATAATGTTGCACAGTGAAAGAGAACATATTTTTAAGGTGGAGCTGAGGTTTGTACTCAACTCAAATTTTCTAACAACGTCCTTTTTTCTGAAAGACTTTTTTTAAAAAAGTTAATAGTTTGGGGTTTTTTTCCGACTGAAAAATTGAAGTAGTATCAATGTCTCTGTTCCATAGCTCTTAAGCATTCGCAGACCTGGCTGAGATGTTACAGGTGCTGAGCATAAGGTTCATTTTTGTCAGAGAAACAAAAAAACTGCCAGCAAATTCTCAGTTAAAACAGCCACCGTTCCTCATGGTTTTTTCTTTAGGCTGACGCTAGCTCAGGTCAGAGTGTCCCAGCTTTGTCATTGTGTGTTTTAAAGCATAATTCAATCATAATTTTCTCTAGTGTCATTGTTTCCACTTTATTTTCCAGCATTGTTATTTGAACACAGTGACATGCTTCCATAAATCTGGATGGACAGAAATTGGCAACTTGGATTTTGCACGAATGTCTTACAAAATAACAAAGGAAAAGGTGAAAGTAATCAAAAGCCTAGGCACACACCACAGCAAATGTTGAAGTAGGATACATTAGGGCTTCTTGGCAGCCTTTTAAAGAAGGACCATTGTGATTCGTAGCAAGACGGGTCTACCCTTTAAAGTTGTTTTGGTTCTCACCAGGAGCATCCAAATGGCTGTCCTGCAGCTTGGGAGCTCCATTCTGCTCTCTGGTGACATTCTCCTTCATGCAGCAGAAGGGGAAGGTGCTCCTGAGCTACTTCTTCCGCTGTGTCCAGCTATGACCACTTAGTCCAACCAAAAAGCTGCCAAGATGGAAAATGGCAGGAACAAGTCTGTCTGGATGCTGGGCACATTCCCCATCTGCAGTGGCTGGAGGCACCAAGCACCGTGCTGTGCATCCTCCTGCCCTCCATCCTGCTGCTCCATGCAAATCCTCATCTGTGCCCAATTTTGGACATAGTTCTGAGTCAGCCCCTGCCAGAAGTTAGGGTTTTTCCTGGTTTTTGCATGAAGCTGATGTAATCTCTGCATTTCTCAAGACACTAGTAAAGATGGTGTTATAATGTTAATAAAGGACCATTGGGAATTCTTTCCCCGTAGTATCTACTGTCAGCTCTCATTTTGCAAGGGCCAGAGCAACTTTTCACTGTGACCAGCCTCACACTCAGACTATATATTAGCCAACATCTTAAACTAGTCAGTTCTCTATGTATTATACACATTTATATGAAGAGAAAGTATAAAGTTTTGTAGGAAAGAACTCTTTCTTCTTTGTCTGTAGCAGCTACAACCTGGTGCCCTGGTCTTCACTGAGTCTCTCAGGTGTTAATGAGTAAAAATGATAATAGATAAAAGCTAAAGCTCAAATATTAACAGAATTGTGTCAAGTAACTCCCTTCACAGCACTTGCCAGAATTTTGGAAAGACCCTCCCTCACCTCCAGCCTTTATAATGTTCCTGTCTTTGAGACAGGAGACCCCATTAATTGCTGTAAAAATATCCAGGTTTGTGTTCTGGCTCCTGTATCTCCCCTGGCAGGTTAGACCTAAATTTTATGTTGCTGTCAAACATTCTGCAGTTTTCTGGAGACACTTGTTCCACAGGTTTGGAGAATTTTTAATATTTTTTTTTACTGAATTGAATACAGAATATTTTCTAATAAGACAGTTCACCAATCTCTGCACTATTTTATTTGATGGTACATTCAGTTTAGTACACACAATCCGAGCATTTTCAAGCCACAAAATGTTTTTGTTGTCTTTAGTAATCACAGCTCAAAATGGTCAGAAGAGCCAACACTGGACTGGTTTCTGCTCCTTGGGCATTACTCAGTTAAAAGCTGAGACTCTGAGTGAGAGTTAACAGCAGGGTGAATTTCACCACAAATGGTGCAATTACAGAATACAGATGTGGATTTACACACCTCTCAGTCCTATCTCAGTGGTTTGCTGCTTAAAAACTCCTGGTACCCACAAACAGAAGCCCCTCTTTGAGACTGAACTCCGTTCTGTTTTCACAACAGCGGCCAGACCCTGAGACAAATAGCTGGGACTTAAAGCTCTTTCAGAAAATAGAAAACCCTGTCAATTCTAAAATTTGCTGTCAGCTCAGAAAACACATTCTGCAATATTTTTCAGCACTTCTAGCTCCCAGCCCTTCAAGGAAGGTTTATGTTTCACAACGACAAAGACACTCTGAAAGAGAACGAGTTCCCCACAAAGCAAGCCGGATTGTGGTTTGATGGGTGATGGCTTCATTTCTTTCAGATATTTTCTTCTAGATATTGGCCTGATTGCAATATCCAAGCCAAGAAAAGGCAAAAATAATCTCAGCCCCCGGGAATAAGATTAGTGGTTGTTTACCTGTGAGTTTTCTTCTAATGGATGGCAGGAATGAAAAGCTCCATTGTTCAAAGGCAGATAAATAAAACCCTATATGCTGTAGACATTGAGAGAGTATATGTATCTATAGGCTATACAGAACTCTGCCATTAGCTAATAATAGCATTAACAGTTCAGAAGTAAAAAAAAAAAAGTCTCTAATACTTAGTCTTAGCAGCTGATAATGTAAAATAGGGTGGCATTTGGAAGCATAGGATGATGCCAGTCCCTGGGGAGAGAAAGGTGTTAACTTCTAATAGCTTTTCAGTAATAGCCAAGCATCTGCAGTCCCCCATAAAAAAGGGTTTTTAAAAATTAATAGAGCTGAATGTGCTTCACACTGAGGAGAATGCCAGATTAATAAGCGCATTAAGGACCGCTTTGGATTGGAAATAATTATGGAAGATGACAAGGAGCAGAGGTGGCATTGGTGGTGCTTTCAGGAATGCATTTTAAAAAGCAGTTTAAAGAGCCTTCAGATGTTGGTATTATCCTGCGTGACCAAATTAAGAGCAAATGAGAAAAGTTTATCTGGCATTTTGGAGTATTGAAAGGGCTTAGTGTTATAAATTATACAGTATGAGGATAGGCAGTGGTGAGTAAATTCATGTTAAACATTATTGGCAGTTTAAATAGCAACTGCTTTGTAAAGCACTAAATATTTTAATTTGGAAGTAAAAGTATATTCACTCCCCTTCCAAAAAAGCATATTTGACTTATTTATTTGCCAGTGCAATCATTAGACACTTTCTCGGCGATGAATTGGTGTATATTGTTCCCAATAGGCTGTTGTAAATGTAGAATAATAGAGATGGGTTATAGGTTTAGAATTGACTCAGAGCTTTCCCGACGAAAAAGTTGAAAGGCACAATGACATCTTAATCTTGAGCTGCAGGCAAGGCTGCACGCATTCGAGGCTATTTCCAAATGGCTCTAGTGTTTATCAATATTTAATCGTCTTGTATCAGCTCCTTTTTTACTACTTGCTCTTTCAGCCCCTACAGGCCAGATATCTTCACACCACGATTCTTGATGTTATTGATACAAACCAAATCACGCTCGGTTGCTTGATGACGTTAATACAAACCAAGGCTTCCAAGTTTTAATGTCTCTCTGGATCTCTGACACAGCAAGGCCTTTGTGCATATATTAGAGCGGTCACAATCCTACCTGATGGGTGGTTAGTACAAAGGCTGTCACCCACAAACCACAGAAGGCAGGCCACAATGCTTCCCCAGCAAATAAAACTACAACAAGGTTCTATTTCATGTCTGCGGAATGATCAGTTTCTCTAAACACAAGAATATTAATGAAAAAAAAGAAAAGCTTTTACATGAAGACAAAAGCCCATGCAGACTTCCAAATTGTTAAGAGTTTTTCTTCTTAGTCTAAACATGTGTTGTTTTTTTCTTTTACCCGATTAAGTATTTGCAAGAAGTTACAAAAAAAAATGAATGCCATTAATATCCAATTTTCAAATAATTACTTTCAGAAAAAGCAAAACTAATATTGAAATATCTTCTAGGTAAGTGATACTTGTAAAAAGACAAACCCCACAATTATAACAGCATCTTCCATTAAACAGTTCTAAGTCCTGTATATGCAACATGCTGGAGACTCATTATTTCAAATCCAACTTCTCAAAGATTTATTTTTCTTTTGAAACAATTTCTGACAGCTTTTGATCTTCTAAACTGAAAAAAATCAAAGAAATCTGTTTCTCTGGCATATTAATAGCAAAGGAATTTCTGGATGCTGCAAAGTAAGAACTGAATATAATAGCATCTCAGTTTTATTCATCTTCAAAGAAAACCAAATATATTTTTGAGACTAAAAAAATAGGATACCCTACAGATTTTGAAGGGATGGGATAAACCTCTTTTCACAAGAAAAGATGACAAGAAATTCATCTTGAAGGACATTCACTATGCCTCTGTCCATTTAATACATTTACAAGCCAGCTGCCATGAGTTAATCTGGCTTTTACATCTGAAGTAAAATTATTTTATAATTTGGGGATCATATGCCTAAGAGATTTTTTTCTTTTCCCAAATTCTTTGGATAGTGTAGATCAACCTGCCAACAGACATGGCACTAGTGTATACTGTTGCCTAAAATTTATGCAAGGGATTCATTAAAAACCTTTCTGTAAAAGTTATATATAGGAATCTTAACATCTTTCACTCATGGCTTCCTTACTCCAACCTTTTGCAGGTGTAAAAATGAAATCATTCATAACAATTGATTAGGCAATTATCAGATATGCGTGTTGCATGTTCACATGTATCCATATGACTACAATAAAATTAATACACAGTCAAACCTTTAAGAAAGAAATACTTTAAACCAAACTTTTCACAAAGATTCATAAAATTTCGTCATCTTGCAGAGTTTTTCCTGTACAGCTGACTGCTCAAAATATTAGTTTTCTTTAATACCATTCTGCTTGGCTGAGTAGGTCCAAAACAGTCATCGCACACAGTCCTGGGCGTAGCTATGGCTGCCATAGGAGGTTCCAATCCTGGGAATATTGTGTTACTTACAGTGCCAAGTTTGTCAAGAGGAGGTCAAAGTGATATCTCAAAGAAACCTCTGGCCATTAAAAATCAGAGATAATTTATACCAAAAAAAAAAAAAAAAAGATAATTTAGACTGTAGACAGTGAAGGGAAATTAGACAATGCAAAGAAATGAGCAGCTGCGATAGGGCTGAAAAACTCTTGCTATGGAACTGCTTGATTACACATCCTAGGTAATGTAATGAAAATCTTAAAAGGCACATGTCATTACCATCCAAAAAAGAGCAAAATGAGGAACTGTGCACATTAATGTACATGAAACATGAAACCTGCAGACAACCTGATAGTCCATAGGATTTTATGTGGATTAGCCAATTAAATGTTGTATCTTCCTATGTTTAGTAGAGGCAATTCATGGGTGGCATAAATGCCGCTTTTCAAAAGACCTGATAGTTTTGATTTTATCTTAAATAACAGAAAGAAACAAATCTTTATACAAATGCTTAGCTAGCATAAATTGCCATCATTTAGTTATCTGTGGCAAATTATACCAGGTGAGATTCAAAGGATTCCAAAGGTGACACTACCCCTGCTTGAAGTCACAGTAGAGGTTATCACAGTAAAATGATGACATTTGAAAGGTCATGTTTTAAGAAAAAGAAATAAAGGAAAACAGACATTTAAAAAATCATATTTAGGGGTAAAAAAACAACAAACATTTGACTCTGCATGAAATGGATTCCAAATTCACACAAACCAGGCAGCTGCAGAAAATAATTTTAAATTTTTCTCTGAGTTTAGAGTTGAGATTTCTGTTTGGAGCTTCTTCTGATTTCACCACAAATTATCTCTCTATGTAGGATGAGTAACAAACATTGTTAAATAATTTAGTTCCCTGAAAGTTCGCATGGCTCTAAGCTGTAAAAAGCTTTCCAAAACTTGGCTTAAAAAGAAGAAATAGATATATAAAAAAAAAAAAGAAGTGAGATCTAGTCTACCAAGAGTTTGAATAAGGTCTTCAAAAAGATTTTTGGTAGACTCCTCAGCAACAAGCTATTCACTCAATGGTCTTCATTTTCTAATTCATCAGGAAGAACTATTCTCTGTGCTGACATGATTTATTAACTGGAGTTCTATGATTAGAAGAATGTGACAGTGAAGATCCCCTACAAATCAACAAGGTTTTAAAAATGCAGCAATGGTTTATGAAGTCTAGAAAGTCCCTGTGTGATGTCTGCTCTTCATAAAAAACCAGGAAAGTTGGAGATTAATGGACTATTAAAGCTCACCTCATATCAGGAAAAACTGGTAAATAACCTGCTTTGAAGTGGAATAAATCAGCAGTTGTGTACATGTGATTTGATGGTGAACCAGCAAAATTTTACAAAATTTTACAAGTTTGGTCAACGTAATTTCATACAATTATTTGTAAGAGCTAATACAGAGAACCTAGTTTTCTTGACTCTACCTTGAACTTTATTTGTAAATTCTTTGGAGCTGAATTGTCTGCTCCTCTGTCTTTGAATAAGGACTAATATTATTTTTATTTGGTTTGCAGGCCTAACAACAAAGTTAACAAGAATAAAAAAAATTCAAAACTTCTGTAATAATACTTTATAACAGTATGAATAGATGTGGCATCAGACTCAAGGTATAGATCCCAATGAAAAATAAGCATCTCCACATTTCCAGTGTATTTGAATATAAGGTGTAGATTAAAGCCCATTCTTGGCATAAAGGGAAATAAGGAGGTAGCAATAGTTTTTGTTACATTTTAAATAACTGACCAAAAATTTTAAATTAGATTGTTGTCCACACCTATTGTATAGAATTAGAGCTTAAAAATGTGGCTCCCAATCTCTGAAGTTACACTTGCTTCAAAAGTAAATAGGTGTTTCTTTGCATATAATATTTCAGATTATGAACTCTATGTTATAAAGAAACTCCAGGGGTTTTTAACTCTACTTGAGAAAGAATATGTTTATGTAAAATCATTGTTTATAACTCTGAAAACCTCTATACCACCTAAAATATGTTGAGACACACAAATGCATTTTCTTTAACAATCATATAACAGACAAAAAAGGGGGAGAAAGATAATGAAGTTATGCCTGTGATTACTTAGCTTCTCCAGATTTGTATTTGTTCAGCAATAATACCAGTCTGCAGGGTATAAAAAGGTTCATGCACTGAATAAACTTCAGCTTAGATTTCAAAATCTACAGTACTAGAGGTTTTGTCTTAATATTCCAAGTAAGTACTCTGCATGGTTTTGCTTTATATAGGGGTATAAAATAGTACTCATAGCATCTTTAAATGATACTGAAACAAATAAGTAGCTTTTCTCCCTCTTTTTTTTTTTTTGCAACAGAGTAGTTTCCACAAGGAATTTGCTTAACTGCCCGAAGGGAGATATAGAAGAATTTGAGAATCGTGTCTGTTTCCTTTAGTTTTCAACCGGCGTCTGTCTACAGTAAAATTGACAACTCCATCTGAAGGACCTACCCTGAACTGGAAAATTATCTGGTTTTAATACAGTTCTTTTGAATTTTATGAAATTACTGTCGGGTAAATAGCTGCCACTTAAAAAAGCTCTTATGGGATCTTGCTAACATGAACTAAAGTGAGATAGTTTCTGGCAAAACTAAATCTCTCCCACCTTTGGGCCAACATTCCTGTCCAAATCGGACACACCAGGGTGTTAAATGAATGCAAATGTTCATTGACAGATGGACTAAAATAAGGGGAAACTTTGCTGTATCTGTAGGGATGAGAACAATGCTACAAGTTGGCCAAGAAGTAATTAGGGATAGAACCATATTCCTGACAGCAGCAAAGAAAATGAAGAGCAGTTGTGTGTGCGTGTCTGTGTGTGTATGTGTGTTCTGGACCTGGAGTCTGAGTTAAAAATACCCAAAAGGGGAGGATGACAGAGGCAAACACAACTTCTGCTGCCGCTGAGTCCCTCACATCCACAGCCTCCTCTAGCTCCCCAACTGTCTGACCCAGCACTGAGACCCCCAAACTTCTCATAACCCCAAATCCAATGTTTTTCAGTTCTCCTGTCCCTGAGACCTAGAGCACCCCATTTCAGAAGTTACCCTTCTCTTCACTAATGCATCCCCTTACCCCACTCTCCTTAAATGTATAAAACCTTAGTTCCTTTCTAAATTGATACTACCGTGACCAGAAATGTATGAGGCAAAACTCTGAAGGTAAAAAAAGGAAAACGTACCCAGGAACAAGCAGGTGGTTCCAAGAAAGGGACAGAAAAAATTGTAAAGTAGCTAAAGGCAGTCAGTGTCTTCTCTCTGCTTTGTCAGGAATATTCTAAGACCAGTCAACAGAAAAGAAATATCTGGATGAGTGCCGTGCCCACAGAAAGCCCAGAAGCAGATGTAATACTGTGTAGTTGCAGTACGGGAAGCAACCCCATGGATGCACGTAAGTATTCCTGCCCTCACCACCAGGGAAATCTGCAGTGAGGTCTCCACCAGCTCCCTGCTAATGGAGGAGCTGTTAGGAATTTGCAGGGAGGAAAGGAGCATGGTCTAGAGAGGGAAGCACGGGAGGTATTGGTGGGTCAGTACCAGCAGAGTTGTCCTCTCCCATTTTTTTCATTCTTCACACCACAAGCTCCTTCAGCCCTGCTGACCAAGAAAGCCTCACAATTAGATCGAAAGGCATCTACCTAAAACCACAGTGATTCCAGATGAATTACAAAGATCTGTGCTCCACGGATTTTCACCTGTGGTCCCTAAGAGTCAAAGGGACTACTGCCGAGGGGGTTGGGAATGGAGACAGCTCAGTATGGAAGGGTCCAAAGGACCCCATATCCAGAGAAACCCTATGGCACTGGTGAACTCCTAAGCTACTCAGAAGTCTTTGCCAGAAAGTTTCCAAATATTTCCCAAAGCTGCATCAAGTTCTCAGCTGGGTGGGGAGGACAGATGCGAGTGCCCTAGCAGCTTCCTATTTCTCTTGCTGTCCTCTCCTCCCCAGGCTCAGAGGCATATGGAGCATCTGGGTGCTTATAACAATTAATTTTATTAATTCCAGCCACTCTTGCTGTTTTCAGGCTGGCACCGAGGCGGCATGGGGAAGAACGAGATACTCCCTCTGTGCTGATGTTGTATTGGCCGTTGTGTAATAACATTTTACAATAATATTACCAGTTTTCCACCAGTCACATATTTCCTCCTCCAGTCTGGCTGCGGCTTCAGGCTTGGCAGTGGGTCTCTAACTTGAGGGGAAGTGTGAAGCCTGAGCTCAAACACAATTGCAAGGTGACAAAATGCTTAAAGTGTCATTCAACAACGATAAAGTAGCAACACACACTGAAGAGAAAGAGGCAGGTGATGTCTGTGGGACTGATTCTTCCAGGAGGACCCTAAGAGCAAACCTGTAGCAGACCTGGAAAAGGGACAGGGTAGGTATAGCCCAAGTTCAGGTGAAATTAAAGCAGATTAAGTTGCTAATGATTTTGTGCCTCGTGTTACAAAGTCTTCCTATAATCTGATGATCATCTTTACTAGCCTGAATCATTTAAAAGAGAAAAGAGCATTAAGTCAGTGAGCCGACAACGAAAAAGGAAAGTATCTATTTGACAGCCACTTACGTGAATGCTGTAATCTTTAAAGCGTCTTCTCATTCAAGTTACCACATTGCTGAAGCCAGAAAACTTTGCTTTGTCACAGAAGACCTGTTTGTACCTGCAAGGAAAAACAGGCTGTCAGCAAAATTGAACAGAAAGTCAGACAAGAAACCTGATTTAATACCTCCCTCGGACAATGCCACTCTCGCTGGGTTCAGAAAACAGATCAAGATGCTGAACACAAGTTTCTACCCTTCAGTGAGACAGGTCTGCCGTCACTGTTGCTGCCACCAACTTGCCTGTATGTGTGATAAGAATTTCAAAAGTGTTGGAGGTCCCTCGCTCTGTCACCGCTTACCCTGCTGGCAGTGGTCAGGGCGCTCAAAAGTACAAGGAAATTACACGACGTGTGGAAAGTGCATCAGGGTTTCCATAGATGGTGCACGTTCAATGACAGGAACGTTGCTCACTTGATCGGACACTTCTCCAAAGCAGCTCGTAATGACCACTGGAAACATCACAATAGTCACTTGGAAGCTCTGGCAGCCAACATGAAAAGCATCCAGGATGATTTTATCAGAGCTTTACCAGTAGAGTCACGTCTATTTTCAGATCCACGCAACAAAACAATTGGCAAACGTGTGAGTAGTGGTTGTCAGGAGCAAAGTACTTGCTTAGTGCTTTGAACCCCAAAAATTTATTTCATGATGATGCATTTGAACATCATCTTGAAATCTGAGCATAGCTTTGCTGGATTGTTTTCTTTCTGGTTGTTTTCATGACTAAACGAGTTCAGCCTATATTTGCAATTAAATGGTTCTGAATATGCATGCTAAAACTGAGCTCTCATTCTTAAAAAGTCAGTTTTTAACATAAATAAGAGTTGTCCATCATTTTTTGGCTCATAGTGATATATAGAGTGAAGCAGAGGAGCACTTCTTAGTGGTCAAATGTCATTTTCTCTAATACTTCCTTGAAGTGAGCGAAGAGAGTGATTAGATAAGGAATGGCAGTGCTGCTCGGGTTTGCACCTGGCCGCTACGGAGAAAGAACAAACTACTTGAATTACCCAGCAGAGGTGACCTGATGCTTGAATTCAAGCAAGACCCTTATTCCTGATTACAGTAAAAAGGGAAGAGGACCCTGATTGGCAAAGAGTACATTGTATTCTTGATGCCGTTCCCAGCTGTAGACTTTTGTGAAGTTGGTTTTCGGTTTAGTGGTAGTGAAAATATACCATCATTATAAAATAGATGTAAAAAGAGATTTCTGTTTAACACGGCCACCCATCCTACCGAACTTTCACTTTCTCTCTGCCAAAAAGCAATCACCTCAAACATCTCAAATTATAAGTACGCAGGAGTGTATCAGTTTCTCTTTTCTTTTAACAACCAGCTTATCTGTTCCTAGTTAAAATAGTTCATTACGAGTATATCACAAATTGATTTACGTAAATAATATTTCTCCAGCTTCCATGTGCCTAAGGAATGGCAAAACACTAAAAATTCAAAAAACCTTTTGTCAGATGTAGAACTTTTCCTGGAACAGTTCCACATGTTTTGAAGGCTGTATTAAGAGAAGGACTTCTGACCAGCAGCAAGGCTCACAAAGCTTTCATGATAACACTCTTTTTTCTAGCTTTTAGTGATTAAGACATTGACCTTAGTATATCCACCTGAGAAAAAGATCTAGTTAGTCTCATCTCTACATATTGTTATGTTTTGTTCATGTTTGAAGAGTGTGCCAAATGCTTCATTTCTAAAGCTCAAGGGAAGGAGACGCTGCAAGAGGCAAGAGACACTGGAAGCTGAAACAGAAGTCCTAAACGTCAAGAATTTTCCACTCTGGAGCGGCATCTCACGATTCCCATCCCTTTCATTTGTTACCCCAATTTTTGTTGTTTCCAGACTTGTCACCAATGAAAATATGAAGAAACACCTTCCAAAGCTTGAATTAAAAACTTCTACTCTCTAGTCACTAAGGCTGTAATTTCATTCAGATTAACTGTAATTTTGAGGCAAAACAGAACATGGAATTTTTTCTTCATATTTGGAGGCTTAATAAACCAGGTAATAATTGAAATATTCTGTCTCCTGTTTTAAATAAATTGTTAAGGAACAACGTTATCCTGAAACCTGAACACTCACGTTAACGGGGAGAGCAAATTTCATTACGTGATCCATCTATTTATTTTAATCTGCTCATTCTTGAAAAAATGAATGAGAATTTAAACACACACAGCAGTTTTACAAGGAGCAACTTTTTTTCTAATTATGTATTCTTTACTTATTAATCAGTGCTACAATTTCCTGTGACATTTAACACAGACACAAGTTATTTTCATTCCAAAAGTTAGCAGTTCACTGTATCACTATACACATGGCACAATCATTGCAAATGTAAATAAACGTAGGCGTCTGGGTTTTAACCACTGCTCTCAGAGAAACGTCTTTTTTAATGTGGTATAACTGAATGTCATCACAGCTTTTGAGAGCGGGCAAGTTTTCATGCAAACTTAATTTTTCACAGAAAAAAAAAACCTGGCATTTGTGCAAAAATAATGAAGCCCATAAAAGAGGAAAGAGAGGAATGTAGCTAATAATCCTATTTATGTTCTTATGCATTACATTTCATTTACTAGAAATAGCATGACTAAATTCTAATAAATAAATATACTAATTGGCCATTGGAAATGCAAATTTCAATGGCAATCTTTAATGCAGTATAATAAAACCCATTACAAGCGCCAGCTTTGTAGATGCTTTGATTGTAAATAAGAGATTAGTTTTAAATTCAGATGTGCTGAACAGGTTGGCATAATTTCAGGTAGCAGTGGATTTAGGCTGCCTGCCAATCTGTGGGAAGACCAGATATATTAATACCTGCACTGTTTCTACTCTCATGTATTCAGTCTGAGTATTTGTTATTTGCTACATTAAATTATACTGGATGGCAGTCATAAATAGGGTTTTCACTTTCCAGTTTCTTGCAGATCACTTTTCTTAGTTTTAGAAGGTTCCATGGGGCCGTATTGTCTCAGGGCTTGTTTCACTTCTCCATCTCATGTCCAAATAACCTATCATGATGACTACAGGATGACACCTTCTCTCTGATAATGAAAAACTAATGTGTCATTTCCCCTGCAGCTGGGATATTGCAAACATGTGCCTTCACCACCCTTCATTTTCTCTCTCTGTGGTATTGTCCATCCCAATTCCCATGAAATCAGTAAGTAAATTTCTCCGTTGACAAATCTGCAGATGGTCTCAACTATCCTAGCTCCATGCCAGTTTACATTGGCAAAAGGTCTATTCCTTGCCTGGCGTGACTTAAATTACCACTGAGGAAGGATATTTGTGTGACATCACTTGAGCAGACACAGATCTTGGTCCTACACCATGCAAGTCAGTAAAAGTTTTGGCCCCAGTGCCAGCAGGAGAAAATCAAATACTTAATTTTGGACAGGGTCACAGCAGTGTGATTTACAGTAATGTTCCTCACTGAGCTTTTTCGGTTTTAAGACTCTTATCCATCTAGGCTGTATTTTCATGGGTCCAGACTTTTACCCAAGCCTCCCTGGGAGAAGAATATCTAACAAAGCTGTCAACAAAAAGCATCTTATTAACCTGAACAGTGCTGTCCTGCTGACGGTTTATGAGATGGTACCAGAGTCCTTTGAGTTTTCCTGTCTTCCTAAGAGGAAGAATTCACCTGATGTTTTGGTAAATATAATTGATGAGTTTTGCAAGCCACACCTTTCAACTTTTTTTTTTTAAAGAAAGCGACAGTATAAATACTAAGTCATGATTGTCTATATTTTATTTGTTTCTATCTCGGCATTAAAAAAAAAAAAGATGCAGCTGACTGTAAACCACCAGGCTGTGTGGAGCTAATCAATGTGACCACATGTTGCTATTACTGGTTTCCTTTCCAATCCCCTCACCTTAATTATTGTCTCCCATACCCACTTGTTGCATCCTGCCTTAAATTAATTGTAAATTCTTTGGTACTGGGAGTGTTTCCAGTTCTGCTTTAGCACACCCCCAAGCACAGCAGTCTGAGCAGGACCTGAAGGACTTTTGTAATAGGAATAATTAACACTGAAATTGGGATGCTTTGGCCTGAAGGGGAAAAGCCACAACAGGGAAATTGATTGAGGTGTCTAAAATGAAGTTTGTTTTCCTAAAAGGAAGCCTGAGTGGCATCTCTGAGTGATGATATAACACAGTGACAGCACCGAGTAAGCACAGTACCTGAGACACACAACTTTGACACGTGGTGCAAACACTTTGGGGCAAGCCAGCCCTTCTTGTCCTCAGGAGCAGACAGCTACCTTCTTTATCTTGAATTTTCCCTCACATTCCTTGATGACATATGTTTCCTCAGGAATTTTCATGGCCAAGTCCCAGCAAAACTCTGGGCACCTTGCGAAAAACCCAGTCGGTGCAACCAGTATTTTTCTTGTCTTTCCTTTGAAAGAACAGTTGACTTTCCCCAGCACCCTAGGTTGTGTAAGAAACACCCTTTTAGCAACATTCTGAGAATATCCATGGGGTTTTTTTCATAGGGAAGAATGGTAAGTTTGAACTGGCTTGTGGTAAACTTTGACACCTATGGGATCCAAACGACAGACTCATGTTTCACAGACCTTATATATTTGCATTTAATGCTTTTAGCATAACCCATTGCAGACTGATCAACACTCCTGCATTTTTTATAAACCGAATACTGTGTGAAGTGGTCTCGTAGTTTGGTTAATCATCTAGATCTCCCTGCAGGGCATTTTTCATTCTGCAGCATTGTCTTTAGCAATCCAAAGATCTTTATACAAATTTATCAATTATTTATGGGAAGAGTACTTAACCCTAGTACAACAGATCCAGAGACCAAAATTCGGGTCTGGTAAGCCAAGTACTGTATGTACCTCAGTGAAGACCTGACTCCTTGTGTCACTGCTGCGTTTGACTGCCAGCCTTGAATATACCGAACTGTTATTAATAAATTATCTTAATGATTGTTTTTAGCTAAAACAATCATTTACAAATTTCCTGAATACATGCCCACAGAAAATTGCCACGCGGTTTTACATTTTGATCTTTTATTTCTCATATCCTGTTGAATGTCCTACATAAATTATTCATTTCTAGCCTTGCTATGTCCCTTTCTCTTAGTTATGACTTGCTGATGCCAAAAAAATAAATAAGAATAAAATGTGATTTAGCCCTCCGGTGCATGAAGAGGGCCCACTGGGGTTGGCGTTAGTCCACTCCCCATCATTGCAACCTGCTGGGTTTGCACAAATAATTTAGCTTTGGGGCTAAAACAGCTAAACTAGGTATTTCCAAGGTAGTACCATATCAATGATCATAAAACGCACTTCCCAACTCTGTCCCAAGAGATCTTTTCAAAGTTGTTTTATGAGAGACTGAGGAGATCTATTAATGAGTGAAGTAATTGTTACCTGTGGGCACAGATTTAGAACGACTTCATGCTTCAGATTCCAAAAGCATAAATGTCTTTGTTGCAACCATGTTGTGTGCAGCAAACAAAAGGGATGCTCACAGAATCAGAGATATGGATGTTAGGCTGCACAATATATTATTTTTTTTTTACTTTCAGGAAAAAATCACCCAGATAAACAGAAGATTTGGTATCATAAGCTCTTGTAAGAAAGAGAAAAAAAATCAGAACAATAAGTGGAATAATTTTCCATAAAATGAGCATGATGAAATCTACAACGTATTGTTTATTTACAAGCATACACAAAATTAAACTACATTTCCTGTTTAATATACAGCATTAAACAAAGGCACAATATCAGATCCTGATACCACTGTGCTAATTCAGGATATGCTCATTTTTGTTTTATTTCCAATATTGAGTTCTTAATGTAATCTTGTGTTTCAACCTGGTATATTTTGTATAGTTACACAGGTATTCTTGAGATGATATTATATAATTATAGCATAATCTGTTTCAGTGCTGCCTCTTTGCACAGGGCCAGCAACATACAAGAGACTCAAAAACTGAAATGGCCACAAGGCCATCTTGTGTGATGATCTTTTAAGTTCATTAAGATTCCTTAATGAGTTCAGTAGTGTCCCTGCTCTATTGCTGGGCAGACTAGAGGACAGGGAGGAACATCAGGGTTGTGGATAACGTGACTTGTATTATTTGTGTTCTCTATTTTCCACAGTCTTTAGGGGGCAAATAGAATTTCAAGATAGTCTTGAAGCTGCTGCTGTTCCCGGAGCCAGGTAACGCCCTGAGCATACTGAGAAGCTGTGAGCCAAGATCTGGTCCCCAAAGTCACACAAAGGGAGGAAAGAATAGATTTACAAGAATTCTTGTTCTCGGTTTAGGTCTTCTCTGTGTTTGGGGTTTGTTACTGAAATAACGTGACTATCAGGAAATGATGTGACACTTATGACAAACATACATATTCAGATGCATGCGAAAACCTTCTTTCCAGATTCCTCCCTTGTGAGTGTGAAAATGAGACATCTCTCCTTGTCTGTGAGAAGGGACATCACCACTCCACCCAAACTTCTCCACAGTCCCTGAAAGATCCATGGTCTCATTTCCTCCACCACTGCCCTCACTCCTTTCCTCACAGATCAGTTCAACTTCTCGCTCTCCATCAACTACTCATTCCTGAAGGACCTCAGTGCCAAGCACCACAACCACCTGTGATCCTTTGCTCAAAATCAGTCTATTCCTTTGTATCATCTCTTACCCTATTACACTGGCACTGCGCTATAACACCTGAAAGCTCTGGTGACGCAGCACTCTGCTGGTGGGAACAGACGTGACGTCTACAGGAAATATACTCCTTTCTCTACAAGCATGTGTTGGTCATGTCCCCATATTGTAAGCAGGTACCATTTCATAACTTTTTTTTTCATGCCATTATGGGCCAATACAACAGTTAAACATGCACAATGTGGCCAAGGCACTGGATGCACAGCAAAGGAGAAGATTCAGAGAGTGAATTCTTTCAAAGATATAACGTTATGTTTTCTATTCTGCCTACACTTCCCCAAGTCCCCCAAGAGCTATGAGATGATGAAGGAACGGGAAGGAAGCACCTAGCTTCATGTAGCCCACATTTGTGCCCCTCAGAAAGAACTTTTAGGGGCCTCTGCTGTGCTTCCTTGGAGGAGAAATTCAGGTATCAGCTTCTCTGGCAAGCAGAGGCTCTTGCACAGGGGGGCAGGCAGACTTGAGCAAACTGAGTGGGGAAATGGGTATTTCCGCAGCAGAAAAACATTTTTTGGCAAGTCATTTTCTCTATTCCCTTTTCGTTTTGCTTCAGCTGCTTGTGGGTCTGTAATCGTCCCTCCTCAAGAGCCAGTTTTATCTTCTGGTGGTTTGGACAGTTTAATCATCATTCAAAAACCATTAGGGTGGGTTTCATCACCTTCAGGCACACACGGCCATTACACTCATTCTGGGGTATCCAGGGGGCAGAACACAGGGAGATGAGTCAGGAAGGAAAAGCTCTTGTTTCAGACTCAATACCTTCAGAAGCTAGTGATGATGATCTAAAAAGGTTTAAAAAAATATCTGCAGGTGTCACAGCTTAAGGTTCATTACAGAATACATTTAAAGGGCTGAAGAGCTCTAGATACCTGTTTGCAAGTTCTCTTTGGCTACAGTAGTCAAGACAGGTAATGAGGTCATTTAAAGTGTAGCTTAATGCAATCAAGAAGAAAAAAAAAAAAAAGATTTCTAGTCAGAAAGGGAAGACGAGTAAAATAACACCAAGAAAACTGATCTAATGGATATCAGAATCTCATCCAAAGCAGCGAGAAAGGTAATTACCAGATTCTTGTCATACAGGAAACACATGGTCTAAATTTTTCTTTTTGATAGAACTCAACTCCTCTGTGAGATTCTACCCCAACAGCTGTGTTTTGCTGTTTTCTGGATTTCTAATGAGTTAATGTAAGACAAGGTCAGGGTTGGCTTATGGCCAGGCATGCGACAAACATAAGACTGTCTCAGTCTTACTGAATACAAAATGCACTGTCAGTAAATGCATCCTTAGTGTGAAGCCACTGAAATAAGGTATTGTGTGATTAATCAATTTGATTTTACTATCTTCAGTTGTGCAATTTGTATTCAACTGACCTAAACTGCATCTCATCTAACTAGCTATTTCACTTGCTAGATTTTCATTCCTCAAACAGTGTTTCTTACTTTTGTTGTGGAGTTTGCATTCTATACCAAAAAAAAAAAAAAAATCAAGTAAAGATATAGCCCAGAGCCAGCTGGGCCCTATATATCTGTTTACTGAAAATGTGAAATTATGCAAGCCTTGATAAAACTGCTCCTGTGGTTGGTTTTTGGAATCTTCAGAAATGCAGGACACAGGGAGCACTTGAATTAGGTTTGCAATCCTTTTAAAGGAGAACCACCATCTATATTATGAGACAATTTTAAAACATTTTCTTTCCTAAAGTCATAGATTATCACTTACGTGCTTTTGTAAACCCTATTACAGATTTAGCTGCAGCTTGAGTACCTAAACGGGATAAAAATATAACTTTGCCTCTTCCATCTTTTTATTTTATATTCTTTAGTTTGGATTTATATCACAACCACTTGTCACAAATAGGAATAAAACTTCTTTTTTTATTTTTTCTGCTGAAAAGGTATGAATTCCTGAATGGTAATTTACCATGTACACTTCAGGGAAACACTGCATGACTTTTCATATGATTTACATTAACCTTTCATTAAAAATGAGTATGATTTGGATCCTACCGCATAAAAGCAGAAGAAAATAAATGATACTCTCCAGAAACTGGAGCCTTTTTTTATCTAACTGGAGAGACTGAGAATTGCTTTATTATCTGAAAATTTCTCCCTTCTTTTCATATGTTAAAGATACTAAGGTAGCTGTTGGGAGTAACAGAAAAAATCTGGGGATCTGTATCTGTTTGGAGCCATAGGGAGTGAGCTGGGCAGGGGCCCTCTCTGCTCACATCTAATAAAATATCTCAGATTCTAGTGGAAGAAGGGTTAAGTTTTAGACCTGATCCGTTTGAATCAGTTTGCCCATTAACCTGTGTGCAATCAGGAGTACAGGGCTAGAAGATATATTCTTGCTTGTTGGACTCAACACCAGAATCATTGGCTAAAATCTACGATATTCTCATGTAGAAATCCAGAGTAAATAGGGATATTGGTCCCTGCTGGCCTTAAAATCTATGAATATATGTCCAGTACTGCCACTTCCAAATGAAGATCATCTACCATGTAATTTTCGGAGACTGAAGCCATGGCAAGGGTGGGACAAGAATAGCATCAAATAAAGGCAAATATTCCTGAAATCTGCATGCTATTATTTCTGCCCAGAAAAAGGGTCTGCAGGTCCAGGATGGTGGTAGTAGGAAAGAACATCTGGCGGCTGGAAGGTAACCAGAAATAAGGAACATATGGAAAAGGGGCTGTGGAGAGGCGGGGATGGGGTTGTTTCCAATACCCTGTGTCATAATGCCTAACCCCAGATTTAGTAGGGGCCACTGAGCAGGTTTGTGTGGTGTTTGCCAGTGCTTTGTGTAGCATTATTGTTGCTTTGTTTTGTTTCTAAGGAGAATTACAATCTGTTACGATATTAAATACGTTTTTTGTACGTGAGTAGGGATGCGTGTGCTTCTCTTCTGCTTTAAGGCACGGTTTTCGGCTGCAGAAATAATTTTCAGATTCAGCAAGAGTGGAAGAGCCAAGGAAATGTGAATTGTTTGTCTACATTATCTGGGAACTACTTGACTTGCTGTTTCCTAGGGAAAGCTCTATAATTTGATTGCAGATCTATATTTAAATGTGGGAGAGAGTCTAAAGGGGACCTGACACCTCCACTGTAAAAACTCAGATAATACAGACTTCAGGAGTTTAGAGTTCAAGGTATTTACATATTGATGTTTTCCAGCAGTGGTACAAGCAATCTACCAGCACAGAATTTGCTACCAAATGACTGTTTGGGTTGGGTTGGGGTTTTTTCAACTCTCATTTAAGTGCGAATTCCTAGATATCTGAATTTACAAAAGCAGGTCCACTGGATTTCCATTTGCATATTTTTGGCAGCAGTCCACCTCATTAATGCAGGAGAGAATCAGCCAATATTATAAGAAAAACACATATGACACTCAAGGGAATTAGAAATATATTGTTAATTTGATGGAGTGTTAATAGGCCCCCTAATGTCACCAGTTTTTCCTAACAGTTGTCTGCAATGTTTATTTCTTGTTGGACCAACAAAATCCTGGTTCATATTGTAGACACGAGCTCCACAGAGATGGTGGCTCTTTAAGAGATGTGCTCTCCAGCAGGTTTTCAGCATTTAGTACTCTTCGTTTTAATCAAAGAGAAGTCTCTAAGTCAAAGGACAGAGGAAATCAAACTCTAACTTAAATCTCTCATGTAAAAGTAGATATTATTTTTGAATGATGCCTCCTGAGAAACTTTTCATTGACCTCTAAAGCAGAAAGGCTGCAATGGAGTGGTTATCAGGTTTAACTTCTGTGACCCACAGCTGAAATCATTGTAGACTAGTGGCTAGAGGGAGATTAAATTCAGAATGTCCTGTAAGCTGAAAGAAATATGAATCTAAGCAGCGCTCTTTAAGAAGCATTAAAGAGAGTGTGTATAGAAACTTAAAATTCATCTGTGTTAAGTTACTTAGTATTCCTTGGCCATTCCTCATAGATTTATAAAGGACTACACCATTATTTTTGACCTTTTACTGCTAAGGGCCAGGGGGTTACAAGTTTTGCTCTAGTAATTACCTATCAGTCTAACAAAGTAACCTTAATTAGTGGGATTTTTTCATTCCGTATATAGGAATGGGGCATGGTGTGAACACATGTTATTATGATTTAACACCTTGCTCGGATCTCATGTATATCCTTTGTCTTCTGCTGTCACCACTGTAATTAGGCAGCAGAGGTGCAATATATTCAGATTTTTGTCAATACCTGCCCAAAGCTCTAAATGCATGTGTGATTGAAATGAAGGCTAATATGCAAAGAAAAGCTATAATGGCCATTTGAGACAACCACACTCCATTTAGCTCGCTGTAGTGAGCTTGCTCGTTGGTGTGATCCCTCTGGTTTCATCAAGATGGATTATTGCTTAGAAAGAGTGGGCTTTTGTCTTTCATTTTAGTGCAAATCTGCTTTATCTTCCCTCAGTCTGACTTTTGATTAGGACAGGTTCAGGAGTGCTGCAGGCAACACTAGCATCTCATAGTCTGTGGATTTTCAGTTTAATTTGCACTGATTAGTCAACTTCATTATGTATAAATCCCAAGCAGGCAATCCCATCTCTGTGCCGTGCTTACCTCGTTCCCTCTGTACCTCCAGTGCACCAGGGCTTGAGACAACATCTTCTCCCTGAACACTAGGGAGAACGTTTTCCATCTCTCCCTGTCCCCAAATCGCATGCACCCAGCTATTTTGTGGAAAGATGACAGGAAAAAATGGAATTAATCTGTGCAACTAAGTATTACTAGAAATACTCCTTAGGTAAAAGATTGGTTGGCACAGTTTCCTAAAATGATCCCACTCCTTCTCATTTGTTTCCCATCTAACAATGAGATCTCAGTCCCCAGAGAGTTTCTCCTCCTGATCCCAAGAGCAGAATTTTTTCACTCATGTTTTAAAAACCACGCTGTATGATACAAGTAACTAATCACAACTAATCACATAGCTCAGGCATTGCTTATCAAATCATTTCAGTGAAATCTTTTCGCCAAAAAAGGAAAGCAACAGAAATCTCTTTATGAAGGACATGGGAATTCTTTTTTGGTCTGCCAAGACCGGACAAAAAGTAGGAAATAGACAAATCTCACTTAATAAGTTATTTATTGTAAATAACATGATGTCACTTGCTTTCTTCATCAAACATATATTGTTCAGCAGATAACTCAAACAGTACCCATAGATGAGCAACCTGCTCTCATTATCTTTTCTACTTTTCCCTCAATGTATTTTTAGGAACTATCAACAACATTTTACAATTGCTGCAACAGTAAATGCCTTATTTCTAAGGAGCCCCATTGCAATTTTAGTTGTGGTAAAATAGTGCTCGTGCCCAGTGAAATTTGTGAGCTACCAGTTTCTAAAAGATCTTTTCTTATCTCTTACTTTTTTTCACAGCCTCATGGGAAATCTTCCTCCAAACCACCTTAGGATATAGTTCATTAAAGCTGTGTACATGATGAAGAGCCACCTGGGAGGGAAGGGACGCTGCTACAAAACATAGTAGGATGGATGGAGAATGCACAGGATGTGTATAGTGGGGGAGGGATGAAAAAGGTTGAAAGTGGTATATGGGAATGCAATTGAAGTACTGGGAAAATATAAATTATTACAAAGGGATACATTAGACTTTAAGTTGAACAATTCCTCCCATGAAAGTCCATGGGACTTCTTGAAAGTAAAGTAGTAATTAATATGAACTAGAATACATATTTGCAAATAAGCCAAGAAATCATATAAACTAGGTAGTTAAAAGTAGGCATCTAGATTCAAGTGAATTGTCTAACTTTTCTTTATAACTAGGGAGAAAAAAAAACAGGCACAACAAGAGCAATTCATCCTATCAAAGAAATCTAAAACAGTCAGATGGATTGCACATTGCTCTTCACTGTTGACTGCCATAGTCAGGTGGGAGTCCAGGCTCCATCCAGACAAATAGCTCAGGTGAAGATGTCCATATTTCAAGCAGCTAAAACTAAGTGAGAGGAACTTTATCCCATGTATGTGCATGTTCCATCTAACTCAGAGGAGAAATAAGCAACAAAGCAACAAAATTTCGTATTAATAAAAGACATATCCTCCTATAACTCTGGTTTTCCTTTTTGTGATATATTAGTTATGCTGCTCAGTAGCTGACTGAAAAGTGAAAACTCTTCATATTCTGAAGTATCCCTTAATGTAATTTAAAAATTATAAATACCAAAAAAAAAAAGCTTCAGGATTTATTAAATGCTTCTTTATATTATAACATAAAGACACAAATATAACATAAAAATATGGAAAGCCATCTCTCCTGGAGATATGTCATCCTTTGCTAGATGTGTAAGAGTCAGTATTCTGTAAATATCTACTTTACACATTTTTGTCTAAGGAAGACATAGTGAAAATCTCTCATCAGGATAGTTTAACAAAATAAGAGTATCAACATATGTACCTGTGCTTATTACTTTCGCTTCAGAGAAGTTGCTTTTACTTTACTTATGCTTAAAGCACAGAGCTAAGAAAAGAAGTAGTGGAGCCTGCAAATCTGAGGCAATAAACCACCTCCAAAGGTAGATATGGAAGACGATTTCTTTTTTCCAATTGGTTCCTGTGCAAGGGGCAATGTATTTATTTTCCCCAATAGGCTTTCTTGCCAAAAAGCAAGACACATGGCTAAAAAACTGCACAGGAGGAAAGGCTTTCACCTCTTTACTTTTTTATAAGTCATCTGTATGGAACAGGGTTTTAAAAATGTTTTCATTTTTATGTACATTTCCACAGTATCCACCAACACAATATTTCAATCCTGTGCCCAAACCAATGCACGCCTAGGCACGGCTCAATTCTTGCTCTGATTTCTACCAGTGTAACGTTGACTTCAATGTGCTTATTTCAGATTTTCACTGAAGAAATTGGAGGCAGACTTCTCTTTGAGCATCACTCAGCATTATGTAGTTCAGCAGAATTTACTCAGTTTCTATTAGCACTTATTCAAAGTTGGCCACAAGTGTCAAATGAAGCTCCCATTTATAGAAATCAAGGTACTTAATTAAAATCTTACCAATAAAAAGGGGATTTTCCATTGTGTAATTGGAAGTCCAGATACTTAATCCTACTTAAAAATAACAAGTACTCACACTTTTAAATAAAGAAGTGCCCTTTTTATTTTACTTTCAATAGTGTGTGAACAGTAAGCTCCCTATGGTTTTAACCACTGAATTCTTATAATTTAAATGTTTTTGAACTTCTGGTAAATGTTCATATTTGGTTTTGACTTTGAATTTTATTATGTCATTTCATACTGTGAACTTCCCTAGAGCCTTGTATGGATAGGGAAGTTTCCTTTAGAAATCAAGTTTTAATGAGGATTAATAAAAGACAGTAGCCTGTATTTTGTTTTTTAACTAGTGCTGTGAAATATCTAATATGCCGAGTCATTTCAGCAGTTCAGGGTCAAATCCGAAGCGTTTGACAGTGCTTTCTACCTGGCCATCCAAGGCAAATGATGAGTTATATGTGTGATCATGATTTGGATCCTGTGTAACAGCAGCTTTCTAGCATTATGGAGATCCTCTCCTCTACAGACTTCAGGGTTTGCAACGGAAAACTACATTTCATGGCCCGATTTGACCAATGGAGAAAGGGAGTTTTGGAGGATGGGATAAGATGTATCTCAGGTTATCCTGCAAGACAGTGGTAGGTCCCTATGAAACACCCAGTGTTATGTGCAGGAGGTCAAGCTGCCTGAAAAATAAATTATCAGGGCCTCAGACTCCATAGCTCCCTTTCAGAAAGCAGACAAAATACTGAAAAAAGTCAGTCCTGAATGTGGAAGACACATATTTCGAATCAACGCATCTTTTGGACCAGCGGGAGCTCCAAATGCAGAAAGACCAGCACAACGCTGTGTTATAACAATTGCACCATTCATTTCCAAACTTGCAGCCACGAGTGTGCTCACTGAGTTTCTTGAGGCGCTATAGAAACTTATGAAACGATTGGGAAAGTATTTATTTAGACATTGTTTAAACAGGACCATCTGGGAATTCTTTTTAATATAAGCAGAAACTAATAGAGAACTTATCCATTTGGAGGGATACTGTGCAGGGACTGGTGTGTGCTCACATGTTCAAATTAAATTGCCTTTTTGCTTGTTCTGCATGCAAGGCAAGTTATGAATCATTGTCTTTGAATAATTTTATCTACAAATTGAGATCATTGTGCTGTGCTGGGTTGTCATTGACCGAGTATTTTTAATCATTGCTGAAGTGCGGGTGGAGCAGCAGAAAGCATCTCGGGAGTCTTATAACATTCTCCGTCTTGTATCTGAAGGCAAAACAAAACTGTGAGGTTCCCCTTTGAAGAAACCTCCTCCTCTCCAGAAATCACCATAGGTTTTGGCAGAATCACACGCCATTTGGCAGACTTTGTGAGGGGCTCAAGAATCATCAGGCCTTCATTTGCCAGGGGAGAAAACTGATCCAAAGCTTAAAGAAGTCAATCGAGAGCGTTCCCATGGATTCAACGAGCTTTAGAGCAAGCCTGGGTAAGTGATGATGCACTTTAACAAGGCATTTCTAAGCAACAAGCATGACTTCATACCTGCTGCACCCTACAGGAGCCAGTGTGGTTACGATTGATTAGATTAAGACTGTCAGGGACTAATGAGGTGTCCTGGCCTTTCTCTCTCTGGGGTGCTTTGTTTTTTAGGATCATCTGGGCATTTTCCCTGACACAGGAACAGGAATGCACTTATGACTGAGTATAGTTGTGGGGACCTCAGATATTTGTGCAGCCCTTGATTTCACCTGCCTTTCACGGAATCATGGAATTGCCTGGGTTGGAAGGGACCTTTCAGGTCATCGAGTCCAACCATCGACCTAACACCGACAAAAATCATCACTAAACCATATCGCTAAGTTTTCTGGGACCCAGAATGGTAAAAGGCTGGAGTTACAGCTGCTGGAGTCCCTTGAAGAATACTGGGAACCAGGATGTGCTGGGCAGGGATGCAGGCAGCGCAGCCACACAGGGATCCACTCTGTGCATCTCTCTGGATTGAGCCCATATGACCATGTATTACATGGTTGTCTACAACAGCCAGCACTGGTCTCAGTGACCCAGGTGAGATCTTCCAGATTCCTTTATTCTTCTACTGATGCACAGGCCCAGTCAAAACAGACACTGAGGTATCTCAGCCGCAGTGAAACCTGTGTGAGAGGGAACCCTGCACACCATCCTCCAAAGCCTGGCCAGCAGCAAAGGTCAACCAACGCTATGGTTGACCTTTGGTCAACTATGTCACTATGGTTGTCACTATGGTCTCGGGGAAATAAGCTTAAGGGCTTTGGAGATGTCCAGTCCTATTTGCCCCTGACATATTTGTTCATTTTTAAATTATTCTCATGACTAAAGCAGTTAACATATTACAGCTGAAAACACTGCTCATCCTCTATACTTCTTTGCTCAGCTGGACAAACTACAATCAGCCAAAGGCTAAATTAAAACTAAAACTATGAGAACCGTTGTCAATTATCCATAATATAGGCACCTAAACACAGTGCCTGCTATCAGGTTCCTTTGAAATGGATGCATCCACAGAGACGAGTGAGCTTCCATAAAGTTTCAAGTCTTGTAAAAATGCTTAACTCTACTGAAACTGGGTGGTGTTAAACCCACAAGTCAAAGTTAAAAATCACTTTCATTTCCTCTCCATAACCCCAGCTGTGTGTGCTATTCTTAACCTAGAGTCTTACTCCAAGCAGTGTTTGAAGCAGACACAACACAAACCATAACCACCATTTAGTTGATAGGATCAAAAACTGCAGATATAGGAATATCTGTTTTGCTCTTATTCTAATTATTATCCACTTTCTCTAGTTTTCTCCAGAGATTTGAGAGTTGTTTGTTGCAGCAGACATATCTATTATTAATCTTTATGTAGTTAGTAGAATAATTTGCAGCATTCATTAACAACTATCACCTTATGTATTACTAAAAAGCATCTATGCTTTTGCTAATGAGCCCCAGTAGTGCAATACTTTACATATTTTATAGCCAGACAATTATGTGATGCCTTGCTTTTATAGTCAATCTGAAAATAAATTGTTTTGGACACAAAGATAGATAGCTAACAAGAGAGTAGTTAGCACTGGGAAATCTTGCCTCCTGAGCTGCTGAGTTATAACTGTGAAGAGATGACGCATTTCCAAAGCATTCTTTTATTATTTCTAAAATCATGCAGCCCACAAAAAATGCATGTTATTCACACTTAGGATAGATCATAATAAGTGCAAAGCAAAAGGAGCCAGGGAGTTTCAGACCTAAACTGTTGCTCCGTGGAATGTTTTTTTACTTTGATTTTAAGCAGGTCTCACCTAAAAATAATAGAGATATTTAACACTTGCTCATTTAATGTGATAATAAAATCTGTATTACATTGATAAGTAGCTAGTGAACTCCTTCAGCTCTCAAAAAATGGCAGCATTTAGTGTTAAGCTGTACGTTTCCACGATGTGGTTACCTCCCTGAAGTCAAGACTTTCACCAATTTATGTGTGAAGAATTCTCCAGTTTTGCCTCACATTCATCCAGGAAAAAAAAAAATTTGCTTCCAGCACAAGGTGTCCTTGAGAAACAGCATGCTGTTCTTTTACTTCCCCTGATGCCCCAGGTTTCTTGTTTCTCCCTTTTGTCTTTGTCCTCTTCAAAAATACCGGTAAAAAGCAAATCCATCACAAGTGGTGGCAGTTCAGGCGTCTAGCGCTGTCCTGCCTGTGTGTCTCGGCACAGCTCTGCAGGGACCACCTTGAGGCATATGGGAATAATTCACTCTCAACGCCCATTAAATCTTTAGCCTCCCCTTTGAGACTGCGACAAGGGTGCCAATTAACGTCAATTGTGGTGCTGGTTTATGTGACTGGGACACCTGCCCACGAGGAGCTGAGCAGAGATCACCAGCTGAGACAGGGCAGCTCTTCTGTGATGCTCCAGTGTATAAATAATTTCACAGGCGATAAAGCAGCGTTGACTCATCACAACCTTCATTCATTTCCAACACGAGTGGGACAGGAGCTGGAGTCTGACCTGAGGGGAAGGCTCTGGAGCACACCTTGGTTGTGCTGCGGTCTTTTCCTCTTCCCAAATTCTTTCTTGTGGCAGGGTTGAAATTCTCTATTTTCTTCAGTGCTTCATTGTGATCTCCTGCTTACACAGTTTTGCGGGATGGCAGGTGCAGACCAAGCCTGTGAAAAAGAACAAGAAAAAAAGACTTCTATTCCATATAAAACCAGCTAAAAAACAAGTTCTGCAACAAGTGAAACATCTGGCTTTTTACCTCGAGCTTGTTAGGCTTTCATGATGACAAGGTCAAATTATTTAGATTGAGACACCCCTAAAAAATACTTACTGCCCACCACCACTCCATGTAGTAAGGAGTAGGTCATTCCCGTCCCATCACCATAGATTAGCCATTCTATGGACTGCAGTATTACATTTTTTAGGAAAAGTCCCCCCATACCAGTAAGGCCAGCCCAGTTCCATGGCTGGTCCCCAAAACCCTGCAGTAAATCCACAGCAAGCTGGGAGTTAAGGCCATCCACAGTTCCTTGAGAAATAATGCGTTGAGCCTTCCCTGCTCAGCCTGATGGAGGCTCCAGCCGATGGAGAGATACTTGCTTGGGGCAGCACCACAGTTACAGTCATGATGTGACAGGCAGAAGGTAGAAATCATTTTAATTTTTTAATTAAGGTAGTATAGCACTTAAGAGACACACACAAAGTATTTAAAAAGTTCTCACGTTCCTTGAGCCAACTATATTGTCTGCCCAGACATCATCTGCTCTGGCAGGACAATGGACATGAAAATTCAGCAGGATTTCTTAGGATGTCCTCATTTTTTTGTCCCTTCCTGACCTCCAGGGGACTATATCGGGGGGCTGAGTCCACAAGCACTAAAAGTATTGATCAGATTTTAAAAAAGAATCATGGTGTACTTTAAGGACAGTAGTATATTTAAACTGGATTTTGACAATTTGGTGATGGAGTGGGTTTTTTTTTTTCCCATGGTACACATTTGTGGTAAGCGTGAAACAGGTAGGCATGTCTGTAAGACAAAAAGGGCCAGTAGCAGTAATGTCATCTACGTGAGTCTCGGTTCCCCAGCTGAGCACACCAAATCCCATGGCAGAATCCTACCAGGCAGAGTTGAAGTCTATCTTCAAAGCACAGATTCTTCTCACCTTGGTCTCTCCTTCCTTGCAGGGGAAAACCATAGAGGTTAGATTAAAAAAACTCCAAGACCAAATCCTACCTGTAGTTCCGTAAATGAAACTGGCACTGCCAGAATGGAGGAGAGAAAATCTGAGCTAACGTGTGTGTGTCCCACAGGATCCTCAGGCTGTGGGTCAAACCCAGGGGGTTCCGATGTCACAGTCTCATTCTGACCTCAGAAAATGAATTGATCTTAAAAAAATTCCTCCTGTCTTTATAATTACCTTCCACTTTCTGTCCTTAGACATAGCATAGCAGTGCCGTGGGAGGTTAGATTTGCAGAATTCATTTCGGCCCACACCTGGGTGGATTTCAGGTGGAGAAAACGGTCCCATAACTGCACAGATTAAGAAGGTGTTTTGGGATCCTTTGACCAGAAGGCATAAATCACTACACAAATCTAGCATCATGTAAAGAAGGCATGTACTCACTAGTCTGCATGGTGTTTCTAAATACCTTCACTTTTGAATTGTCTGAATCTGAACTATTTTTTTTACAAAGTTCTCACCACTTAATTCTTTTTTCTATGAAAATATTCCTGTTTTCCATTAAAAATATTTTTTTTGTAACTGGCAGTAGGTTCCCCCCCCCCCTTTACTAGCTGTTTCTTTTTTCAGTGTTCCTGTGGCTTTTTTTTTTTTTCAATCTGTCACCAAAAATATTTGAAAAAGAAATCAGCAAAGAAAAAAATAAAAAAGAAGAGGAGGGAATTAACTATTTAATTAAACAAGTAAAATGTCTGTGGGAAATCTCACTTAGGCTTTCAGAAAAGCAAAACATCTTAACCAACTCTGGCATTAATAGATAATAACTATTTATGTATGCATGCATGTGTTTATATATCATTTGAGGTGGCAACTTCTTTGGAAAGTTAATTCACAAATGAAATGCAACTCATATCCATTTCTCTTCAAATCTCGCTTCTTTATGGAGTAACTGTCACACCAGAAGCAAGTTATTTGAGTGGTGGTTTTTCTATAACTCCATAAAAGCTGGCTAGAAATATTCCAGGGGTTACCAATTATTGTAATTTACCATTCTTCAAAGGTTTCTTAACTTACTAAAAAGAGAGTGGAGCGTTAATCAGAAAACATCTCCTGTGAGTTTCTGCTCTCCACAGCTCCCCAAGTTGGGTGAATGACTGTGCCCTGTGGCAACTGGAAATAACTGCCCACATCTTGCCCTTGGGTTTAAAAAAATCCATCTTTTGGCAGCGGGCAGCTAATTTTGAGAGAAAACACAGCAAAATAAACCAGATGGTTTATAAGTGGAGGGACTAATGAACCTTGGGCTTCCCCCAGCCAGGCTTGTGCACCCTGTCCTGCCTACAGACCACGCTTGAGTTTCCCTTTCTGTCTCATATATTCATATGTTTCCCCTTTCTTTTTCCCAGATGTAATTGCTCGCTGATTTCCACTGGAACAATATTTGGCCTCGTTCCTTGATTTTCAGTGGAGCCTCTGTTAAAATTAATTGGTCCCCCAGGACTAACAACATTTGTCGATATTGCCAATAACCTGTTACACACAGAAGCAGATTCTGCCCACCCAAGGGAATAATTAAGGAGAAAAATCAGTGGAGAAAACTTCACTCTCTTTGTCACTGGCATGGGCTTTACCAGGAAACTGGCTTCTAGTCCTTACGTACTGATGAACTGATTCATACGACCAAATATCTGTCAAAGCGTATCTGAACTCATTGCCAAGGAGTTCAGTGGGATCTCATGTTGCACCACAATATCAGATGAACTGTTTTCTCTTTTTATTCCTACATATCCAGCTATTCCTCAGTTACATTTTTTTTTTAAACTGGACCCATTACCTTGGAATCTGAACCACCCATCTGCCAGTAAGTTATGGAAACTGCAGAGTGGTAATGCCACCCTGCAATTAGTTGTACTATTGTGTATTTTCCAGGATTTCTGAGTCATGTCTTTCCAACACTCTGCAGTGAGAATTATAGAGGTATTTCAGGCTTAGGTGTCCATGGGAATGAGATTCCTTTTGTGAGAAGCTCCTGAAAACATTAAAGACTGTTCTAAGCAGAATTAAATTATGGTGAGATATTATTATGACGGATTTGAGAACTGGTGCTGGATTGCACACATATAGGCATATAATTGTACACATTGGAATAAAAAGGAATAGCAAGAAACTTCTGAATATTAAGCTTTGATTGTAAGTACATCAGGGCAATGTCCTTATCCTCTTAAAAATCTAGATGTCATCGAACCCCTAAAAAAGCATGGGATAAATAGTGAAAATCAGACATTGATTACATTTCTTGTCCCTTCGGATCTTTCCCATGCAGAGTGCAAAGTTAAGGGTTGAACCCACCCACTGTGCAGTTGCATCCCTTCTTTGACAACCAGTAGAATTTCCCTGGGATCGGAAAACTGCAGGCAACACAGGGAAGTTCTCATCCGACCTTCCATTTTCTTATCCCTTTGATGTCAGGCTCACAGTAAAATGGAAGTGGGCATCCAAACAGCCACTTCGACTTGACAGGGGCGTTTGGTTGCCAGCCCAGCAGCCCCAGGTTAGAGGGACCCCGCGGGGCCATGCGAGGCGTTGGCTCATGTTTATTCCGTACGGAGCGCGGTGCCGTCTGAGCGCTGAACCCCGCACGGCTACTGATGCGTAACCACAGGTTTTCTCATTTAGCCAATTGCCCTGCACTCTGGCTGTGGGTGTGCAATTTGCATAATCATTGCCCAGGTACAGAGCATCCCCCTGCTCTGGCAATCAGCCACCGCTCACCCAATCAGGGATTTGCATAATCCCTTTGCAGCTCCTTCCCAGCAGCTTCACTCTGGGTATGCAAATCCCTCCATTCTCGTTGGCTGCTGCACTTCCTCTGTGCCAATTGGTTTCTCTGCTGCTGCATTTTTCAGATGTTTTACAGCAAGAAAGACATTTCTTTTGCTCCCAATGTCCTTTTCCACAAAGAGAGAAATTGCACTGAAATCTCCACACAGCTCAGTCTCTCCAGTAACGTCCTCGTCCATTCCCTTTTGATCTTCTCTGCCCCATCAGCCCACCCAGGGCAAGACTCCTAGGTAATCTGTCCTGGTTGTGGTTCCACCAGGAGATCCATGTCCCAGTTGCCTCAATCTTTGCAAGATGACAGGTACAACCAGGCCAGGTCCTTTGGGAAGGAGAAAGGGAAAGGAGAGGGAGCAGAGGGGGAACAAAGATGAACTTAACCAATGGGTAGATTATCTCCAGAGATACAGGTCCCAATTACCTTACTGTACTTTTTATAATGCCCACTGCTATTTCTGACCTTTCTGGTCTTGGACCATTGAGTCTAACGTGCTTTCAGGGCAATGCAATACATAAAAGCAGCTAACATGGGTTCCACAATACCAGTGTTCCTCATGTGTCCCATTTAATATCACTGAATGTTATATAGCTATGAAATTTAGAGGTAAAATCCTAACTTCAGCAAGGTCAGTGAACAGCAGAAGCACGTTACATGAAAGGAGTAAATGAGCGTGGCTGGTTTTGCCTTCAAACTATTTAAAATGAGTATACGTAATTCCGTTTGCTTTTAATGTGTTATACCGACACACAAAAAAATCACATGTAATGAGTGCATGATGAATCATCAATCTCAGAAATAAGGCTGATTACCAACACCAACAGCATCATAATGTTGAGGTCATGGCTTCAATCTGGAAAAAAAAAGTATTTCAAACCTCAAGATAATTACTTTGTTTTGAAAAAAACAAATGGTATTAACTTCCACTGCTAATGGACTAAAAGGTTGCTCCCGGTCTGACTCCTGAGGTCACAGGCTATTTGTGATATACAACACCTTTTCTAAGACCTTTCAAGGAAATAACCTTAGGAATGATGTATGGCACAGCCTAATAGTCTAAGAAGAGTCTTTTGCTGACCAGTCAAACAGTCGTGCACTCAGATTCCCCACATTTTACGATGTCACAGAATACCATAATCCATAAATCTTTGGTAAATACCTACTTATCTCTAAAGCACCTATACATATTGTTGACAACGTTTTTGTAGAACTGTAAATTCTTACTAGTTACAGGTATTTTAATGTTTCTGCAGCTCAGATATTTACTGATCTGCCTTAGGAAGAAATATGCTCAAGGCAAAATTTTTACTTTATTGCTGTCTGTAATAGGCAGATATTTTTCTTGCAAGGGATTTCCTGCAATAAATACCATTGTCATTCTTACGACTGAAGTTGTTGCCTTGAAACACCTTGTCCTGAAATACTGCCTTTCCAAACCATTATTAGATAATTGCTACAGCTTCTGACCTAGTTACACAAAACACACAGGATGCTGCTCTTTTCAGTATTCCCAGGGAAAGGACAAAGAAGAAATATTTATTTTTCATGTGAAAAATCGTTAACTTAGAACTACCAGGAGATGGGTACGACACCCCTTTGAGTTGTGTCTGAGACCGCCTGTCTTTGTAGCCCCGGTGAACATCCGTTTTAGCAATGGATTGTGAAAAACAAGGTAGAAATGATCCAATTGTCAGTAAACCCAGCAGACCACAGGCTGACAAAGGAATTGCTTGAAGGGATACCAGGCTCTCGTGGACTGATGGAGACACTAGGCTGCCTGGGAGCTCTGGTGTAACACACACACACACCAGAGGTGAGTTGAGAGAACGGGCTTAAAACCACTGTCTTCTGTTCTTGGCTGGTATATGTATGGTGCTGAAGAGGCAGAGCAGAATTCTCCATCAGAGTTGATTTTTCCTGTTGGATTTGTGAAAACACAAGCAAACTAGAGGAAAAGGAAGATTCAGTCGGGGTAGTCTGGCCCAAAACAGTAGCCAGGTCCAGCCACTGTTAGGTATGTCCAAAGCAATACCTACAGCCCATGTGCGGATGCTGAGGCTAAAGGATTCTGGTTCCCATCTTGTCTTCACAGAGTTACCCAAACACCAGTACTTAAAATGCCTTCTGCGTGGAGGACTACGGTTGACATCAACACAAGGACACCTGAAATAATCTCCCTGAGCCAAACAGAAATATACAGTTGAAAAATTACTTTAATTTGTCCTTGCAAAATACCAAAAACTTGTGGGCAATCCAGGCAAAGGCGGCAGATGAAATCCATTCTTTGACCAGTCTGAGCTGTTCTCTTTCCCCATTGCATGTTTGCCACAATGGCAGTTACAGAATTTTAATACAAGAATCGAGAATATTATAGTGATATTATGTAAAAGGCAAAAATGTTTTATTAGTGTCCCAAATCTCATTTCAGTCATCTAGGTGGTGGCGGTGTTTTTTTTTTAAAAAAAAAAAATCTTTTTTTTTTTTACCCTCTGAAATATAACCTTGCTTTACAGGCAATGAAATGTTTGCTTTCTCACTGGAGTGCTGTAGCTTTCTGTTTGCAAGTACGAGAACCCATGCTCCTTAAACCATGGTTGTTATTAATAAAGGTCTCATTGACTGACAAGTCCCTACTTCATGCCTCTTTATTTTACCCGTGGGAGACAGTTAAGCTGCATTGTTTGATTTGTATACATTGATGTTCTGACTGATAGCACTGGCCACTTCTATTTCAGCTGGAGTGGAAATACATTCCTTGTTGGCTCCTTATTAAACATATTTGTTAGGCAATTTTTACGTCCACTCAGAATCTCCTATTTTCTAACTACTTAAACGCTGCTCTGATTTTTTCTGTCATTTTCTAATCTCATGTAGTCTTCTGAGTGTAGGAAGAAAAATAACTCCCTTCTTTATGTCTGATTCTCCCCTAACTTGCCCAGTTCTTCCAAAAATGTCTCTGTATAATTACTGTGGTGTTAACCACCTATCCAGAATTCCTTAGAAATTTACTTCTTATCTCCCTTGGAAGTAAATCACAGTTTAATCACCTGCCAAAGCTGGTATTAAGTGTCCAATTAAAAAACAAACCTTTGCAGCTTATCACTTTATGCGGTAAGAAACAGGTGTGGGTTTAGGTGAGTCTTGGGCCAATTTCTATTGAATTATCCAGTTGGACTCCCACTGGCTTCAGAGGGTGTGGAATGAGGCAGATGGTGGAGGATTTGTTTGGGGTAAGGACCTGATGGATGTCTTCTGAGCCTGGGCAACTCCCCCAAGGCTCATTGAAAGCTGCAGGTCCAAAATTCCTAAGGAGCTGGCCCTATTACATTCCACAGTCATACAGCTGTAATTTTTGCATGTTAAGCAGAACTGGAAAGAAGCTTCATGAGGAAAAGCTACTGGAATATCTGGGCAGCCTCTGAAGGACACATCCTGAGTCAATGGCTTCCTAGTCCTGTTTTGGGGTGGTGAACAGCTCACTGTGGCACTTGCAATGATGTCATTGCCGTTGCCAGACTGATGAATTTGTCATGGAGTTTGTCCTGGCTGCACCATTAATGGTTGTCTTATTACTCATGAGTACAAAATCAACACAATTTTGTGCAAGTCACACCTAGAAACTGTTCCAAGACAGCATTCGGCTCATGTTGTTGGGCATTTGGGTGGGTTTATGCTGGAAAGGCACCGATGCAGGAGAGGAAGGGGGAATCAGTGCAAAAGCAAAGTCTCTAGACTCTGCTTCTGGAGTGCTGTGCCAGGGAAAAAGGGATAGCAGTCATATTTGCCTTGCCCGTGCATTAAATCTGATGCCCATCTGGCACAACTGGTTCTTTTTTCTGGAAATCTCTGTATCTGGGGAGGTAACTCTTTGCTCTTTATTGAACTGTAGGTATTCCATCACCATGCACCGAGAGAGATTATTTACCTTACACTAGTGCTGTCCTATTTGTGTGTCGGTGACACGTACAAAGCCACGTGCAGTAGGTAGGAAGGTTAGTATCTCTTGAACATCCTTCCTGACCACAAGCACTGGTCCAGCCAGCTTCAGTATCAACTGGTCTTAGCGACACTCACAACCAACCCCGTCTCCAGAGACTCTCCTCTCCTCCTGCACACCCTGGTTCTGTGGTGCTGAATAACGCGCTGCACATGCTATTGTTTTCAGATATCTTCATTCTTTAATCTTTTATGCCATCTTTACACACGACGTATGATAAAAGGTCGTCTTTCCACACCCCTACAGGCTGTCATTCCACAAACAGACTATTTTGTCATAAGATGGTTGAAAAGATATTTGTATTCACTTGGTAAATGTCCTAAAGGTATGTCAAAGTGCAGCAGACCGCGACTGAATGAAAACTTAAATTCTTCTGATTAACTCTGCTATTACACCCCCTTTCCAGTGGGTGTTGTTGCAAATGGATATGTCTGGGTCAGATCTTGAAGACCCTGCCTAAGGAAAACTCCTGCTGAACTCAAGCCCTGGGTGAGAAGTGAAGTCAGACCCTAGAAGTCTGTTCAAATAAATCAGGGCTGATTATCAGCGAGTGATGAAATCGCCGTTTTTGCGCAATGATATGTACACATTTGGCTCTTTGAGTTTTTTGTAGTTACATTCATTTCAGTCATCTTGTTAAATGAAAAACAGATGCCACCATCAAGTATTAAAGCTCACAAAGATGGATTTTCACATTTCTTTTAGTGAATGTTTGTATCAATAATACACATGAAAAGGGCCAGGGAAGTTTTATTACGTTAATTTAGCCACCATAAATCAGCACAGAATACAAAACTCATTTAAATTACCACCTTAGGGCCAATGTAGGAATGATGAAGTGTTAAGTTCCAACCCTTATCACAGATTTGGTGACAATCCTCTTTTTAAACATCAGTGAAGCATTGGGGAGGGGGCTAGGAGTGATGGGTTTTGCCATGGTTTCGTTCTGCTCACCCAAAGAAGACAGCAAAGCAAAGGCAGACCTGGTGCAAAAGTAGCTCCCCAGGGCAGGGGAGGGGAGCTGCCACAGACCCTGGCTACAAAGGTAGGACTCTTGCAAAATAATAGTAGTAGTAATAATAATAATAATAATAATAATAATAATAATAATAATAATAAATGTTAACTATTGCTGGAAATTTTACTGTTATTTTTTCCTTGCTCCATTAGTCTTCTGGCCTTTCCATGGAGATGGCCAATGATAATGCCAAGCAGAATATTGTTGTTCAGTTTGAATATTGTCATATGTCTCCTAAAGCTGGTATTGAGACCACCAGTTTGTTCCAGAGAAGATATGTTCAATAACTATCAGATGATCATGACTAACTGGTTTATGGATTCAAATTAGTGGCTAACAGTGAAAGTATTTAATTTTTTGTTTGCTTTTTTAATCTCAATACAAATTCTCAGAGCCAGAGTTATCCCATTTTTTTTCTTTCCATCAAGCTGTGGTTATACTTATTTGTCAAGACGGTTTGAAATTCTTTTCCCTGGTCCTTTGAGACCAGAGGCTTCTTTGTTCTTTAATATTTTTCCTCTCTTCTGTATATTTTAGGACAGTTCTCTAACCCTGTCTTGTTAAACTTAATTGGACAGGACCTTAATCGAGGTGACTACATCAGATGTCGTGTTTTTCTCTTAACCAGTACTGTACCCACTTCCAGGAGCTATTCTTTTGGAGAAACTGTTTCTTAGGAAGTATAAATGTTTGGAAAACAAATTAGCTCCAAATGTGACTAGCCACTCACCCATAAGTCATGATTTGCCTATTTTCCCATGCTTTGTTTCTTGTACCAGTCAAAGGAAAGCTAAAAACAAAATAGATTAAATGTTTTCGCAACATAGCATCAAAGGCTATAATTTTGTCCATTCACATAATTTAAACAAGATCAGACTGAGTGAATACTTGGAAGGGACCCATTCTAAACTCACAGGAAACTTAAGTATTTCAGGAACCGATGGTGGCTGTGCAGGATGGGCAGCTAGTGCTGAAGTGATGCCACAGTGTGGTTTTCAGACAAAATTGTGAAAAATTAATCAGCTTGAATAGATCCGGTCAAAATGTAGGGTTTTTTTTCCACTGGCTCTTCTTCTCACTGAAAGGAAAACTAGTTTCTTGATCCCATGACACTTTTAGAAGTATTAAGTACACAGCTGAAGAAATACACACCATGAACTAATTAGCCAGTGAAAACAAGCCTGTTTTTCTGCTTGTGAATTGTCTCCGCAGAATGTGATTTTTACAAATATGGAAGCTTACAAATCCTAACACTTTGCTCATTTATTGTGCTAACAAGGAAAGACAAGAATCCTTTGATTTAAAAGAATAAGGCCGGAGCTGAGGGCTTCCCCAAACCTTTCTGATGGTGCTCCAAGCCCACAGTGACACTCTGTCCACCTCCTGTGCTGGGGACACCACCAAAGACATCAGGTCTTCTCCATGGCTGCTCAAGTCCATCAAGCCTCGGTAGTCCCCGGGGCTGGGTTCAATTAGTGTGAAAGCAAGACAGAGAGACAACTGTGATCTCCTTCTCATGTCCAACAGGCTCGTCAAATCAAATATGTTACATCCGTTGCACTGGCGTCCTGGTGAGCTATTACGTCACCCAGAAGGAAAAATATTCACATTTGGATCATCCAGATGCAAACACAGGAGCTTGTTAGTGAAATTGTGTTTGAAGACATTGAATCACATTCAGTTAACATCTCCTAATTGTTGCCCAATGGCATTTCATACAAATTCAGTCTTGGGGTACTCCACTTAAATGCGTCTGTACTGATTGTGAAAACATCAATTGCTCTGTAAAGGCTAAATAAATACGTAATTGCGTTTCAGGAACACATTTTCCCCCAAAACAATTCTTAAAAACACTTGCAGATAAACCCATTGCTATTTAAACTGTGTATAAAACATGAGTTTTTATTCAGGGTGAAATCCTGGCCCCAATGAAATCAATGGGAGTTTTGCCATTGACTTCAGTGGGGCCAAGATTTCTCCCTTGATGCACATGATATATTTTTCCTGACATTTAGTATGATGAAACAGCCCTGGTTCTGATTAGCCCAGGGTATAAATAGTATCAGTCAACTAGAGCAAAATTCAAATCAAACCTCAGGCATCTTTGCTGATGCTGCTTTGTTTCGGAGCGCTGCGTACTAACGAAGAGACCCAAATGGCTATTTGGAGTCAAGGGCTTCATCTGAATCACTTTCTGTTGATGAACATTTAACCATAAATCAAGGAACGGGCAGCAAAGGGTTAGTAATCATGGAGGCGTCTATTCATATGTCTTGTGACATACATTTTTCCAGCGTGAATTCTTCATTAAAAGAACCCTTGATGTCTCACAGCTTGTTACCAAATTGGGCCTTGACTCTTAATATAATTTAGATGTGTTTAAAATATGCTTCTCAGAAAAGCTGCCTCCACATTTATGAAAACTATATACAATAATATTAGGACGAAATCTGTTGCTTGTTTTGACAAGTTTTATTTTATAATATCTTATGAATGAGCATATAAATACATTTTAACCTGTTGCTTTTTGTTTAAATCAACGGTACTGCAGGAGGAGAGCACCATAGCTTGTTTTCTGAGACCATTCAATAAATTGCTTGCACATTGCACAGCAGAGAAAAACATTTCTAATCTTTCCGTAAAATTTGGATTCCTTTTTTTTTTTACACAAAAGGAAAAAAAAAATTTAAAAAAAATAAAAGGGACAGTGTCAGTGGAAAGCAAAAATAGTGGAGAGACAGTGGCAGAGATGAATAGATGTTAAACCTGAAGGGAACCATTACGATCGTGTCACCTACTTTATGGATTTAATCCATAGCTTCTAGGGACTAATTGCGTAGTTTCCCTGGCCCACGCAATGCCGTCCGTGAGCATCTCCAGCACGGATGGGAACCCTCCAGCTGGAGGGAGATGGTGTCCCAGGCCGTGGGGAGGCAGCAGCGCTGCCCCGTCGCATCGCTCCCCTCCCGCCTCCCTCTTATCGCCGCCGCTTCGTTATCCGCCTCGGCAACACATGTGGGGCTGCGATATTTCATGAGACATGATAGAGAATAAGGACCTGTTATTTGCCTGCCATTCAGGCAAAACTCCCACTGGCATCTCTGAGCCCTTAAATAGTACAGTATGTTGCAAGTGGAATTGTTTATTGTGTTCAGTCGGAGCCGGCTACAGCCAGCTCTCACTACTGACTCAACTACACGAAAACTCGCCCTCCTGTCATCCCACACTGCAATGCTCACTGGGCCCAGTTCTGTTTCCACTTAAGCGCTGGAATAAATGGAGTCGAGGCAGCTCCACCATCTCCTTCTTCTGAATCCCGGCGCTCTTGAAAAGAGACTAGAGCACCAGGAAGGTGGAGACGGCGGCTCAGACGCCGGGTTGGGGGGAGAGGCGGCGTGATTTACACAGCCCCCTGAGCCAGGGGTGACCCGAGTGCTTGGCACCTGCTTTGACTGCAGCTCACCCCTCTGAAAACCAGCACAGCAAAAGCGTGGAGCAGCTCGGAGTGGATATTGGTGGGGGGACTTGGTCTCTAGGAGTCAAACAGACAGACCGTCCCCTGCTCTCATGCTTCACGCCCCAGTAGCATCCAGACACAGCTGTAGCATTATCCCCAGATCTCTGCAAACATCTAACAGTGGCTGGAATTAGCACTTTTTTTTTTTTTTTCAGGTATCGTTGCAATTTACTCAGCTTTATAAATTCTCCTTGCAGCCTTATTCCCACAGAGCACTTGGGAATGCCTGCATGCAGCAGGTTGCATTCTTGTTCTAGCAGCGTTAAAATTCATCTCGTATCTCTTTCTTGCTAAGTGCAGGTAGATACACACTCTTGAGTGAATAGGATATGCTCCACTTGTGAAGTGTAGAAGCAGGTCAATAGACAACTTTCAAAAGGAACCATTTAGGATAATTAAGCAGCACATACACACCAGCAAGAGTTTATTTTGTATTGGAAGGCATGTGGTTAGGGAAACAATAGCAGTTTTTTCCCTGGAGAATGTTAATTAAATTGAACACCCTGGAAAACTGAACTATTCTTACCACAAATCTATAAATCAAACTGTTCTGTTTGCTTAATATAATGCTTTGCTATTCTAGTCACACTGAAGTGGGCCAGCCGCACAATGCCAAGATATTTCCATGATGAGCACATTAGAAACACTGATTGACTATAGATCTTGGGGATGTAAGGCCAAACCCGTATCTCATTTACTCCAGAATAACTAAGATGAAAATCTGGCCCACGCTGTTCAGATTAGTACATAAATAACATGAAAGGTTCGTGAGCTCTCTAGCAGATGCATTACGTACTTATTATTTGTACTGGAGAAGCCCCTGGCAGCTCCAGTAACGGACCAGGACTTTGCTGTGCTAGGTGCTGCACGAATCCAGAGCGAAAGGATTTGTCTCTCTGGTTTGCCTAATTAGCTTGAAGATACCTGTGAGCAGATTTTCGGCTCCCTTGCTTATCTTACATAAACGAGAGCACAACACTCTCTGCCAGAGGGTACCAGAGGGCAGACGTTAGCAGAGTGGTCCACTCGGTCCCCTCTTCTCAGAAGTTAAAGGGGCTCTTTTCCTTAAGAGGTATTCTGGCTCTGAAGCTTGTATTCCCAGTCTTTATGCCCTGGGGCCAGATTTTCAGCTGGCATAAACCAAATTTCCCAACCAGACTGTCTGGCAGTTGGGGATTGGGCCAGTTGGGTAGCAGTCCCTGAGAGCATCACCCCCAGCAGGGCTCAGGGCCGTGGTGGGGACTTCAGCTGCCACTCAGAACTGTATCACAGCCCACATCAATGAACACACGGGGGCCAGTGCTCATGTAGTCCTCCTTGCATAACCCTGGGTTGATCCAGAACCTGATAAAATACTTTCATGTTTTCTTGAGTGGTCTGTGAGTCAGGTTCCCATGGAAAACCCTTACCTTTCCCATGACATCCAGTTGTCACTCGTTGGAAGAAAGGTCATTTTAGTTCCAGCCACCCAACTTGCTATCTATATCTCACTTAGATGCTACATAGAACCTAAATAAGGAAAAGATCAGAAATTTCAAGTTCTGAAAGGAGTTTTGCACATGCTGAGGAAACGAGTTTAGTATCAGGGTCTGTGTTCTGCAAAAGCAATGCCCATGAGTGAGTGTGTCCCTGAGACAGTGGAAAGATTTCGGAACGGTCATATACAGGGAAATGAAGGAGCTACACCAACCTTCACATGGGGAAATCGCTGGCTGTACAGATAAGCAGTGGATCAGTATCTCTGAAAGAGGTTCTCCTTAAATGGAAATGGTCCAAGAGATGCATAATGGGAACAGTCTTTGTGGTACACAGAAGATTTGCTGGGCCATGTAGGGATCACAGAGTCTGCATCAGTCAGCAGCACAAAAACCAAGCAACCTAGACTGAAATAGCCATAGGAATGTAGAATCAAGGGGACGTACTTGTACCCTGAGCACCTTAAACTCTCCAGTAGCAGGTCTGCTGTGCCAGCAGCCGAAAGGGCTCTCACTGCAAGGTCCCCTGCATGGCATCCCAGCGGTGGATGTAAAGGTTTCTGACACCAATTGTGACACAAGGCAGCCTCATTTATCACAATGTGTAAGTCCTGTTTATTGAAAAATCAAAAAAAGGCGACTTCTTCCATCGGTCTCAGCGTGACAGCTAAAAGCTTTGCACAGATTTCTGCATCCCTTTCCAGGCAAAGCTGACTTGCTGTCTTTCCATCATTCCTCATCCCTGGGCCAGAAGCGGAAAGGTTTCCAATGTTTGATCTGGTGGCTCCATTCAGAAGAGCAATCATATCTTGAATTAATAACTCTGGGGTGACAACGGATAGGCAGAAAAAGACGGGTATTTTGTATCACTCTAAAAACACTAAGAAAAAGTGCCAGCGTGGAACAAGGGCTGTGAATATGTGCACAGCTCTTTCACAAGTTACTGATCTTCATTTGTAATATAAAATGTAAAACCTTTGTTTTAGAGCTGTAGATATATTGGTCCTTAATGTAGAGCCTAAATATGTTACATATACCCATGGGAATGGATTAGCTGCTACTGGATTGCAGTTGATTCTTGAAAAAAAAAAAAAAAGACAATTCCTCAGCATTAAAATAGTGTCATGAGATGCACATAGACGGAACTTTCCAAAACATGTAATTTAGTCTTTTTAAGTGAGTTATTTTTAATTCTGTCATGTATTAATGTTTTGGGCTTTCTCACAAGATTTGCAGGAGTATGTTATACTAAGGGAAAGGTCTGGTATGAACCACAGTTGTTCAGCCAGCCGTCAGTCACATTACAGGAAAAAATGAACACTTCTTTCATTCTTGCGTTTGACCCCTCCAACGTTGTATTGTCTCTTCTAATGAGCTGAACATTTCTGCTGATTTGTTATATGTAGCGAATATAGAAGCAATGAAACCCATCTGTGTAATTTATTCATTGATTTGGACTCGAATCCAAGTGTGTTCTAAGTAGCTCTTGTCTGCATGCATGTGTGTGAGAGACAGAGAACAGCACATCAGCAACGAAAAAGTCTTCAACTTACCTGCTTGAAATATTAATGAATAGTAGAAAATACCCTGGATCTCCTTGTGTGACACCCAGCAGCCATTTCAGACACAGTGACTGGGTTTGTCGAGTAGGGGCCACTGGTCTGAGCTCTATATTTGCAGTAAAAACACAAGACCATTTTTAGGGAGTTCTCCTCATAATCCTTTCAGTTTTAAAAAAAAAAAAAATCAAGGAAGGGTGGAAAGCTGTGATAAAATAAAGCAAACTCAAACACACTTTGTGTCCCCTGCTTAGTGATGAAAAAATACATCCTGAGAGTGGTTCTGTGGCTTCCATATAATTGCCACTTTCTGCAAAATATTTTTAAATTAGGGGGGAGTTGTGGTTTCTACCCTGAGCTCTTCAAAACACCGCTGATTCCCAGCCACCTGTTAAAAATCTGTTTTCCTTTAAGCTAATCTGAGGGCCTATCTCTTCTTTCAGGCACAAAGTAACCTTGGGAAGGAATTGTTTTAAAACAATTGCTGTCAGCCTGTTTAAGCTTCTTTTTCACATTTCGAGCCACTGTGGATGTTTGGTCCAGGATCCAAGGGTTGTACAAAGCCTTCCACCCAAACAGTCCTGCCTGCACAAGCGGGACAGCAACTCCTTCCAGGCTTTATTATGAATGAAGGAGGGAGGTTTATGTGAGCCAAGTCTCCGGAGGGGTGAAGGCCTGCATGTACCTCCCAAACTTTCCGATCACACAGCCGCTTTCT
Source organism: Gallinago undulata (assembly GCA_026546715.1). Classification (NCBI taxonomy): domain Eukaryota; kingdom Metazoa; phylum Chordata; class Aves; order Charadriiformes; family Scolopacidae; genus Gallinago; species Gallinago undulata. The sequence goes on along the minus strand of JAOTQQ010000002.1, from coordinate 31,761,687 downwards.
GGCCAGGAATTGCAAAGGCAGAGCTGCTGAACAGTGCTCCCTGCTCTGCAGAGACCCTCTGGTTTGTTCTTCCAACACCCTGGTGCCAAACCTTACATGATCCAAACGAGGAAAAGGCTAAAAAAGGTCAAAAAAACCTGGGGGAACAACTTAAACCACGGACAGTGTATTAAACTCAGCAAATAGAGTAACGGCCTGATTGAATGGAACGGGAGTTCCCCAGAACCCTTCTTTCTTGATGAGTTGAACATTAACGAGCTGACCAGATCTGAAAGAAGTCAAAGACTTTTTCTCCGTTCTGCAGCTTTTTTTCTTCTTTTTTTTTTTTTTCTCCCCTGGCTGAGTGCTGGTGGCAACAGATTAACAGGTCACCGGACTGGGGCTGAGAATTGCTGCCAATTACCTCGTCTCTGCTTGTTGCACTACAGTCTAATGGCATCATTTAACATGCACTTCTCTCCCAACACCCCAGCTGGTGACACCCGGTAAAAAGCGTGATTGATAGAGAAATCTGCCCGGGTACATCCAGGGGGAAAGCGGGGATTGTCATCTGAGGGTAAACGTCCTTTCCCGCTGCCTTTTAGCTTCTTCCCCATCCAGACAGCGTGGCCAGGAGCCTGCAAAGACTGCTAGCCCGGGGGATGCGAAGCCCTCCGGCCATCCAGCCTGCGTGGCCGGGGGGCGAGGGGAGAAGCGGGGCCGCTCCAGCCGCCTCCCTCCCGCACCGGCTGCGAGTGGCGGGGCTGGAGCCGCCGCCGTTCCCCCTCAGACAGCAATTAAGGCGAGAAACATCTGAATCAACACAGCATCATTTACTTAAAGAATTGACAGCCCTTCCACTTGAACTGGTTTAAATTAGTCGACGCCACATTCTTTTCCTCCTGTGTGTTTTGTTTTCTGCTCTTTTTTTTTTTTCTTCTTTTCTTTTAAATAGGAATATATAATTGGAGTAATTCGCCCAGCTGAATGCGAAACGGCTCGGTGGGGGAGCGGGGGAGAGAAAGAAGGCTGGGGGGGCTGAGAGAGGGAGGTGCGCACCCCGCCACCCGCTTCCCCACCTTCCGCGGGAGGCTGCGGAGGGTTCCGCAGGTGCGGAGGGCGCCGGCCTCCACCGGGACGGGGCATCGGGGCGGCCTCCGTGAGCCTCCGGCCCAGCCCACGCATCTCCTGGCTGAAGGATGGTTGCGGGAGGGCCGAGAGGGGTGACCGGGTCCCGGCTCCCCCCGCACCGGCCGGGCAGGGGGCGGGAGGGCGGCCGGGTCCCGGCGGGGCTGGACGGCGTGTCCTTGCCCTGGCGTCCTCACGGGGACCTACCTCCCGGACACGTGCAGATGGACAAGAGGGGACACTAAAATCGAATTACATCCATGTATGGAGACAGAGCCCTTCGTTGGCGGCGGGAACGATTAAACGGAGTAGCTCGGGAAACCTCCGGTCTGAATGTTTCATGGGAAATGATGCCACCCCCCCGAAGGTACCAGAGCCCTCCTTAATTAAACTGGTGTAAACGTCGCCTTTGACTCCTTTTCCATTTAAGTCACGAGGAGGAGCGGGGAGACTGCTCGAGTTTTACCCTTATACCCCAAAAAAAGAAGCGGCGGCGGCCCCGACCCGCGGGAGAGGGGCGGGGGGGCCGGTCGGGACTGCAGGTCCCGCAGCGCTGAGCTCATCCGCGGGGACGGGGAGCCCGGGGAGATGCGGGAACCCATGGCCGGGACGGACGAAGGTCCCGGGGGAGGCAGAGGAAGGCAGCGGCCGAGGAGAGGCATCTGCCAGCCCCGCGTCCCGCCGCCGCGCATCTCCATCCTGTCCCCGCTGTCCCCCCAGCAAAAGGGGGGACGACAGAGAGTTGGCGGCCGGTGTCCCTACCCCTTTTGCTGCCGCCCAGCTCGGGGACCACTCTCTGCCCATCTCGTACCCCCGTGCCCAGGCCGGAAAAGGCACCAGAAGGGCTCTTCCCGGCAGAGCTGTCCCCAACCCGCTCTTCTGCCCACCGACGGCCGAGGGTGGTTTCGGGGGGGGGGGGGGGGACGGGGACTGTGCCCCTCTCCTGGCAGCTGCGGGGCGCCGGGGGCGGCTGGCGGATCCCCGGCGGGGCACCCGGGGCTGAGCCGCCGGGAAACTTTGATCTGCAGCTGCAGCGGTTTCCATGGCAATGCGCGGGATGGCTGCGGGAAGGTGGTCCCCCGCCACGGAGGGGACACGGCTGCCTTCCCCGGGAAGTCCCTCGTCTCCCTGCCTGCCCTCCACTGCCCAGGATCGGGCCCTGGGCAAGAAGAACACCCACCGGGGAGAGGAAAGCAGCCCCCCCCGCCCCAGCCACGGGGCCGTCCTGCCTGCCCTTCCCGTCGGTGCTCGGCGCTGCACAGGCAGAACCGACTCTCTCCTGTGCCAAACTCTTTGGGGGTCGCCCTGATTTCCCTCGGCAGGGAAAAACGACAGAACCGACCGACCCCAACCTCTCAGGACTTTGCCACAGTGGTGGAAAAAATAAAAAAGAAGCGGATTTCCGAAAGCCCTTGATTTTCCCACAGGCAAATTGGCGTGAATTTCGCAGCCGGTCCGACGCTGAACTCCCGACCCTTCCCCGTACTCTCTGACAGTGTCCCTGCGACGCTGTCATTCAGTCCCACACCGCGACCTTGACTTCTTCCACATGTGACATTTTCCTTCCTTCCTTCCTTCCTTCCTTCCTTCCTTCCTTCCTTCCTTCCTTCCTTCCTTCCTTCCTTC
>JAOTQQ010000002.1:31725970-31758796 GCA_026546715.1 Gallinago undulata | reverse complement strand
CACTTTTCTTCCCCCCCCCCCCCCATTTCTCTCTTCTTATTCTTTCTCTCTTCATTTCTTTTTCTCTCTTTTTCTGCCTTACATCTTTTAGTCAGTGCTGCAGCGAGGATCTGGCTTCCTATTATTTTGCATTCCCCGAGAATTAAAACAAAATAACGTTATTTTTATGAAAAGACCTTTTCATGTTTCATTTGAACAGCCGTTACTCTTCCAAATCCCGGCTTCCTCTTTTTCGTGACTCTGGGCAGTGACATTTGGCAGCCTCCGGGAAAGCAGGTACGGATTCACAAACCGCTTCAAAACGTGTCTGCCGGGACGGGGAGGGTGACACGGGAGATTATAACTCTCTGATAAAGGCTGGAGAATCACATTTGGATCCTAAACGTCCCATCAGAGAAAACGTCTCCTCACGACATACATCTGCCAAATAAAATAGCTGTGATCGCGTGGATTATAAATGAGATCACAGAAGAGTTTATCTGGGAATATCTCACTCTCGCAACCCACAAGAATGCACTTTCTTCCCTGCCTCTGATACCAACTTGCTGATCTCAAGATAAAACAACAGCCGTGGCCTCACAGAGAAAGTCAGGACTTCGCGTTTTCTGTGAAGCCAGCAAAACCACAAAAAAAAAAGTTTGTTCAAGTCCTGATAAAGCTGTGAGTGAAACCCACAAAAACACGAGAATTCAGCAACTTCTTACGACGCAGAGGCTTGGATCAGCTGCTGCTTCCGGACGCTCGGAACTTGACACATGAGTTTCCAAATCTTATCTGAGTTTGTTTGGTGACCAGGTCACCAACACCTTCACTCCAGGACTGATATTGGGTTTAATTCCTCCTGCTTTTTTTTTAATTAAAAAAAAAAAACCTTTTAAATGATAATAATAATTTTTAAAAACCACAACAGAATTATATAAGGGGAAAAAAAGAAAAAAAAAAAAAGCCGGTGAAGCCGAGCATCGCTGCTCTCTCGGGCTGTTCCCTTCCTGCCTGGGAATCGCTGAGACTTTCCAGAGCTCCGTGTGTCGGGGGTTGGGGGGAAAGCGGAGCTGGGAAAGAGGGGGCCACCGGTTTGTCCTCTCCTTTCCAGGCAATCCCAAGCCAGAGGCTGGTTAAGCCCCTGGTTTCCCGGTGGGGCTGCGGGGCGGCTTTCTGCCCCCCCCCCCCAAGGGATGTTCCCAGGCAGGGCGGGATGCGGGGAGATCGCCCGCTCCCACTTTATGGCCAGGTTGTAAACGCCTGGCGGAGGTTTACTCACACTCAAACGGTTAATTAAGAAAACATTAAGGGTCCATCTTAAACCAACAAAGGCCGGGCAGCTCCGAGCCGGGTTCCTACTCGCACACGGCGGCTGCGAGCCCCCCCTCCCCGCCCGGAGCCCCCCTCCCTCCGTCCCCTCCTGAAGCCCGAGAGGCTGCCAGCCCTTCTCATCCTTCTCCTGCCGAGCATCCCAGCCTCTTAAGTGGCTGATGCTTCTCCTCTCCTGCCTTTCCAGAGGGAATCGGCGCTCAGTGTCCAAATCCCTCCTGACACCCCCCCCATGCCTCCCCCCAGGCCCGGACCACATTCCGCCGGGACTCGATGGGGTGGGTTTTTGAGGAGCCTCCCCAGAACGGCAAAGGAAACAGGGACACCCGCGGGAGGTTGTCATCGGATCTGGGTGGCGAGAATCGCGGGGAGGTGCGGGGTGATGTCCCCGCCTCTTCCCGGCCGGTCCCCACCATCCCGAGGGGAGGACCAGGGCGTTTCTACCCGTCCGGGACAATTTCCCATCTCCCAGGGATGGTGTAACCATGAGAGAGAAGATTGTTTGCCCTGAGAGCTCCTTTGCTTTCCCCAGCTCCTACCTCTGGCTGCTTCTCAATATCTAACTGTCCCAGGGAAAAAGGAAAAAAAAAAAAACAAATAATAAAAAATAATAATTAAAAAATATATCGGTCAGTTTTTCTGTCTGTCCAGCCTCGGGGAAGGAAGAAGGATTAACACGGGGGAGGCGACGTGCAGAGCATTGGTGGAAAAGCGTGCACTTTGGTTTAAGACATCAAAAAGGAAGGACAGAAAAGGATGGACACTGCCTTCCAACACACTTTAGTTAGCTGGTGACAAAAACTCCGGGCATGCACTGAATGCATAATTACCCCCAACTGAAAATTCCCTATCTAATTTGATATTTGGTGCTCAGCAGAAGCTAGCCTTCGTAAATAATATACAAAGTAAGAAACCTAATCCAGCAGGCTAGAATGTTTAATTCATCATTATGCGAGCTAATTGGAAGGTGATTATATGGTAATTGCTCATTAGTGGTGTATATTTATCGCTGTACCTTATGTCAAGGCCATGGGAATTGTGTAGAGTCTGTTCTCTCATTTCAGGGATCAGTTTCAGAAGCAGGAGCAAAGCGGGCGAGATCAAGTTCTTCCTGACGTCAGGTCCAGCCGTGGGCGATGGGGAGCGGGTCTATAAATGCCCGCCCGGAGCCCCCGCACCACCCAGGGCTCCGGCCGGGCCGTGCGGGGGAGAAGGGGCTCCCGAGGCAGCAGGGCCGAGCGGCGCCACGGCGGGGAGGAGGAGGAGGAGGAGGAGGACGATGAGGAGGAGGCAGAGCCCTTTTTGCCTGCTCCCGGGGCCGGGGAAGCCACCTGCGAGGCGGGGTGCGTCCCGTCGGGGAACCGTCGCCTGCCCCGCGCCTTGCGGGGGAGGGGGACGGGACCCACGGAGCGCGGGGGGACCCACGGAGCGGGGTCGACCACATCCCCCCCCCCCTCCTCCCCCCCTCCCCGGGGAAGAGGGGACCGAGGTGGCTACCGGCGGGGTCCCCTCATCCTTGACGGCTCGCCTTCCCCGCAACAGGCGCTAATTGCAAAAGGCCAATTAAAGGCGAGCGAGGGAAGGTGATTAATGGCCCTTTCGCTTTCAAGCGTGGACGGCGGCCTGGGATGCCCCGGCTGGGCCAGTGTCCCACCAGGAGAAGGGCTGGCGAAGAGAGAGGTTACGGCTCAGGGTCAAGAGGTTCTCTAAACTCCCGCGTCCCTCCCGCAGCGGGACCTTTTGGAGAAGTAAATCAGAGGCTGGATTAGCTGGGAAGCGGTGATGGACCGCTGGTGGGGACGGGAGCAGGGGCTGGGAGAATCCCGTTGATCAGGGAATCCGGTCCGACCGAAGCTGCTCTGCCTGTTTCCTACGAGGCAGGCAAGACGGGCCGTGTGTTAATTAGGGGGGAACAGCTAATTTCCGCCAAGCCCTCCGAAGTAACAGCGCGATCCAGCCAAGCGCGGGAGGGGAGGGAGGGAAATAAACAGTTTTTCGAAGCACAACAAAGCGGGGACTCCAAAGGCCTCACCCTTGGTCAAGCGGCAAAGAGAGGGGTGCGGGGGTGCCTGTTTGCGGGGGGGGGCAGTCACACCCCGGCGTGGGGAGCGGCCACGAAGAGGCTGGGGGCGGCCACGAAGGGGCTGGAAGCCGCCGGCTTTGTTCGAAGGGAAAGGGTTAAAAATCCAAGGCGAGAGGGGCCAGATCCTGGACGCGGAGCCGGGAGTAAAAAGCGCGGAGCTGGAGGGGTCAGGCTCCGGCCGGTGCGATTCGCCCGGGGGGGGGGGGAAGTAGGCACCTCTCCGCGCCCGCGGGCCGCCCCCGCGCAGCGCTGCCGTCGGGCAGGGCCGTGGAGCGGCCCCGGGTGGGGTGGGGGCCTCGGCCCGGCCCGCAGCCCCTCGCCCAGCCCGTGGGGCCACCTGGCCAAATCCCCGGCGAGGCGCGGAGAGCAGCGGATATTCCGCGGGGGCGTCCATCCTCCGTGGCGGGGGCGAGGTGGGGGGGGGACACGGAACACAGCGGCAGCCGGCACCGAGATTTCCTTCGAAAGAACAGTAAAAAATCCGCCCGAGTTCGCAATTCGCCACCCGAAATACACCCTCCCCCCCACCACCACCACCACCACCACTCCTCTCAGTTATTTAATATAAAATGTATTTTTAAACACCCGCTCGGATAGCATCTCGCCAATATTTATATTTCCACGTTGCCTGGCATCCACTGTCCCACATTAGACTCTGCCTCTCTCTCCCTCTCTCTCTAATCCTGCCACTTTAAATAGATGAATTAATAAAGCAAATGAGGGTCTAATAAGCTGACTGTCCTGCCTATTGAGGCAGGGGGAGAGAGACTAGAAAGTGCGCCAAATTTGTTTGCAGTGGATCAAGGCTAGCCGCCTTTGCTTCACTTTCTTTATCTTAATTCCGACTTGAAAAGATATAATTATCTAGTTTGAACAGAGCTGCTATCAAATCCTTCTCTAGGCAAGGCAGGGGAGAGCTGGAGTGGATTGCAGTGTTCTGAGCCGCTTGGTGCAGCCGGAGATAGGGAGTAATGAAGTTGTGGAGTCCTGAGATACAAAGGGCATTAACCTCATTAGCATGAAACCTTTTCTTCTAACCATTGTGGGACCCTTTCAGACTCCTAATCCCCCCTATTTTCAAAGCTTGGTTTGTAATAAAGCTTTTAGGGTTTTTTTTTCAAAGCTAATGGCATTCTCTGAAGATTTTATTGCTGTTACGCTACATAGGACGCTTAATTTTTTTTTTCCTCTCTCTCCCTCTCTTCCCTCACGGTTTAAAAAAAAAAAAGGGGGGGGGGGGGCAGGAGGGTCAAAAAAAAAAAATTAAGTTCCTGCAGAAATAAGCCTTTTATCAAGATGGGAAACAATTTCTAGAAAGGCCCAAGTCTGCTGTTCAGCCGCGACGCGTTTAATGTTTGCCCATTCGCGTGGGTTTGAAGCGGAGCACAAGCCAAGTTGGGCGAGTTGCGGTGAAATGTGCGGGCCCCGCTCGGTGTCAGGATCCGCACCATCGGCTCCTCCAAGAGGGAGGGGAGGAGGGGGGGGGGAACGCAAGGAGGGAAGTTTACCTTGGGAATAGCTCCGCTAAATAATCAGCCCAGGTCTCAATGGAAGGGACTGCATTGCGACAGGCGTCCTAACCCTGCCTGGGCCTCTCTCATGTTTGTAGCACCAGTGAATGGAAAGTCACCGGGATTGTATAAGGAATGATGTTAAGGAAAAAAAAAATCAGATTTAAAAAAAAAAAATAAAAATTTACATAGTACCCGCTAGAGCCAACACGTGCACAGAATGTCTAATCTTAACTTTTCAAGGCAGGATGTTTAACAAAGCTCGTATTTTCGCGATGCATTGTAACTTCGCCTTATCACAGTGTAAAGGGTAGTCAGATTGTCCTAAATTATGTCCAACTAGCCCCCCTGGATCCACGGATTAAGAGATTAAAGGAGACCACTGGGCAATGCCTCCTCTTTCCCCTTCATATTCCTGGTATGATAATTGCCTAAACTGATTTGCACTTTCACAAAAGCTTGCAGGATTCTTTGTAGCTCGAACAGAGCAGACGAGGTTTCTCTATCAATGGAAATAAAACTGATTAATGCAGTCTATCAGGCTAAGGAGCAAATGAAGCATGAAAAAACAACTGTGTACCCCCAGAAAACCAGCTAGTTTCCTCAAGGACCCAGAGCAACTTTTTTTTCCCCTTTTTTTTTTTACTTTTTTTTTTTTTTTTTCCTTTTCCCCCCTTCTTCTTGCCTCCAGGTCTTCAATGTCAGAGTTTTACCCTCGGAGCGGCGGGGAGAGGGAGAGCAGCAGCCGGGGCGCCGTCCCTGCCTCCCAGGACCTGCTCCTCACCGCAGCGACCTGGCGAGGGGATTTAAAAGATGGGGGGAAAGGGGAAAAAAATTCTCTCCCTCTAAATAAAATACATATTTTTTGCCAAGGAAAACCCCTCTGAGCGCGGCTGCTGCGCACCAGTTTCACCCTCCCATTACACTTCAGTTTCTCACCAGGAAAGGGGTTGGGTTTGTTAAGTTTGGTTTGCGCTTTTTTTTTTTTTTTTTTTTTAAAAAAAGGTATTTATTTACAGCAAGTGGGTCTCTGCGGCTTATTTTTAGAGGTCTATTTACCAGGCAGTGAATTCATTAAGAAAACGCGCCTGCGGCCGCAGGAATGCGCGGCGCGGCCGGGGGAGCGCGGGCTCCCACCGCAGGGGTTCAGCAGCTAAAAACAAGGTGGGGTGTTTGGGGGGGGGGGGGGGGGACCAGGACCCGTTTCCGAGAAATTTTTTTGGGGAAAAGGGAAAATATATTGCTTAAAAAAATTAGGGCATATTGATAAATCTTTATTGACAAAATATTGACAATGACATACTTCTTGGAAGTATATAGTGTGTTAGAATTCTAACAAATTAAACACAAAACACAAAAATATTTACATTCTGGTATAGAAGACATGAAGGAAACATTTGTCACTTTTTTTTTTAGTAGCTCTATGATCTCGGAATATTATAAGGTCAGTGCTTGAAAGTTGCCCCAATGAAAATGGCCATTAGAAAAAAAATATTTAAAAAAAAAATCAATCTGCGATTTTAAGTCCCTTTTCTCTGGATTCTCCCAGCCTGGGAGGTGTCCCCACCGCCAAACCTGGTCGCTGGGTTTGCGTTTTATTAATCTTAAAAAATAATCATCATCCGGTTTTGCAATGGGGATACAACTAGGGGAGGAAGGAGGGGGGGGAATAATTTGATTTGATTTTTTTTGGCAGCAAAAGTTACGACCAGCCCTAAACAACCCCCCCCCACCCCCTTTCCCTCCCGTCCCTCCCCTGCCCCACCGTGTTTGTCCATCCGGAAGGAACACTATGCTTTGTTACTGCTACTTCATTTAGCTTTCACACACACTTTGACGCCAGAAGTTATCATAAAATGTTTACAGACTGCACATTTCTCGTAAAATAAAATTAAAAAGCACACAGAACCTGTCTTAAAAGGGAAAAAAATTACAATTCATTTCTGTCTTTAGGAACCGGGGTAATTTTTTTCCGGTTTTGTTTTTTTTTTTTGCTTTTTTTTTGCCTTTTTTTTTTTTTGCCCAGACGGCTTTACACATGCAATTCAAGTTTCTGAAACAGGTGTGGGGTTTGGCTGCTTATGGAAATTTCTCTTTCAAAGACGGAAAAAACTGTGAAGTGCAAAATGTCCTGTAAGGTGATAATTTTTCTGGTTGGGTTGGGGTTGGGGTTTTTTGTTGCTGTTGTTGTTAATTTTTTTTTCTTTTTTAAGATTTGTTTTTCAAGTTTTTTTTTTTAAATTTTTTGACGTTATGCTTTTAAAAGTGGACTGCGAGAAACGGAATACCTGTCAATCACCTCGTCCCGGTGTTTTTGGCTTTGATTGACAGATCCCCCTTGCCAGAGCGGTGCCGGCAGTGCCACAGTTCGGACCTCTCGCTGGCTCCCAGTTGCCCTCCCAGGCGGGAATCGCGTTTTGGATGATCTCCGTGTCCCTTCCCCGCACCGCCACGCCGCGTGGGGGGAGAGGGGTCGTGTGGGGGGGTGTGAGCCTTTAACACTTTCTGTTGGTGGGGTGCCTGGCTTTGAAAAGTCCAAAAGTGCCAGTTGTTGTTGTTTGTTTGTTTTTTAATCGTCCGACGTGACGTCGATTTCTTCTGGACTGGCTTGTTTGGTGGCGATTCTCCACCGGTTAATGTGATGAGTCCCTTTTTTCTTCTGTTGTGAGTCTGAACCTTCCTCTTCCAACTTTTGCCGCTTGAACTTTGTCCGTCTGTTCTGAAACCATACTTTTACCTGCGGGGGGAAAAGCACCGGCCGTTAGTCCCCTGCCCGCCCGGGGCTGCCTGCCGTCCGCTGCCCGCGACGTGCCGTGGGGCTCCGGGCTCGCCCTGCTCCGTGCCCTGCCTGCTCCGTGCCCTGCCTGCACCGTGCTCTGCCTGCACTGTGTCCTGCCTGCTCCGTGCTCTGCCTGCACCGTGCTCTGCCTGCACTGTGTCCTGCCTGCACCATGCCCTGCCTACATGTGCCCTGCCCGCTCCGTGCTCTGCCCTGGACGTGCCAAGTGGCTCCGTGCCCTGCCTGCTCCATGCCCTGCCTGCTCTATGTCCTGCCCTGGACGTGCCAAGGGTCTACGGGCTTTGCCTGCTCCGTGCCCTGCCTGCACCATGCCCTGCCCGCATCATGCTCTGCCCGCATCATGCCCTGCCCGCATCATGCCCTGCCTGTATCACGCTCTGCCCGCACCATGCCCTGCCTGCATCCTCCCCTGCCCGCATCATGCCCTGCCCGCATCACGTCCTGCCCGCTCCATGCCCTGCCCGCCCCGCTTACCCAGCCCGGATTGGGGCGATCGGAGGGGTACCCCGTGTGCCACCAAACTCTAACAGGGGGAAATGCCCAGGCTCGCCGACCCCCGCTCCCCCCAGACCCCTCCAGCGGACCCACGCGTGCGGGAGCGGGGCGGCCGCAGCGATGCGTGTGTGCGCGGCTCCGCTCCCCGCAGCCGCGCAGGCGGGAGGCAGCGTGTGCGCACCTGGCGCAGGGGCGCGGATCTTCCGGGCAGCGGCAGCCCCGCGCAACGTCCGCTAAGCAACCCACGCGGGGAAAACAGAGAGTGGGCGAGCGGCGGTGGGCTGTCAGCACGGCGGACCCGCCGTCGGGGCAGCCCGACCCCCGAGCGGCAGCCCCAGGCCCGGCCGGCGGAGCGAGGGCCTCGTCCCTCCTAACGGGACGGGGCTGGAGGGCGGCGGGGCGAGACCTTTTCCTCTCGGAAAATAAATAAAAAAAAAAAAAAGACAAAAAGACAAAAAAAAAGACAAAAAGAAAAGAGAATAAAACGAAAGAAAAAGGCCCAAAATGAAAAACGTCCGGCGCTCCCCGCAGCGTCTCGCCGGGACGCACCGTCCAGGAGCCACCGTCGGGAGGGGAATCCTGCAAGTGCCGCTGGAAATATCCCTCTGAATTTGTGCAGCGCCGAATAAATCTGACTTAACCATCCGGCAGCTGACTCCAGCGCTTTAATTACAGATAGTATTGATCTGGGAGCTATCTCCAGGGCTGGCCACACTCCTTGTAGCGGCCAAAGGTAAACATTTTTTTTTTTTTTAAAGCAGTTTAAACTCTGGTTCTGTCTGAAAGTGCCTGATAAAGGCCCCAGCAAGGGGGGAAAGGGGAACTGGAGCATTTTAATAAGCTGGTTTAACCCGCTTCGCTGCCTCTTCAGAACAGAGACCTGCCCGGCCGGACACACATCTCTGCTGCATTTTCATATTCTCCAAAAGTCCCCCATTAAAAAGCTGAGCGGGGAACAAGGGGTGAGTTTAATTTGCTTTTAGTTTGCTAATTGAAGGGGAGGACGGTTCATTTCTGCACGCTGATCTCCCAAAAGGGAGCTCATTTGTAGGGGACTGGGGGTTTGACATCCGGACAAAAGACCCCAACCAGCTTCGGAATCAAGCAGCACAAAGACCACCTTAAATACAGCTTTCCAGTGGAAATAAGCCTGTGACCGGTCCCTTGTTCGGAGAACCTCATAAAAGTGGCGATCCCTTTTTATTGTTTTGTTAGGGAGACATTTTAAAACAAAAGCTCCAACCTCTTTATTGCTTCCCCCACGAAAAGGAGTTTAAAAAAAAAAAAAAAGTGTTACAACTTAATCCGCCCAGAGAACGCTGTGTTTACTGGGAACTTTGAACTAGGCTGAGGCTGGGTATTTTGGCTTCTCTCTCTTTTTTTCTTTTTTTTTTCTTTTTTTTTTTTTTAAGTACAGTGCCACATACTGTAGCAGAGACAATCCCCCATCTGGAGCCCTCTCTCCACGAATTCTCCTGGAAGGGCACGAAACAAAAGCCCGACACAACAACAACAACTACCACCAACCCCCCCAAAACCCCAGCCTTTCTTCCGGCGAGGAAAAAACCGCGTGAAAAAACAAAACAAAACAAAACAAAACACCAAAAAACCGCCCTCTCAAGCGGCCCCGCCACCCGCGGGTCCCCGCCGTCAGGGGGGAACCCGCACCGATACCCCCCCCTCCCGCCCCGCTCCGCGCCACCCCACGGGTGTCCGGCTCCGGTACCCGCCGAGACCCTCGCCCCGGGACAACCGGAGCAGAAACGTCGCTTAATCGTCCCTTCCAGAGAGACGACCGCCGAAATAAAGTCTCCGGTGCGGTTCTGGCCTACAGCCAGCCGCAGGGGGGGGGGGGGTTGTGTGAGGTGAGGTGAAAGGGGGGGGGGGGATTCCTTAGAGTTAATAATTTCTCTGCTTTTATTTTTCATCTCTATCCCCTCCTGAACCGGCTCCTCGTACCCCCGGCTGCCGGACGCGGGGGTTAGAAAGGAGTGAAAAATCACCCGAGAAACCGTATTTCTGTCGTAGGGGGCAAAGGAGAAGGGGGTGTCCCCCCCGTCTTTCGTTTCGGGGGCTTTTCCCTTAAACATTCAACTGCGTCTTGCGGGTCACCCCAGGCCCAGGGAGAAATGACCGGGGCCACCTTTCACGCACGGACGGCACATCCCGCCGCTCTTCTCCCCGCACGGGCCGTGTCTCCGGCCGGCTCCCTCCGGGGAGACCCAAACCGTGCCCCGAACCCCCCCCCAACCCCCCCCGGCTCCCCACGTCCTCCCGCGGCCTCGCCACCCCCGGCACAGGCCATTGCTCCCACCGACAGGAGAGGGATTTGTAACACCCAGACGACGGGGGGTGGGGGGGAGGACACCCCTCTTTCCTCTCTGGAGGCCTAAATGCCCACAGAATTTACCCGTGGGTTTTTTTTTGTTGTTTTTTTTTTTTTTTTTCCCCCACGTCTCCAGGTGGGTTTTCCCAAGGAGATCCCAGCACTTTCACTTTCCCAGTTGCCCACTCCCGCTTTCCCCCTTACCTGAGTTTCCGTGAGGCTGAGGCTGTGTGCCAGCTGCTTTCTCTCGGCTCCTACTACATAATGGTTCTTCTCGAAGGCATGTTCCAGTCTCAGTAATTGGGATGGGGAGAAAGCTGTACGGATCCGTTTGGGTTTCCTGGCCAGTGCGTTGTGCAATAGGAAGCTCTCCGGGCTGGTTTCATTCCCTGGATAACAGGGGAAAACGGAGATTAGCAAAACACCTTCCCCGAACACACTCGAAAAGACTTTTTAGCGCAAGAATTTTTGTCTCCCACCATTTACGGCAGGAGAAATCGCGCTATAGTTTCTTTTTTTTTTTTATTTTCATCGCCTTGGTTTTTTCCCCATTAAATTTTCCTTCCATAAATAGGTAAAGAGAATGAGCGAGGGAATGAGACGGTTGGGAGAAATTCAAATATTAAAACGCAACCAGGGAAGCCTTAAGGAGGGGGGGAAAAAAAACCCAAACAAACACAACAAACCAAAAAAAACAACCCTAAGAATTGGGCAGAGCCCGGCTGCGGTGTCTGCGGCTTCGTCCCGCAGCTGCCCCCCCCCTCCCCCTTCCTCTCTCCCACCGGCAGCTTCACATCTTTCCTTGTTTGTTTGTTATTTACACCCCCCCGGGGCGGCCGGCGGGACGCGGCGCTCGGTGCGGGCCCGGCCGAGCCCCCCCGCTCCCTTCCCGGCCGGTCGCCGCGCTCCGGTCGCCGCCAGCCCGTTCCCTCGGCCTTTCCCTGCTTCCCTCGCCCAAAACCCCGCTGGGGGCCTTTCTCCACTCTCTCCCCTTCGTTTTGCCGGTGCGTTCCCCGCAGAGGGGGCTCCCGCCGCCGCCGCCGTGCCCTTGCCCGCTTCTCCGGCGGTGCGGGAAGCAGCGGGGAAAATAAGAAACAAACTTCGGGAAAAGCCACGGGCCAACCTTCCCCCCCCCGCGACCGGCCTGCTGCGGAGCTGGGGTGTGTGTGTGTAAGGGGGGGGGTTAAAAGGGGTTTTTTGGTGGGTCTCCCCCTCCGGGTTGGCCCCGTGCCGCTTCTGCGGGTCTCTCTCCGTGAGCGCGTTAAAAATCGTTGCGGGAGGAGGGTGTGTTGGAAACCAGGCTGTGGCTCCACACCAGGACATTTCCGCCTTTCATCTGCCGCTCTTTACCAATCGCCTGACGACTGCGACAAATAATTTGGTGAGCGAAACCTGTAATTTCATTCTGAGAGGGTAATAATCCATTTTGTGCCTCCGTCCGACCGGCTGCGGGAGAGAGAGAGACTCCTTTTCCAACCCAACGGCTCGGCTGCAGAAGGCCGGGGAAATGGATAATGCAGGTGGTTTGTTTTCGTTCGGAAATAATAAAGAAAAATAGCGAGGGGAAAATAAAAAATAAAAAAAAAGGGAGATGGATCCCTCCGATCTGCGACTGATTTTTTTTCTTTTTTCTTTTTTTTTTCTTTTTCTTTCTTTTCTTTTTTTTTGGTGTGTGTATGTGTAACGAAAGAGGCAGGAGCTCGACTCATTACGGGAGAAATAGGCTCACCCTTCGGAAGAGACGCTGCCGGTTGCAAAGGGTTAATCAAAGGAGGGGGGGGGGGGGATTTTATTGATTGTGCGCCATTGGATTTGGTTATTTTCCTTCAGCCGGTTCTTAATCGCTTGGCAGCTGGGATCCCTTCCCGGCCCCTACGGAGGGAATCGCCCCCTGCCCCAGCCTGGCTCTCCTTCCCAAACCCATCTCCCCGCTCTCCTCCCGCCCTAGGATCCCCCCCCTCCTTCTTCTATCTTTGGGGTTCGTTTCATTTTTTCCCCCGTCCCCAAACGAGGGGAGCAGCCGGATTCGGGGCGGCGGCGGTGGCTCCCCGCGGCCCCGGCAGCCGCGGGGGGAGGCTAAACCTTGGCACCCCTCCGTTCCCCTCCCTGCAGGGCGGCTTCCTTTGGGGCTCTCCCCGGTAGCTTTTAACACACCGGAACAACAAAAAAATACATTTCCACCTTCCCCCTCTCCCTTTCCCCCCCTGCTTTTAATCGGGGCGAGGAAGCCTCAGAAGTCCCGGCCGGCCTTGCCTTCCCCCCTCCTTCCAGGGAAAGCAAAAACAACCCGGGAAAAGCAGGAAAGCAAAACCCAGCCCAAGCCCCTCGGCTCTGACAGCTCCTCCAGCCCGGGGGACGGAGGGAAGGGGGCACAAAAGACACACACAAACACACCCCCCCACCCTCGGCTCAACCGGACCGAGACGGCGGCTCCGGGCAGCGCCCGCCCGCGGTCCCGCCGCATCCGCGGGGACCGGCCGGAGGATGGAGGCGGTTGGGGACGGGAGGGAGAAGAAAAGTTCCACGTACCTTGGAACCTGTGGCCCAGATACCGGTAGCGGTGTATTAGCCAGGGGTAGAAGGTGGAGGGGTCCCTTTGCTGCGAGGCGAAGAGCGGGTGCGTGGAGTGCGATGCGGGCAGCGGGTGGGCGGCCAGGGCGTGGGGAGGGGGCACGGGGTGAACCGGCACGGCCGGGTTAGGCGGGTGGGAGACGGCCTCCGCAAAGACCAAGTCCGGGTTGGAGTAGACCCCCCTGCCAGTGGAGTGGAAGCCGTTGAGAAAAGGGTTCATCGGGCTGGAATTGGCATAGCTGAGCGCCGCCGGCCGGATAGGATCCTCGGAGCGAGATGCGGGCAAGGGGCTGTCTTTGGCCACCAGCGACTCGATGGTGAAACACCGCTTGGGTGTGGGCTGGAACATGCTGCCGCGGCGAGAGTCCCCGACCAAATCTCTGCCTGGCTCTCTCTGGTGCGCGGGAGGCGATCCGGGGAAGTTTGCAGCAGGGAGTGACTTGAGGAGGGATAGATACACACATAAATAGACAGGGGCTGGAGGAAAAGGAGGCAGCGGCAGCCAGCGGTACCCAAAAGGGAGATGCACACGCACACACACGCGCACGCACACACACACGCGGGGGAGAAAAAAAAAAAAAGTAAAAAGAAAAAAAAAAAGTTGCTGGGAGAAGTTTCCCTCCTGCAAGGAAAAGGCGGTCGCCCTCCCCCCCCCCCCCCGCCCTCCCTCCCTAAGTCCAAAGACAATCCATGGATGTGATCGGCCCCTTCACAAGTTGTGCAAACGATTTGTTAGTTCATGAGCCTAATTAGTGCTGGGATCACATAAACAGCTTCCTCTGAAGCCTGGTAAATGGCTTGATGATTGGTCGCTATTACTCGCCTTGAGGTTGAAGGGGGAGACTCTTTAAAGTGCGTCAGAGGGGAGGCGAGCGCCGGGCAGCGCCATCGGGAGGGATGGATCCGCGGCGCGGATCGGAGTGCGGCGGGAGCGCGCCCGCCAGCGCGGGGAGGGGACGGGAGGGGGGAAGGTGGGGGTGAGGAGGGGAGGGGAGGGGGGAACCGCGGCTCCCCGCGCAGCCTCCTCTGCGCCGCTCCGCCCCCGCGCAGCGCTGGCCCCGCTCCGCGCCGCTCCGCCGCCGCCCGGCCACCAAGGTAGGGGGGACGGGGGATGGGAGTGGGGGGGAGGGGGGTTTAGCGGGGGTGCGCGCATCTCTGGGTGGGGGAGTGGAGGGGGGAGAGAGGGGTGTTGAGTGGGGGGCTGCTCCGGCAGCGTGACACCCCTCTCCCTGCCACCTCTCGGGTGCTCTCAGCCCGGCGAGGTTACCTTGATCAGGCCCCGGGGGGGCGTCCGGGAGAGATGCCCCGCTTGGGAAAGGCTTGGTCCCGGCGAGAGGACGGGGTCGCCCTCCTCCTCCTCCTCCGAACTTATTCCCCCTTCGGCTCCTTCCCTCTCCCCGCACCGCGCGGTGCGGAAAACAAAGCGGAGGGCAGTCGCATGATGCAGAGCTGGGACACGCCGGGCTCTCGCAGACGGGACAGGGGAGCAAGTCTCCGGTTCCAGCCTTGTCCGTATTTTCGCGATTACCTTTGGGTCCGGGGATGATTTTAGGGCTGAGTTCTCCTCCTCCCATTGGCTGGGGCTGCAGAATAATTATGATCACATCCTAATACTCTTGGCTGGTGCTTACTGTTTATTGGTAGTTAAGGATCTATTATCTATTCATCAGCCTCCCATTTTTGCCAATTACATTCTTCTAAAGTGAAGTACCAGCAGGTATTTTGCACATTTACAATTAATGATAAAAAAATCTGGCGTACTTTAAATCTATTACGCCGCTGTGTAATTTATCTTAAAGATGCGGAATTGCTAATGTAAATTAATGTTTCTGTTGAACCAAGGGATGAGTGGAGCGTTAAAACCAGTCTAGCGTTTCTTTCCTTCGTTCCCGGACTTTGTTTTCTATTTTCCTTCCACTTTACACACAAAGAATCCGTTACTCCGCTGCATTAAAATGTGCTAAAAAAAAATATCTCTGTCTAAACGGTCCTCGCTTCTTCCCAGGAAAGGGCGAGCCGAACTCTCTTCGCCCTCCCCGCTCCCTCCTAAAAAGCGCCTGTTTGCTGCGAACCGAGATTTTTTAAGAAAAACACCAAATCGGGGCACTAAATGGAAGTGACCAAACAGTGTCGGGCACCTCAGGGACGGGGGGGTCCGTGTGCCTTTGTTTGGGGGACGTGTTCTCCTTTGTGTACCCCGCCGAGTCTACACTTTGGGGTGGGGGGGGAGAAGTTCACTTTCCGTCCGCGATGTAAATCTGTTCTCCAGGCGCCGGGCGGCTGTACGTATAGACATCCATACGTACCCACACGTGCGATTTGCAGAGACAAAGTGAGAGAGATGTTTGTACGGCGTAACTCAAGGCTCCTGACAGATTTTGCAGCGAGATGCCGTTCTCCCAGGTCTTATATGGGTGTTTTTTTGGGGGGGAGAAACCTCTCCTACCCTAGGAAAACCTCCTATCCGCTGAGCTTGCCGCGGAGGGGAGAAAAGGATTCCCCTCTAGCCCCACTCGTGTCCCTCGTGAATGCCTAGTATTTTAACTTCTAGAAGTCCCCTCGGCCCTTTTCCGTTCGACCTTTTCCCCCTCCACCGGGCAGTAACGCTCTTCTCGCAGAGAACTGGGGCTCTTGACACAAGCGAGGCGGAGAAAGTGCCCCGAAATACGACGGGAGTCTGATGTGCTGATTTTGATTGGGGTCTCGGTTCCTGAGCACTGAGAAGGATAAAAAAAGGAGAAACTTCTCCTTCGCCTAGGAAGAGAGACTGCATCTGCGTATTTACACTTCCCCGGGACTGCAGAATGAATCTGAATTGGAAAAACTTCAACTCCTTTTTTTTTTTCCTTCTATTTTTTTTTTCCAGACATCCTGACATAATCACAGGGCTCCTTTGAAAACTACATCAAGTAATTCAGCAGTTGGGGAGGGAGGAATTTTATCCGTGTGAAAAAAAAGAAAAAAAAGAAAAAAAAGAAAGAAAAAAACCAACCCCAAAGCCCATCACACGCAGAGCGGGGATAACCCTCCAAAATGCTCGATAAATTTCCCTGGACCCTTTTCTACTGCTGGGGAAATACCCTCTAGCCTAAAATCCCTTCCCGAAGGGGGGGAGTCTCGTCGCTCTGGGGCTCAGCGGAGGAGGCTGCAGCTGCTGCGGGGAGCCCTCCCGTCTCTCCCAAGTGCGGTTTTTCCCGGGAAAGCGGGATTTCTCGGCCGCAGCGACCCGGAGGTCCCCGCGCCGCACCGAGCCCTGCTCGCTCTCTGTGCCTACGGGTATAGATAGATGCGTGTGTGTGTGCGGGTACGTACGGGCGGAGAAACGGCCAGCGGAGCCTGCGGAGCACCGGCTCTCTCTGGGTTTTGTCGCGGGAGAAAACAGGCCGGGGACAGTCAGAACAAAAGCCAAGGGGACTCGGGATGGGATTTCCCAGCCTTTTTTTTGCTTCCCTCTACATTTCCGTGTCCCTCTCCCGCTTCTCGCCGTGGCCCTTTCCCAGCCCGTGGGGACCCCCCCGCTGTCCGGCCGGGGCCGCGGCGCTCCAGCCCGGGCTGCCCCGGGAGCATCTGCCGAAGCTCCTCTCTTGAACTTTTCCTACCCAGCGTCTTGACAGGCTGCTCTCGCTGTCCTCTTGGCGTCTACGAGGAGAAAAAAAAATCTGGCAGGGGCTCCCTTCCCAGCAATCCCCGATGTGCTCCAAGCGCACTTTAGAGGCAGCCTCTCTCGGAGGGAGGGGTGCGCTACATTCGCAGTCAAATTACATGGCTGGCCTCAAAGGCACTAGCTTCGGATTTCCAACCTAGTACTCATCTTTTAAAAGCCGAGCCAAGAAGAAAATGCGAGGAAGGCCTCAGATGCGGGAGACCTCGGGGTAAGACGGTTGTTTACGGGCCGATACAGGCTGAACTATGGCGGGTGGAGGGCGGGGGGGGGCGGTGAGGGAACTTTCAGCCTCCCCTTAACTTTCTTTTTCCAGGCGGGATGAGTTTCCTCCCCTTCTCTCTCCGGTCCCAGGGATCCGTGCCCACAGCGGGGAGGAGAGGTGGCCTGTCTGGAAGTTGGGGGGGACGGGACGCGTGAAGTAAAGGGGCGGGTGAAACGCATCATGTAATTCGTTTCTGGGCGTCCTAAATCCCAGCCAGTGGTGTCTACGCGTGTCGTGAGACCTTCACAAAAATCGCAATACGTGGCTGGAGAGACGGGAGCTCGGGCCGCGAAGCGCAGCGCGGAGCCGAGCCCAACCGGGAGCAGAAACGGGCTCCGGGAGAGCCCGGGCTCCGTGTCCTACCGGGGCACCCCGGGGGTCTCCTCCCGGCAGGTGGATTTCGTCCGTGGGGGTGTCGCTGCCGGCCCTGTCTCCCCCCGAGCACGGCGTGAGCAGGGCCTCGCTCCGCACGCCGTCAGCGCTCCCGAGTGGGGAGGACACACCGGGGTGTTTCCACGGGCCTCCCCATCGAGGAGAGCAGCCCCGAAATCCTCGCACTCCCCTTTTTCGGCTCCGCAAAGCCGGGGCAGCCCCGGTGCCACCGGGGGGCCCGTCTCACCGGCGGGCGGGGGCTGCGGCGGCCGCGGGAGAGCGGGAAACGGCCCCGCTGCCCGGGTTTACCCCCGCCGGCCCCGGGAAGAGCGGTCCGGATCGTCCCTTTTAGTTTTTTCTTCTCGACGTGAATCCAGAGCATCCTCTCCCCCTCGCTCCCGCAACCCCACACCTGGCCACGCACCCCCGGCCGATGGCGAGGTGGGGGGGGGGGGGGGCGAGGGGGCTGTACTAGCCCTGCCCGGCGCTCGCCAGCCGCGGGTAGCCCCGTCTTTGTTCCGCACGTCTATTTTCCTCGCGGGAAGGTCGGGCTTGCGGTTCCTAAATGACGTTAGTAACGCGGGACAGCAAAGAAAAAGAGCCAAATCCCGGGGTTTTACACACGCAGCCGTAGCCTCCACACCTCCCCCCACATCCGTACCGTACCCCCCTTTTACCCCCACCCGCCGCGCCAGACTCCGCGGCTCATTTTAGATGTCAACGCGGGGATGAAAATACCGCAGCTGCGTGCGTGCGGGCGCAGCGAGCAGCGCGGGAACCACCGGGCAACGCGGGAACGGCCGCGTAACTCGTCGGGACGCACCGACGCGCATCCCCGCACACGTCTCCTGACCATCCCGTCCCGTCCCAGCCCCCTCCCGTTCCGCGGGGCGCGGTGGCGGCAGCCGCGGGCGCGGGTCCCGGCGCGCATCCGCGGGGCGGCAGCGCCCCCTGCCGGCCGTGGGCAGCGCGCCCACCCCTCCACACCCCCTCCGCACCGCGCTGCGCAGGGCCCGGCGGCCGCCCCGAGGTGCGCAGGCAGCTGCCCGCGGGAGATCCGCGCGGGGAAGAGCCACGAGGAGCCTTAAGGGCGCGTAACCTATGTATATTTTAAGCCCTGAAGAAGGCCTTTGGGGTTTTATGGAAGGGCGCAGAGCGTGGAGGCACGCACACACCCGCGTGTGTATGCGCTCACGTCCGCGCACACGCTCTTTACATCCTCCCCCAGCGCGGTTCCCGCTGGCACGGCGCGTATTTTAAGCCCAGCTTTTTAAACGCACGGGCAACCGCAAGGCGCCAACCGCACGTCTGAAAACTGCCGACAACACGGGGAACCCGCCGCGTCGGCTTCCAAACGACGGCCCCGGCCCCTGCGCGTATTTTCACACCTCGATCAAAATCGTGGCTTGCGACACGCCACGGGTGGCAACCTCTACCAGTCGTGCGCGGTGCGATATGGCGTTTTTTTTTAAAAAACGTGCCCGCCTTCCCCGCCCGCCCGGCGGGTTGACCCGTCGGCTCCAGCCCGAAGGGGACCGATCGTCCCGGGGGGGGCTTCCGTGGGCTGGGAACCCCTCGGGGTGTCGGCGGGGAGTTCTTGCCCGTTTCCAGCAGCCGGGAGCTGAACTCGTGGGTAAATGGTCTTTGCCCGGCACCAGCCACCCCGGGAGCCCCTGAAACGACGTTTTTTTGACCATATCTGCTCTATAAAATCCCGTCTCTGCCCCTGGGTGAAAACTCACCAGACTCAAAAAAAAAAAAACCCAAACAAAAAAATCCCAAACCAACCAGGCAGCGGCTGCAGGTGTCCGGGCTCCGGGCATCCCACGGGAAACGACTCGTCGTGAGCGAAAAGGTGCCCGAGCCTCCACCGCCGAGGCCGCGTTTGCGTGGGAAGAGCGTGCGGGGGAAGCCCCTTGCACCTGGTGCTTGTTTTGCTTGGTGGAACACGATGCATCCCAAACCAGAAACGCACCGTCCACGACACAAACCCCCGCTTTTCCCCTGGGCGAGAGGTTAACGGTCCCGAGTGGGGCGGGTGGAACACGGGTGGACCTCGACGGTGTCTCGCCGGCTTCGCTCTCCTCTCCCCGCGACCCTCAATTAGCCGGCTTTGCTCTCCCCCCACCCCGACCCCCAATTAGCCTTCCCCATCCGTGCCGTACCCGGGCAGCGGAGTCGGGCTGTCCTTGCAACGGGCTCAGGAAGGTGCGGGGCTACCGCCCTGCCGCGGGTCCCGCACCGCAACCCCCCGGCCGGTCTCACA
Source organism: Gallinago undulata (assembly GCA_026546715.1). Classification (NCBI taxonomy): domain Eukaryota; kingdom Metazoa; phylum Chordata; class Aves; order Charadriiformes; family Scolopacidae; genus Gallinago; species Gallinago undulata. The sequence continues at coordinate 31,739,135 of JAOTQQ010000002.1, read as the reverse complement.
CCGCAACCCCCGGCGGCGGCCCGAGGTGTCGGAGGGATTTGCCGGCGGGAGGGGGCTGCATTTTTGGAAACTTTTCCTTAACTTTCCTCTGGATTGAGCGCGCTGTCAGTACGGGGAAAAAAAAAATAATAAACCACCCACAAACCAAACTAAAACAATTCTGCAAAAACTTTGGCTCTAAGAAGGAGAAATAGAAACTAACGCTGTTATTTACCGCTATTTCCATTCGGCAATTTTTGTTACTCCTGGAATACTTTTAGTTTCTCGTCGAGACATCCGATTTTGTTAATTAATCCTTTTTAACGTGCTCCCGAAGGGCCCGACCCCGCAATCCCGCCGCGGCACGTTCGCATTGTGTTTCACGGGGCGTTTTGCTGGGCGACAGGGAAAGCTCGTCGCGATTTTCTATAGGATCGAGGACTTTCCGTGCGACGGACGGTGCCGTGCCCTCAATTCCCGTGCCGGCCTCCCGCAGCGGGGACCCCCTGCCTGGTCCTGCCGGGGGAGCGGGGGGGGATCCCCGGGAAAGAGCAAACCCCTCGAGTTGCCCCCTCCCCTGGCAGCTGGGGACCCAGGCGCTGGGGTCGAGCCCGAAAGAAAGTTAGTTGGGAGTCCTTCTCCTCAATGGTCCGATCGGCTTGGGTTTGGGTTTATTTTCTTTTTTAATTTTTTTTTTTTTGCGTTCACTCTCGCCTATCGTTTGGGGAAATTCGAGCTTGCAAAGAACAGAGAGTTTTGGTTTTCTTTTTTTTTTTTTTTTTCGGGGAGGATTCCCTCTTCACCCCCCTCTATCCACCCGAGACATCTATCTCCCGATGACCCGCGTGAGGCAGCAGGAATTTGGAATGAAAGAGGTGGAACAACTCTCAAATAATTCTCCAAGCTTCTAAAGTACAGCCATTCAATATTAGCACATTGAAGCGTCATTTAGGATACTAATTAATACGTATTTCATTTTAAATCATGCCATTTTTTTGAGGACTTGAAGTACCTAATTGCTTGCAGTGGCATCTTGGAATAGAAACATAAGTATCCCGCTTTGACACGCGTAACCTCGCCGAATTCCTTCCCGAGCTGATGTGTCCTCCCAAATATTCAGGCTCGCAGGGATGTGGGCGCTGTGGAAGTCATACGGGGTGTAATAAAACAGAGCTCCTAAAGCAAAATCGGCGGAGTCCGTGGATGTTTCAGACCCGGGGTGGCTTTTTCTACACGCACAATGTATGTCAAGCGTATATATGGGGAATTCAGCTTAAACTGCGTGTGTGATGCCACCGGGTTATCGCTCCGGTAGGATGCGTGGGATGCTCCCATTCAACAACTGCGTTCAGCCCCAGAATAGTTCCGAATTAAAGGTGCTTTTACAGTCTTTTTTTTTCTTTTTTTTTTTTTTCTATTTTTTATTGCCTTCTTTCCTGGAAGGGGAAACGATAAGGGAAAAGCTTGTTTCGGAGTTCTGGGAAACTTCCCCTGGGCGCAGTGCGCAAGTGAAGGGATACCTGGGGCAGAGGCGCCTGCCTGTCCCCGGGTCGCTTCGCTGGCCGTTCCCTTCGCGGGGACACATCTCCCTCACCCCTTGTCCGGCTTTTTTTTTTTTCGCCGCAGGAACAACGGGGGAGCTCAGGCCTCTGCGGGACTCACGGCAGAAGCGCGGAGCCCGCCTCCACGCACCCTGCTCGGCGCGGGCGAGCGGCGGGCTGCGAGGGGACATCGACCGAGGTCCTCGGTCGACCCCTTCACGGTTGCCGGACCTCCCTGTAAGCACCTTAGGTACACCCATCCGGCACCGAAATAGCCGGTGCCGGGGGGGTGCGCAGAGTCCCGCGTAGGTTGCGGGGCTGCCGGCGGCAGGCAGGGCGCCTCGGGGCTGCGGGGAACCGGCCTCCCCGCTCCCCTCCCCGGCCCTTCAGGCGGCAGGAGCAGCAGCCGGGAATGGAAAGTGACCCCCTCTCCCGACTCCTGCTAGGTCTGGGCTGTTTGATGCTGCGATCCAACGAAAGTCTGAACTCGGGGAGGTGGGGGGTGAGGGGGGGGGGGATAATTTTCTCCATATGGGCGAGCGAGCGCGCACACGGCGGGTGTCTCCAGAAATCTCCCACCTCCGATTGTTTTTCACTTTCCACAGACAGTTACAAGGGGGAGGAAAAATAGAAGAAGAAGAGGAAGAAGAAGGGGGGAAAAAATCATATGGTAAAGAAAGTGGGGCTTGGTTTTGGTTTTTTATTTTGTTTTGTTTTGTTTTGGGGTTTGTTTTTTTTTTTTTTTTGATCGCAGGTCCGAGAAAGCAGCCGGAGTTCGTGGGGGGGAGCAGGCGAGTTGTACCGCCGAGGGCTCCGGCCGGGGGCGGCGGGGAGGGAGCGCTCCCCCCAGCCTTTGGAGGCCGGGTGAAGGCAGAGCAGCAGCCTGGCTCTCCTTGCGGGAGGAAGGAGTGCGTGAGGCTGCCGAAGGCTCTGCTCCACGGGCAGCGCCGCAGCAGAGGCTCGCAGCTCCCAAATCTGCTCCGCAGCTTCCCCGCGTCCTGGCGGGGCGGTGGGGCCGAGCCCCGCGTAGGTAAAGCGAAAAGCGGGCGGCGGGGGCAGCGTGGAGGGCAGGGGGGGGGCGGCGAGAAGGGCCGCCCGGTCTCCGCTTCCCACCTCCCCGGGAGGTTAAGGAGGGAGGGCTCGCCTCCCCTTGCGCTGGTATTTTGGGAGAAGGGAGCGGGGGAGGAAGAGGAGAAGCTTGCGGAGGGTTTGGAGGAAGGCTGCAGCCGGGCCGCCGTGTGACATTGCGAAGGGGAGAGCCGCTGCGGGGTATGTGACCCCCCCGCCGGAGGCAACGGGGACCCTCGCAGTCAATATAATGTATTTTATTAATATTTTTTTTTTAAATGTATAAGGGAAACTTAACAGATTTATTTTCAGTTCGCTCCTTCCAGTGACAGCGAACAACTCCGCGCATCACCAGGCGGGGACGTTCCCGGAGATGTCACCTCGCCGAGCCTCCCCGCTTGTTGTCACTCACGGCGGCGATCGAATCGCTCCACGAAGCCACCTTCCAAAATTAGAGCTGGTTCCTCGCGAACCGTTTATTTGGTCGCAAGGGCTGCGCCGTTTCCCTGCTTGCGCTGTCACTGCGCGCTGCCGCCGAGAATTCCGCGCTCGCCCGCGGTGACGGGGAGTTGGGGAAATACTACAGGTGTTACTGTGGTGCTTGGGAATTAAATCCTCCTTCCTCTCCCCCCCACCCCCTCCCCTTCCCGGAGTTATTTCCTAGCCTACCCAGATAGCTGGGAAAGGGTCCCACACCCCCCGGAGCTGTAAATTGAGCGCTGAAATACTTGATCTCACTGATCTTTGGAGAATTAAATCTGGCCTCATTTTACAGGAGGAAGCGGAGTCAATCTCGGAGGTTTGGCGAAGAAAGGCTGTTATTTCCTACAGGATAGGCGTTTAAATTGTTAAATATTAGTTTTTAATTACAAAATTTTCTCTTTAAAAATAACATTTAGACTGAGGTCCGGGCAGGTATTCGATTGAATTTTAGCTGATAGCTAACTATTCTTTACACGACCGACGGAAAATTGCCCATTGTGAGAGCTCCCGGCTTCGTTCCTTCAGCACACGGCGCTTGAAGCGGTCACCGTTGTCCTCCGTGCCCCTCACCGTGGCCGCCGGGCAGCGCCGGGCCGGGGGCTCCGTACGCCCCGCGGGCGCGGAGCGGGCGACAGCGGTGGCCACGGGGGGACACGCCGTGACAAAACTTCGCCGCCAAGTCGGAGAGGGAGCAGGAGAGGCTCTTTCTGGCTCAGTCGGGCAACGCCGCTGAGCCAAAAAAACGGAAGAAACAAGAACTAGTAAGAATGAATAAAACCTTCGGTATTAAACTTAGCCGCGAACTCCACGCTGATTTACGAGCTGCCCCACGGGGTCCCCGAGGCCGACCGCATCTCTTGTGTCCCCTCCCCCCCCTCCTTGCCCCGTGACAGGGGTCTGGAGGCAGGGTGGCTGCAGGCGCTCCCAGCCCTTGGGAGCCTTGGTGGGGGCTTGGTGGGGCGGGTGGGCTGTGAGCTCAGCCCCGGCTGTGGGGCTGGGGGGGGTGCACAGCCCAGCCGTGATTTACTGCACATGTGTGTGTTTGTATGTGTGTGTGTGGGGGGGTGGGTTTGTCCCCTCTGCTTGGCTCTGAGGCGTGGGGTTGATCCTGCCCCTCCGCAGCACTGTGTCCCCCCTCCCCAGCACCCTCAGCTCTGCTCCTTACATAGAAACACCACTGCCACTCTCTTTTTGGGCTGAGCCCGTTTGTAAATACCTTCAAGTGGAGGCTTTGCCACCCCTACACCCCCTCACCAGCAGTCTCCCCCAGTCCAAGGAGGCCATTTGGCAGAATTCTGCTTGATTCCCCCCACCCCCATCCCTATACCCCACCAGCTCTCCTTCCTTCCCACGACGGCATGATCTGCACACACACCCCCATCCTGAGCACCCCCCACAACTGGGCCACTGCTCCCCCAGAGCCACGAAAGGGCACCAGGGTCTCCTGTGGCGGTGGGGCTTGGGCCCACAGGCTGCAGGTCACTCTCTGCTTTACTGAGAGGCACGCAGACCTCTGGCCAGACAGGTAAACATGCTTTAAAAGCAGTGGTACAGGCACTTTGCGCTGGAGCTGCCTGGTTTGGAAGTCAAGTTTGTCGGTTTGGAGGGGGTGAGAGACTTATTTTGGCGTGTAAATATTTCTGCTCTCCATAAACTGGCAGAGTGGACTGAAACAAACACATGCGGCTCAGCATCTGTTGAGCTAGATGCGTCTCACAGAGGAATATTGGCTTTTCACCTCCAGGTCCTAAATGGGAAATAAAGAGAGGTTGGTGTCCTCTATTCTGTTTGCAATTCCCTATCCCAGGATTAAAGAGATCTCCATTTTCCTGGCTGTCTTTCATTTAACTGTTTGGAGACCAGAGATGGAAAATATTTGCCGAGAAGAAAAGAATAGCTGCATGGGATCATTTGCAATTCAGTGTGAAAATATTCTACCAAACCCATTTCTATCCCAGCGCAGTTGAAAAAATAGCACATAGCCGTCAACAACCCACTCCGCTCTGCTGGACAGCACGGAAAGTTTTAGGCAACTAAATTCCTAATGGGAGACAGCAGCAAACAGCACAATCACGTCTTTGACTAAACTATGTGGCGGCTTTAATTGCTAGAAATGTTGGTTATGGCTAAAACATTACAGTTTTGGTAAACGGGAGGCTTCCCACGAGCGGTAAAGGATGTAGCCTATATGGAGAGAAACCGACGGAAGCGTTAGCTTCAAGTGGCACGCTTGGAAGTGCCGAGGAATGAAGCACTTGGAAAGAAGTCAGGATAAAAGCAGAGCCATCCAGCGTAGCAGGCAGGGTGTGTGCTTGAGGGAAGCACATCCAGAAACAACTGCTTTTCAGATTGACACTGACAAAGAAATGAGCGTCATTTGCGTTTAAAATACCATTTCATTGTCGCTGCTACCACGGGCGGACATTCCGTATCAAAAGGTGGTTGGTAAAGCGGGAGCAGAGCTGGCCACCCTCGAATCGCCCCCTCAACACAGCCTGGGTTTAGTTCTGGTGGAGAGCCCTGCTCCCCACGCTGGGAGCAAACCCCTGAGCTCCCTGGCCTTCTCCTGCCGGAGCTTCTCCCCGGGTCTGCGGGGATGCTGCGGTGGGACAGTGCCCACTTGTGGCTGACCTTGTTGGAAGCAGAAGATACCAGAAGCCCCTGCCGGGAGGCCGGCCAGAAGACACTCGGAAAATGCGGTGCTTGACTTGTCCAGAGCTGATTCTTGCTGGCTTTGGACACCCCAAAACGGACAGGGAGGAGGAAGAAGGAAGAATTACAAGCATCTGTGTGTCCACTCTGTGTTAGAGCTGCGTGTGAACATCCAGGACCCTGGAGAAACCACAGCGCTCATGAATCCCACCACTGTGATGCCCACTGGAATCATGTGAACTCCATGGAGCTCATTGTAACCCTGATATTCTGGCACGTAAACACTTTCCATGAATGCCAAGCATTTGGTTATGGATTATTCATTTGTCTTGCAATAGCATTTAGCAAACTCTGTCAGGGATTAGGGGTCAATTATTCCAGGCTCTTCTTAAGTGCACAGATGACAGTGCCTGGTGCAGGGGTCTAAGTAAGAGGGCAAAGCAAGTCTCTGTGTCTTAAACAGAGCAAGAAGAGAAGCGTCAAAGCTACAGGAAGCAATAGGTGAGAAATGGTGATGCTGAGGACAAAAGGACACTCCTAACTCCAGTGTACTGATTATGAACTGCTTTTTGCTCTGGCTAAACTCAGCAGTAAAATGTCTCTTGATACTCCGAGTGCAAGATTAAACCTGAGTGCGTGAGGATTTAACGATTGCATTTAGCTCTCAAATAGTATTTCCCATCTTGTTTTTTTCGACAGTCTTAAACAAGTGCATCATCACGCAACGCTATACGCCATTTGGTTTGGAGACAGAACCATCAAGAATGTCAAAAAGCAAATCCCAGGCCCAGCTGTGGAAGCAGGACATGCAGAAGGTGTCTCGCACACGCCATTTAGGACTTGCAACACTTATTCTCCGAGCTTTTGCGTCACTATTAATGATGCTTCATTAATACTTCCTGTGGAAAATCTCCTTTCATACTTAGAACAATTAAATAGTGAGCAAGTCATCAAAAAATGGACATGTGAGCTCGAAGGAGGGAGCTTACTACCAAATTCCCTTTCTGACAATGATGTATGTAATGATGTGTCTGGGCTAAAATGAAGGAGGTAAACTGAGGACTAGGATGGAATCAATCACATCAGATTTATTTAGTTTTTTACTCTTTCTAATTTTTCCAATTTTTCCAATAGACACTGATCCCTCACCTGTTATCCTTAGATTGGAGAGTCTCAGACAAAGGAGCCCTGGAGCTATAGCTCCAGCCACAGCTTCTTACTTCAAATCAAAATCAAAACCTGCCAGTAGCCAGGGAGGCTGAATGAAACGAATGGGAGAGGTATGAAGTGCTTGCAGACACATCTCCACTCACACCTGGCTGCCTTCTTCAGCTGCACCAGACTAGAGACCGCACCTTAGCCAGCCATGAACTCCTCCTTCGGCTCCGAGCACGTTTCTTGCTGTCAGACACGTTCTGGAGAAGATGCAGACCATCATTGTTTCTGAGCAAACCCTTCCCTTCAGGCTGTCTGTTGGGCAACTTTCCTGAGCCATAAACATGTTCTGCGATTTAGATCAGAAACATTAGCAACTACCAAACAAAAACATACAACACCACGCAGGCAGCCAAAATAGAATAAAGAACCGGTCAGGCCTCTGCTATGCAAATACTTTCAGTTAGGTAAAGCAGGGCTACATTACCTTCAAAAAGTTCATTAAAAGGTTCCCCGGAGCTGTGTTTTGTTTTTTTGTTTTTTTTTTTCCCCACGGCAGCCAGTTTTCAGGTCACTCACCACGCAACCTGCCAGAGATGGTTGGGGCGCCGGCTGTGGTATCTGGCGTTGCTGTTTGCATTACTGCTCTGCCAGGCAAACAGGAGACAGAAACACAGAACAAAAGGGTGGCCCCCGCCCCAGAGCACTTCCAGTCTTAATCTAAGATATATATAAAAAAATAAAAAAAATAAAAAAAAAATAAAAGGAAAAGAAAACAGCAGGTGGAGGCAGGGAAGGGAAAGGAAAGGATGAGAGAGGATGGATGAGTGGGGTACGGCGCGGGTTTAACACGACAGCTGCTCTCTGGCAGCGGGTTCTCCGCGCTAAGCGGGGGCTGGATGGAGCCTATAGGGAACTTGCCAGCACGTTTTACCACATGAGCCATACGTTCTGTGTCACAACTGCCAAAAGCGCTTTGGGCTTGTAAAGGATGGTTTGTGGTTGTGGCTTGGCAAAAAGTGTAAGGAGGAAAGAGTGTGTGCCTTTCAACCGTACCGATATGCCAAGAATAAAGAGGGGGAGAAAAAAAAAAAAAAAAAAGCAAAGCTCTCCAGCCCGGTCCCTGTGAATGAAATATATAATGAAAAGAAATGTTTATTTATAACAAGACAGCAAGTGTGTGAATCACAAAACCTAACTGGCAGCCTCAAGTCATTTGGAAGAATCATTTTGAAAGTCTTCCCCCTCCCTCCCCTCCCCTTCCCCGATCTATTCAAGCTGCAATTACAGGCTAAGTCACTGCGCCTTGATTAGCAGCCCACACAGAGCTCGGCGAGCCTGAGTTTTGAAGGGAGGCTGGGAGTAGCGTTTTGGGAGCTCCTGGTTCCTGCAAGGAACCGCCAGATGTTCACAGGAGGTTGTCACACGCTCGGGGTGGGAGCTGAACTGCCCCACTGGTATTTTTTTAAAACTTGCGTGTATCTGGCACGATGCGCACCTCAGTTTGGAAACCTTGACCCATATTAGGTTACACTTCTAGTTAAAAACTCGTTCGTGTCAGTTTGAAAACCACATCCTTCAAAACATAATGTACTTTAACATTCTTTCGCTCCCCCCCACCCCATGGCCTCTAATTTAGTAGGGTTTTAAGACCATCATGTGCTTGAACTCTGAGCTGCTCCCAGGCATCTAAAAAAGTTATCGGAGTATTTAGGCTTTAAACGGACTCTCTTTTCAATCTAAGTGGTATCACACATCAGAGATGTCAGTATGAGTGGTTGAAGAGAGATTAGAAATTCTCCTAAACAGTCTGGCAATTAAATCATCTGTATGTCCACATATTTGGTTGAAGAAGCTCTAACTGCCCTAGGCTCCATCCCCTCTGGGCTCCCACAACCTCAGAGCACGTGGCATAAAAAAACCCCATCCTGCCTGAAGACACTGGGTGTCAGTCCCGCTCTCGGCTGCTCAGTTGGGATTCCTCAGGACCTCTCCCTGCAGGAATATTGCTTTCTCAGTGGAGACCCCTGAGCCCAGACCCCGGCAGTTATTTCAGTGCATGACTCCAGCCAGCAGTTGATGGAAATAGACACTAAAAAACCTTCAGGATTTGTGCCTTCATCTTTTTATTCCTCTCATACAGTATCTAGAGCCTATCATCCATTGCAAATGGGAACATGGTAATGGCTAAATTCTGCTTCAAGTTCAGACCTGACAGCAGTTGCTATAATTAAGCCATATTAGTTAGTTATCTTTCTAGTCTCTTTTTCTAAGCTCAGAATTTTTTTTGTCTCCTCTGAGTAGCACCCGGGAGGTCATCGCCCTCCTGTACTGGGCATTGGTGAGATCTCACCTCGAGTGCTGTGTCCAGTTTTGGGCCCCTTACCAAAAAAAGATATTGAGGTGCTGGAGTGGGTCCAGAGAAGGGCAACAAAGCTGGTGAGGGGTCTGGAGAATTAGTCTTATGAGGAGAGGCTGAGGGAGCTGGGGGTGTTTAGTCTGGGGAAGAGGAGACAGAGGGGAGACCTTACCATGCTTCATAACTACCTGAAGCGGGGGTGTACAGAGGTGGGGGTTGGTCTCATCTCCCAAGTCACAGGCGATAGGACAAGGGGCAATGGCCTCAAGTTGCACCAGGGGAGGTTTAGTTTGGATATTGGAAACATTTCTTCACGGAGAGGGTTATTGGACATTGGAATGGGTTGCCCAGGGAAGTGGTTGAGGCACCAGCCCTGGAGGTGTTCAAGGGACGGGTTGACATAGTCCTTAGGAATATGGTTTAGTGATTTTTGTCAGGGTTAGGTTGGTGGTTGGACGAGATGAACTTTAAGGTCCCTTCCAACCTAGACAATTCTATGATTCTATGAAAAGAGGCACTAACAACAGCAGGAATGGCCCTGTCTCACGCCGGGTAACGGCTGGTACCACTGCAGAAGGTGGCTGAGGATGCACTTCCACTCTGTCCAGACACTTAATTGCTGGAAGATTACAATCACCATCAGACTGCTCAGTAAATTCTAACCTGTCCATATTTACATAGCAAAGATATTATGCATAAAATCAATCTGTTACCTCTCTGCTTACCTCATTCCAGACCCACTTATTGACCTGAAAACAGTGCACACCTAAAGTAGGCTTAATTGATTGCGAGTGGCCCAAACGCTAATGTTCTTAACTATTTCCTTAATTTTCTGTTTTTACTTACAAAGTGACTGCTGCAGGGATGTCCTCACTTTCTGTTAGTGTAACTCAATTTGGAGAGCTGTGTGCAGGTTCATTCCCAATACAGAAACAGAGAGAGGCCCTTTTCCTACTCTTTTCCTTCCATAATATAGGAAGAGGTCAACAACTCAGAAGGCAAAGCAAAATTTTTCCTAAACTATCATTGTACTCAGTAATGTAGAAGTGGCAACAGCAGCTCTTTTGCTAACTGCACCCTTCTTATTAGAGCAATTGCTACAATAACTCAGAAATACACCGTCTCAAATACACGCGCCCAGCTATACCCAGAGATAATAAGATTTTAAAGTCACCAGCACTGAATCTAGTCATATCAATTAATCCTTAGCAAACATTTTGTCTTAAAAACCTGGTTGGATTCCTCTACTGGGTTGTTATGCCTGTGTGGTCCCCCTTCTGAGCGTGCCAGAATGAAAAGTTAATCCTAAACAACGACATCTCCTGGGCGGGTTTCACATTCTGGAAGATCAGTTTCTCTATGCTGGGAAGGAGTTTGGTGACTCACAGCAGCCCAGTAACCCAAGGTAACTATGCAATATATACAGTGACTCCAGCACTTGCTCCACACCCTCTGACACGACTCGCAAAGCAGCCACGTGCTGCTGACCAGATTTCAGACACTTGGTATAAAACCCTGAGCCTCACAGTTGGCATGTCTCAGCGGCCTGGGCTTGGGGCAGGCACGTCATCAAGGGAGAAAATCTCTGCACCTCGAGTGCAATTTAAAAATTGCATTAATGTTTTCTAAACACTCCCCTCCCTTGTCCTGAGCTAATAGCACTGAAGCAGTCGTGCCCAAGGACTCCAAGGGCCAAGAGGTGGGGCATGATGAACCATCTCTCTTTCAAGCGTCGGCAGCCTCTGCGTTTGCTGTTTTATTTGGGCTTTCTTAAAACGCTCTTCAATGAACTGAATTATTTTCAGTTGTAAATCCAAGATGGAAAAATGCAATATTAGGTATATCTGGCTCTCCACCCCTCAAGTAATATCCATATGCACATTCCTTCCCCTTGCCAATCTCTCTTTGCTCATGATTCTGTCGGATTTCAAGCAAAAGGACCCTACATATGGTAGCAGCCCTCCACTGGTCACAATTCAAGGCAGCTGCAGATTTCTAAGTGAAATACAATATGGAAGTCCCTAAAACAAACAGAGACACTTGGACTTGTGAGTACAGAAGCGTTCGAGATTCACTAAATACACACAACAGCTCCTTCTTTGTGCTTCCGAAGCTCGCTGGAGGAGGCAGGGCTTGTCATTTAGTAGAGTAATTATAATGATTCATTATGATGATTATTAATTATAATCGTATAATCACAGTAATGATTAATAATTATAGTCATTACTATTTATATTAGAAGAGATCCTAGAGGCCCCAGTCAGAATAGTGGGCCCCATTGTGCTTGGTAGGGTCAGGATGGGTGATTAGGGGCACCCTAATGACACGGGGGCTGCGGCGAAGGACCCAGATCCCTCAGATCCGAGCGCCGCCTTTGCTTAATGCAATGTGGGGGGTGTGAAGGGAGATCTGCCCCCCTCCTCAGGAACGGGGTGTCAAAAGGCTGACCGTACCTCAGGGAATGGCAATGGGACAGTGACAGGGGCAACACAAAGTGGTAGTTACAGCTCATAGAAGGGATCTGAGGCTGCGATGGTTGCAAAGATAGTGTCTGCTTCTATGGACCTCCTGGTCCTCTGCTTCACGACAACCCTGTCCTTGGGTGAGATGGGGTACTGTGACAAGCCCTGCCTAACTCCAGTGGTTTCCAACTCATCAGGCTGTTCTTGCCCAGTCAGCTTGTCAGATATACTTCTCTAGGTGTTTTCCTGCCTTGACTTGTGAGGGACTCGATTTACCCTCTTTTCCTCTCTCTTCTCCAACATCACCCCTTTCCTTCCTCCCTCCCCCATCGCATCTACATGGGTTAAACTCGGGACTCTGAGATTTAAAAAGACCACCGATGCTGGTTAAAGGTTCATTGTATGACATTTCACCGTACCTCTGCCAGGCAGGGGACAGCAGTCTCTCCTGGCCACCTCGGCACAGCCCGCAGACACTGCTGAGCCCGCGACCCTCCCCAGCAGATGTTGTTCACTCCTGGAGTTTGCTCTCTGCAGCAGTTTAACACAGCGCATGCTAATGCAATAACCTCATGCCCAGAAGCCTCCTGGAGCCAAGGCATGACCAAAATTACTGGGCTTAATCATGAGCATAAAGATAAGTGTGCGTAAGCCTTTGCAAGACTAAGACCTTGGCCTTTTGTTCTGCCTATACGTAAATCTCTGCTTTCTTGCCACCTCCTTGTGCATGTTTGGCTTTGAAGATGCAAAAGGTAGAGAGCTCTGCATCCAGTGCTGTAGTTTCTCTGTTCTTCTCCAGTCTGCTCCTAAACTGAAATTTCTCTGTTCATCTAGTCTAGTCCAAAGTTGCTTGGTTAACTGGTACAAGCTGTAAGGATTATTCTATTTAGAGGCTACAGGACAGATTCAACTACCAATTTGTGAACCAGTCTAACTTAATGAACTTAAAAGCTGTCTACACTAGCTCCAGTGACAGAAACAAAGAACAAAGTCCTTTTGTAAAATGGGTGAAAAAACACTACTTCAAAAACTGACAAATAGGGAAAATAGTGATGCTTTATCCTCCCCAGCTCCCCCAAACAGGGGGAAGCACAGGTGACAATAGGCTTCTCTTGCTGTTACCAAACACTGAAAAGTCAGTCTCCTGTTGCACAGGCAGATCTGCTGCAAGCTTCATTAGGAGACTTAACGAAAGTCTATTTGGAATGTGCTCCATGACACAATGCAGAAAAGAAAAACGGGAACAGCCCTGGAGGTACATTGGTTCTTCCAGTAACACAAGAAAAGGGACTGGCTGATGCTCAGGTACAGATTGTTTCTGCAGGACAGACCCTACCTCCAGTGCTGTGTCCAGTTTTGAGCCCCCTACCACAAGAAAGACATTGACGTGCTGGAGCGGGTCCAGAGAAGGGCAATGAAGCTGGTGAGGGGTCTGGAGAACAAGTCTTATGAGGAGAGGCTGAGGG
>JAOTQQ010000002.1:31713762-31725870 GCA_026546715.1 Gallinago undulata | reverse complement strand
AAATTAACACCCCCCCCCCCCCCCCCCAAAAAAAAAACAAACCCAAAACCCAAACTTCCACAGAAAGCAAATCCAAGGCTGGAAAATGAAGTTCAGAAGCGACAAAGTTAAAGCTTTCCTACGGCCTGGTCCCCGATGACGCGATCGCATATGTATGTCAAATTGGGAGCGAGGCGGAGCGGGATCCTCCGAGCGAGTGAGTTATGGTGGAGCCGGGTCTGATTCACTACAAAGGTTGGATGGTATGCACTCTACGGGACATGTGGCCGCACAGCAAACAATGAGCATAAAAATAAAAATTGAACAGCTGCCTCATTTGCTAAGCACGTCCATCTTGTACATTGAGCAAGCCTGGGTTCCTGCGGGGGGAAAAAAAAAAGAAGCATCTGATTGTCTTAGCTATATATATCTATACACATCAATATCGGGTGCTTTATAAGGCTGGGATATGTCCTGGACTCCAGACAGATAGAAGAATAAAAGACATCTTAAAGAATATTGCATTTTTGGCAACATGTGTTGGCTCAAAGGAATTGTAAAGGAAGTAAATTAAATACTACTAAGAATGTATGTATTTATAGCACTTTTCATACAAGGATCCCAAAACACCTCTCAAAAAATTAAGCTTCACAACGTTGCTGTGATCTAAGTAACAAGCATCGGTTCTGGGTTTGTTTTTTTTTCCTGATGTGCGAAATGAATCAGAAAAAGACAAAGTAGTTTAACCAGACCATCAAGAGCAAGAATGTCTGAATTTTAGGCTCACACTTTAACTCTTAGACAAACTGCCTTCCATGAAGACATCAGGGAAGCTATTGATTTTCAGGCTTCCTTGCCCTTCTCCAGCAACCCAGCGCAGTGCTCAGGCATATGGTTAACTTAAGGCCATTGATTGCTGGCCCGTGTTTCTGAAAAACCTTTTGGCGTGAAGTACATAGAGTTTTGAGCAAAAAAAGTAGGTTTATAAGAGCATTGGTCACTTTACCAACTGTGCCTAGAATTTCCTGGACGCTCTGAATGTTCAGCTGAATCCCCAGTGTCGGATTGCATTAAAAGAGTGTCCTCAAAAAGGAACATTCCAAATTTCCATGGCCTTTGCCAGTTTCCAGTGATTTGACGTTTATTTGAGCCATTGTGCAAAGTTTTCTGTTGAGTCAGATCATTCAGGATGAGCTGCTGGGACCACAGAGTGTCAGCAGAACATAATTCATCTGCAGCTAACAGCAGCACAGTTTATTGGATAGGTAATGCTGCTTCTTGCCGAGATACACCACCAGGAAATTTGGTGGGTTTTGCTTTTTAATTTGTTACAATGGGAATTAAGCATTCCATTGCCCCTTTGGTTGGTGGCTATTTGGGTGTCTTTAGGAGGACGCATTTCTGTACCATCTTTCCGGGGTGAGAAGAGGGAGGAAAAAGCAATATACTGATTTTAAGGCATGCCCCCATTATGTATTTTCCATGCTGCCTTGAGTCTTTGATGGCTTTTTGGCAGATTTATCTTTACCTTTCTCCTTCCTACCTGTACACACAGACCTGCTCCACCTCTGCCTTTTCAACCTAGTCTTAGGGAGATTCCCTCAGACTGCAAAAAGTGCTCATTCCAAGCTCTTTTCCTTCATAACAGAAGAAATACCCACCAAGATTAGGCCTCACTTTTGTGGGGTAGAACTACAGTCGAATGAAACTTCCCCAGCTGCACAGCGAGAGCAGGTCTTTGAGCCCCGCGTGGGCTTTATATGAAAACAGCTCGCCCATGAAGGTGAAGCACGAAATTTTTTTTGTGGGAACCGTTCTCAAAAGTGAGTATGCATGGAGCTCTAATTAGCTTTTACCTCCGTAGATGGGACATCTTGGCTTCAAGATAGAGCCCGCGTTGACTTAATTGCTTAGATCTTTAGCTATGCAAGGCAGAGACCCTCTGTGCCTGTGTAGTACCTAGCGGCGCTGGAACCAGACTGAAGTTCCTCAGCAAGACCTCAATGCAAATAATGAATGCAGCTACATAAGAGCACATTGAGTGACTCATTCTAAACCACAAGATGTTTGGACTGTAAATAAAGAAAGATATGTGGGATATAATCTGCTGCTGAGTTTTAACACAATTCCTGTTAACTCTGAGCTCGACACAGCCAGAACAATAGCAGGCTATAGATTTTGTTTCCGCCCCTGACATTTACTGAGCACTGCAAGACTAAAACATTTTGAAGGTTATATCCAACGTCCTGCGGAACGAATGACAAATGTCAACTCTTACACTCTTGCAAGATCTGAGAAGGAATAAGACAACTCTATAGACTGAGGTAAGTTTATTATTACAAATACCTTATTAAATCTAAATGGTAATGGCATTCCAATTAGCTCATTGTTAGGAATCTTTCATGTTTGACTTTCATTTAGACTGATTACGGGAATAATGCAGACCCTGTGTAAGTAATTGGCACAAAATAAAAGCATTTGAGCTGCAAAAAACCTCCTAGAGTCTGCGCTCTTTAAAAAAAAATAATAAATAAAAGCTTCCTATCTTTCCCAGCTCATGAGCTCTCTCTGTTCACCATAATAATGAGACAACCCATTGAGTCTCCTGTGGGCCTGGTGGTATCAGAGCTCCCTTTTTACCTACCCCTCTCTTCTCAGGAGCTGTAGGGGGGCTCCTTCTCTTTTACTCTCCACCATCCTATTCTCTGCTCCCTTCGTCGCAAGCCTCGGCACTGTTTTATTGATCCTGCTCAACTGTGGATTCTTTCACACCCAGATCACAGGCTTAGCCTCCGTCTCTCCCACACCCTCCTCCTCCTAACAGCCCTGCTGGTCTCTCCAGAGGGAACATGCCTTTCTGTGTCCTGGCTCCCCAGTCCTTGCAGAGAAAAGGTGTTTTCTTTTGCAGCAGAGCCCCCATGGGCCTGACTGGTGACTCTTCACAGTGGGCTCCTGCTTGCCTCCTTCAGAGGGGTGGTTATGGGAAAGGACTATTTTAAGACTTTGCTGCAACCTGGGACAGAGATTTTCCTTTCTTCCCCTGGTGGAAAGAGGTCCAGAGAAAGAGTACTCACCGTGGAATCCCTCTTGTCATGGTGAAGTATTGAACACAGCCCTTGGAGAGCTCAACCAAGCTGGTGAGTCCTGGTTTCCCCCCATGAGTTAAGTTCTGGTTGGGCAAGGGTGCACTGGAGGACTGGAGGCCTGGAGGACCTGGCTCAGAACCGGGTGCAGGCTGAGGAGGAAACATCCCATTGTGAAACACACTGGTTTCAGAGGAAGGCATCCAAAACCGCTGCCTGGAGCCCCAGCTCGTTAGGTTAAGAGGAGGAGCAGCATGAGATTTTTGGTGAGAAGAGAGAAGGCTACAAGCATTCACCTCTGCCAGACCCACCAACCTCCACCTAATCTGGCGCCAGCCCTGTCCTGTTCCTGGACACAAAGGTTACAGTCAGATGTGTGGAAATGTAGGAAATGTAGGAAAGCTTTCCTTCTCTTTGGTCCAGGTATGTGGCTTGACCGTGCCCTGCTCTGGGCAGGGGCCAGACACAACCTACACCTTCTGCCCCTTCCCACCCCACTGCGGGTGGGAAGAGAGCCCAGCAGGGCAGCTGCAGGGACCCAAGACATACTCCAGCCACTTCCCCACCACCGGGATCAAGCTGGGAGAAGTGCTCTGGATCCCAGCTTCCTGGCAGGGTAGACACAGCATGTGTTAGCCGTATGACGGCGCGCCAAGAAAGGTCTCTCTGGCTTGGGAAAGGGAAGGGCCAGAAGTTCCTACTTAGGAACTGTTTGGCTTCTGCAGGGCTCTGGAGGGTGAGCTAGCAGCTATGTGTAAGCAGCAGCATAGTTTTAGGAAAAGCTGGAGAAATAGATGGTGACAGCAGTAGCACAACAGGCAACTGAAAGCTGGGACCAAAGAACCTAAAAGCTGGGTCAGGATCTGTCCTGCTGCTCTTAGAGGAAAATGGTGGTGTCCATGGCATGAAAGTGCTGGACTAATTGGGCAGTGGAGCAGGGTCCCAGAAAGGCTGTGAAATCCTCATCCTTGGAGGTTCTCAAGACTCAGATGAACAAAGCTTTGAGCAATCTGGTCTGAATTCAGTGCTGACCCTACTCTGAGCAGGAGCTTAGACTGGACATCTCCGGAGTTCCTTTTTGACAGTAATTGTATGACTGAACATGGGCTGGGAATCTCTATTTTGCTCCCTCCTTTTGGTGAAAGCATCTTTTGTTTCTGACAGTATTGATTGAAGAATCTCTTCCGTTACTAGGACTGCGCAGTGTTCAGAGAAACCTGCCCATGCTGGAGGGCACTGTCTTTGGGGTGACGGTGGTCCCCATCTCACCCTTCAATCCAGTAGATCAGCTTTGTAATCCTTTGCATTTGATCTCCTACAGTGCCTCTGCAGTGTTGAGAACCATCAGCCTGCTGGTAGCACACTCTCCTTCCTTCCTCTTGCCTGTCAAGGTCTGGTGGGTGTCTCTCCTGATGAAATTAGGGAAAGATTTCCATGGATTTCCATAGATGGATCAGGACTATGAAGTCTCTCTGGGCAGGGATGCTTAGTGGACTCTTCATATCGGCTGGACCATGATATGGTACGAAAATCAGCAGTGTTTTACAACATTTGATCTTCTGTAACCTGTATCAAAAACTTGTTAGGAATTAGTTGCTCTTAAAAAAAATACGCAAATAATGAAGTAACTGGCTCAAAAAGATGCGACAGGTGAAATGATGACGTTACGGACATGTGCCTAACTAAAGCACATAGCTAAGCACATGCTTAATTACTTTTCTGGACTGAATATAGGTACTTTCTTGAACGGAAACTGAAAATTGCTCCATAGCTGAAACATATAAACAGACCTGTACAAGAGAGCCTGTATTGTGCGAATGAGAAATATTCCCATGGATGGCTAAGTTTTAAATTAACTCTGATTTTTATGGGACTCTTTGAACCAGAACCCACGACAGAACTTTTAATACTAAGCTGGCAGTAATTTAGGCATTGCTGCATTGTCAGGCACATTTATCCTGCCTTTGTGTTTGTAACTGGTTTATATTTACTTGTCACATTAAAATAACCAAGAATTCACTTTTGCGTGTTTGAGCCATTCTGATGAGGTATGTAGGGATAAGAGCCTTGCTATCTGTCTGCAGCAATAAAGATGAAAAATCTGCTGACATCCCAAACAAGCTGTAAACTATGTCGTTTAACAAAGTTCATTTTAATGCTTAAAATTGCTATGTTGTCGTTGTAAATTAGGAACTTCAGGTGAAACCTTGGATGCATCGAAATCATCTGCAACAACAGATCTGGAGGTTGTAACTGGCTTAATAGCTACAAAATTCTTCTGAATAACCCTACTTACTCTTCTGTCTATAAGGTTAACCAGAAAGGAAATTACGCAGAGTAAATCTTCTCTGTTTAAAACCCATAAGCCTTACAAATTATATTTACATTTAATTAAAAAGTAGACACATTAGCTTTTTTTCCCCACCTCTTTTTTTTTTTTTTTTTCCAGATTCTGCACTGGTTCAGAATGTTTAATGATAATCTTTTTATAAATAATAAGATAGTTAGACAGGGTTGCCTTTAACCCCAAGTCTTGATTTGTAAGTTTAACAAGTTTCCAAACATATTATCAAGAATTGCAGACAAAAAAAAAAAAAAAAAGGGAAAAAATAAAGGAGAGAGAATAAAGAATCAAGGTACATTAATAATATTCAGGAGTGATATTGTTCCACCCTCAGAGCTGGATGGTTTCCCTGTGTAGCCCTTGAAATTTACCCTTCTTATCTGCTTCAGAATTAAATCATCTCGTTATCTCAGCTGTATATCCATACTGTACTCTTTATCACAGAGTGTATGCTCTGTCAACATCCCAAAAGTTATAGCCAGAATGATTAGTGATTTTGGTATCGGGATTTTGGTATCTGGGTTTTGACATGGGGCTCCTCAGAGAGAGCCTAATTTGGGTTGTGATTTCTCTGTTTATTCCATGCTTTATTCTAAGAAGCACATTTGATTGTGGGGAAAGAAAAAAATAACTGGAGGCTGCTGAACATTAGATTCCCAAATCTGATGGGAATTTCAAGCACTGGTCAGCTACCAAGACAACTCTGTCCTCTGCATACACCAGTATCGACCCGTGGTCTCCACGGGAGCTCCAGGAAAGGAAACAAACCCAAGGAGACCTTTCAGATCAGGATCCAAACCTTGTTCATGGGTGAAAGCAGACCACCAGGACCGTGCTGTCCCTAAACCCTGCGTCGCTAAATTAGCACCATCTGAAGCAAATTAAGCCTTTTTGGCATCAAGGTAATAAAGCGCCGAGGACATGAATGTATTGCTCATAACAAGCAAGTTCAAATGAGAAAGATGAGATAATCAGGCCAGGGGGAGGTGAAAGAGGGAATTCTGATAATTATAGTTACTTGGAAATCCAGCGGAGGGAGGATCCCTATGGCTGAAAAACATTTCCACACCTAGAATTTGTGGAGGATGAGGTTTTGGTGGTGACTAGTTCTTTGATGTCTTTTCTTGTCCCCGCCCTTATCTGAGCTTCACTTGAGCCTCAACCAGCAGCTCGCTCCCAGGTGAGGTTAATTCCTAGATGCTGCGAGGAGCTATCAGCCGACTTCTTAAAACACTGTTTAATTAGCAGTGATATTACATTTTCAGAATGGAAGCATGTACACAAAGGGCTGGAGTTATGAATTACAGTTGCAGAGGATAATCTACAGAGAAACAACAAGAAGATATATTAATGCAGTGCCCAGACATGCCCATGCATCGTGCTTAAAGCTGTCCAAGGGATGAGTGTGTATGTGGGATATTTGACTAAAGGCTCACATAGAAAGCAAAATAAAGCAAATAGAAGAAGGGGAGACGGGTGAAGAGGAAGAAAAAACTAATATTTAATTCTCCAAGCCACCACGTCCCCTGCAAATTTGGACATCAATCATCTTCCCCTGGACAGGCAGTTGCACTGGGCAAAAATGAGGCACCCTGTGTGTGGTGTGGTGCAATAGCACAAAGAAATACACATCATAGTTGTCTTCCAGGTCAGGAGCCTGTACTGGTACCATGTACATACTTAATAATACATAGTTACCAAATGAAAATAATTTACCATTAAAAAAATATTTTTTCATAGCTCCAGTGCTATTTGGAAAAGTCTAATTAGCTGAGAACTACGAGAGGTATTGTTTTCTACGGCACAAATGGACCCTCTTTTTTCATAGCAGGTTTAGAGAAGCACATCCAGTTAATAAGCCCAGCTCCCTTTCCCCCAACTTCCACTTGACAAAACCAGACCAGTTCAGAGCAATGGACCAGTGAAAAAAACCAAAACAAACCTGAACAATCTGTGCATGAAAAACATAGCTGAATAATTTGAGCAGCTTCAGGCCTGACACTGAAGTTCCTCTGTGGCAAAAGCAACTGAAGGGCATGATGAAATCATCAAATCTCTCTTTGAATAAATTACAGCAAGGCTGGAGATCTGTTAGGAAACTAAACACAAATTAAACTACTATTAACCAGGAAAAAACATTGTCTTTGACAATCAGCATTTAAATAAAATAGATCTTCAACAATAAACTAACCTGACCAATATTTCTCAGGTTTCTGCCCTTTTCTCAGAAGACCAAACATCACATTGTTGCATTTTAGAAATCCTTACTGTTTTGTTCCCAAAATCCCCTAAAAAAAAAATCACGTTTTCCTCTCTCTTCATTTACAGCTTGAAGGTCTATCTATGTTTTGCACAGCAAGTTGTGAAACTGGCCCTTTCCTCATCCTTTTTTCATCTGGAAAGGGTGGTTTTGTCCAAGATCTTCAAAGAGGAGTGAGCCACTTGAGTATCTTCAGGGATCCAGTCCAACCGAGTCACGAAGAGTTCAGCAGAGGAAGGAGCAGCATATACTGGGTATGGAGATGGAGAACTAGGTGATGGAGAACTTCTCATGGGGTTTGTCCCAAGGCTGATGTTAGTGGTGAATAAATGCAATTGGATGAGTCCCAACTCGTGAGGAAAATCCAGCTCCTCAGAGGTATCTAAATCTATTTGGCCCAGATCCTTGGAGCAGTGCAGGTGTATAATGTCCATTGATTGCAGAGGGGTTGAGCACTTTAACAGCCTTCTCTGTGGATTTGAGAACTGGGCAGAGATCTTGGACTCCAACCTCTATAAAACAAAATGGGTGACTTTAGCATAGCCCAGAAGAGGGGGATGAGGAACGGTGTGGGGTCACGAAGTACAAATAACTGAGCAGAGCACCAGGCTTGCCAAGGTCCTGCTGTATGGCTCACTGAAGTCAATGAAAATATCCTTCATAGTTTCAGTAGATCAGCCCCGGTGCTTCAGCTGAGCGAGCTGGAACGCTGCCTGTCTCCTGCCTCTTCCCAGGGTGAGTGAAAAGCAGTCCAGAGACCTTAAGGCAAATTCATCCTTTGATTTAAACAAGTTTTGGCCAGGGCCCAGGCTGGCCCAAGGCGAGCCTCTGGTTATATCAACAGTTATAAGTAACTTAGCCTGTGTCAAAGTGCAAACGACATCTCCGTCTGCCACGTGCAAACCCTGCAACAGTAAAGATGTCATTAGATGCTCCGCATCTGAGGCAGACCACTCTTACCAAGCCCAGGCCCCGCAGAATTTGGCATGACTCATAAAGATAAATCTATTAGTATTTATTATCGTTGCTCTTTAATATTATTCCCCAAATCGTGAGCGGGGGAGTTGAGGTTGTGGGCAACCTCCAGGCCAATTGCATTTCAGGAGGAGCAAACTTGTGGACTTGTAGAGCTATTTCTCTTTGCTTCGCTCTGGCTGAGCGATACGTGGAGCTAGGGTGACAGCCTGTGGCAAAACAGAAGAATTTCAATATCTTAATCCTTTTGATTTCCACTGCCTTTTGATCTTTTCTCCACTTCTGGCCCCTCAGGCCAGACAAAGGTGGTAACGTTGTGGTGCTACCATCACCCCTGGTTTATAGGATGAACAATCACCATCCTTTCTCCCCCTTCTTTCCCCCTACCCTTCTTCACCAGTGTTTTCAGGTGCTGCATTAACTAACAGCCCATTTGACAAAGGGGGTGACGTCTCTGGCTGCATAACTTGAAGGAAATAATCTCGTGTGCATCTTTGCAAGTGTCCCTCCAGTGGGATGGCTGGTTGGCTCCTTTTAACTCCAAAAGAGAGAAGCAATGGAGCTGCCTAACCCTCAGTTCTGCATTTTCTCATGGTTTGCTTCTGGCCCATTCTTCCTTCTGTGACACAGGCCCTGTTAGAGCCATCTCATATCAAGGTCTTCTAGTTCACAAGGGAAAAAACAGCTATCTCAAGAGCAAGGCAGCAACCTCTTCACTTCCAATAACAATTTAGGCATTTTTCATTCCCTAAATGTTTATTCTGGGTCAGGGTTTTCTTTTGCTGCTTCTTCTTTCTCTTTAGCAGTAGAGATAAAAAAATAAATAAATCTATATTCTTTCTATACTTTGCCTGAATTAATCAAATAAATTTTCTTTAAAGCGACACTAAATGAGTCACAGATGGTACTGCCCTTTTACAGGTTGCAGAAATCACCCATTACAGTTCTTTTAATTTATCAGTGAGGGAAAATGAGATGGCCTCTTGCTCCCCTTGCAATAATAATCAGAAACAGTCTATTTGGAGTTTAATTTGCCCCAAATATGTATTGATAGTTGCAATGAGGAATATGTGACCTCTCTGGGAGTCACCAGTGGATGGAAGGTGGATAGCTTTTATAAAACCACCTTTAATAAAAAAGAGTGTTATATTGAGTATGTTTGCTGGTGTATTTAAGCATATGGTTTCCATATCAGGAGCTAAGATGGCAAACACATGCTTTACCTTCTGACTAACCTTTCTTATACTCATCGCTCCTTGCAAAAAGAAAGCTGTGAGAGATTTTTATTTTATTTTATTTTACAACTCTGATTGTATGGAAGAGCTGAGGAAATTTCACGAGGAATGTAAAGCCCGTGTCCCCTTTGCTTTTTTTCCCCTTGCTCCTACGAAGAGAGGAGGAGATGAAATTTGTCCGTAGGCTTAGCCCGACTCCCACCCCCCACCCGGTCCCGGTCGGATCCCCGGGGAGGGGACCAAGCCGCCACCACCGAGGAGAAGCCAAGGTCTGCTGCGGCTCCGGGCGGCGGCGCTGGGCTCCCCCCGCGATCCCGGGGGCACATCCCTGCCGCTGCTTCCCATCCGCTCCCCTCCGCAAAAACACCGCCGGGGGAAAAGCCCTCCGAGAGCGGCCCCGTCCCCTCCCGGGGGCGGCGGTGCGGGGGCGGGCAGGGCTTTGCCGGCGGGTCCCGGGGCAAGGGACAAGGGGGCAGCGCTGGCTGCCGGCGCCCTCCGGAGAGGGGCTGCCTGACTCCGCCGGTGATAAATCTAGCGGTCCCCTTAGCTTTTTCGTCACTTGCCTAATCCTGTGCCCTTCTTTTCATGTGCGGTAATTGCAAACATCTGCTCCCGCAGCCCGAGCCGTGCGGAGTTCGCAAAGGCAGAACAATGGCAACAGCTGTTTCATTTCGCCTCGGGCCAGCGCTTCCTGTTCAGTCTGCATCTGCCCTTCTGTGTCCAATTTATGTTCCTGGGTTGGGGTTTGGTTTGCTTTTTTTCTTTTTCTTTTTTTTTTTTTTCCTCCTTCCCCCCCCTTCCCTGTGACCCCGCTGTACGTTGAGGAGGGATTTGGAAGAGCGCACGCTCCAGGCCGGCCCCGGCGGGACCCTCTGGAAGACAGGGGGATGCCCTGCCTCTTCAAACGAAAATAATAACAAATGTTGGGGAAAAAAATGCCCAAACACCCCAACGTAATATAAATGGACTGTAAGGCCAGGCTGCAGTGCAAGGCAGGCAGCCCCCGAACACATCCATCCCCCGAACACATCCATCCCCCAAACACATCCATCCCCCAAACACATCCATCCCCGTGGGGCAGTGAGGTGGTCAAGGTCCAACTGGGGCTGGCTGGTCAGCTGGGTCTGTCCCCAGCCCTGCAGCCCCCAGAGAGCACAGCCCCAAGTGGTGGTGGCCTTTGGGGGTGCTCTTAAGCCCTCCCAGCCTGACTCTCGCCCCAGCTCCTTATCCTTCGATATCCTGGTCCCAAAGTGACCATCACCTGGGCTAGGGGAGGCAAATGGGCTCAGCACTTCCAGGAAGGAAGGAGAACTGTTTTCAGACTGGATGCCACAAGTGTTCGGGGCCAGAATTGGGCTGTGTTAGGCTGTGGGCTTGTTTAAAGCTCTAGAGTTGATCAGGACATTTCTTTTGAGTCAGGTTCATACTCAGGATCTGCAGGATCAGCCCTTCATACTTCACCTTTGAACATGAACTCTTCCTTCCTCCCCTCTTTTTCTTTTCCCTTTCCCCTGAGAAAGTGGCTGCATTCTTTCCTGATTTAATTGCATCTTTCTGGGTTGGATAAGGCATATCTCATTAGAGGGGGAGAGAGATTTAATGTGAACTTCAAGCTGTCTTCTCAACGCTACAGAAAAGAAATCCCTAATCAGCACAGTATATATTTTGTATAATTGCTCTTTGACATTCCCCCTTTCCTTTCTAATTAAACTGTACGGAAATGGTGGTGAAATGTTCCAGTGTGTTTTTCTAGGACAGGAAAGTCTAAACCTCTCTTTTGTTTATAAATACAGGGTATTGTAAAGGTCCAGAGAATCAGCTGTTTTCACAGGCATGTTGCTGAAACTTATTATTTTTCTTTTGAGGCAGGCACTGAGCACATCTGCAGTGAGGGATTAGCTTCCCAGTGGAGCAAATGACCATGGCTTGGTGGAGGTTACCTGGTCCCAGCTCATCCCGGGGTCGTGACAAGTGATGCTGCGTAGCTGCTGGGAAGCACAAAAAAGAGCTCTCTCCTCCTGCACTGTGTGAGAGCCTCAGACCAAGACAGTTTAGAGTAAAACACTCAGTTTCGTGAAGTGAGTTTTTTTTCTTTCAAGAGTGAAAATTAAAGCAATAAAAAGTGAGTGAAGTGTAAACAGTAGCACGGATCTGCTTTTTTCTTTCAAGAGTGAAAATTAAAGCAATAAAAAGTGAGTGAAGTGTAAACAGTAGCACGGATCTGCAGCTACT
>JAOTQQ010000002.1:31681817-31713662 GCA_026546715.1 Gallinago undulata | reverse complement strand
TTTTTTCTTTCAAGAGTGAAAATTAAAGCAATAAAAAGTGAGTGAAGTGTAAACAGTAGCACGGATCTGCAGCTACTGCTGATTATTTCTAGTGCTCTGGAGATTGTACGATGATTTTTCCCAGTTTTGCTCTAGCAGAAAGGGGTTGTTCCCTCCTCTGTTCAGGTTTGCATTTTAAAAGCTGAACAGTTCATCTGCACACAGACACCCACCCACCCACCCTTCCTGAGATCCAGGCATGGAGATGGCCTGGCCACTCTTCTCCCCATCACCTGACCTCACAGTCTCACCTGCCTGAGCTCTTGCAGCCCACGAGGAGCTCTTCCACCTCCGGAACAGCCCTTTTCGCAGGAAGCAGCAGTTGGGCTGTCCTGGAAACCCCAGCACCATGTTGGGGTCTGGAGAAGCTCCAGAGCTTGTCCAGCTTCTGCCCCCACCATTCCTGAAACAGGAAAGAAAAATGAGCCTCTCGTGGATTAACAGGGTACGGGATTCTCCTCTAGAAGGTCTTTCCCAGCATATCCTGCCCTGATTTCATGATGCTGATACTTGGCATCTTTTTGAGCCAAGCGGGATTCGCTTTAGAAGACTTCCATCACATAAAAGAAGAGCGAGAAATATGTGCTGGTTTAGCTATGGAAAACACACTGTGATATGCATTTCACGTGCCCCCGATTGGAGAGGTATCTGGTACGTTAACTCCATTAATTCCTGATGTATTCATGGGCCACACACAATCAGAGGTCTGCAGCACAGGTCTCTCCCTCCTCTCCCTCCCGCCCTGCTGCTGATGCCCACGCCAGGCGGGAGGACCACCCTCCCTCCAGCACACCCAGTTGAGCTCACTGGTCCCAGCAGCTCTGCGCTGGAGCCACCACACCGTGCAGCCTCGTTTGATCACACCTTGGCTGTGATGACATCAGATCACATCATCACCCTCTGGGAAAGACCCAGAAGGGCACTCAAAGCTGCTGGTCTCACCAGGGAGCCAGAGTAACTGGTTGCTGACAGATTTATAGGCTTTAGTCCAATTAAAATGCTGTTTATTGGCTTTAGAAGGGGCCTGTTTGTTTCTAATTTTAGAAGTAAGTTTGGGAAGTGACGAGCTTGGCAGCGAATGGTGAGTATGAGACCTGAATTTTTCCACTAGCGCTATTGTTATTATTAATTAATAAGCATTATTAATAAGGATTTGGCCTCAAACCTTATTCTGCCACAGCAGGGCAGGAATTCAGGACACCACACGAACAACAACAGCAACAACAAAATGACTTTGCTGTGAAAGGGCTCAGCTTTGCTCCTCTTACTCCAAATTAAATCTGCTTTGACCAGGACTGGATTTATCTCCGTTTTTCCCCAGACAGAGCCTGTTGCTTTCCACCATTCCTGCCTCTCTTCTTCTCAGCTTTACCGTCAGCACAGCAGGAGCTGTCACTCAGCAATGATCCCGTGGCAGTCAGTGACAAAAATAACTCAATATATACATACCTATGTATATTTATTGCATAGGAAGGAGGCGTGAGCCTGCAGGTGACCTCCGAGGAAGCTCTCAAAGGCGATGCACCAGCTCAGGAGCAGCTAACGTTGAGCTGGTGTTTGCAGTCGGTGCTTGAACCTGTCACTCCTGGTCACCCTCACACGCAACTTCTCTTCTGATCACCCAAGCTCATGCATTTTATTTATCTGCATTAAAGAAGGGGAGAAGTTTGGAGGATTAAAACCAAAATAATGCAGTGGTGTAAATGATCGTGTCTATCTCCGGCTAGTGGTGATGGGAACCTTGGATAGATAAGAGGTGCAGCAATAACAAACCTTGTTGGAGACAGAAAACTAGAGCTGGAATCAGGTTTTACAAGTTTTGTTCATAAGCTGGTGCAGTTTTGTTGTGTGACCGTGGGAAAACAATTTGGACGTCAGCTTGCCTGCTATCTAGAAAACCTCGAATATGAAGCTATTGTAAAACTTGGCTATTTATTTGTGAAGTGCTTTGGGAGGCTCTGGTGAAAGGTACTGGATAGCTGCACGATTCCCTGTGGTTTTTATAAAATATACATCGATCACAATTTACCAAAGGCAATGACAGTAGGTTTTAAACAGGGGGAGACCCAACCAAAACACAGGATTCTCATATTCCCTGATCTTGGAGAGGTCCACATGCTGAACGCAGACCCAAAGTCTGCATCTCTGTGGAAGGCAGAATGAAGACCACGAGCAGAAGGCAGTGGCTGGACCCCTCCTCCTGCCTGGTTGCTCTTAACCTCCTGCAGGAACGTGACATTCCAGAAAAGCTCTTCTTGGGGCTCTGCAGGAACGTGACATTCCAGAAAAGCTCTTCTCGGGGCGACGATGGAGGCCACTGCCAAACCCCAGTGAGCTCTACCTTTCCTTCCTCTGCCCTGAATCAGCTGCGAGAATCCTTTAGCTGGGGGCTGAAGGTGTAGGGAAAAAAAAAAAAAAAAAGATAAAAGGGAACTTGAATCAACGCTGAATTCTGTGGTAGCTAAGGCTTTGAAAATGCCTAAAGATCACCTCGACTGCACACTGTCTGGGCCATGCGCCATCCTCTTATTACTTATCCATGTACAGGAGAGCTCACTGACATTCCGTTAAAAGTATATATTTCTTTTGGCCAAATCCAGTTTTTTTTTTAGCAGAAAACAAAACATATTTTAGCTTATTTTTTCCCCAAGAGTGATTCCCACCTCCCTCTTCTCCCCCCCCCCCCAAAAAAAAAAACCCAAGTAGAGGAAACCAGGTATTTTTGAGAGGTTTTTGAGTTCTTGAGTTCAGTAAAACATAAATTCCTGCTGAAATATAGTTCAAAGTAATTTTTTGCCTATGGCTAATATTTTGGCTGTGTCTAACATACAGTAGCTCCTTAGGAAATTTTCTGCTGTAAACAGGATTATTACTAAAGAATAAAAGAGTGTGAGGATGCCAGAAGGGGAAAATGTAATCTCACCATTTTCTTTTATCCTAGCCAGATTAATGGGCTAATAGCCAAGAAGGTAAAAATATTAATGGATCCTGCACAGATAACACCAGATGGAAAAGACCTGAGTTGGGCAGAAAGCTCTTTCTTGAAAGTTATTCTTTTAAGTGAAATCTTTTCAGAAGGGTAGAGCATGAGGCAAAGGAGCATCTCACCCTATGGACACATTTTTGTGACACTTCAAAGAAAAAGCTGTGAATTCTTACTTGGGATGACATTGATATGTATATTCCTTCTAGCAGTCTGAAAAACTCCCTTCTCCAATGAGGTTTGGTCAGTGGATGCTCCTGGCAGGCTGGTGAAACGTCCTCTGTGCTACCAAGGGAAATGGCTCCAGGTCAGCACTTGCACAGAGGTGTCTGCCTCTGCCTGTCCTCCGGGTTATGGGATGACTTACAGAAGGTGTCCAGGGACCTACCATCGATCGGCACTTTTAGATGGACAGCAGGAAGGGCAAGTGATGAAGAAGTGATAAAGAAACAGCTTCTCATGGCAGAATGAGGACTGCTGCAGTGACATGATAACACCATGCAGCAGCCCTGGCACATGACCGTAGATAGTCTTAGGGGTTTTACAGATCTGTAGGTGCTGACATTCAGTCTCAGGGATCTCTTAACATTATCAAGCCAACTGCATTACTTGATGGAATGATTATTCTTGTATTAACTGTATGAACGTTAATAGCCATAAAATTCTTCCTAAATAATTGTTAATATATGATATTATGAAAATAGTAAATATGTTGAAGGAGCTTTCAACCCAGCATGTAGGCTCTGCTACTGCCTTACTCTGTACCCTTGGATGAACCTTTTACTTTCAAGTACCTCTTGCTTTCCTCTGAGGAAGTATTGCCTGCAGAGCCCTGCAAAAAACTTAAGAAGGTCATCCATGAAGACAGGTTTCTTTGGAATTTCAGTGCAAGAGTCCTGTAGACATTTGATTGGGGCTCAATGGAGAAAAATGCTCCTGTACAGCAGGAGGAATAACACATAGGCCCGTGAATAGGTATGCTAATAAATATCCTGTGTTATTGTGCTATTCCTGACATACCTCAGTGTCCTCTCAACAGCAGGTCCCATTTTCCCAGGGCAGAGTAAGTAACTTGTGCTTCAGCAGCAGCAGTTCACAGCCCAAGAGACAGACAGCAGTTGGGTTTGGGAGGTGAAGGGAACATGTTTGCAGACCAGCTGGTGCCAATAGCTCATTACCAATGGGGCTTTGGGGACAATCCACTATTTTGGGCATGGCACTAATGCAAAACACCTGTGTCACGCTCAAGGTGAAACAGGATGAATTCGGTTTCCCAGACACATCCTTGATGTGGGCTAATGTCCCAAACGGAATCCCTTTGTAATACCCAGGGGACCAGAGTGATCCCAGAGGCTGCTACAACACCAAAACATAGGAGTAAAGACCTCTTAAGTAAAATCCAGGCTCCTTTTTTGTGCTTGAAAATGATGGGACAGAATACAAAAGAGTTCCAACCAACAGAAGTCATTTAAATGTGCAGTTGATACCCCTGAGCCTTGCTAGACGTATTCTTAATGTCACAAAAATCTCGCTGGCAGGTAATAGTGGGTACAGAGCTGTCCCTGTCAAAAGCAAATTCTGGATTAAAAATGATTTTTTGTTTCAAATGCTTAGGAGGATGGCTTATTTGAGTCTCTCCATAACCCTCAGGAAGCAGAAAAGCAGAACCAGTTCTCTTTCTTTTATGGAAGGGACTCCCTGGGCAGACAGTAAGTGTTTTCCTTGGAGCTGAAAGGCTGGGTCCCAGAGGCATAAGGGCACACGTGGAGCTGCTCTCCACCTCCAACCACCCAGGCAGGGGTCTTCCCAGGTTCTGCCCCTGCTCTGGGTGAGCTGGGGTTCATTGGGACACAGCAAAAATGTATGAGGGGCTGAGGCACGTGTTTGGGATGTCTGGATTTAATACAAGGGTATGGCCAGGGTACAGTTCGGACATAGCCAGGAGAAGTGGCGTGGGAGGCTAAGATTCAGAAGCATCTCTCAGTTATTAAGCTCTGGCCCCTGCTCTGGATGGAAACTAAGCTTGCAAACTTCCGTGCTGTACTGGACCCAGCCGAGCTTTCCTGGCTGACCAGGAGTTTCATATATTAAATACCAAAAATATGCTGATAGGCAAAAAAATTCAGCTTACATCAGCGCTGTGTTGTCTAGTGAAGCAACAGAGAACTGACCTGGAAATGTGGGACTTTTTCTGGGTGGAGTGGAAACAGAAATATTTTTTTTACATGTCAAAAACCCCCCCATCTTTTGTGGGCAAACCGAGGTCCGACAAAAGGGGAGATATGCTGTCTTTAGCCAGGCTCAGCAGAGATGAATGAAAACTGATTTAAAAGCCTCACAAATACAGAGTGATTCCACCCCTTTCCTTTCTACCCAGATGCTATCCACCTTCTCTCCTGGGTTTAACTGCCCCCTTTCCTACGTATGAAAGAAACGTGGCTCTATGGATCACGGCCTGTTGGATGTCTCAGGCACTGCTGCATGAAATGAAAGACTTATTGTTTTTCTGCCTTTTTTTTTTTTCCCCCCTCTGTTTGAATATTAAATGCCAGGAAGATTGGTAAAAGATTTCAGAAAAACAAATTGACATTTGGCCTAATAAAATATTGTACACAGTTTTTCCTTTCTGCTTTGACTTGGCAGAAGAGTGTGTGAAAAGCTCAGAGAAGAAATATTCCATTTTTCCTGGAGGGAGGCAGGAAACTATTAACATACAGGGCTGGAGCACAATATCCTGATATGCCCTTTAAAATCAGCTCATAAAGACACAAAAATGTGAGATCTGTACATTACAATTAAATTCAGAAATCACAAATGTTCTGGTAGGAACAGCTCTCTCTCAAGCAAGATTTCTTGTTGTCAGCTCCCACTATTTTTTCATGCCATGTATAATACTTTCCTTTAATGCTTCAGCTGCTGAAAGCATGCAATTAGGAGAAAGTCTCATAGTTTTGTTTTTAAAACAATTTTTTTTTTTTTAGAAAAGTGTCTTTAAATGTTAGTAAAAATAACTCTAAGCTTTCGAGTTCAGAAGGGAAATTAAGACAGAGCCGCAATATGGTCCTTTTTTATTAAGCTAATCCCATGCGTTTAGGGACTTGACTCTTCTCTCTTTAAAAGATTTCAGTGATCCTGAAAATTGCCTCCCACCATTTTGCTTTGGGGCCACGCGATGGATTGAGAGGTCCCCACATCCCTTTGCATCCTGGTTGCTCCACTCCAAGAGCTGGGTTAACTCCCAGGCGAGTTATTAGCTCTCTCTCCAAAACTACATCTCCTAACGTGTCCCCAGGGCTACTGGTGTCATGTCCCTGAGCTCCCAGTGCCCTCTGCTCCAGCCCAGTCCCTCAGCATGACCCATTGGGTGATGCCACCATTCTCCACCTACTAAATAACGGGGATGGGCTATGGAAGTTAGCAATCCCTTGGCAGCTTTCAAAACGGGATGTCTGGATCTGACTGCAGGCGGTCGTTCCCCGCTGTTAAAAAATCTGGGCTTCTGCGGGAGGTGAAAACTGCAATTTTATCAACCTAATAACTCCGAGGGTCAAAGCCTCCCATGTCGCAATTCAGTAATGATGGCTTTCAGCAAAATTCTGTGGCAAATTGGGGGAAAGATAATAAAATTAAATTTACTATCGAAATAAAAGACAGAAGGCGTAGTGGTTTTATTCACTAAAACCATCCACTTCTCAGCTTACTGAAAGTTATTGTTGTATTGCCAGTTTACCATGAAGCAGATGGCTGCCATTTTGTGGGGCTTTGGCTGTGTAAGTTGACTGTATGTTTTCTACAGGCTCCAGATCCAGCATTAATCAGTGCAGAACCTTGGAAAACAATAAATGGCTTAAAGTAAAAAATGTTTATGATTTCAATCTGCATAAGTAGAAATGGGTCAGCACCGTGGTTTTGGGAAGATTTCATAGAATCATAGAATAGTTTGGGCTGGTAGGTACCTTTAAAGGCCATCTAGTCCAACCCCCCTGCCATGAGCAGGGACATCTCCAACTAGATCAGGTTGCTCAGAGCCCTGTTCAACCTGTAATTTTTTTCAGGGATAGGGCATCTACCACCTCTGTGGGCAACCTGTGCCAGGGTTTCACCACCCACAGTGTAAAGTATTTCTTCCTTGTATCTACTCTAAATCTACTCTCTTTTAGTTTAAAACTATTACCCTTTGTCCTATCACTACAGGCACTGCTAAAAAGTTTGTTCTGATCTTTTGTATAAGTGCCCTTTAAGTATTGAAATGCCACAGTAAGGTCTCCCTGGAGCTTCCTCTTCTCCAGGCTGAACAACCCCAACTCTCCCAGCCTGTCCTCATGCGAGGGGTGCTCCAGCCTCCGATCATCTTCATGGCCTCCTCTAGACCTGCTCCAACAGGTCCATGTCTTTCCCGTGCTGAGGGCTCCAGAGCTGGACACAGACAGGACTCCAGGTGGGGTCTCACCAGGCTGGAGATCAAGGACCTGCTGGCCATGCTTGTTTTGATGCAGCCCACAATTGGGTTGGTTTCCTGGGCTGTGAGCACACATTGGCGGCTCATGTCCCGCTTTACATCCACCGGTAGCCCCAAGTTAATTTGGGTCCTTGGGAGTTGAGTTTCCAGGAATCAAAAAGGAGCAGGAATAGAAATTACAGCGGCAACAAGTAAAAAGCCCCATGGCTATAAAGGAGGTGAGCTGTTCTGCCTGGAAAAAAAGCAGAGAGAACTGAAAAATAGGAAATAGAGAGAGAATAGAGAGAGAATAGGAAAAATTGAAAAAAAGAAGGTGCCTTCTCTCTGTCCAGTTAAGAAAGATGAGCAAAGCCAAGGGGTGCAGAAGGAGCAGGGGACTACAGTGCAATGAAGAGATCTCTTTAGTTCCCAAAGGAGAAACCAGGACCGGGGAGAAAATACCGTGACTGCAGTCTCTGAAAGAGGAGCACAAGGGGCCACTGATCCAGCAGCATCCTGGGGCCATCAAAGCGAGTCCTGACATCTGCCCAGCTGAGGTGCCCAGTCAATAGAGGACACCACGCTGGAACATCTGCCACACTTGTTTGGTCTTACATTAAAAATAGGGCAGAGACAGGAGTGTCAGAAGAAAAAATGCTTTTACTACTGTCTGCACCGAGTGAGTGTATAAACAGCTACTGGAACCCAGCAGAGGAAGGCTGTCAGCCTGGCAGAAGCTCGGTCAGATTTTCAGCTGATGTAAATCAGGAGGACTCTGTTATTAGCACTGAACTGGCTTACAACAGCTGAGGCTCTAGCCGAGCCACTGAAGTGGTAAATAGTGCTGACAGCAAGTTGTGGCTTAAACAACCTTAAATGAACTCCATTAAGTGCTCGTTTCTGAAGAGAATGTTGTTGAAACCTGGAAATGAGGCTTTCAAAGGTTTAACATATTTGTCTGTTGTAGAGGGTTTATTTTGAAACCAGATGCACTGAGGAGCTCAGCGTTGCTCCCCACGGCAGGAGAGGCGGCATGTGAAGGACGGATCCCGCTCTCTCCTTCCTGCCGACGCTGGAAGTAACCTCTGCAAAGTCAATGTCATCCCATTAGTGTCAGCGAGATCAGAGGTAGGGCAGGCGTGCGTAATTCCTTCCAGCGAGATGGAGACGATGACAAGCTAAAACCTATCTGAATAATTGAAAAATGTTGGTGATGTTGCATTCTTGGAAATAAAACTGGCACACGCTCTGCAGAAATCTCAAAGCGGCTGAAACAATTGATCATGACGGGGTTGGGTGAAGAAACAAAGCAGACTTTTGTGGGTTTGAACAACTCGCAGGCAGTTCCAGTAAAAGAGTGGGCAGGGGCAGAACCAAGCAGCAAAAATCAGGGCAGCGGCACTCGGGCTGAAGTTTGCCGTGTGAACGGGCCGGGGAGAGCTTGTGACATGGGGCTGGCCAGGGTGGCACCGGGGCTGGGGTTTCATGCAAGAGATCCTCCAAGGGGACCAACCTGCAACCCGAGTCACAGTCAAGAACAAAGGCAAGCACCAGTCTCAGGTTAGAGTTAGAAAGAGGGCTCTCTCGAGCCTTGATTATTCAGGTCTTTGGTTAAGACGTGCCTAGGTCACATTTTGAAAGGACTGCACCGCACTGTAGGGCCTGACTGCCTGAGCCATGCTGAGAGGAGAGCGGTGGTGGTGGTGGGGTTTCCAGCCCTGGTAATGGGGCTCCCAGCCCTGCTCAGGGAGTAACGGAGAGATCTTGAGTTAAAATGGTTGGAGGAGCTAGATGAAAGCAGGGTGGTGGGAACGGGGTGAACACCTCCACTGCCAGGTGAGGTTCAGCCTCCTCCTCCTCACTGGCAGCTCCAGGAACCAGGGGAGGCTTTGTGGAGGCAGGTGGAGTTGTGCCAGCGTTAGCTGAGCAGCAGCGGCACTGCAATGCCATCCAGGCTTGTCCAGGGAAGGAGATCATGAAATCATGGAATTGTCAGAGTTGGAAGGGATCTCTAAAGATCATCTTGTCCAACTCCCTGCTAAAGCAGGAATGCCCAGAGCACATCACTCAGGACTGCATCCAAGCAGGTCTTGAAGATCTCCAGAGAAGGGGACTCCACGACCTCCCTGGGCAGCCTGTTCCAGGGCTCTGCCTTAAAGATGTACCTTTATTACATATCACTAGTTGTACTCTCAAAGAGATGCTCACTGGAAGAAGCTTTCCTTGCAGGGCTCATCTAACAAGAAGATACAGGTGACAATACAGATTGTGAGGGGCTGGAAGGAGAGGAGGAGCAACGGTAAAAGTGAAGGGACTCAGGGAAGGCCAGGGATGGTGTCCTCAGAGTGCTGGAGAAGGTGCAAAGCAGGGAGGAGACAACTTTGATCCAAAGTTGAGTGTGCTAAAAGACAGCTGACACCAATTAGTTTTCACTTGGATCTGCCTGGGAAATGGAAATAGTTTTTAGAATTGACTGGGTAAGTTGAAAGCCTAACTGATCCATAGTAGTAGAATTGCTACTTGCCTGGATCTTTATTTCCTTAAAAATAAACAATGGCAGAAAGAAATATGAGAAAATGTTTTCGCAAGTCAGATAACAGAGAATGTATTGGTTTCTAATGCCCTACTTGACTCTAGTGCTGGTTCATTCAGTGTCACAGCCTTTAAGGAAGGCATTGAAAAAGAAGCTGGCTGCCTGGAATAACAATAGTGTGGATGGACATGTTCCACCATCATATTAAGGCTCCTCACTAGCCCACATTCAATTCCTTGGCCAGATCCAGCAAAGGACAGAGGCATCTCTGAGAAGAATTTCAATAGAATTCCAGAGAATTACAATGGAATTACACAACAGCACACAAAATAAAATTTGTTGGTTATTACGGCTTGTATTTCTATGGGTTCCAAAAAAACAATCTCAGTGTAAATATTTCAAAAGCCATTGGAGTCCAGTCTCAAAAAGGAATTAAAAAAAAAAAAAAAGAAGAAGAGGCAGATATAAAGCTCTACTCAGTGTATTGTTTATTCAACAACCTTTCCAAACCCCAGTACCATCCAGCCCTGCTAGCAACGCATCACTCCTACCTCAGGGAGGGTACGCACTGAAGATTTAGGCTGGAGAAAGCACAAACCCTGGGCTGGAGGGAAGAGCAGGTGACAGACCAGGTTTCATTTACCCTGCAGTATCTGGGGCCCAGGGTCTGTCTTTTTGCTCTTTTTGTGCCATCCACAGCACAACTGGGGCCCTGGGGCTCTGAGGCTTGACTGCAGTAGGATCTATAAACACCAGTAACACAATAAGGTCTAAGATATTTTAAGGTTTGGTGTCTGGAGGAAATCATTATGCATCCATCATGTGGCAGTGAGAACACATGCTCTTAATGCCTCAAATTGGGAGGTTTTTTCAGTGAGTTCTCAAAGCTGTTTGTTTTTCAACTGAAACATGCACAGTTAAATGACATGTTGATTATTTGTGTATATTGATATTGTTTTTCGGTCTACAGGCATCTTTATTGCTGGGGAATCATAAATATGTTTCATTTTCTGCTCCTGCTTTATACTGTAAAAGGACAGAGACATTTCTTTGATTCTGAAAGCCTGGTGTTTTTTTTCTTCCCAGATTTGTCGTTGACATGAATAGTCTTTGTCTTTTGTTTTCCCACATTGCTGGAGGATGGTAGCAAAAACATTAATGGATTTGGACCAGCAACATCACTTAAAGACTGGGAGAGGAGAAAAAACGTCTCATCTTTTACTGCTGAAGCTTAATGCTAATTCACTAATCAATCCATGGCACCAACATTGTTGCCAACAGACGCAGTTTCCAGAAGCAAACAAGATACCAAAGGGTAAAAAAATCTTTCTCAATATGGTTTAACCTGATCAACTGAGACCAAAAAAGAAATCAGGTCACACAAATTACCGTATCAGATCACACCAAGGATCTTTGCTTTACTGTCAGGTAGCAAAGACCAGCATGGGGGTATGCATTGCACAGAAGCATATTTTTATCTCACTGTAGGCAAGTGCTACAGATAAACCATTTTTGGTGACATTCCGTGAATAATAAATCAGAAAGAAAGGTCACGGCAATCAAATAAAAAGTTGTAAGCATTAAGGGAACCTCCAAATGCAGAGGTCAAGCACACTATTAAAACAACAAAGTAAAATAATAGTTAGAAGCTGCATGGGTACTCAATACTGAAATGCAACGCCTTTTAATCAGAGGATCTTTTAAACAGCTTTGGGGGGGGGGAAAGTAGGGGGAAAAAAGGGAAAAAAAAAAAAAGAAAGTTTAATTGTAAGAGCAATATTTGGTACTTGGGAAGTGGAAATCCATTTCTGATACCAGGCTTCCCAAAAGTAAGTAGGTCAGATCTAGGATGGTGTTAAGCAATAAAGTTTATAGCACTTAGATTACCAGTGAGATAAGAGGCCTTATTTATATAAGGTAATTCATGTGGCTTAGTCTATTTTCTATGCTCAAACTATAATAAGGACAATAAAGCACCCTATCTAGAGGACTCCCCCCAGACTTATGGTACAGCACCTGCAAATGAAAGCTTCCTGACCACAACCTCTGGACAAAACCAACAGCTACCCTCGGGCGAACATGCTGGAGAGGCAGCTACTTCCCAAAACTTGAGTAGTTTCCAAAAAAAAATAAAAGCATCCGAGCACACTGTTATTTTGCATTAAATTTTCCTCAGCCCAAGTGGATTATTCCCATACTGTAATACGGGTGTTTGGTTGATTTTTTTAAAACCTACAAGCTTTATACAACTCGGAATTGCCTTCCGCGGTCCCAGCGCATCCTCCGCTGCGCGCGGGGTGCCGTGGTGACCCGTGAGGCCGGAGCTCTCCTTCCCCCCCTGCCCGGTCTATTCTGTGTGCCCTGGGAGCAGCTGGGTCTCTGTCCATGAATGAGCGCCGTGGAGCAGACGGGATGGAAGCAGAGATGCTCTCGCCATTCAGTCATTCAGCTTGTGAGTGAGGTTTTGGCACCAATATCCCGAGGCGTGCCCACTTCTTAAGAGCTGGGTTTGTTTTTTTGTTGGTTTTTTTTTTTCATTTATGTGACCCCCTGTGACGGCTGCCTCTCATGAGGTTTCCTCTAACTTGATTTATGCAATCTGAATTCCAGCTGTAAGCTCCTTGGGGTGCAGACCGCTGGTGCTCCCTCCTCAGAGCTAGAGGGAGAGCATCGTTTGCAGCCGAGGGGGAGAGAAGCAAAGCAGGGGCTGTGCTGTAGGAAAATCTTCAGCTAAACTGTTATCTTCCATAGACGATTGCCTACGCTTAGCCTATTCAAGGAAGTCTTTGGGAAAATACCTAAGAGGATTTTTGCTTTCAGATTAAGTGATTTCTGGATGATTTTGCCCATAGCAAATCAGCAGGGGGTGAGTTTAGCTGCATTTTGCCTTCACCAGGGGAAGAGAGGCTCACTCTTCTGAAAATCATCCACTAAATTAATGAAGACATGAATGTACATTAGGCTGAACCTATTTAGCTTATTAAAGTCTCCTCTCCCAGATCACTTCCTTCTGTGTGTGTCTCTACATCACAGGCTCTTCTGTTTGTAATTTCCAAAGCTAAAGAAGAAAAAAAAAGAGATTGTATCTTTTTTAGGGGTTACCCTCAAATTTCAGCAGTCAGAAACTATATGTACAGTAGTCAGCCTAAAATCCCATAGGAAGATTAAAGACCATGCTGTGTGCAGTTAATAAAATAATGATGACTGTCACTCTACTCATCAGACATAATCTGAGGTGAGTGTCACTGTTAGCAAGGAAGGAAGAACTTAAATGTGATGTCAATTTATGTTTTGCTGTGTTGGATGTATTACTGGAGTCTTTGTTCTATAAAACTTTGGCTAGGATCATTCTTACTCTCCTGAGGGAAATAAAATGTTTTGTCAATGCCAGTTTCTTTGACTCCCATTGTTTTCATGGGCTTTGGGAACAGACCCTTATTTTTGCTTTATTTTTTAATTCTCTTTTACATCCTCCTATCTAATGAATAGACTGATGCAAGAAATCGGCAAAGAAGGGAAACTGCACTGATGGAAAATAAGGAAGCTACAAAAAAAATAACACAGAGGCCATTTCAGGAGAAAGCAGAAAAATTTTCTGTAAGAGGATGACTTTTCTCATAATGGTTTGAATCCTTGTTTGAGTGATGCAGGTGAGGGAAGCCGAGGGTGCAGCGGGTAGCAAAGGAAATGCACGTTCTTCAACTCTGAAAGATATTCACAATCTTTCTGCTGTTACTGGGCAGAGGTTCTCAAATATCTCCTGCATAGCTTTTGTGTGGCTGAAATAGAAAGAAAAAGGGAAAAAATAAGTGATACATTCTGGTTTGGAGTCAGAAAAGCAGGCAAGCATCCTCTGGCCCTCACTAACAGTTCGACTGTGTGGAACCACACATCTCTTCTTCCCGCAGGAGGACACGGTGGATATATCTGAGGAGAAATCTGCCTTCCAGCTCTAAGAAGATCTACAAGGAAAACAGGCCCTTTCCCAGGCAGAATAAGAACAACCTCCTGCACTGCAAAGCCCTGAACTCTGGTTAACCGTGGAATCATGAAATAGATCTGATGAATTTTCTTTATCAAGGAATTAAGTTCCTTCCAGATATTTTTATATGAAAAAATACAACGTTCTTTTGCGTTCCTTGAGCACCTGGTGTACACTGGTTAAACAGAATTAAAAATGAGGGATCATAAATTTTCCAGTCCTGTAAATTATAGTGGGTGGAGAGCAGCCTTTGGCAGCAGGGGTTTGGCTCCTGACAGCGGTGGGAAGAGGGAGATGCTCTGGCCCTGAACAGTCACACACCTCACCCCAGAGAGCCTCGGGGCATCCCTGACCCTGCTCCAGTAACCCCAGTGGGACCCCATGGGGTCTCACTGCAGAGCCTGGACCCACAGCTGTGGGGGAAGGACCTTGGCTGCTCTGGACCTCTTCCACAGCATTTCATGTTTAGGGACCTTGCTTTGATTACTTTTTACTTGTTTTTCCTTCCCCTCCCAACCCCCCCCTTTTTTTTTTCTTTCGCCAGCTACACTTCTATCAAATCCCAGTTTCCACATGAAGTTCTGCACTGAAATGAGTGAAAGCACTAAGATAACCTATTTGTAATAAAATA
Source organism: Gallinago undulata (assembly GCA_026546715.1). Taxonomy (NCBI): domain Eukaryota; kingdom Metazoa; phylum Chordata; class Aves; order Charadriiformes; family Scolopacidae; genus Gallinago; species Gallinago undulata. The sequence goes on along the minus strand of JAOTQQ010000002.1, from coordinate 31,699,056 downwards.
CTTTCCCTTCGCTTTAGTAAACTTAACGCTTCCCTGTAAAAACAAACTCTTTAGTTATTCAGGTGTGACTAGTCACCATATTAAATCACCATACTACCTCCTCAGCGTAATAATACATTTATTTAAAATTTCATTTGAGAATCACTCTTTTGCTGACATTTAATTTTGCACAGGAGTAAAAGAGCCCAGGTGTAAAAATATTACGTTTTTAGTAATTATGTACTGTCCATTACTACTAAAACCTAGAAAAACTATCAATATTTCTCAAAATTGACTGGAATTACTAAGTTTAAACATTTAAGAGGAATAATTTAAGAGCTATGTCGCAGCATAAAGGCCAGTGTGCCTCTGCTACACTTGGCCATTGGCTGAGATACTTTTTAAAGTGAGATTGTAAGCTTTTCCACAGGTAACTGGCATTTTTTAACATTTAAACATTAACATTGGTAAGTTACAGGTCTGTCAGTAGTGGAGGGCATGAGGAAGAGGAGAGACAAGGACGAGTTACATGTTTAGTGAATTCCCTCTTGACAGGTTCGTATCTATGGCTTCCAGATGATCTTTTGACCTCCCAAATGAAGCTCAGGCTCCTGCAACGGGAACTGTTATGACTGCAGTAGCTTTTGGTTCTTCTGTCTTAATTTGATATATATTAGAGGCTCTTTATAATGGAACTTGAAGAACCCTGAGTCTAACCCAAGTCTATGGCAAAACAGACTGGAATTAATCTCTATGACTGAACTAGTAGGTAACTGGTAGGTAACCAGTTAGGTGCCTTCTTCCATTCATGGAGTCTCCAGGGAATGAGACACTGAGGAATTCCAGTGAATGACTCGTGCACCTAGAATGGGTGAGTCAGCAGGCATGGTTAGCTCTCTCTTGCTCCAGTAGCCCACAACAGCAACCTTAAGGATTTAATTCAATCAAACATCCAGCTCGTGCATGGTTAATGTTTTGTTAGAACAATCCACACAGATGACTTTGACATGTTTGGACCAGACTCTGCAAGGGCATGTGCATTTGGAAGTAGAGTTTGCTGGGGAAGAAAAATCAGTTAAGTCCTTTTATTTGGAGAACTGTCTGTGTATCTGTTGGTCCAAATTAAAACTTTTTTTGTCAGGGTAAGGGACCACGTTGGTTCTAATGGTGACTGGGGAAGACTTCTCTGGAATTTGTTATCAAAATGAAAAGTAGACTTCAACCACAAGAAAACCTTATGGTGATCCACTTAAGAGATGAGAGCTGTCCTTAACAGCAGGTCTTAAAAGGCAGGTGTCAAGGTCACAGGGCTAATATGTGCTGGGCTGAGGGTATTTCTCTTTCTCTTGTTGTTCATGTAAAACATTGAAGAGTCACGGCTTCATTCTAGCACAGACCAGACCAGACCATTTTTACAATAGAAGTTTTCATAGGATTGAAAATATTAGTTCCCCTTTCATCACCCTGAAAGAGTATTCCAGAGGGCAGACAAAAATCTGCGCTAAATACCAATTGACTTTGTGTTTTGGCTTCCTTGCAATGGCCAATATTATCTTTTTGAGGCTAAGAGGAGTCTGTTCATTCAGTTTGGATGCTGTGAGGTTTAGATTATACTCTGCTATTTATTGTTTGGGCCATTGCAGTCATCTCAGAACCCCAGCTGGGGACCCAGCCTGCAGTGTCCAAAAACAACTAAGAGGACAGTCCTTCTCACAAAGCGCTTCCAAGAGGTGAGGTTTTCTCCCAGAGCTGACCCAGAGTAAGGCTGTGACAGCAGCACTACGTTGTAGTCCAACTTCAGTCTTCAGGCAGGGACGGTTGAGGTGAGGCAGAAGACCTGCTGTGTTCTTCCTCCCTTCGTAATGTTCAGTAATTGGTAGGGTTCTCCAGAGCTATTGCAACTTTCTGACTGCATGTTCTGGCAACTTCTGTCCTTTCAGCACATCTGGATCTCTCAGATTCCTCTTGATGTGAATATCATCCTTATTTTTCTCCCCGGTTTCTCTCAGAAAGTTTCCGCGCGTTGTTATCTGCAGCTCCCATCTCTGCCTGGTTGCTATTCTTCTCCCTGAGCTGTAAGTGGTTTGCATGGTGGTTTCTCCCGTCATGTCTTTATCGGGCATCCTCCAGTAACATTCCTGAATTTGCCTCTTTTTGCCCAAGGTTTTGTTTACCTTCTCTATCTGCTCTGGGTCTGCATGCTTCGGGGCTGTTGGATTTCTCATAATTGCAAGCTTTGGGTATTCTTTTTTTGAAGGGTTGGGTTTTTATCTTCCTAAGATGTATGTTTCTCTTTTCTTCCTGCATTGGACTGTTCATTTTTAAAACTTTCTTTTAATCAAATGAAAGGAATTAAAAATGAGGAGGGAAAGCCCAAGAATTTAAATTCCAGTCGTCTTTCTACCACAAAGAACCAAGAATTCTTTCTATTTAAGACAGTCACAGATTTTATCATTGTGACTGGTTTCCATTAACTTTGTAAGTAGAAAGACATTTAGTAAAGTTGAAAGCTGTCTCTTATGTGATGACAGACTTTGCCTGTTTTAATATTTTTACTGGTTAACTACCAAATCCCGAGTCTACCACTGTCTACAGCCAACTTTCAGTGTTCACTACTCCTCTGGCAAGAAATGTGACTTAGAAATATATCTTCCATACTAAGCTTTTGAAAACGTATAGTATTTTGTGTTAGAAAAACAACAGTTTCAACATGTGAAAGAAATTGTCACAGCAAGGCCTCTCCAAGAGAAAGAAACAGAAAAAAAAAGGTGAAAAGGGTCAGGCCGAGAGTTTGCTTCAGCAAACACAAAACACAAGAGTCTACTTTAACTAATACTAACACAGGCACCTCAAGCAGGATGAACTGCTTATATAGATTGAGAAACTGGTTAAACCAACAACGGTGCCACGTTGGGTGGCATCCCCAGCACAGCAGGCCAAGATCTCACACATGGAGCGTCCTCCAGGCCAGGCTGGAGAGGACTCAGTCAACCCAAAGATTATCTAACCCCACCTGCTCTGCAGAACGGCAGTTTTGGCTGCTAATCCACCCCGGTTCCTTCTATTCAAATACAACTGTTGCTAATTTCATTCTTAGTTTATTATTGGAGAAAGCCTTCCCTATGTAATTACCAGAAACAGAGAATCCATAATATATTCAAAGCTGTGAAAACTTAATCCTGGATAATTTTTCACTCTCTGAGAAGAAGTCGCCAGGACTGATCTATTCTTTCAATCAAGTACACCCATTTAGTTTATTTTTAACATTCCTTTCATTATGTTATGAGCTTCTTAACGATAATGAAATAATTGCTTGTCTTTTTGATTGATCTTTGTTTTGAAAGGAAACTTTAATAGTGTTATTTCTAGAACAAGCTTACGGTATAATACAATTAAAAGAAAACATGACATTAAAACACATTAAAGCACATGTTCCAATAATTAGACCTACAATCCTCGTCAGCTACAGCACCGTGCAGGGAGGGGTTACTGTGAAAAATTATGAGGGAAGAATTCATATTATTTTGCTTAATAAAGCAAATATATTAATAATGACATTTATTAGCATTGTATAGCTGTAGCAATTGGTGAAGAAGCTCCTTCCCAGGCTGTTCTATATGGAAAGCCTTTTACGTGCTACAGAGAATTCCAAATTCTAGCATATTTATATTGTTAACATGAAAACATGTTAAAAATACGGTAACTTGGCATCAACTCTAAATTTGTCCCTTGTGTAAGAGTTTGTGGTTCTTCATGTGTGGGAAATTTACCTTCACCCTGAATCTTCCTTTGCTAAGGACCCTCCACCACCTCTTTTGGTGTCAGTGAGCAGAGCAGCTCTTCCTTCCCCCTAGGCTTTATGGCACCTCTTCCATTCCTTGTCAGCAGAAGAAGCACCAGGTTGCAGAGCAGGGCATTTTTTGGTATTACCTTAGCAGCCATGGAAACTGAAAGCAGCCGGATTGTGCAGACCCTGCCTCCCAGGACAATTCCAGGTGGGTTCCTGGCTGCCTCTATTTCTAGACTATTTGCTTCCAAGGTATCAGAGTAAATGAAGCGTAGACACAGGGCATAAGTAGCTACTTGTGATGTTTTACCCATCACCAGTCTGTCTTTGTTAGCCAAGTGGCATCTCCCAGATACAAGTTTCCTACATTAATTAGCAGTAGGATAAGTCCTTTTCTGGCATAGCTTTGGTGGACTTGCTCTCACAGCTTTCCGACCAGATTTCCCCTAAGTCTGGTTTCTAGGGAAGGAAAGTAGGTATATATTTCCTGCTTGTTTTTAACTGCTAAAACATGTCTTCAGCCAGCATACACTTGATGGCTGTGTTAACTGAATTAATGTACTATGAAAGTATTATCTATAGGTATGGGACACATTACTATACACGGGAGATCTTGGAAACAACGGTACTGAGGAACAATTCTACTATATTTTCGTTCTTTTCCATGTCCTCCATCAGCCTTCCAGAAATGAAAGAGCAAGTGGAATAAAAAATGAGAGCTGCAGTTGTATGTACTAAATATAAAGTATGGCAGGTATTGTGAGTCTGTTTGGGATGCTTATTGTGTAGATGAGCATATAAAAAATGCTGATTACCTAAGACCTGCCAGGTTGCTTGGAGTATATTGGAGTATATGTATGTTCTTGTTTAAATAACATAGTCTCTCTAAAACCACTCATCATTTAATAATATTCAAAGTCCATCTCTTGCTCTTTAAAAGGAATTGCATTTGCGTCCTTGGTAAACTGGATGCTTATATATATTAGGAATAATCACTTTTTAAAGCTTTTATTCAGCCAAGAAATGGAAAGAATCCTTACAGCAACACATCACTAGCGTATCAGTAGTGAGTTGTACAGAGGAATGCTTTGACAAGTTCTTGGCTCTCAGAAGTAAGAATTCAAATTTGCACAATTCTCTGTGATAGCACATGATGGGGAAAGTTCAGAACCTGTTATAATTGACTATCTCTGAAGTGTGGATGTGCATGGTATAAATTAGAAGAAAAAATAAAAAAGAGGAAGAAAAGAGCTGAGATCCTGAACCTGGATGCACATGCCATCAGCTTGAAACACAGCTGTGCTGATGACCAGACCATAAATGAGACAGTATAGGCATGCTGGGGTAGACTGTATAGGCAGGTACCTCCTGCTCCCACAAACAATTAAAAAAAGAATTGGGCAGAAAAGCTTTTCATCCTCAGATGATGACCTCATGTCCTGTTAGGACATTGACCTAAGGGCAAGGCTGTAGAAGTAGCATTGGGATGAAGGATTTTCTAAGATGTATTTTCTTTCTCATCTTCTGTAACCTGATTTCTCAGTAACAAGGCTGAGATCCCAGATAATCAAAATATTCAGGACTTTTTTTTTTGTCCAGTTGCAGTTGCATTCAATTTAAATACTTGGGGTTTGGCAGGGAAGGGCGGAAGGGTGGAAATTTTTCCCTTCTTTGATTCTTAGACCCAATAATCTTTTCTTCATTTAAGATCAGTGAAGTCACTTAGACACCGTTAGTTTTGGTGGCTTTGTGCTGGACAAACAGCCTGCCCTCTGCCCTGGAGGAAAGGAGAAGCGGGTCCGGGATGCCCTGGGGAACTTGGTGTGGAATTATCCATAGCTCGATCCTCTGATGAGGTTTCAGCGATGCTGTAGGGATTTTGTATAGCAGATGAGGATTCAGTAACAATAATGAGTCTCCTTAGGATCCACCCACACGTGGCACTAACAATTCAAAACCCCACCAGGAGTTATGCAGTGTCTGACAATGAGATCTGGCAACTTAATAGGGAAAGTGAGGACTCCGAGTGAGCTGAGGAGATTTAGGTCATGCTCTATACTTGTCCAAACTGGAATCATGGGTTTACCATTTCTGCTCTTGAGACGCTGGGCCACTGATCAAAGCTGACCAGAGTTCTGCAACATGGATGGGATCTTCTGGTCTTATCTGGGAGGTGTCCAGGCTGTAGGTACTCTTAAGGAGCAGGTCAAGCCTGAGACTATCTGAGTTCACACTCGGAAAGGACACGGCTCTTGTTTTTCGGGATGCTTGTGAGCCTGCATTAGTAAACACAGATGATGGCAATTATGCCTTTGGGAGAATTTTGGCACATTGGGACTGACCACTTTTCTGATGGAGAACCGAGATAGCAGAGAAGCCTTTATCCTCTGGCTGAACAAGAACATCTTGAATTTGTTTGTGTGTATATGAAAAAAATTAATCAAACCTCTATGGGCTGGATTCCTCAAGGATGATAAACACTCGGCTGGCTTCAGTATCCTGCACAGAAAGTATGGGTTAACCTGGCGAGCTGTTTGACTCAAGATAAACTTGAGGAGCAAGGCTGTGGGACACACGAAATGTTATCACAAGGAGAGGTCGAGCCTTTTTCTGTGCACAGAGTGGGTACTGAGTCACTCCACTTTTACCCACTCGGGTGTCTTTCTCTTTGTGTTAATCAAATATTACCCCCTCTTTACTTTCACTTGGTGTTCCAGAGGTCAGAACCTGATCCCTGCCAGGATGAGTAAGGATCCTGGCTCAGTGGCAGATAACCTCTGAGTTTCAGTTTAAGGAGGATTATTTGGGAATCAAACACAGAAAACAAACAATGGTTTCTCTGGGAGAGGGGCGTGGGGAAGGCAAGGAACCCGGCATGGCTGAAACGGATGATGGTTGAACACAAAAGTGGTCTGGTGTAGCCTGTCAGGGCAAACCGAGCCTCCTGCTTGGCTCAGTACCCCATCCCGGCTCCCTGCAGCTCGGGAGCTGTGGAAGACACACAACTCCAGTGAGACAAGTACCTGGTCAAACCTCAGGTTGCTTGAATCATTCCCTCTCACCCCGTCATTCCCTGTACAGCAACACGCCAATGAGAGTTACCTCCCAGAAGGTGGATTCAAATCCACTTCCCCAGAGAGATCTGAACCTGCATCTCCCACACCTTGGCCGAGTGCCTTAAATATTTGGTAAAGTATCTGGATATCCTCCACAGTGTTGTAAACCTGAGCCAAAAATAGTTTCCAGCTGCAACTATATGACTAATTTGACCTGGGACTACTTTGGGGGGGCAAATATTTTGTTCACAGAAGAAAAATAATTGCCCTCCCCTATTAAGAGGACAGAAGGGAAGAGGCTCCACTGCTATGGGAAATGAGCCATAAGATCTTAGAGACAAGGTTAGAAGACTACACTAATATACACTACCTTTTCCCAGGTTACAGTTTGAAAAATCTGGAGTTGTCCTCCCATCTGCTCTTGTAAATAACCATATACTTCCTCATGTATGGGTTTCCAGGATATCTCAAAGTCACCAGCATATTCTCATGACGTGTGGTAACAATTATATACATTTTATAGCTGTAACCCCTGGGAGTACAGGTAGATGTTTCAAATACATAATGTATTTCTATAAAAAAAAGCCTTCAAATTATTTGCTTCCCTACTCCTGTGTATCACAACAGCAGCAGCTTTTAGGTGGGAAGGGAGGAAGGCAGCTTGAACTACCAGCTTGGAATATCTTATACCAATTTCTCAGTGTGTTTACGTTACATCAATGCACTAGTAGCTTCATATCTTTAGTGAGATAAACACTTTGTTCTGTGCAACTTAAATGGGCAGAAGTACTGGTCCTAGGTTTTAAAAGATATTTAAAGTTAGGCTCTTAGGATCATATTTAGGCTTATAAATAAATAATCCAATTTTCACATGTGCTATGTTCAGCAGCCTCCCCCAGCTTACGTGGTTGCAGCTGGAAGGCCAACATTTTTGAAAATCAGGATACTTACTCGGGGGCTTGGATGCAGACTTGAGATGAGGATTTGCAAAGGGAGTTGGGTGCCCAATTCCTATTGAGAAAAGGTTTAGGAGTTTCATGAGCATAACCTTTAGGTATCCATTAGAAAAATCTCAGCTTTGCTGTAAATGCCTCTGGATTCCTTAGATTTCATTCATTTGGCAGCCAGGCACCTAGTTCTGTCGTCTGATCCCAAAGAAATTTGCCGAGTTCGGTATAACTTATGTAGACTTTCTTTGGAAAATAAATAAATCATTCAAATGGAAATACTCAAATAGCTGGGCACATGTCCAGATACAGTATGCCTAGCTTAGTGGCAAAAAAGTTACGGCACACATCCTGTATTGTCGAGGACACTGAATGTTTTGGCTGCCCTAATATAAAAACAATAATTCAATCATGTATTATAAAGGAATTTCCTGGAGAAGTTTGGCCCCACTCAATCATCCTATTAGATTTTTCCTTAATGTGGAATAACGGCACATTAAATTCATTACATACATTAGACCAGCTACATTTATTTCCAGATGGGCTTCCATAAAGTGGTTGAAATGCTTAAAGAAAAGACATTTTGAAGATGCCTTTATGTGTAACTCCTATAGCATAATAACGACACTGTGGTCTTACACCACCGTGTGCCCGGTGGAAGGACACATTTAACACAACTAGCTGTGAGTATTTTATGAATCAATAGTAATAGGCCCACGGGGCTAGGATCATTGTTTTATTTTGCTGGCAGGGGCCCACAGGACTTGGATATTATGCAAAGATGAGAGAAGATGTGTGAGGAGATAGTTATGCTAATATATGCCATTTCCCCCTCCCTCTCTCCTCCCTGGAGTAACTGTCTTAACATTATAGGTGGTGATTTGTCCTCAGCAGTTCCAAATTACCTGCATCTGTTGGCTCTGGCACATTAAATAAATACCCAATTAAGCATTTCTCTACCCGGAGAGTATGAGGAAAACACAGTTCAAAGTGCTCTGCCGCAGCTCTACAACTCTCACCAAAGTCTTTTAGATAGCTTTCGGATGGAGAGGAGTTAGATCAATACCAAAGCTTTGGAAAATAGGGCTGCAGGGTGATCTTTCTTTAATATTAGGGATTTAGGGATTTAACTTGCCCACAATATAGCCTTGCACATTCAGTCCTGACCAGGGCTTGGGACGGTGCTGCTTGAAAGCACCCCTGTGGTCCCATCAGAGCCTATAAGAGATAGTGTCTGTGATCAGGAGACACAAGCTCCCTAAGCAAAAGTAAGGGAGGCTTGTCACCTCTGAGATGGCACTGCCTTTTCTTGTGTCACTAGTTAGAACTAGGCAAGAGGCAAGCTGAACTTACCCTGGGAGGTTGGTGTATGCTGTTCTGGTACAGCGCCTTCTCTGCTGATACCATTGCACACACTGCAGATGTGCAGGGATGGGCTGCTTTACTACTTCAGTAGAAAATCACCCCTGAACTGAAATAACATAAAATTGCACGTAGACTAGGCTTCAAAAAGATTCATTATTTTAGTAAAACATGATACTTGGCTCAAGTACTTAGTTTTTTGGTCTGCGCTTCTGCATATACACAGTGCCCAGACCAGACCAGGACATGGCTGTGGTCACGAAGCAGGTGGCCACACTCAGCTACGCTGGGCTGGGTGCTATTTGGGTGTCACTTCACCTATCTTTCTCTGGCAGGATTACCAAATGCATGGAAGTTCCACAGGGAAATTCTTGACTGATGCCGATATGGATAGCCGTTAATTACACCTAGCGAGTGACTGCACACTGTCATTTCAGCTGTACTTGGTGCTGGGAAAGGCTTACTATTCTTGGATCTGTCACAAACACATCTCAAGTTGTCACAATGCCCCGCTCTGAAAGGAGGCAGAAGGTTCCAGCATTTCAGCGGTGCCAGTGCAAACAGTTTCTTAATCACCTTCACTCAAGTGTCTCCTAAAGGTACCCCCGGACCCTGCTCTGCACTCCAGTGCACATAACGCTGTCACATATTTTAAAAACATCTACACCTTATGCATATGTAAATATACCTACTTTGCATTCATGCATGTAATAAAGGCATCGCTTTCCTAAGTCTACAAGATCTGTAGCTTTGCTGGTGCACATGCATGTCTTCTGCATACTTAGAAATTATATCAACAATGAGGTATGTGCCAAGATTTTTTTAGGAAGGAATCTGAATTGGGTAACAGCTGGAAGACAAGCCAGAAATTGCAATATATGCCCATAAAGAAGTGCTACATGCATGTTGTGTTGCTTCCATTGCCGGCAGTGGGAGCAGGCGGGATGTTTTGTGGTGGCACCCCAGCAGTCCTCCTGCACACCCAGAGCTTTTAAGGAAGATCCCCTGGGTGTCCCTCTGCATGCTGCTGGTACCATTTGCCTATAATATAATTTGACATGTGTTTGGACTGCTTCTGTAGGCTTAGAAAATGTTAAAAACATGCATATTTGTGAAAACTCTGGGTTGCCTGCTGTGCTGGAAACTTGTTAGGTGCCTATAATGCGTTTCCTCTGTTTATTTCTGCCAGGTTTTCCATAGTCCCAAAGGGGCAAAGTCCTCATCTATCAGTTCCAAATTGCTAGAACCGGAAGGTTGAGAATATCACAGTTATTGAAAGCTCAGAAACTATAAACGGAGGATCTATTTATAATATTTTGCTATGTGGTCTCCTGCTGTGCTGAATCCAGTGTCCAGGCTCTTCAAGCCATAGGTCCTTTGTTCTGCACTGATGGAAACAGTTTCATACAATTTCAGATGTCCCACCGGGACAGTTCATTGTGGTCATTACATTAATCATTCTTTTCCCTAAACTTGCAATGTCTCTAATTCTAGATCCATGTTTGTAGTCAAACTCCATCTGTAAATTTGTAAGTCCATCATTTTCTTACCTTCTTAACAGTCAAACCCTTCCTTCCTCATCATTTATGATATCCAGAGCAAAAGTGAGGAATTAAAGATAAAGTTCAACTGGACAGGCCCTTATGAAATCTTTCTGTATACTAGTGAATTCATATTGTTTATTAAAAAATAGAGAAAACATGATTAAAAAAAATCGAAATCATTATTAAGTATACTGTTAAAACCGGGTAATAATTTGTTGCTCTTGCTCTAGGGAAGCTTGGCACATCTTCCTCCCTTGTACTTTTTCCAGCCTTATTTTTCTCCATCACTAACATCCCTTGCCGGAGAGCGCAGCCTCTCCCTGAATAAAGCTCTACGGACTTACTGAGATTACAGACTGCGTTCTGCTTTCCCGTATGTTAGAGAAATACAGTACGATGCCAATTACTTCAGGGGGGAATGACTCTGGATTTATACCACTGTATCTGAGATCATAATTTGACTCCTTGTGAGTAATTGAGGTCATGTGTCTTCCTTTTTAACTTCACCACTGTAATGCCTACGCCTCATGCTGGAGGGTGAGTAGCTTGAACCATCCCAGATGACTGAGTCATGAACATTTTTTCTAGATGAATGCATGAGAGTTTATATGAGAGCAAGTAATTGCTCTTCATATGTGCCTGGGATATTATTTCATTAAGCAAACTACTCCCTGTTCATGCAGAAGCCCTAAAGATCAAGCAGCTGCTAGTGCCAAATTAAGTTTTCCTTGAGGTTAGAGCACAAAGTCAAAACTCTTGGGTCCTTTTTCATTAACTTCCTCAGTTTGTGACTTTGGACTAACTCCCTGGGATCTCTGTGCATCAGTTACCCATCTATAAAGCGGAGCGAGACCTTACTTTACAAGGGAAAAGAGATGTGAAAGTTAAGCGTGTGAGGCCAAATTCTGTCCTCTTACTCAGAGTGAAACAGTTCCTTGCTCTGTGCTCCTTAACGGTTTGGCTCCGTGACATCACCGAGGAAAGCCGGACTCAGTGTAAGTTCGTGTGTTTACCCCTGGCTCTCTGGCTTGGTAAAACACTCTGAAATTCTCTGATGAAAGCTGCCCTATAAATACAAAGTGTTCTTGTGACTCAGGTTCGCTCTTTGTTTGGGTACAGATTCAACATCTCACTTCCTCAGCTTATGAGACGGGCTGTTATTACAACGCTCTTTCCTACCTCCTAACACCTACTTAAACAGAAATCATTTCTTCTGCTCTCACATTCAGGGCACAGCAATCTATTTAAATTTTCCTTTCGACATGAAGGAAATCATTAAAATCAACCTCAGCCCTGCTCCCCCGAGGGACTGCTGTCTCGTTACACTGAACCTCTATACGTAAAGCCTATAACGTGGCTTTAACATTGTTTTTCTTAGGAAGGACCTCAGCTCGTGAGACTGAAGAGACTTCTCTGAAGCCATGAGCAGCATGGGAGAGCAAAAGCATGGGGGAACAGAGAAGTTCTCCTCTCCAAGGAGGAGCTTTAAGATGCCTGAAGAAGGGAACTAAGACTTCTGGTTGAGGCTTTAGCACTATGTTATGTAAGTGACACCCTTTTAACATAAAATCATGGTAACGAGAGAAATCAGGGCATTATCAGCTATATTTATATTATCAAATTTGAGAAGACCTTATATCCATGTCATGCATGCATAAGTGGCTACATAGCCTATAAGGCACTAGAGGTCTGTTCTCCTAAGTCTTCTCCCTATGGTACTGACTTTCCCCCCCCATATGTAATCTTTAAGCTATAGTCATCCAGGTTAGTGATAGAAAATTGTTATTTTCAGATTCCCGCAGCTGTGGAGGTGGCAGGTTGCATCAGGAGCAGGATGGGGTCAAACAGAACAGCCCTGACCCCCGGCAGACACCCATCCCACATCCCCAACACACACACACACACACACACACGCTGGACACTTCTTACCTTGCCTTGCACAAGCCCGAGGGTCCCGAGCCACCAAACCCAGATGCATTCCAGACATCTATTAGTGCACACGCTAAAGAGCATATTTATGATACCACAAATATTTAAGTGTGGTCTCTGCAAGTGGGAGGAGAAACTGCTCTCTCCGAAAGCTTTTGGCCGCGGGATTTCCCTGTCTTGCCAGCCTCCATGCGTCCCTCCTGAAGCCGTGGGTTTGGTGGGAAGGTCCCAGATAATCATCTGGCATCTTTCATAGCGGTCATAAAACGAGCTGGTAAGAACTCCTTACATAGTGTCATATGCATCTGAGTTTCCACAGGACAGAGCAACACTTCCAGGAAAGGAGGGAGAAAGTTGGTGCTAAGGCATTTGGGGAGCCATCTGCCAGGAGATGGAGTGGGGAAGGAAGGATCCTGCCAACGTGTCTCAGAAAGCTCTGGCCAGCTCCTTCCCTCTTTGCTTGCTTGTTAGGAAAATTCAACTTTACCAGACTAATATATAGTGTGATTGTGAAATGAAGCTGACAAAAAGACAATTTAAATTTGATATTCAATCTCTTGGTTTGGACTGACAAATGGCTTTCCTGCAATACACTGCTTTATAGAACAGCCACCTTTTCCCCTAGCTTGAACGAGAGCCAAATTGAGACTCTGTGAAATCAAAATGCCCCAAAGTTTACATCCTCAGCTGAAAACAAGGGATCAGGTTCCTTCTCCCAGGCCGAGCAGCTTCCTACTCTGCCAGTAATCCTTCTGAAACCAACGGGATGACGTGTGGAGTCAAAAGATGTGTTAGGATGGTGTATGGGTCCCTGGCTTTGGTTCCAAATACACACTCACCTTGTTTATTTCTGTATTACAAAGCTTCTAACCCTACAGGCACTGCAGTGTGTTGGGACTGATGTGCAATGGCTGAGCTTTGCTGCTTGCTTGGTTCCCCCAGGGTACAAAAAGAAATCCAGGGCCTGGAAGGATGGAGCAATTTTGGCCAAAATGGCATTTTGATTTTGTCTTTTTTTTTTTTGCTTTTCTTCCTCCCTCCAGCCAGACTCCCAGTCACACTGGCAAAGTGAGCTGTACTTGACTGGATACCCTGTCTTAAAAAGGGAGCGTAGCTTTTCCACCAGCAGAGGAAAAAGACAGATCCCATATGCATGGTCTTGCTGCTTCCTTTTCTGAGTAAAGTCAGCTGATTTAGTGAAGTGCCTGCTCTGTAAACCCTCTCTGCTGTTATGTCTAAGCACTTTTTTCATTTCTCATGACATTAACACAGCTGTGCACGTAATGCCATTTCCCCGTGGCATTCCTATGGCTCTGCATGTAAGGCAACAGGAGGCAAAGAGGAGCTGGGCAGAAGACCTCCGTGGGTTATCCCTCAGCTCTCACTGAAACCCGTTGGAAATTTCAGAGAGGAAATTTTCACCCTGGCAAAGCGCCAGACTGATTAAATCAAAACAAACCTCCCAGCAGAAATCAGACGAGTTTCTCGAGTTTCCGATGAGCTCAGGGGGCTGGGAGGCTGCACCAGAGCCTGGTGATGGGGAGAACCCCAGCTCCATCCCATTAGATCCACAGGTCTGTTAGATAACTGGGTGTTAGTCACCACTATCTTTGTCTGGCTATGTCACTGCAAGAAATTCATCAAGCTGATGTAATCCACACCGGACCAAGCTCCTGGGCTGGGTAAGGAGGCTCTAAGGACATGTTCTGCTCCTCTGTAATGGAGCTCAGGAACCCCAGAAATCAGAAGTCCTCTGCTTTTGAAAATACCTGACCCACCCTGAACAACACCCCAACACCAACTGGTTCACAAAGGGAAGATACCCCCTCAAAAAATTACACTCACAACACTTCAAAGTGGTAAGGAGCTCAAAGGTGATAGTTTTGGGCTATCTGTAACAGCTTAATTCCACTTTGTGTGTAAAATCAACTCCCCATCCCTCTAGCTGCCTGGTCCTGTTCTCCTTTCTCACCCCAGACTGTTACCTAGTCTTTAAGTGGCTTGGGGATTCCTGCCTGCCCAAAGGGGATAAACCTTGGAGGAGTCCAATTACTAATCTCAAGAAGTCTCTACTGAGTACGCATGATTTCTCTTTCAATTTTCTTTCTTAAAAACAGATTAATAGTTTTATCCCCTTGTTTTTCAGCTTGAGGCAGAAAATATAACAGAAATTTTTAGCTTGAATGATGAAAGTTCAGTGAAGCTATACTGAACAGGGAAAAAGACCTTCTCCTGGGAACTCCCCAGTGCCCCATTTCAGCTGTTCCTATCAGATTGCCTCCCTACTTGTCTGTGGGGAAGCCAGCAGAGCAGTGCAGAGATATCACAGAAAAAAATCATTTTGTCCTCTCATCTCTGCTCCCTCTTTCATTGCAAGGCTTCAGAAGCAGACCCACCTCTCACCTGATGCCTGTGCAAGTGTCCAACACAGTGAGATGGACCTATAGAGCTCACTTTTAGTGACCTTGCAGGTGCTTTGTCTCTACTGCTTTTTAAACTGTATAATACATGGGATCAGTATTTCATCCCCAAGAAAAGATCTGTACTGTTACCACACAAGAGGCAAGGAAAGAGGGTGGTGATGAGCTGGTTCTTAGGACCAGCCCCAGGAAAGCATAGAGTGGGGTCACAGCACCCACAGCTGCCTGCCTCTTGGGATCCCCCAGCTCAAGAGCCCAGGTTGCATGGAGGTGTTCCTGCTCCACGCTCGCCTTGGTGTGGTGTCATTGCTCTAGGAGCTGTAGTTTCTTCTCCTTGATCCTGAGGACACTTCCCCGCTGAGAGGAAGTTGTCTGGCAGTGCAAGAAAACAGTTAGAGACAAGGTGACAGGCGTGCTACGCTGACTTAGGAAAATGAGCTGACAAGTTCTCATAAACAATAATAATAAGTAGAATAATATTTCATTTTCTCCAAATTAGGACAGTTTTTGTTTTGTGCTCATAAAAATCTGCTGATCTTCTGAAATGGATCAGTAGTGACATCCAGTGGCCAGAAGCTGAGACAGCGATAGTAATTTGGGGTTACAGGGAGCTATGGATTTACTACTGGTTACACGTATCCTAAAAGTGGTCCGGATGCAAAAAGCCGTGTACAGTTTTGTTGTGGTTTAACCCCAGCCGGCAGCTAGAGCCACACAGCCACTGGCTCACTCCCCTCGGTTGCAATGGGGGAGAGAATCAGAAGAGTAGAAGTGAACACAACCCTGTTGGTTGAGGCAGTTTAACAGGTAAAGCAAAAGCTGCACATGTAAGCAAAGCAAAACAGGGAATTCATTCCCTGCTTCCCATCGTCAGGCAGGTGTCCAGCCACCCCCAGGAAAGCAGGGCTCCATCACGCATAATGGTCACCTGGCCATCGCTCCAAATGTCCTTTCCTTCCTCCTTCTTCACCCAGCTTTCTACACTGAGCATGACGTAGTATGGTATGGAATAGCCCTCGGGTCAGTCGGTGTCCCTCCCAACTTCTTGTGCACCCCCATTCTGCTCGCTGGCGGGGCGGTGTGAGGAGTAGAAAAGGCTTTGGCTGCTCAGCCACAACCAAAACCACCAGTGCCCTGTCATCGCTGTTTCTCATCCCAAATCCAAAATGTAGCACTACACCGTCTCTTAGCAAGAATTTTAACTCCATCCCAGCTGAAACCATAACAAGTTTCTATAAATATCACTCCACAGGGAGCGAAGAAAAACACCTTATCCACCCAAATAATCTTTTCAAGGATTAGTGCCACAACTTCTTGTCCTCAAAGCTATTGCTCTGCTCTGACGCACACAATGATGTTCCCTCCCATTGGGGCTGGTCTTCAGAAAAAGCTTAATTCGCTCAGCCAGGTATTTTGAAGTAAGTTGAAGGTAAAGGTCTTATGGAAAAATTCAGGTTGCCTGTGGAGGTTGGCAGCTTCTTTTACCCGTTTTTTCAAAGGGCTTCGTAGCTCTCAGATGGTTTCCATTTATCTGCTTGGCTTCTTAGGCCTCTTCTGGCAATGCTGTCTGAGCAAAGGGGCTATCTGCACTGCACACAGCCATCTAGATTTTGTGGGTTGTACATGATGAGGTGAGGGAATTGGTAACAATGCTATTTTTAAGGGAAATGTGTATGAAAAACAGAGCACAGACACCGATTAAAACTTTCCTAGTATTATTTCCAGAGATTTAGAAATGGCCACTAGATCTGGGTAGTCCAAGTCCAACTTGACAATCCTACATCGTGAGTGATTTTTTTTTTCTACATCACGATTTTGTTTTTTTCTTTTCTTCTCATGTTATCGTGCTGTTCCAACCCACAATGTGCTAAATACAGCAAAGCGCAGACTTCAAGCCTCCAAATCGTTCCCTGACCTCGAGCAAGCAGACACGGGAGCCCTGCCTTGGGCAGCAGCCACCCCCTCCACTTCTTCCTGATCCAGGGCTGAGGAGTGACTTTGCTCCTGACAGGGGAACACGCAACTTTACTCTGCTTTCTGCCACTTTGCTCTGCTCTGGTCCTCACCTGGAGCACTGTGTGCAGGTCTGGAGCCCTCAACAGAAGAAGGACATGGATCTGATGGAGCGGGTCCAGAGAAGGGCCACAAAAATGCTCAGGGGGTTGGAGCCCCTCTGCTCCAAGGACAGGCTGAGGGAGCTGGGGTTGTTCAGCCT
>JAOTQQ010000002.1:31666335-31681717 GCA_026546715.1 Gallinago undulata | reverse complement strand
GAGACATTCAAGGTGAGGCTCGAGGAGGCCCTGGGCAACCTGGTCTAGTTGGGGGTGTCCCTGCTGACTGCAGGGGGTCGGATTAGATGGCCTTTGGAGGTCCCTTCCGGCCCAGATGATTCTATGATTGTTTCTATGAATCTAAGAGGGCCACCAAGGAGTGAGTCAGCTGGCTTGTACAATTCAGGGACCTTGGAGAAGACCTCACTTCTCTTTCTCGGTGTGTTAGAAAAGTACGGACCAGCCCAGCGTGTGGGCAGGGGAACAGCCCGGCATGAGCTGGGCACGAGATATTTTTTACCGACTAAACGTGCAGTAGGAAATGCTCAGCTCTCCCTCGGAGACAACAGGCTTTTCATTAGGAAAGTGCTGACGCCGTGACTACTCCATCAAGTAAATCCTCGGTAAAATACTGTTTCTCACTTGATCTGGCTCACAATTTAAGAAGTTAAATTTACACCCTCCCTGACAACCCCGTGCCTCTCGCTCGGTCCTAATCTGAAGCGACTGCTGCGGTTCAGTTCAGGGTTGGGAGAGATAATCAAATTACTGTTGGTTGGAGAGTTACTGTGTGTTTGTCGAGGCTGGGGGTTCAACCACATGCATACTTCTAGACCCTCACAAACACACGGCCAAAATGCATTATCTTAAATCTTTTTCTTTTTTTTTTTTTTTTCCTGACATTTAAATGAACACATTTTTCCTCAAATATGTGACAGGCCAAGAGCATCTGGCTCCACTGATGCTCAGTAAGTAACTCATTAGACTGCAGGAGCTCACTCCTTTGTGAGCCCTGGGCTTTGGTAATGCTCTTGCTTGGTTTGTGGCACCAGTGAACTCGATTTGTGCTTGAGCCAGGGTATCACGTGGAGGTGCTTGAGTGACAAATTTTGCACAGAGATCCAAACCTTTAATTCAAAGCTATGGGAAGTGTTGGAGTAAAACCCCTGCTCAATACTCATTGTTAGCATTTAGAATATGGATCTTCAAGGAATGACAAAATGTACAGAGTCTAAAAACTTACGTATTGAAATTAAAAAGCAGGGGCACGTAAGCCAGCCCTTCAGATCCTGCTGATTCTGTATGTGAGATAGTAGCCTCATAGAACATCTTACTTGTCTATTTAAGATGGTTGCTTAAGGACATTATGATGACTGACATTTCTAGGATGTCATTTTTTGTTTTGTGATTGTCAGGATGCTCTCTTTCTTCCATTTCTTGTAATGCTTGTTTATTTACTTGGTAATGCTTAGTCTTCATTGGTTGGACTAGATCTTAAAAGGTCCCTTCCAGCCTAGGTGATTCTGTGATTCTGTTTTTGAGATTAAAAGATGCTAAGACTACAAACAGAACACAGATGGCAGCAGCCTCATATTATTTAATGGTAAAGCACCAAACACATGCAACTATTTATGCTCAACTAGTACTTACTAACAATCATATGGTAGATCACATGAATTTCTAACAGAGGTGGGTATCTCCAGAAAATCTGGACTCTGCTCCTTACAAAAATATTTGGGATGACCTTCCAAAAGATATCCAAGGAGCTTATTAATACTGCAGCAGTAAAATGACCACCTCTCTCCTGATGTGCTGAACAGACCAAGAAGTTCATCATTATCTAGAAGTCTGATGCCTGCTAAGGACACAGAGGAGGAAAGTAAGCAGTGCCCATCTCCACAGATGCTCTGAGCTACCACGTGTGAGCTACTACGTGGGTACCCCACTGACAGGGGGTGTGAAACATCCTATGAGCCAGGAGAGCGTGAACAGATCACCACTACCAGAGGTCAGGATAACATCTGAGAAAAATACCAGGCTGCAAGGGAGGAGTTAAAAATGGAAAGCTTTATGTCATCGGTGCTGCACTGGGGGACAGAGCAGGGTGGCAGAAAGGAAGGAAGAAGGGAGTGAGAATATTGGTCTCTAGCAGAGTCTTTATGAGACAGTGTAAGTCCAGCAGGGGTTAATACAAAAGAGTAGGATTAAACTTGGTTGAATTTAGAGCAAATAGTAAAATTTGGTTTCTTAGAGGCTTGAGATTTGGAGGTTTGGCAGTTCATTATGAAATGAAACCTTAAAAGGGGTGGTTGGGGTATTTATTATTTTTTAAATTATTACTATTATTATTAATCACCTTGCAAATCCCTGGCAGCGCTATGGTCCTTAGGTGACCCAACTGCAGAAGAGGTAATATATATGGAGGGTGGCTGCTGGCTGAAAAGAAAAAAAGCTGTGGACTGGTCATATAGAGCTGCACTGCCTTGCAGCATGGTGTATTTCTGCTTGGGTGCCTTGGTCTTTTTCCAAGATTTGAGATGCCTTGCACTGTGGACAAGGATCCACAACAGGGCATATAGACTTTGTCTTACAAGTGTGGAAGAGGGAACTGGTTTGTTTGTATAGCTAGCAATGGTTGGCTGTGTCTCCATATTTAATATTTTTTTAATTCTTGTAGCAAGAAATAAAGGTGGAATCCCCTGAGCTTCCTGGTAAGCAATATTTGTTGGAGGAAAATAGGGTTTTCTTTCTTTTCTGACAACATCCTTCCCTTAAAAAAAAAAATAAAATAATGTTATATTATTGCTCAAATCCATTGCCAAGGCCAGCTTGTGTTAAGCGTGGTTGAAACAATAAAATTCTATTGGTAACTGGTCTCATGGAGGTACTTAGAAGGCAAGTACCAGGCCAAAGTCGGGGTGACTGTTAGCAATACAATCACCTCAGCAAGGCTGGAGCGTCTCCTTTGCCTCATCCTCCTGACTACATCACCAAAAAAGGCACCAACAAAGCTTAAAGATACATGAGAAATACAGAGGGACTGAGAAGGTGGAAACCCTCTATTAACTTATGCTAAAAAAAATTGTGCATCTCTCCAGAAAAGTCTCAGCTATTGATACAACCAGGAAATAGGTTACTTGCTTGTTGGTGGTGTCACCACGAGTGGATCCCCCAAGAGGAGTCGGGGTGACTGGATTCAACACTGCCTTTAAGTGGACCTCTCCCAGGCTCTTTATGCTGATTCTAGCTGTAGGGGGGCTCAATCTAGGGTCAAAAATGGAAGAAGCTGAAAGTCCTCATCACTGTAATGAGTGCTTGAGTTTGCCTACGCAACTACAAAGCTTTCTTGTTAACATCAATAAGCAGTACTGAAACCAACCTCTCGAGCAAGACATAACGGCATATTATCGCCTGTGGAGGCATTGCCCTCCGGTTTTCCAGTGTTCCTCTGTTGCAGATTTAGTATCACATTACAGGAAGCCAGACTGGACAAACCTTGGCAAGATCTAATGATCTGGTGTTCTTCGCCGTTCTGTTTTACAGGCTGACATGCAGATGCTGATCTGTTTTGGAGAAAATACAGGCTGGCTTTGCATCTTTTGCTATTCCAGGAGAACTAAGTTTCAGAGCTGCATGTCCTGGAAGAATTGGGAAGAAGCTTTAGACTGTATTTTGTCTCAAGTCAGGATTACTCCTGAATCTTCAGAAGAAGCTGTACAAACAGTCACATATCTTTATTGTGCTGGTTGGTCAGTGAGGCTTTTAAATCCACAGGAAACCTGAGGGATGCAGCGATTAGTCTCTTCGTGGTTAACTCCTGAGGCACTTAAGTAAGGTCCTGAAATAATATATTCCAGGCTTACTTTAAAACGAAACAAAAATACCTCACCACCCCAAACCTCCCAAACATCAACAAAAAAAGGAAAAGTCACAGTATCAGTAACATGAGAAGACAGAGGGTTCTCTCCATTCTTACCTACAGGAAAATGCATTTTATTTGATTATGCCCATCCTCTATGTGTCTTTTCATCCACTCAGCCATCTTGGTCTATAGTATCTCTTTAGCAATAGCCTGTTTGGTCCAGCAAAATCTTGCAAGTTATTCCTTGGCATTTTTATTGCATTTACAAATAACAGACTATGTTTTTCAAGTTCCCCACCTTCTTCACCATGGTGCACAAGAACACACACTCTGTCTGCCAGACCAGCTCAGGACTTAATTTCCTTAGATGAGCTAATCAGCAAACAGGCACCAGCTAGAGCAGAATGAACCAAGGCAATCTCGGAAAAGTCAGTGGAAATTTTCTTCTCAGACAAAAATAAGAGAAAAGAACTGCAGGATGTTTATTGACCATGAAATCTTCAGATGCTAAGGACTAGATATTGCAAATTCTTACCATCCCTCATGAATTCTGGACTAGAGAAGCACTGAGTACATCAGTGGTATTGCTGAAGCTATTAACAATTGGGTCCCATGTGTCAGCAGTGGGCTATGGAGAGGAGATGTGCTTGCACATTCCTCAGAAAAGATGTGAACCCAAAGTCTTAATGGCTACTAAGAATCATTTTTATATTGTTTACCAAAACCCAGTGCTTCTAAATGCTTCTCTATTAGAAAAGGGTACTTTGTACTGACGGTAAATGGGATAATAAGGAAGTGTGAAAGATGAGTCACCAACCCACAGGGGAAGAAAATGTGGTGTGAGCAACCGCAGCACCCTCACTCGCCCTGTGGTCCTCCGACAGAGCATAAGGCAGTTTCCTGCAGCTGTGGCCTCCAACAGGAGCTGTATTCAGCTCACTAGTGCGGATGAGGGTTAAGGATACTTATTCCAGCTGCCCCAGATGTGCCCACGTGACCTATCTAAACAGCTTGCAATTTTAGTCAGTGCATTTATCCTGATCTCGCAGGTGTGACTTTAAGGTTGAGGAGTTAAGCCCTATCTTCCCAAAGGATTCAGGTGACAACACATCTTCTGAAGACACAAAGCAACTCAGCTGAGGTCTGTGGTGAGTCAGGGCAGGAATCCTGGTGTTGCTGTCTAACAGGGCTGTCCTTCTCTCCACGTTTGGTGGCCAAACTGTTATAACACTGTCCTTCAGGGTCAAGATGGGGCAGATTCAAAGCAAAACCACCCCAGGAGGTGGGTAAGCTGAGCACGGAATAACACGGGCCCCAAAAAGTTGAGCCAGGGAGGGATTAGGGAGGGAAGACAGGGCTGTGCTGCTGAATTCTGACCAAAACCTATTTCTGCAGATAATGCTGGTGTCAAAAAAAAACCCCAAACAACAACAAAACAAACCACAAAATGCAAACCAGCCACAGACTGTGATATTACTGCTAATGTTACTGAAAGTTAAAAGTGGGGGGAGTAGAAGGAAAAAGTCGATGGTGTGTGGTAGAGCAGCAATAACTTGGTTTTAAATCCTCGCTGCATCTGTGACCTCCTCCTTCACCTAAATTTGAACCTGTGTTTGCTCTTCATGGTACCTATCCTGTGTCAAGTGAACAGTCTCCCCCAGTAAATGCATTTTACCAATAAAAGATGCTATAACGAAAGTTACTGTGGGAAGGGTCAGACTGGTGAAATTAACCATAGGAAAGAAAGAACGTAGCCTTGCAGAAAAGCAGCATTTTCTCTGCTCTGAGAGGGTTTCACAAATAACTTGGCGTATACTTTGAAAATGTCCTTGGTGGTGCCCTTTTAACCAACGAGAAAGCAACGAGCTCACGTTACGGCATCAGATACGCTCAGCAACTGCTGCGGAGGAAGGATTAATGCCCACAAATCTCCTGTGTAAAACCCAACGCAGACAATTACCTTGGTTAGGAACCCCGGGGGTGTAACAGGCTTCAGCGAGCAGCCTGTCCAGCTGCTCTCTGGCACGGATCCTCCACAGACCTTGCAGTCGGTCCTAAATCTTCACATACTTTCCTCCTCCCTACACGCTCCCCTCCCCAGCTTGGCTAGTAGCCGTACCGACTACATTAAGCATTCAGAGAGCTGCTGATGGCTGCCCTTTTCCTAGAGATATGGGCAGCTCGGCCAAATTTGCTATCCCCAGGCTCTCTCCCATGCTTTCCCACTCAAACAGCGTAGGGAAGGAGTGAAAGGGGGATATAGTCCTGCAGAAGGAGAACTTCCTCAACTATGGCAATTCACAACAGAGCTGTAATTATAGAGCCCAAATAAACCAGCTCCCCCCACCCCAGGCAATTCTATTGCACAAATCCATCTCTTTCCATATGTTTGTTAAAGACCTCTGGTCTTCCTTGAAGAGATTGGGCATGGGACAGAGCTTGCTCCTTTTACCTATCCATGGACACCCTGTTCATGACAAGGCCCATTGTCAAAACCCCACTCATTTTTTTCCTGCCACCCTTCTTACCACGCGATTTATACATGTTCCCCTGTCTCTGACACCCTTTGGGCCCAAGATGCTCCGTGTGTGTACATTAATAGAGCAGGGAACAGATGAGTACACTCTCACGCTCCCTGGCTCATGCTCCCTCCAAAGCAGATCGTTTCCGCAGGGTACAAGCCGTATGGCCAGACTGTGTTTTAAGCATTTGAGCTAATGAAACAAAAACTGGCATCTCAGAAGTCTATTAACAAACTTAGGATATTTGTTTTTTCTCCCCAGTGTGTGCATTTATATGTTATTAATGAAATCCAAGGGTTTTTCAGTATATGCCTCTATTACTCCTATATATATACTACCTATATATACTCCTGTGTACAGCAGCATATAAATTATTCCTATTATTGGCCATTGCTAGTTGTTTCTTAAGAAGTTAACTATGGAAAAGAGCTTTTTGTTCCTTCCACAAATGAAGCCCCACTACCACCCCAAGCACGGGGCTGAGGTTAGCCTGCTCTCTACCTGTTTTACCTGCCTGAAATCTGCATTCCCCCTGCGAACTTCTTTAGGGGTGAGAAACCAGGGGAAAGCAACAGGATTACCCTGAGATAACGAATTAAAAAATGCTGGGTGTGAGGAGGTCTGGGAACGCCAGCCTTAACTCAGTTTTTATGCTGGAATCAGCAAGGGATGACAAGTCTGAAGGAAGGGGTACTGAGGAAAAAAACACATTCTGCTTCATTTCTCAGAAAAATATTATTGTCCTTCCTTCTCCTCCTCCAGAAGAAGCAGCCATTTCTGATGCCTGAGATAAAACCCAACTGTTTTCTCTTGTTCTTCCTGCCTTAACCAAGCTCTGCTCTCATGGCAGCTCCTCCCCTGCAGCGCCTGCAGCAATGTTCATGGGGTCTTGGGGAGGTGCCTCCCAGCCTCCTCTTCCTCTTCCTCCTCCTCACCCTGCTTAACCTCTTAACCCTGCTTCCTCCAGCATCTTCTTTCCTTCTCTTTTTCCATGGCTTGTGTGCTACCAGTTGGGGGGGTCTTTTTCCACAACCTGCTCAGGTTTTTTTTGATTCTTTCTACTCCCATGCACCTTCCTCCTCCTCCTTCTTCTCCTTCTCCTTCCTCCTCCCGAGAGGAGAGGGAGCTCTTACAGGCTCATTTTCCAGACCAGCTGCGTGTTGATAAATAATTATGCAATATTTAGTGGGTATTTGCTGACTGCAAAGGAAAGCAAGCCTGTAGTGATCAGTGGAAAAACAAGGCAGGGATCACCTTTTCAAACCTCGACAAAGGAGTTTTGTTGGATGGCTGGCTCACGGCAGCATCTGCAGTGGAAACAGTTAATAGTTGTATTTAAAAAAACATGAACGTGAGACTAAGGTAGAACATTTAAAAATAACTGTTCTTAATGTTGCCACGGAGACCTTTATTATAGCCACTCTACGTGATGTGCATCGATTATATTCCATGTAGGTAACGTTTCTCTCTCAGACTAGTAGAAGCCAACAATACTCCCACTTGTATGAGATGGTACGTAGGAGCATACAGGTTGTGGAACTAAAATACTGTTGCGAGGAGGTTTACTGGGTTTTTCAACTCTTAAAAATTCATAAATGTGTATTCCATTAGCAGTTTTTTGCCCTTGTAGCTATCCCTTGTTTAATACATTCTGCCTTTTCTAAAGCAGAAGTGCTTGGGATCATTGTAATTGGGGTGATAAATGCAGAAATCCTATTATAAAAATAAGAGCTATCATTCATATGGCTGGCAGTGCACGCGGCTGCAGCTCCCTCCGTTAAATCTGAGTAGTTTCAACACATGGCATTCAAACAAAAGCTGTATTGACTGCATTAAAGATTTTATTTTTCTTTAAGCCTAGTTGATTAGGTCACAGTACTGAAGGCAGAAAATGTATTGCTGGTGCTCATGTAGTTACATGGGCTGCTATTTTTTCAAATGCTTTTGAGAAAACATTGCTGATCAAAAGTGGTTAAGTCAAAATCTTGGCAAAAACCCTCCAAGTTTTCATTACCATATTCTAAGCTTTACCCATTCCAATAAAAATAACAGTATTTGGAAATGCAGCCCTCACAGAACTTCAGTTTCACTTTTTATATGACACTTTTCATCTTCCTGGATTTTCTTTCTTTTTTTTTAAATATTGACTTGGATTAAATAACCTTGTACGGATGACAAATTTTAGCAGAAATTATTCAGGAAGCCAAGCTTCTTTAGGGCTTATTTCAGAGAAGTTTTAAATTTCATATTGAAAATATTTACTTCAGTTTTTCCATTTGTTAGATGGAGAGCTCAGTAAGTAAATTCAAACAGAAGTGTATAGGCTGCATTTCAGGCAGCTGTGGTTTTAGAGACACGCTTCTAAAATTATTGGAATAACTGAAAAGTTGTATGCTGGTAGTGGGAGGAATTCCTAATTTGCTGTGATACTGAGGACAACAGACAAGTTCCTCACTTTCTTTAGCTCGCAGACTAGAATTTCACCTTCTCAGTCAATCCAGTATCCTCAGCATCTCTGAGTAGCCAGGAAAAAAAGAATGGAAATTGAACAGAATTGAACAGAACTGTATGAATACCCATGAACTTTGCCTTCTGGCTTAATGAAGCTACAAGAGTACAGTTTGTCTGAAAATGGGGAAATTATTCTTCAGTTAAGAAGGATTTGAATTTTTTCCCTGGCAGAAGTTTGGAAGTGAACACTGATTTAAATCACATTTCTGCCAGAGGTTTTTATCTATTTTTACTGATAATCCAAATATTAGAATAAACCCCCACTCCTAACATTTTTCCTGATTATTTTTCTTAATTATTTTTGATATTTTGCTTGTCTAGGCAGTTCATTGAGCCCATTCCCCCGCAGTGTCTTATGCACAAACAAGGCAGAAAGTATGAAAAAAATATGGCTCAGGCTCAGTGTCGAAGGCTAAGGCCAGATCTCTCTCTTACTCCAGAGATAATAGTTTTCCAACTTGCAAAATGCTTGTGAAACTACCAGTTGCTTCTGCCCTGCCCTTTCAAATGTCACCTTTTGAGTGTGAAACATGGGGTCGTGTTTCTGGGTGAGTTTAAATTTGGCTGGTGTTTGCCTTGCTCGGAGCAGACCCCGGACAGGAGCAGCGCAGACAGTGTAGCATGAAACCAGACTATTAAATAAACTCTAACGGGAGAAAGACAGGAATTGTAACAGTATGCTTTCTCAGCTGAAACCTGTTACTAATGGTATTTATAGAGATTTCAGTAATATAGCTATTTGTCTTACATAGTTGAACAGAGTAACTTATGTTATTACAAATATGTATCCCAGATTGATACGCATATGTATTAAAATATGTAGTCCAGATACGTGTGCAATGATTATTATTTGTCCTTAAGCATAGTCTTCAGGCTACCTCCTGGAAAAAAGCTACCTGAGTTTGTGCAAAAATAGGTTGGGAAGGGAATAAAACGACGTGTAAAGATGAGCCACGGGAGTCCCTGTGCATCTTCTCATTCTCTGAACACAGAAGACCAATACAAGCGTGGGAAACCCATAGTAAAAACCTGTTAGTAGTAAAGTACAGAAACAAGAACATGTAATTAAGTGTTCTTCCTTCCAAGTAGAAAGGTCATTCAATAAAAGTCTATCTGCTTTTCCCTGCTCAAATGGCCTTGAGCTCACACAAGGAACTGAAAAGCCCATCTTCCAGCTTTGCGGTGGGAACTGAGGAAACTCTTTACTTAGTGCTTGTCAGACTCCTCTCAAAAATAGGTAATTTTTTCCCCCAGATTTATTTACATCAAAATGCCTGGTCCAGCTTCGACTGCCTGGTACATTTTAGTTTAAATTGTTAGGTTAGGGGGAGCGGGGGCTGAGCAAACAGGAGGGAAAATTAAAGGATCTCTTCAGGCATTCGGGAAAGATTCAGCTCCACAACACGTTGACATATACTTAGATGGACAGCTTTGATGTACAGCCCCGTGGGGATGCCTATAAGCACCGTGAAGCCCGAGGAGTCCCGGGGCAGCAGTACATGGACGTGTCTGCCCACGCAACCTTCTCCACAGAGGAAGCAGAGCTGACCAGTAAAGTCTTTTTTTTTTTTTAACTTTTTAGTAGCTTGATATCATGGGTTAAAGTTGGAGGCAATCAGAGAGGCAGAGGTGAATAACAGACAGATCCCAGAATCTTCTAAGAAGCCTCACGGATCTGGGCTAACATTTCTGAGGTGCTCCCTCCGGCTTGGAGAATTGGGGCAGTTTCCCTCAAATCCCGCACTGTCCCCTTTATTTAGTTTTTCCTTCCAGCTGAGCCAGCGTCAGGCTACAGGGGAGCCGCGAGCAGCTACAAGAAACCCAAGCCCTTGCCACGGCATGTCACTGATCCCAGGGCTGTCGCTGGTGAAATTGGATTACCGAGTATTTGCACAAGTAAGCGCTCTCCTGAGACCAGGGCACGGATCTGGGGCTCGGATTGTTGAGGAGCCAGGCGGTCCTTTCCCACTCCCCCCCCTTCAGCTCTTTCTTTCCTCCCCAACCTCCCTCCCCCCCCCCCCCTCCTTCATGGCCATAAAGGCAAATCAAGAGTCTCTGCACCGCAAGGGCTGCAGCAGGGACACGTGTTGTCTCTGACCTTACCGCCGGGGTGGTAACCTCCAGCAGAAGGGAGGAAGCTTCTCGCCGTGGCCTGATTTGGCTGAGCTTATCCAGAGAGCAGACACCCGGTGACCGGCCACTGCCAGGACCCCAGGCACAATCCCCAGCCCAGTAACCACCCCCCTGCGGACCCAGGATTAAGAATTACACTTTTAATGAAGGGCAAGTGCGGCGCAAAGCCTCACAAGGACCCTCATCTCAAAAATTACGTTCATCCCTGAAGTGTGTGTATTAACTCTTGAGCCGTTGAACCCTTACCCAAACTCAAAATTGCTTTTTAATGCAGTTTCTTGAAGCCTCTCCATCAGCCAGAGCCAGCTTCGGGCTAATTCAGGGAGTGAGCCAGGTATTAAAAAAAAATAATAATGTGAGGTTGTGGAGCATCTAAAACATATTGATCCCAGTGTAATTATACTCGAAATGTAGTAGGGGAAGTAGCTAAAACAATCTCTGTGCTGAGAAAGATGATTTGGGAGAGTGTAAGAGGGCCTTGGGGAGGCTGCCTGCGATTCTTATGGGGGATGGAGAATCCACCTCAGCAGGTAAGGAGAAGGTTCTTGAGCAAACGCTAAATGACAAATGTAATAACAGCTATCCCAAACATAACACCTTCTACAGCTTAAGCAAGGTAAGTGGACTAAGAAGCAAAAATAGGTGTGACAAACCTCTCTCGCGTCTGCGATTTAAAGAGCAGTTTCTGGATGTAAGATGTAACAGCAGGCAGGGAATAAAGGAAATCTTCAGTTTGCCTTGGATACCAGTAATATAAAAAGCCTGAATTTGTTATATTTACATTTAAAATGGCTTTTTAAAAAAAAAAAAAATCTTGGGAAAGTTATCTCAGTGTTACAGTTCCTAAGTGGAGGATCTCGTTTCATGATATAATAAAAGCCAGGGAGAGAGTAACAGAATCCCTAATTAAAAGACAGGCTACTTTAAGCTTGAACATGAGCCTCTTGAAGTAAGTATCCAAAGCACCTTTACATCCAAAATATTAAGCAGAACGTGCTTTTGATGGTAATTAAAGATGAGCTTCAGTCAAAAGACTGGATTTGTATTTGGGGCAAACTAAACCTTGGCTGCAAACCTTCACTCTCTTTTTGTTTTGACACGTTCTGATCCAAACTGTTTGGGTTCTCAGCCACTTTGCTAACCCACTCAAGGGCTTTACTTGTTGCACATAAGATTGCAAAGCTGTTCATAACCGACTGCTGTGAGACAGATCATATTAGATTGGTAAATTGAGACACAAATTAAAAAGCCTGGGTGGTTTTTTTTTGTTTGGTTTTTTTTTTGGTTTTTTTTCAGGAGGGAACACCAATTTAGGGTATCTGAATCTTTGGGCAGCAAATAGACTTTGTTTTTTTTTTTTTCTGCCACTGCACACAGAATTTCATAATTCCAAAGTAAACTCTGCAGTTTCTCATTAGCTCTGAGAGTTGAGGTTGAGCTGTCTCAGGTAGGATCCAACCAAAAAGCAGCATTTAAAGTGCACCCCAATCCTGAAAACATGGGTCGAGCATCCTTTTCAGAATTCACACAGTGAGTCGTTTCTAGGATAGGAACAAAACCCCCTAAAATTCTCAGTTGCCATCCTTAAAAATAACTAGATGTTGGAAAGTCAGACTTTTTAGGAGGATAAATGGGTGCATTCTACTCAAGGGATCCAACAACTCATGAGCTGCTGGTGGTTGCCTACAGAATTAATGCAGCTGAGATATGATTGAGTCACCGAAACTGTATTTTTTTTTTTTTTTGGAGGAACTCAGCTCATGACAGAGAAATGTACTTGAGGGAAATGAACACTGAGCCACAAGAGATGGACCATCCTCTGGGCTCAGAGGGGTCGTGACAGACCAGCTCCTCCAGGAGAGTTGAGAAGGGACCATGCGGGGTGAGCCCTTTCTGCCAGCACTGGGGGCAAACTCATACTGCAACCTGCAGGATTTTTTAAAAAAAAAAAAAAAAAGAGAGAGAAAGGAATTTAGATTATTTCAAATATCCCAAATTTTATTTCAAATTTTATCTCAAATATTTCAAATTTATCTCAAATTTTATCTCAAATAAATATTTCAAATTTTAAATCAAATGTTAGATTTCAAAGCCTCAGTGTTTTTAATGAGGTTTACTCCAACAAAATGTAGGATTACCGGACAATAAGATGACATTGTGCTTGGCGGAGCTCACAACTAGGACTTGGAGCAGCCCTGATTGCTGCTTTTCTTTTTTTCTTTTTTTTTTTTTAAACCATATCTTCAGAATGGGACCAGAGCAGCTGCTCTCTGTGCAGTGTATCCTGTCTGAAATTCTAGACGCCTGAGAAGTGTTGAAAGACAAGGACACTCCCCAGCAGTCTGTCACCAGTGGAACTTCCAGCAATCTCTGTATTTCAGAGCCTTCAATGGATTTTTTCTTTTCTTCATGAATTTACCTAATCACTTTCTAAATCCTGTTTCATGCAACAGCATGAGAATGATAATCTAATTTTGGTCTCTAAGACACGTAATACAAAAACAATAGGGGCCCAGGAAAGAATGAAATAAATTTGCCAACAGAGATTACAAAAGCATCACTAGATTCCAGTCTAGTGATGAAGAAAATTACTAAAACCACTCATTACAAAACAACCCAGCACTTCCTGCTTTGAAAAATAATCTATTTAGTCTTCTTTGACTTTTAGAAAAAAAAAAAGAAAAAAAGAAATGGAACACCTGTAAGTGCTTTTCTAAGCTTGTGATAGGGATGTTTCTTTCCTCAGTGCCATGACGTGAACTTTAAAGTGCCTCGTCCCCTGGCCCTACCGTCACAAAACCACTCCTAAATCCAAAGATCCTTGGACCAGTCATGGGATGGGATGAATCAGGACAAATCTTCCCAGGGTGTCATTCCTCTTTGAGTAGAACAGGAGAACTGGGTCAAACAGAAGTCCCTTCTGTGAATTTATGGTACGTGTTCCCTATTAAATTACTGGGCTCTACATATTTTGCAATGTTTGAACTGTTGCAATCTCCTGAAAAATGTTGAAAATTGGTTTTGAAGTCCTAGACTTACAGGTTTGTTGCTGTCATGTCCTAAATTGGTGTGCGAAACAAAAGAGTATTTTCCTTGCTTAAATATAGGTAAAATGTCCCTTTTAATAAACTCTCCCCTAGTACACTTTTTAAAAAGAGAAAAATATATATATACACATATAGGGTCTTTTTTTTGTTGTTTTGTTTTTGTTTTTTTTTTGCACATCTAGTGTCCTGTTTAATCATTTCCAGCTGTTTAAACTGCAAATAATAGAATATATTCTACACAGTTTTACAAAGCTCTTTGTAACCAGGGTGGAAATTGGTGAGGTTGCATACACCTTTGCATTTAACCAGAATTCCAGAAAATGCAAATAGCAACTTCCAAATCAAAGCCAAAGAAAAATACACTCTTAAACGCCCTTTTTAGATGGTATTAAGAATAATCCTTTTTTCTCCTTTACCTGACAAATTTAAACAATTCTATTTTCTCTTATTTCAATCCTGGTTTATGTTATAGAACACTTTTTGCACATCCTTTTTTAATTCATGTCAACACATTTTCTGCTACTTCCCTTTATTCTTTCATTCTCATTGAAAATGCTAAAACACGCCCGATTCTTGCTTCATAACGTGTCTTTAAGATAACATGGCTCCTGTTAAAAACATTCCTGGGAGAGGAAAAAGCGATTACTGAGCTGAACATTTCAGAGGCTCTTAAGCTGCCGTCAGGTGCACAAAATGTGCCAAATTTCCTATTCTGCTTGCTTAACAGAAGGAAATAATTGAGACATCTGCAAGGTGACTTATTTTTTTCTCCCGCTGTTCCTCCTGACCCAAAACCAGTGCTGCTATTGCCTTTCTGAATATGTTACTCCTTATCTGAAAAGCCATTTAGTTGCAAATCCAAAACCTTTCCATTCTTTCCACATACGCCTGTATTAGCCACGGCAAAGGCCCGTAACAGAGCAGTTCAAATGTTGGACTAATGACCTCTCTGGTATTTCTATAGAAATGCCCTGTTAAACACCCAGGCATTCCAACTTTCAGTCACAAGACCTATAAAAAATTCATACTCTGAATCTCTAGTTTCAAACCACAGCGCTGCATCATTAAGAGCTTTTCAATCCTCCCACCCCACACACTTTATGAAGGGGGAGGGGGAAGAGGGCTTTTATCTTCCTGGCATTTAAATTTCACATTTTCTTCTCCTGTTGTTTGCATTTTTAAGTAGTTCTGGAGGTTGGAAAAAAAAAAAACCCAACCAACAATGTGAGCCTGGATGTTCTTTTATTCTATTAAAAATATAACATTATCCAAGAACCTTTTATCTAGATATTTATCTAAAAATGAAAACAGGTGTAAAAAATGAGTTTTATCCTTTAAGTAACTTCTGTCTTAATAGTGGCTGTCTTTCAGAAATTATAAAACTTCTATTTCAAGACTGAAAGAAAAGACTACCCCTGACACAGGGAAGCACCTGGAAAAACAACGTGCATCTGTCACAATGCATTCTTAAACATTACGTCCAGCTTTGATCTGGCCTTAAAATGAATTTGCTGAATTAGAATAAT
>JAOTQQ010000002.1:31635016-31664104 GCA_026546715.1 Gallinago undulata | reverse complement strand
ATTTTTGAAAACACTAAATATCCCGTGTCTCTTTAATTTTCTGTGGGCAACCGACTGCCCAATGAAACTAGTCACCCAACAGAATCATAGAATGGTTTAGGTTGGAAGGGACCCTAAAGCTCATCTAGTTCCAACCCCCTGCCCTGGGCAGGGACACCTCCCACCAGACCCGATTGCTCCAAGCCCCATCCAGCCTGGCCTTGAACCCCGCCAGGGATGGCAGCCACAGCTTCTCTGGGCAACCTGGGCCAGGGTCCCACCACACTCAGAGTGAAAAATTTTGTCATGATATCTCATCTAAATCTACCCTCTTCCAGTTCAAAGCCATTACCCCTCACCCTATCAGTATTCACCCTCTTATGAAAACCTCCTCTCCAGCTTTTTTACAAGTCCCCTTTAGGTACTGGAAGAGTCTGTAAGTTCTCCTAGGAGCCTTCACTTCTCAAGGCTGAACAACCCCAACTCTCTCGGCCTGCTTTCACAGGAGAGGTGCTCCAGCCCTCTGATCATCTCCTGGCCCCACTCCAACAGGTCCGTGTCCCTCTGATGTTGGTGGCCCCAAAGCTGGAGGCAGGGTGGTTTTCCCCACAGCAGACCAGAGGGGCAGAATCCCCTCCCTTGCCCTGTTGGCCACCCTGCTGAGGACGCAGGTCCAGGATACGGTTGTGTCTCTGGGCTGTGAGCACACATTGCCAGGTCATGGTGAGCTCCTCATCAACTGACACCCCCAGGTCCTTCTCCTCAGGACTGCTCTCCATCCATCCTCCGCCCAGCCTGGATTTGTGCTTGGGACTACCTTCCCGCAGGCGGGAGGTTTTCGCGGGAGCGGGTCGCTGAGGAGACCCGGGGGTGTCACCTGAGGGTGTCACCTGGGGATGTTACTCCGGGGGGGTGCCCCCCCTTCCCGCCCCCTCACCCTCGCGCTGCCCACAGCGCGGCCGGCCAGACTGCGCATGCGCCCGCCGCGCCGAGGCGACACACCGCGCGGCGCCGTGACGTCCCCGGAGAAGCCTTCCCGGTTCGACCAATGAGAGCCGGGCGGAGGGGAGGGCCGCGCCGCCGTTGGCCGGCCCCGCGCCCCGACCCCGCCCCCTGGCCGGTGGGGGGGACCCGGATGAGGCAGCCTGGGGCGGCCGCGGCCGTTAAACGCCGGCCTGCGGGCGCGGCCCCCGCCATGGCGGCAGCACGGTGAGGGCAGTACGCTCGGGGCGCGTCCTGGTGAGGCGAGGATGCAGCTGCTCTATGTGATCCTGCTCTCGGCGCTGGCCGGCAGCTTCCTCACCCTCCTGCTCCAGCTCCTGCTTTTCTATTGGACCAAGCCGGAGCCCCGCAGGGCGGCCGGAGCCTCTGACGGCCCCTTCTACGCCCGCGTCGTGGCGGACCAGAGCATCAGGGACTACCTACAGAGCTCGGAGCCGGCCGGTAGCCAAGCGTCTCCGGAGCCGGCCCCAGCCTCAGCGCCGGGCGCCGCTGCGGCTTCTGCCGCCGCCCCGGGCCCGGAGCCTAGCGCCAAGCAGCAGCCGCCGCAGCAGCAGCAACAGCCAGAGCCCCCTCCGGCCCCCTCCTCTCATGAGGAGACGTGCCACTTCCTCAATGCTATCTTCCTCTTCCTCTTCAGGGAGCTCAGGGACACGGCCCTGGTCAGGAACTGGGTCATCAAGAAGATCAAGGTGGAGTTCGAGGAGTTGCTTCAGGCCAGGGTGCTCCAGGGGAAGGTGCTGGAGGGGCTCAGCCTCAGGGAGGTCTCTCTTGGCAGCGTCCTGCCCGTCTTCAAAGCAATCAAGCTCATTCGGCCGGTGGTCTGCAATGAAGAGGGCTGCCCCGAGGAGCTGGGCTTTGAGGTAGACCTGGAGTACAATGGCGGCTTCCAGTTGGCCGTCGATGCTGACCTGGTCTTTGGCAAGTCTGCCTACCTCTTTGTCAAGATCTCCCAGGTGACGGGGAAGCTGAAGCTGGTCTTCACACGCCTGCCCTTCACACACTGGTCCTTTTCTTTTATGGATGACCCTGTGGTAGTCTTTGAAGTGAAGTCTCAGCTGGAAGGGAGACCCTTGCCTTCGCTCACTTCTGTCATTGTGAACCAATTCAAGAAAGTGATTAAGCGCAAGCACACCTTACCCAATTATAAAATCAGGTAAGATGTCCAGTGTCCTCAATGTTACTTCAGATGATGTGCTTTATTATTGATGTTTTGTTCTTAATAGGTAAAAAGTGATTTCTGTTGTCTCTTCTACAGTTGGGGTACTTGTACACTGCTTGTCTGCTGCGTCTGGCAGCCTTCTAGTACCGAGAAGGGGTCTACAAGAGAGATGTAGAGGGACTCTTGATCAGGGGCTGTAGCAATAGAATGAGGGGTACTGGTTTTAAACTGAAAGAAAGTAGATTTAGATCTGATATTAGGCAGGAATTCTTTATGTGAGAGTGGTGAGACTCTGGAACAGGTTGCCCAGAGAAGCTGTGGATGCCCCATCCCTGGAGGTTTTCAAGACCAGGCTGGATGGGGTTTTGAGCAACCTGGTCTAGTGGGAGGTGTCCCTGCCCAGGGCAGGGGGGTTGGAACTTGATGATCTTAAGGTTCTTTCCAACCCAAATAGTTCTATGATTCTGTTCTATGATAGCAAAAGCTTTCCATGAAAGTAAGCATCATTTTCCATTTATAGTAGGTGATGAAGCCATCGCACAGTGAGATTCTGATAAGCCCCAAACTGTGTGTAACTAAATGGCAGAATTAGTAGGTATCAAAAAATTTTGACATCCTGTCAGGTGCTCAACAACAGGACCGTGATATGCTTTTTTTGAAAAGATAGGAGAGTGCTGTGGACAGTGTGTGGCTTTGGGGTGTCCTCCCAAGCTTCTGCCACTGGTGAGCCACCTGGGCAAAACTTGTGGCTTTTGCTTATCTATAGAGGCAAGGTGGTTGTTGCTTAATGAGAGAAAAAATAAAGTTCACTCTCTAGGGAATATTTTGTGATTGCATAACAGATGATGTACTCTTTCTTTCTGGTTTACTGAATTTCTTCAATAACTTCAGGGTTATCTAAAAGTTGATAAGTATTGCCACTATTGTGGCAAGTAAAACTTGGGGAGACCTCATGGGGTGGTTTTTTTTGAGATAGTATGTTTTCTTTTATAAATGCTCACATGGTGGCACAGGCTGCATTATATCATTAATATAATGAAATGTGGAGTGATATTTCCATAGCAGAAATGGCAAATAGATTCCACCTTTGTTTCTGATTAAAAGATATTGAATGTCCTACCACTGTTCAGGTACCATGTTCTCTTTCTGTCATGTGTTTTACCGCTCCTAGGACAGTATTGTTTCCTTTCTCATTTGTTTATTATTTGTAGATTGTATTATGTGTTAAGTAAGGATTTTTGTTTTGTTTACTACATTCTTCTGCAATAAGCCTTTTCTCTGAAATTCATCGGAGATGAGTAACTGTGAAAAAGCCTGTTTGAATTCTGAAGTGTAATTAACTTTGCAGTGATGTAATTTTTTTGAAGACTTTTCAGCTAGTTCTGCAATCGAATTTATACGAGTTCTCATGAAAGTGGAGGTGTAAAATATGCAAGACTTGGAAAGTTACTTTGAGTAACATGGTGGTCCTTTCAAATTTTGAGGTACTGAATTGCTGTCCAGAAGAGAGCAATCCCTGGTCAGCAGGGAAGCTGTCAAAAGCTGTTGGAAAGAGACTGAAAGAGTGGTTGGAATAGCACAATTGTGGTGCAGAGCTAGCACTCCTGGCATACCTAGAAAGAACAAGTAGAGCTGTATGCTCTCTAGACAAATTTTAGGGTGTCTGTGGAATCAGTGATGAGATGTTCCTTGCCTTTGGCAGAGGTAGATACATATCGTCATTCTTCCTCTGGGAAAAATGCACCTGAGCAGTAGGGTGCTCTCATCATTTAGTTAGAGGTGAATTTTCCACATATTTCTCAAACTTTCTGCACCATAAAGAATGGATGAGGCATGTGTGAGCCACTGACATGTTAAAGGAACTGGAGGGGAAAAGAAGGAAAGAAGCGGAGCACAGTGTTTGGGACAGAAAAGAGTAGAAGGGTAGAAGGTAACTGACAATGAGAACTAAGAAGAATGAACTGTTATTTTAATATGTTCTCCTTTAAATTTTAAGGAGTTGGAAATTTGTGAATGCTTGAGAGGGAAATGCAGTATCATAAGTGGTTTTCACTCTAGATAGTAGGCTGGTAGTGCAGGCTGGCAAATGTTCAGTGAAACAGTGTCCAACCCTGTATGTGGTGCTTTTGACCTTTAAATTTTATGCTATGTTCTGAGCGTGTCATTCTGACCCACTGTATTATTAAGGGGAAGGCAGGACACTAAGCTTAATGCGCATTAATGAAGTTGTCTTAAGGAGGAAAGATTGGGTTGTTTGTGTTCTAGCTATCTGGAACTTTGCCTTTAAAGCACCAAGTGTGAACACAGACCCCCTGCATGAGCATCTTTAGCTGTCTGTGAACCTCTAGCTTTCCATAGTTGCCCGAGGTTTTGTAGAACACAGACTGAAAACACGTATTCTCCACCAGTGTGACTCGGGTGAGTGTGTGCAGGTGGATCCTTAGACAGTAAAACCTGGTAACAGCAACTCTTAAGTGGTGGCATGGTTGAGAACTGAGACATAATGGTTTAGGTGGTATGGAGAACTGATTTGGAAAAATAAGCCCCCTGCTGAAAAGATGCAAAATTTGGTATTTCAACAGAATTTTTAAGAATACACTGGCTTGGAATTGTGGTATGTTAATATATTCCTTAGCAAAGGACATATAGGAAGAAGTCAGGAGAGTTTCACAACTGCTTAATAACATGTTACCTTACTTGAAGCTTAATTTCTCATCTACAGGGAATGTGCTTATCCTCTCCCCATTTTTCCTATGGCCTATATGCTTTTTGTTTAAGTACATAGTCAGTATTTGCTCCCATGTGTAGTTCAAAACTTTTTTGATGTCTCCCTGCTCTTGCTCTAGTAACTTTGTAAATAAACCTTTGAATGGCAGTAATTACAACCTTGTAAACAAAAGCACTTGGAGTGTGTGGAGTTCTCATTTCAGATGGTTAAAAGGCAGCACTTTGTTACACTGTGAGCTTCCAGATTGAAGCTCACAAAGGCGTTTTACCTTGTTTCAAGATGCTAAGTAGCATTAAAAATTAAAATACGCCGTTTTCTTTGTCTTTTGTATTAGGCAACTTCTAGAGGTTATTATGTGGTAGTGAATGGCATAAGAAGAGAATTTTTGCCCATAGTTGATTTTGAACACCCCTATAGCTAAGTTTTGTGTAAATCATATCCCCTCCCTCCTTTGTTATTTGATTGTAAAATACAGCATTAAAAAAGTGGTGTCTTTACATGTGTACTGTCTGTTGCTACAACCAAATTTCTGTACACATACTTCTGTATTCTTTACAGCTACGTACCATTTTATGCAGGAAAGCAGTGATTAGTAAGATCATATTTTGTATCATCCGTTATTAGGGGTCACTTGTGTGGTGTGTGTAACTAGCTTGAAGTGGCAGAAGGCATCTTGCATTCTTGATGTGCTCTTAAGTGTCTATGGAGGGAGGCAATGTAGACTAGTAAGTGCATTTTAAAGTTTGCCCAGCATTTATTTCATGTACAACTTTCTCCATAAAAGCAATTGTCTACTAATTGGAGAAAAGAGGGATGCACCTTATGTCTAAAATAAGTAGTAATTTGTGTTTTATCCTGATGATATGTAATCCTTTTTGTTTAGCTCTTTAAGCAATGTGTTTGTGTCTGGCAAAACACCCTATTTTGAAACCTCTCTGCCATGGAATGGCAATTGCTATCTCATATACTAGATATTGGTTAAATCTCTGGAAGCAAGGCTGCTGGTAAAACTCAGGGAATGGTAAGGGTATTTTTAGTCATCGCTGATAAAGGATCTGTGCAATTCAACTGATAGTAGCAAGAGTTACAACTTTTATAGTTTAAATTTAATCTTAGTGGTTTTGCTTTGTGTAATAGAAATGCAAACAGCTTTTCTGAAAATGTGGTCTGTCAAGAAGTTTCTTGTTCAGAGGTGGGGAAGGCTGTGAATTCCCGTGTACTCTTGAGAAACTAGAGAACTGTGAGTGGTGTGTTTTGTTTTTTTTTTTAATAACTAGCCCATACCTCACTAAGGTAATGAAGATTTGTAGGTATCACTTACTTGGCTCTACATATTCTATAGCTCTGTTCTGACTTGAATCATAGAATGGTTTAGGTTGGAAGCGACCCTAAAGCTCATCTAGTTCCAACCCCCCTGCCCCGGGCAGGGACACCTCCCATCAGACCAGGTTGCTCCAAGCCCCATCCAGCCTGGCCTTGAACCCCTCCAGGGATGGGGCAGCCACAGCTTCTCTGGGCAACCTGGGCCAGGGTCCCACCACCCTCACAGTAAAGAATTTCTTCCTGATATCTCATCTAAATCTCCCCTCTTTCAGTTGAAACCACTAGCCCTTGCCCTATAACTACACACCCTTGTAAAAAGTCCCTCTTCAGCTTTCCTGTAGGCCCCTTTCAGATGCTGGAAGGCTGCTATGAGGTCTCCCTTGAGCCTTCTCTTCTCCAGGCTGAACCGCCCCAACTCTCTCAGCCTGACTTTACAGGAGAGGTGCTCCAGCCCTCTGATCATCTTTGTGGCCCTCCTCTGAACTAAATGTTTACATTAGATCTTTTTTTAGTTCTAAGACAAGTTGGTGGATTGGGTGGAGCTTCAGCATGAGCATGCAAAGCCTCGACTTTGTGTTCTGCCAGGCGGTCACTGATCCATCAGCTGTGTCTTGCTCTCCCAAAATCTCTAATGCTGGCACTCCCAGGAACTATAGTCAGTCTTTCCTGTTGGCAGTTGACACTGTAGTTTTCATGTAGGTTTCTCTTACTGCAGAAGGATGGTGGATACTAATTATCAGCACAAAGTGGAGTTTATCTAGGGGCCTGAATCCAACCTTTGGTTTTTCCTTGTATGTAGTCAAACAGTTCTTTAAAAGTAGTACTATAACCACTGCTCATATTGAGTTTAACTTTATACTGTGTCCTTCTAATAGTAGGTTAAAGTGGTTAACAATAAGCTGTAGTTCCTGGCATTACCATAGCACATTTAGTGTTTAGAGACCTGTAGTAAAGACTATTTCAGGTGTCTGTCTCCTTGCTTCTTTCTGGTGTTGCAGGTGTGATGGGCTCATCTCTTAGTTCTCTAATGAGCTGTCCCTTGCTCGTTAACCTATTATTAAGCTGCCTGTTGGTGGCAACCTTGATATGCCCCCCATTATGTCAGGTGTACACTAATAATGCTGTATTGTCTAGCCTAGTCTGAACAGTCAGCTGTAGCTTTGCTGTTTTGAACGGGTCCTGATCTCTTTTTGTGTAGGTTTTGGGCTCTTTCTAGACAGTAAAAATGCACTTTGCCATAATGAAGATACAAAGCCCTTTGTGTGTGTGCGTAAAGGGTGAGGAGGAAGTACTTGCAGTCTAGTCTCCCTCCAGAATTTCATTTCCCAGTGTTTCTTAATCAGGAATGTAAAAAAATCTGACAGCTGCTGTTTTTTTTTTTTTTTTCTAAATTTAAGGTCTTGTAAGTTCATCCAAGATTCTAAGCAGATTACGTATTGCCTAAGCAGTGAGTCAGTTCTGGGTATTTTAAGAACACTTGGTTTCTCAGTGTACTACATTTTTAAAATTAAATTAAAATGAATATTCTGTATTGATACTAGCCTGTTTGGGAAACTATACTTTGCTTTATTTTAATGCATGCTCCCACAGAGTGGAGTAACTCTCTGTTCTTTAGAAGTACCTCTCACAAAGGATTGCTTCTAACATTTTTATATCGAGTATTTAGATGACCTCCTGAGGTCCCTTCCAACATGAAATATCCTTGGAACTGATCATTCCCAATATACTTAGTGATGTTGAATAGTTTCATGCTTTATTTGGAAACTGGGGCTATATTGAATTTCATTGGGAAGAACCATTAGACAAGCCTATTTTAATTTACCATTATAGAATGCAATTTGAGGATTGCACAGCAGTTTCTTATTTTTGGCAAAACTTAAGCTAAGAATTAATGTAAGTAGCTATTGATTTCAAGTGTGTTTTATAATAGAAATTACTTCATAGTACGGTAATAGAGGTATTGGGAAAAGCATAAAATTTAAAGAAGTATATATTATTCATATGATGAGGTTATACTCAGAAATACCAGAAATAATTATAGATATTGGGATTGTGAGCATGTCTTAACTTCAGAAATCAGCAGCCCATGGAGATACCCACTTTCTTTACAGCTTCTACAAAAGGAAAGGATATGGAGGTTGAGTGGATTTCAACTGTAGTTGTGGTATGAATCTCTCTTACTGGTTAAATCTGTAAGGCATTCCTGTTTGAAGCTCTCATTCCTGTTGCTGCTGAAGGAGGAGGCTTTCTTTTTATTTTAATGCCATGCCTAGTCTAGGTACAGAAATCTTCTAGTGTACAGAAGCATTAATAGACACCCCCCTCCGGGATCCGAGTCCTTTTCTGCTCTGCAAAGCTTGAAGCAGCATTGTGGTGCTTGGGGGTTTTCAGACTTTTCCAGAGAGGTGATGCTCTGAATGTTGCCAGCACAAAGACTTCTGCTAATGGCAAAGCGGTGATAATTGGAATCAGTAGATCAGTCTGCAGACAGTAGTTTCACACTTGGAAGATTATCTTTGTAGTGCATGGACAAATAGGGTTTTTCTTATTCATAAAGGAGTTAGATAAATGGATCAGTAGGCAACCTGACACACAGCAAACAAGACCAAACCCCAGAATGTTAAATACTTTCATTTCTTCAAGGGTGCTACATGTGTAGAAGGAAGCTTTTCATATTGCAGAGCATTTTACTGTCTATCTCAGACATACATTGAGTCTGGAGGATGAATAAATACATGTTTCTTCAGATTAAATAGAAGTATGTGGTACAAAATATGTACATGACTTTCCTTATGTAGATATCAAGTTTGAAGCCTATTTGCTGTAGGGGTTTTGAAACCTTTTAGCCTTCTTCCCCAGCTCTAGCACTTCATGGACTTTCACACTGGAACTATATAATTCTGAAAGACTACCAGTTTGAAACTTGTTCATTATGAAATCAGATTTAATGAATGATCAGCTACATACTGGATATTCCCAGTATAAAGGTGACATTCTTTTCAGGTTACAAGTGAGCCTTTCCCTATGATTTGTCAAAAAATACTACATTCTCTCTTCTTACCTGCAAGGGTGAGGAATTAATATGGCACTCACTTGAGATGAATTAAATGAAGAAACTGGAAGACCAGAGGTGTAGCCACGGACAAATAAAATAGTAATCTCAGTTGGAGGGAGAGATGGATAAAGACATAAGAGTAAGTTTTGGTGACTACCGTTTGCATTTGCTGAAGATAGCATTAAGGTTAATTCATCTGACAGGACAATAAAATCTCCTTCAACTTTTCTTTCTTGAAACATTATATAGAAGGTTCTTTGCGTGATAATAGTGAAAATTACCTCATTTAACACCTTTTCTCTTTTGTATTTATCTTGATTAATCTTGATTGTAGTCCTGCAGTATCCTTTCATGCGGATAGCAAATGAAAGCTCTGAAAAATCTGTTAAGGTTTATTTGGTACTTCATGGTATTTTGCATGTGCTAACATTGGGACTTTGCATTTCTGTTCCTCTGAACTCTCACCTTGAACATTTGAGCTGATGTTGCTGCTCAGGGAGAACAAATATTTTATCTTTATTCAGTTGTCCATAATCTGTATAGCTTTTGGTTCTTTTAAATAAAATATGAAATAAACAGTAGTGCTTTTTATTTTTTGCAGGGTAACTTATTTCAAAGTAAGTATAGGACTTACAGAAGTTAATCACATTACTGAACTGTAGGTATCTAACAAATGTCCCAGTTTGGCTTGGATCCTGTCTATAGGAGTGGGTAGGTGTGTTCAAGCACTAAAATTAAGCTATTCCAAATAGCTTTCTTTGGGCTATATTATGATTGTTAATTTCTGTGGATAGTGTAACTGATGTTCCTTATCTACCACACAAAACTGAGCACTGGATTTTC
Organism: Gallinago undulata; assembly: GCA_026546715.1. NCBI lineage: Eukaryota > Metazoa > Chordata > Aves > Charadriiformes > Scolopacidae > Gallinago > Gallinago undulata. Next base: position 31,654,015 of record JAOTQQ010000002.1, on the reverse strand, counting down.
CTTGAAGGAGGTTACTTTAAGGAAGAACGACACAGAATTTACCTGTCCAAGTGGGTAGCTATACAGCTCTCAGTAACTCATTTGATGTTAAAAGGTGTAAGTCTCTTGTAGAACCTGTTTCATATATCTATTAACAGTGTGAAATAGTTAATCTTTTTATTAATAAATGATATTTGATCAGAAAGCTCTGAAATAAGCAGCCTGGGTAAGGACAGTAGTTTTTAGTAATGGGGGTGGTAGAACAGTGTGGTGCTCCAGTGATGGTGAGGCTTAGTCTCAGGCTGCTGATCTTGCTGTGGGAGCTAGTCCTTTCATGTTACTGGGTTTCTGTGGGAAACTGCTTATTCTGCATTCCTGCAGAGATTGCCTCAAGTCACCCGATATGCTCCTGTGTTTACAGTTCATGTTCACACTTGTTTGATTTAAAACTATTTCAACATTTGGTTATTTTTGATATTATTGCTCTTTAGAGAATAATATAAGACTTTAAAACTACTTCTAGGATTAATAAGCTTTGTTGCCTAAAATGAGTATGAAGAAAATGTTACATACCTATGTGGTTTTTTTAATTTAATAGATAATTTATGCTACCCTAGTCTGCTAAAATCTCTTAATTGCAGAACTACAAAACCTTTAGCACGAGGACTTCAAATTGTGCTTTTGTCCAGAAGAAAGTGATGACCCAATATTATAAATATTAGATGGGAACAATTAGTTCTTTGAGCAGGTTCCATTCTGAATGATACATTAATATCAATATATATAATTAAGAAAAAATGCTCTATGAATGTGTTCTGATATTCAAGGGATGAAGAGGGCTTGTTCATAACAGTGGATAAATTCTCATTTTGGAAGTAAGTGTGGATGCCAGTCTGTGTGAAGGTGATTTGAGAGTCATTATTTTATAAACATTTGTGAGGTTAATTGTGACATACTAAGCTGAACACAGAATTTATTAAAAAAAAGTGAATAGTTTCTGTTGCAATCACTGAGTTTTGGGTTAAACTAAAGAACTTAGTGCTGGAATGGTGTTCATCTCAATTGAGACACATGAGAAAAGCTTCCAAACCTTGTGTGGATCTTTCTTGTTAAAATTTACCTTCACTGTTTAACAAACTGCATTTTTTCCACAAACCAATCAAATGCAGGTCTGAATTCTAGCCTACAAGATGTTCAGTGATGCCAGCCAGTATGTCTAGTAAATTAATGAAAAAAATCTGCAGTAAGACTTCAGTTGAGAGAGAGGTTTGTGTTGCAAAGAAAGTTTCTCCAGTAGAGTTAGAGCACCCAACCAGCAGTGAAATGACTGTGTGTGGAGTCATGGGTGCAGGTGCTCTTAAATCACCTCTACCCAGCAAGTTGGGTATATTCAGTGTTGGGTTTGGTAGGTCAGATGTCTGCATCACACCTGTCCAGAGCCAGGTTGGGTGCATCTGCCTCCCTTATCACTTTTCTTAATAAGCCTTCCTGGGACTTGGGAGTGTGTCTCTTGTGTCTCTTTACTGCAAGGACCCAGCTGGAGCCTGGCAGTGTTTTAGACCTGTCTGTGGCTATGAAAACTGCCAAGGAGATGCTAGGTGTAGCAGAGAAGGAAAGAAAGAGAGGTAAAACCTTATTTTTTGTGAGGTGAGAGAAAGGCAGAAATTGTTTTCAACTCTGGGTTGGGCTCTGGAGAGCTACTTTGTGGGGTTCTTCTACCTCCCGCTAGCTGTTGTCCTTTGGTTTAGTCTTAAAACTACATGGGAACAGCTTACATTTATAATTTGATTCCCTTGTTAAGCTTGCAGCTATGCTATAATTCAGCAGAAGGGTCTGTGAGGAGCAGTGCACCCAGCCCTCTCTGCTAAAGCTCTTTCATGCAATGGAGAGTGTGGGGATTCTACAGCAATGCAGTTTTCATGTTTTTGAAGACTTACCAGATGTCATAAAAATCTGCCTGCAATAAAGAATGTATTACAGAGATCCGCTGATAGAGTTAATCAGGCTGTTACACGTACTCACAGACAGTAATTAATTGCCTGATATGACTAGCATAAAATTAAATTAGGATAATCATTCGGGAATACTTTTAAAGCAATTTTATGTTTCTTAAACTGTGAAACTTACAGGGACAATTTGAGATGTAAATTTGCAAAATTATTCCTTAATTTCTGTCTAATATTTTAAAATTATCTCTGCATATTGAATGGAAATCATAACACTTATGTAATTTTTTTCCTGACTCTTAACTTAGTCTTAATGCTAAGCTTCAATTTATTTTCCTGTATCAGAATTAATGGCAACATAGTTATGAGAAATGCCCATTCAGAAGGAAGCGTGCACAAATATTACGATCTGCTTTTTGTAATGGCATTAAGTACAAGATTGTGTTGTTTGCCAGTGCCACTGAAACAAAGATTCTACTATCTACAGTAATACCACATACGTAAAATGCTTTAAGTGATGTTAAAACCTTTTGAAAAATATCTTGTCAATTCATAGAGTATTTTAAATGTAAACTATTGTGTAGTGAGAATCAAAATGGACTTTTACTACACAAGTAACATTCATGTAAATGACTTGAACCGTTATTCTTGTTTGCTTGAGCTAAAGTAGGAAGAGTAGAAATTGAAGATCATGGTCTTGCAGTGACATGGCAGGCGGCTTCGTGGTGGTGTTTGAATCACCAACTGTGAATGATCTGGCTTACTGAATAATTCCTAAGTAATTAAGCCGTGGAAATGATGCAGTGTAACTCTGAAAACTTCAACAGTTAGTATTTTTTTAAAGAATAACTCTTGCATACTTGCTAACAAAACTTAATGCAATGTAGTGGAATAAACAAAACAAATTCTAATGTTGCCAAGCAAAGAGCCCAGTGGATTACAAGGGGAGGTGGGGTGGGAACAGCAGTGTTAGTCTGTGGTATTGTTTTAAAACAATACTACAAAAAAACAGATTTTCTTCCCCCCCCCCCCCCCTTCTTCTGAAAGAAGGGCAAATTAGAGACAATACTTAAATTCGTTATGGGGATGGTGGGAGAAGATTACGGTAATATGAGCATCTGCTTCTTTCAGATGTAATCGCAACTCCCAACTGTAACTTGCCATCAGTGCAGGATTTGCAAAAGTGCAGGAATCCTTCCTGGTAATTAATATCGCAAGCTGTATTTGATTGTCAGCAGCGGTGTCATGGGTCATATCTAGACCGAGCTGCGGCATTATATGATCCTGTTTGTCTACAGCAGGCACCCATTAATAAAATGCTGTGACTCACAAATGGGGACACCTTTGCTTGGGGGACAGTTGGCAACTATGTGCCATGGTGTGTCCCCGTCAGTGGCCTCCCCACCACTGCGATCTGAATAGCTGAGCTGTCTGTAAAATAGATCTTTAATTACTGCTGTTTGCAGTTTGAAGGTGAACTGTCAGTCATCTCAGCTCTGAAAATGGTACTACTAATCCTGAGATAAGTCTTCCAAAGTGGTGGAGATAGACTTATAGGTGTAAATTGGACCATCTTCTGCTTGTCGAAAGTGACTCAATCAATGTAGATTGAGGAGAAGCTTCTGTAGTTTGAGCATTTTAAAAACTAACTGGAGGAGGGAGGATAAACCTTGGAAAGCTATCGTGTCTAGAATTCAGAACAGATTCAAATATTTTTTCACTTTTGGTTTACAGCTGTCAGTGTTTTCAGCAACAAGACAGTCATTTCTGTTGAAGAGGATGTCATTAGTTCTCGTATGGACACAGCTAGTGTTTAGAGCAGAGGGCTAAAACTCGAGCTCAGCGAATGAGTCATGTACAGAGCTTAGACTTCTATTAGAACATCAGCATCGTCTTCCTCTGACCTGGATTGCAGAGAGATGATGTTTGTGGAGAGACTTGTAACCTCTTTATTTATTGGAACCAATCTCTAATTGGCTAAAGGTAGAGTTTTGTGGTGGCTTGGGTTTATTTGTTTGGGTTTTTTTGGTGTTTTCTTTTTCCCCTGCTGCTGTTCTCCTTGAATGTCTAAAAGCTGGTTGCTGAACCACAACTGCCTCTCTGCCAGCTCTACATGAACAAGAGTGTATTCTGCATCTTCTGTCCCATTTGGAGCAGAGCCACAACAACTCAGGCTTTCTGGCTAGACAGGGAAATTTTGTCTTTGTCCTGTCTGAGGCTGAAATATAGCAGGATTTTGCTCTCTTTCTCTTAATTTGAACCAACAGTTGGCTTCAGCTAGGTTACATACAATTCAAAAAAAAAAAACCCAACACATGAAAACTCTGAGATCAAACAGGCATTGACTGCACTGAGTTAACTAAACTGTCAGTTTTTATGGAACTTAAATTTTGGGAAACAAGTATTCTTTCTTGAGATGCAAAAAGGTCTGTGCATGGTCAGATTCATCTTGTTTGTGCTGATAAGAAAGTAGTTTTGATAAGCCTGATTCAAGATTTTTTTTACCCATGGGTATTTCAATATAGACAGCAATGGCAAATCTTTAAGACTCTCCTTGCCATATTTACAATGACTTCTGTCATATAAGCAGGAAAAAAAAATCTGTCTCTTTTGGAAGGAGCTACTTGACTGTTTATGTGTTCTTTTATTTGTTCTTTTAGGAAGGATTTTAAAGTTTTAAAAGTGTTTCTCTTGAGTGTCTGAGTCGAGATACACTTCAGAGGTACCGATATCACTGTAAGAAAGACTGTAGTGTAAGAATCTGGAAATGTGTGAAACATCTTTGAAGAAAGAAAAACGAATAATAAAATCCTTGCTTTTTTTTTTTCTTGAGGTCTTGATTTTAAAAGTGACTGTTCATATATTGAGAACTTATGTGTTTGAGCCTCCCACATGCCTGTGGCAGAATATCCTGTAACACAGTGGGTGGAGTGCTAGAACTGATTTGCAGTTTTCAATAAAATTTCCTGGAAAATAAACCTACTCTCTTATGGCAATGTTTTTCAGGTTGTTTGTAAGCCGTATTTTCATGGGTGTAGGTAAAGCTGAAATTAGTAGATTTCTATACTGAATAAGAGTATAGTTTGAATTACTAAAGTCTCTTGAATATAAATACTGACACAGTATTTAAGTTCTGCAGCTTTGTTCCCTGTGAAATCCGTGGAAACCGGAGAATTGCTTTTGCAAAATATATAGTGGTGGTAGTTTTTAAAGTACTCTAAAAAAATTAAAATAAAGAAGTACTACTAATTTTTTTCCAAATAAGGATGAGTTCCATTTTTTTTATCTTCAATGTAAAGAATGATAGAAGCTGTTTGCATTATAACACCTAACACTAACTTAAATGTTAGCTGATAAGTACTTTCAAAATATTACTAATGTGATCATGCCTCTTTAGGAGTGGGTTGTAATATTTTAGAATTTTTGTAGATGTAAACTTCTTCTTAAATTACACACAATGTAAGACTAGAGGATTTTTTAATTGACTTCAATTTCAAAAAAGTGATATATTATACACTTTACAAGCCCATGACTGGTATTTTTGTGAATTGGATAAAAAGCGCAATCTAAAATTGAATCTTTTGATGTTAATTGAATCTTTTGATTACTCCCAAAACTGAAAATAAATTCAGTAGTTATACTTTAAAAATATTTCAGATACTAGAATATTCAAATACAGTTGCGTTTACAGAAGTAAACTGATGCTTTATTAAAGACAGCCCAACTTTAAATTTAGATTTAATTTTTACTTAAAAATGGTAAATAAAATTCTAAGACTTGCAATGTATAAAAAGTAGCTTTATGGTAAAAATGTATTTTTAGCTGGTGCACTCTTCTGGGGTTTATGTTTCTCTTTGCCTTGTTTATTAAGATTTAAATGTTCCGTTAATGTAACTTGATTAAAAATTGATAAACCTGACTATTTAATCCTTATGGTAGTAGTGCTGGAATTCATGTAATAAAAATAATTAATATTGTCTTACACAGGTATCCCGTAAATTTTAGGCCACTGTTTTAGATATCAAGCTCCTTTTATAAAACCAGAGAATAATTTAAAACTGTTTCCAGAACTTATTCTAGAAGAGTGTTCTTGCTTCTCCGCAAAAGCTCTACAAAATCGTAGCCTTTTCCTGCGTTTAGGAATGAAGCTGTAAGTCTTTCTGCTCCTCCAAGTAGGAAATGGAGCACTGAGAGCTTTTGAAGTTTGTTCCTGTCTGTGTTTAGCTCTTAACATTTACTTTTTTTTTACCAGGTTTCTGGATATTCTTAACAGATGCAATGAACAGAAACACATAAGCGCTTGGTTATCTTTGGCCGGATAAATTGATGGGTTTTTTCCTCCCTGGTTCTTAATAGATTTCTTCATGCAACTAAAAATATTGTAGTTAAGTACTGGTGGGAGCAGTTAATTTAGGTAATAGGTTAATTAAACTAAGGTATAAAAAACTCCTGTCCTGCTAAAGGACCACAAAACAATCACCACGGGATAGTGCATACAAATTAATGGAAATATAGGTCAGGCATTTCTAAAACTAAACCACTGAATTGCAGTCTTGTTCCAAGTAGGTGAGTTTCTTTCTATAGAACTGGCAACTGGGAGGAAGAACAGCATCATTTGTGGAGCGGGGAAGCCTTTCGCGTGAAGGGGATGCACTGACTGCATGCAGGGGCTGGAAATGTTTTTGGTGTTGTCTGTGGAGGAGCTCAGTATTATGCTACTTCTAGTGTAACTTTAATCCTGTATATTATTTGAGAAACTTTTTCTTAATTATATTCCACTATAGTCGTCTGACTGGATTCTTCACGTGAACTGACTTTTTTTCTGAGTCTTGTAGTATATGTGAGAAACACTTTTGCGACTTGACAGTTTCTTTTAAATATTATTTTTATTGGCTTTTTTCTTCTTGCTAAAACTTCAAATGATGTTTGATTGCTATTCTTCTTCATGTTCATATTATTAGTTAAAAACCAGCATTTTAACTTAATATTTCCTTAATGGTGTGCTATTTGAATTTTAGACTTTTGAGCAAACAAGCTGATAAATTTCCAGAGGAAGACTGATAATGTAACACACTATAAGCATCTAACATAAGGCAATTCCAAAGACTATTTTTAATAGCGTGCCATATCCAAGCAGGGTTTTTAGGCAGAGGTGTAAGCTATCTATTTCTCTTATAGCTTCTATGTGCCTATTTTTTTTTTTCCTCTGGAATAGGTGGAAAGGTTACAAAGGCTTAACAAATATGGTTTAAAGACAGCAAAATCTCTCGCCTTCTGATAGTTGTTTAGTATCATTTCCCAGGTTTGGATTTGAAAAGGAGGCTTTTGGATATATGGATTGAGTTGGTGTAATCCTACTTTATAGGTCAAGGCTTTGTGACATGAATTTTGCTTTTTGACCTTGCTGAATGAGGAGATGGCAGCGTTAGACCCCACTGGAAAAGGGTCTGCTAGAGTTGCGATGAAAATCTGCCTCGGAGAACCTGGTAACAGCTCAGCAGTGTTTAGAAAAGGACTATATTTTTTGTAAGTACCTTTTGGTAACAATTTCTCAACTGTTGTACTGTCAGGAGCAACTTCTACATTTCTGCACACCATTGTTGTGCCTTAAACCCTTTTTCTTGGGCTGCAGCAGAGAATGAACCGATGGCAAATCATTTGTTAAAGGCTTGTTCTCTGCTGATGGATGTCCACCAATTTACAGAACTAACTTTTTTGGTTACTGGTGAAAGTTAAGAAGCTGAGAATACTGGATGAGTGTTTAAAGATCTAGACAGCCAAATAGAAACCCCTTTCCCCTCACCACCTTGTTCAAAATTTGCCAAGTGAGAGCCTTGATTTCCCAGAAGCATCCTGCCCAGAGCTGACCAGATCCTGGGATGGCTGCTGTGATGAGGGCAGAGACCAGCTGAGATAAACTGAGGCATTTATTTTGTTCTCAAGGTTTCTTTAGAGATTTTTTTGAATAGAGGCTTACTTGTAGCCTACACAATTTTTATTTTTTTCCTTTCACTGTGTAATTAATTTCTCCAAGGCATTTATTGATGGACTTATGCTCTTTAAAGATGGACTAAATATTAGAGTGTAGCAAAATACACTCTTTAAATATTACAGAAGTTGAAAAGCTATTACAGAAGTTACAGCAAGGTTATTTACACACAGGTATTTAATAAAGTAAGTTCTACATTATAATAACAAACCCAGGATGATAGGAAACTTATTTTTCCTTTACATAGGAGAGTTTGGGACAGGAGGATACTGAATCAGTGAAGGCACTGTAGTTTGCAGGGCTTGGGAATACGGTCTGTATCTTGTCTTGTTCACTGAATTTATTGGCAGTATTAGCTAAAAGCCTACTCATGGTACTTTAATACGATGAAATACAGCTTTACTTTCATATTAAAAGTGTGTTTTGTTGTCCCTACTGTAAATGCTTTATGAAACAAACTTCACAATTGCATTTTGTCTGGCAACATGCTTGTTTTCAAGGAGGAAAATTAGCAGTTGCAGAGGTGGGGAATCTGGTTTCTCCACAGAGAGGGGAACGTCCCTGGCTGTTCTGCTGCACCGAACGCGATCGTGGCAGTGATGGCTCCATAAGAACACACTCCTCAGAGTGCCTGACGTTGTTGGTGACTGTTTGTGAAAGGTAGGGTAGCTCCCAGGATGTCCCTACCATGGGCAAAAAGATGGGAGACCCCGTGATGCCCGACTGTGTGTGTAGCATGCAGGTGGCCAACGTGTGGTTTTACAACACTGGGGATCGGGGTGTCACCCACTGTCCCCGTCGGGGTCTGTGTTCATTCAGCAGTTCCCAGGAGGAAGGTTTTCCAAATAGATTTGGGTCATCTTGTATGTATATTAAATAGTTTGTCAACAGTTGACTTATTTCAAGTCTATTTCAATTATGTATTAAGTAATTTGTCTGATGTTGAATTTTGGAAATGTAAAAACTCTTAGTAAATTACCTTAAATAGATAAGTACTATCTTATAAAATTGGTAAGCTTCAGAGCAGCACGTAAACTTTAAAAATGCATTTAATGTGGGATATTTAGCTATTTGTATGTTTCTAATGCCAATGGAAATGTGTTAGGGTGTTGTGCTAGGCATTTTGCAAATTAGTTCCAGTGGTAATAATTGTTGTAAATTAAAAACGTTGTTGAGACTGCTTTTTTTCCCATATTTACAGAAAATGTACCTAGTGCTGCACAAAGTCCAGCGTACACTGTTAAGCATGTTAATGTATATAACTGCATTGGTGTATTTTAGAAGTGTTTGCTCTTTAATTCATTGCTGTGTTAATTTAAAAAAATATTTTGAAAATAGAAATCAAAATAATAGTTGACGTTATATCTTAATCTAACAGGAAAAATGGCTTGTTTTGAGGATTATTTCATCATTCCATGCTGTAGCAAAAGATTGCAATGTGTCCTGTACTTAACGCTTTCTTCAGAAGTTACTTGAGAGATAACACTTTTGGTCCAAATATGTAGATATTATGTCTGCATCCTTAGGGGAATATTTTAGTTGGTTATTTTGAGGTTTTTGTGTTGTTGTTGCTTAATTTTAATATTGAAATTCATGCAGGCTTGCGTTTTTGATTAAATGGCCTGCAGGCTGTTTTATGGTACATACAAGGGAATCAATACTAACACCTTTAAGGCTGGCATTTGCAGAAATTTGGCGAGGTGATGCTGACGTCTCTGGTTACTGGGGTGGTACTGGATCCTCATTCTTTATCTCTTCCTACCCTCCAGAAATCTTGTTTCAATAGCTCACTGAGGCTCCTGGTGTGGCTCATCATTACTTTGTGGTTCCCATGGAAAACTATTTTTTTTTATTAGGTTTTTGGGAGAACTTATATGGACTGTTACTGGTACTAATTGAAAAGTTGTTTATTTGTGCTGAAAAATAATTAAAAAAAAAGAAAAAAAAAAAACAAAACAAAAAAAACCCAGAAAAAGTACAAGTATTTAGTCACTCAAAACTTGATATTACTTTCCCGTGTAGTTGCCTAACTGATCCTTTTTCTGCCTAACAAAATAAGCCAAATCTGTGTTTTAAGGGGGGGGAAATAATTCCTAAAAAAAAAGGTACCCTTGCTTGTCCTTAAAGTGAGAAGTGTGTGGGGAGGTGTTTGTTCTGCTGGCTCCAGGCGGATCTGAGTGAGAATGTGGCCAAGCCCTCAAGTGACAACAAATCTTAGGAGTTTGGAGATTGAAAATAGCGGGGTTATTTGGCGGCATTTTCCCACTCTTGGGATGTTTACTATTCCTTTAATAATTCAAGAACTATTAGGAAGATTATGAGCAAAATAACAAACCGGTTAGGACACACACAAGATATATTTTGGGCCTAAACCATGGGCACTGTGATTTAACGGTTTCATATTTTTCATACACAGACTTAAATACTTTATTCAATTTATGTATATTTTTTAAATTTAATATTCTGACGACCAATTTCAAAACAGCTTTGTTTTTTTCCTGAAGGAGTTAATGAGGGAGAAACTTGGAAGCAAATTAAAGTTAGAAGTTGAATTGGATTTCAGGAAAATAACTGAAGTGTTGAGCTGTATTTATTCACAGGGAGAACAAAAGAAATGTCTTTCTCATGGCTCTAGGAGGCTGAGTCTCGTACAGAAATGTAGTGTCTTGAGTCGGAGCGCCGGGCTCCCTCCTGAAGAGTGTGCCGACAGTTAAAGGGCGCTTAATTATTTATTTGAATTTGTGAAACTCTTCAGTTCAGGTCCATGTGACTGTTTCCTGAACATATTGTGATCTCTGAATGTGACAAGCAGATGCCTCCGTTGGTTGAGCAAACAGCACTTATGAAAGACTTCTTTCTCATGAAATGGCAGATACATCCTGCAGGCAGTGGGGCTCGTGTCCCACTATTTGTAAGGCTCCTCTGCTGAAATAATCCCTGGGAGTCCGTGCCAGTGAGAGGGGATGGAAACCGAGGCATGGGGCAGTGCTAGGAAATGGGAGCAATAAATAAAAATGGAAAGAAGGACTACCCTGCAAGTCAGTTTTTCAAATGACTTATGTAAATGCTAGTGCAGATCCCATGATATTTTTCTGTCTGGGGGGTTGTGGCCCTTGCTGTTAGGATCGTGTGTGTGTGTCTGCCATGTGATGGGGCTGCAGCTGGGCAGCCTCTCCTCCTCCTTCCTCCCCTCAGATCCTGGCTGTGTCCGACACCAAAGCGCTATCACTTAAAAATGAAATCAGTATTTATAACTCAGCGTATTCTAATCAAAGAGAGTGAATTATGTGGTGAGATAACGTGTGTAAAACACTTAGTATCTTGAATATGAATTGCTTTTCCTGTGAATCACATGCTGTGATGAGGGAAATAAAGCTCAAGGGCAAATATTTAGAATACCTGGATCTTTATTTTAGTCTAAAATGACTGGTTGAAAAGGGCAACTGAATGTTTTTCATGAAATGAGAGAAGTTTCGATCTGTGTAACTGGAGTTTACTCTTCATTAGGATGTACTAGTCCTCTAAGGACAGCAGTGTCATAAAAATTTACACCTTAGGGTCTTAGTGGTGTGGTGTTTTATGCAGATGAACTTCAAACTTAAAATAAAGACCTGAAAAGATATATACTACAAAAGGACTCCTGTGTTTATGGTTTGCAACCATAAACATACTCTGTGATCAGCTTCCAGTCTTCTCAACATTATGTGTGCTAGTAAATATAACTTCAAAAAAATCTATTCCTGTGAAGCACTCTTTGTTTATATATTCTCCAGTCTTCTGCATTCACAAAGCTTTAGTAGCTTCTACCTGTTCCTTTTGACCAATGAATATGTAGGAATTATGGGTATTTCTCTTTAGGAGTGTTACAGATTCATTGTAATCGTGTTACCTTTTTTTTAAATTTCTGTGTGTTAGTGTTGTTTACATCATTTGAATTAACATGATGCTCTTCTATATTTTTCAGGTTCAAGCCATTTTTCCCTTTTCAAGTGTTGCCACCTGATGAATATGAAGATCGAGACCTCTGTATACAGGATTCTCTCTTGACAGAAGGTCGACTAAGAGTCACGTTAATTGAATGTACAAGGTATGTTTTGTGGTCTTTTGCTCAATCTTGACTAAGCAAATACATGTTTTTAAGTTTGTAGTAATTATAGCTGTAGGCTGGTTCCGATTCAAGAAGTAGCAGCTTTGGTGTTATGATGGAGCTGTAATAAAGAAATATATCTTTTCAAAGCAAAAATGAACAAATGAAGGTTGCAGTTAGTTTCTGAGGCAATTCTATGTTGTGTGTGGGCGCATGTATTTGCCTTTCATGTGAATTTTGCCCGGTTACAAGCTAATCTGTGCCTTGTGTTTTTTGAAGGTTTTTTGTTGGCTTTTTTGGCATACCAAATCATGAATCTCTTTCCAGGACAGTATAAATGTTGTAATTATGCTATTGTATTGTGTTGTAAGCAAAGGGAAAGAATTGTTTCACTCAGTCTTACTTAAATTAGTCCAAATAACTTTTATAAGGGATTATTTATTGTCTTTGTCTTGAAGAAAATAATTGAAATAAAGTCTACTTCCTTCGTTCATTGGAGAGAAGATCTTTCTCTGTAAAGCTGGTGAAAAGGTGTGTGGGCTTTTCGGTTTGTTTGGGGGTGAGTTTTTTTTTTTAACCTCTTAGTTCTTGGTTTATGTTAGATCTTATCCTAGTAATATTTAGGCTTTGATCTAGTCATGTGCTGTTCTGCTCTTCATGAACTAAACTCTGGTTTGCAGCAAGACTTTTTTTTTTTTTCTTAAGCTGTCGTTTTCATTGCTTTTATTACCATAGGAGCTCCCTTCTGCACTTTTTATTTTCTGTAGCCTTGTACAAGTGTTTGTGAACTGTATTTGCTGTATAATGCGGCTTACCAGTGTTATGGATTTCCAGAAAATACTCCTCTGCTGCTAAGGACTGTGTGGGTCACAGCAGTGATTATTTTTTTTGTAACAAAATTGCTGTTTACCTGTCTCCCTGGATTTGTTGATATATTTTTCTGTGAATGACTCTGTGTACTCCTTGGCTGCCAGGAGCTTTTCCTCTCTGCCCATATTGCATAAGGGAACTCGTGATCTCCCTTTATAGGTAGTCTCCAATTTCAGTCCAGCAGTGTGTTCATTTTCATTATAAGAAGGCCAAAAATAACTACATAAGATGCGTGCAGTTGTTTTTTGGGTTGAAAAGTAATTTTTTAAAATGCTCTTTAGTTCCTGAGTCTTGAAACACTGTAACATTGCCAAGATACCACTAGTGTTGTGTTGCTTTCCATTACCTTTTAGCAGCCAGATTGCTCAGTTTGACATCATCATGTTGACCCCTCAGTGTTTTCAGCTGTCACAGATGCGTATCAGATGGCTGGGAGAGGATGCAGTCGCTGGCTTGTTGGGCTTTTTAAGCTTCAGGTCTGATTTAATCCGACTGGTTTATGCAGCCTGGAATTTCTGGACACACACTTGAAAAGTGTGTCTCAACACACACCTCTCATTCTAGATGTCTGACTCCTGGGCCCAGTTACCAGTCCCTAGATTTTCCAGGTGTTCATATCCATGGCTGCTCTCTTGATTCATTCTCTTCTACCTTGTGCCCACCTGCTGCAGGGAAACATCCGATTTAGAATTGGGGAAGGAATAGAAACTCACTTTCTATATGCATGTTTTAATTACTTGGATGGTAGTTTAATCCCACTTTCTTATTGATTTAATTATAGCTGGGTTTACCAACTTCATTTTAGGGTATCTTTCATACACCCTTTCATAGTGACTTACAAATTTTAAATCTCCTCAATATCCAGTTGTTTTGGGTCTATTGTGACACAATCTTAATGTCACTCTTTATCTGCAGCTGTGTTATAGAATACACCCTCTGTTTGCGTATTAATGGAAATATTATTCAAACAAAAACTTCTTTAGTGTAGTAGCAATTAACTTCCCCATTGTCTTTCTGAAATTGGAACTTGGAATCCAAACTCCGACATGAAGCATCCACAGGCCAGTGCTGCTCAAGTCCACATGTTCTGTTGTCTTGGAGTAAATTTGTCCAATCTGGGTGTTGATAACCTGATCTAACATAAAGTCTCATTACGGTTAATTGTTTGCCATTTGACTCTTACGCTAAGGTTCCGGCTGAAAACTGTTTTCTTCCCGTTGTGAGCTACTTCTGGTCCTTGTACTTCTGTCTTAGTTGTCACCAGGACAAAACATCTGGGTAGCTTGCTGTGCTGATATATTAGAGGGACAGTAAGTACAGCTAGAAAATTCCCTGCAGAGTTTTTGTGTCTCTTTGACTATCTCTAACTGCATTCAGCAACTGTGTCTTTGGTCTATCAGCTTCACTGATGGCTTTTTTCCCCTGCTTCTCTGTCTTGCTCTGCTTCCCTCCCCTTTACAATGATAGGAGGAGAATTTCTACCACCCCATCCACCTTGAGGGTAATTGTTCACACCTCCCTTTCCCATAGAACCCAAATGATAGAACGGTTTGGTTTGGAAGGGACCTTAAAGCACATCTAGTTCGACCCCCCCCTGCCCTGGGCAAGGGCACCTCCCACCAGACCAGGTTGCTCAAAGCTCCATCCAGCCTGGCCTTGAAGACCTCCAGCCACAGCTTCTCTGGGCAACCTGTTCCAGTGTCTCACCACTCTCATAAGAAAGAATTTCTTCCTGATATCTAATCTAAATCTTCCCTCTTTCCTTTTAAACCACTACCTCTTGTCCTATTGCTCCACCCTCTGATAGAGTCCCTCCCTATCTCTCCTGCAGGCCCCCTTTAAGTACTGGAAGGCCTCTATAAGGTCTCCCCAGAGCCTTCTCTTCTCCAGGCTGAACCACCCCAACTCTCTCAGTAGGTCCTCACAGGAGAGGTGCTCCATCCTTCTAGTCATCAGCCCTCTGAACTTCTGTGAAGTAAGGTGACCAGAAGATGAAATGTATACAGTCAGTGACCAGTTGTTGAAAAGCTTTAATGAACTGCCTGATATCAATGTGAGACAGATTGTGGAAGACAGAGGAAAAACTGTTATTAAAAAAACAACTCCTAAAAGCAGAACAGAAAAGCCACAGACGATTGCTGGGGATAGCTTAAAAATAAGCAAAGGTGGCATGAGTTTGTCAGTTCAAGTAACCTTCAGTGAATTTAGCCTTGTCCAGACAAAGTACTTAATCAGATGGTTCTGAGGGTGGATTTCTGTTCACAGTAATCAAATCAATAGTGTCTAGACAAACGAGTGCTGAAGGTTGAGCTGGAAAGGAGGGTGCGGCTGGTGTTTAGGGTGTTTCACTAGAGAATGTGAACATCACATCCGGAGATGGGGCCACAGGATGGAGCCTCAAACTCTGAACCCAAACCAATTAACACTCGCTAAAGCAAATGTGCTGAGTACCCACCTAAATGTGATCGTCCCCTCTCCTCTTCCCCATGCATTCAGGTACTTGGCTGAAAAACAGTTAAACAAATTCTTCATAAAGGCACACAGTAAAGAAATACTTATTTTTAACTCTCCTTGCTGTAGTGCAATCTAGAGAGCTGACATAGCCAGAGAGCTGTTTCCCCTTGGGACTGTATTAATTTTATCAATAATTGTTGGTGAAAGTTGTTTTTAAGAACCTTACTTAATTTTCAAAGTATGCTTATGACATATCTGACATCTGGAAGGCTGGGTACTTTTCAATCATAAATATTTAACCTAGAAACATTATTTAACAACATCAAGATAAACATTCTTTTATAGTACTACCATCTGCCTGAACAGCTTTGTAGCCTTCCGGACTAGGGTATCATGCATGAAGAGCCACTTGTTTGTTTGTTATGAATGTTACAAAAAGTTATAGATATGGGTTTGGTGAAATAGAAACATAAGCAGTAGTAAACTGTGATTTTTAGTCTACAGTGACATTCTCTTGAACCACGAAGAGCTGCAGTATATTGTGACGTTTAGGAAAAATACTAGTCTGCTGATTGAACACAATTTAAAAAAAAAAAAAGGGAAAGACAACAATGGGCCAAAAAAAACCCAGCAAAGCCCCAACCAAACAAAAAAAGCAAACTAAAAATTTGAAGTGATATTTGATATTTATTCCACTAGAGGGTGGCAGTGGCTTTTCTTTGGTGTAAAGCCGTGTCTGGGAAATCTTTTCTACATGGTCTTCCCTATGTGTGTGCATTGATAATAATAATAGTGTGTAAATGAGTTTAATGTGTTATCTGGGGTATATATAATAGCATTACAATTCTTACTGTAGGCTTTTCTATTTCAGGTTACTTATGTTTGGATCCTATGAAAGAGAAACAAATGTTCATTGCACAATGGAGCTGAGCAGTAGTGTTTGGGAAGAAAAAACAAGAAGTTCTATTAAAACGGTAAAAAAGGGTATAATCTTTGCATATTGTGGTATGTCTGATGCTCTTAATACACTGTCTAGAAAGTGTATCTTTTAGACAATCAAATGGGCGATATAGCCAAAAAACAACCCCTAAAACTTAACAGACCGGTTATTTACTTGTTAATTAAAAGTATTTAACTGACAAATTGACATGTATGGATAATATCATGTTCAGTGATCACAACTGTGCTTGAAAATGTACCTGGTTTGACCGTATTGTCAACTGTCTGTCTGCATTCAAACAAATAATGTAAAAGATGCATTTTTATAGTCCTGTTGCATTTGGGTGGTGCAATGTTTAGAAAATGGTGAGATCCACCTGCCTCTCACTAACCAGCAGCGTGTTCCCTTCTGGTGTGAGTGCTGAAGAAGGGGTGATCAGAGGGGCTCAGGGGACTGGCTTCTTCCTTTCCCCCTGCACTTGTCAAACCTTTTTCTAAAGTGTATGAAGCCTACCCTGTCTGCTAAAGAAAAATACTTTTTGAAGTGTCTGCAAACATAGAAAGTAGTAGTATCGTGGTACTGTAAATTAATCTTTTACTAATTATCATACTTGATAAGGTGAGTTTAGCAGCATACAGCCTACAAATTAACTTTTTGTGTGTGTGTGAGGACGAGAGTTACGGGTGCGATGTATGAAAGAGCCTCCGATTCTTTCAGTTTGGCAGTAGAGTGATGTAGAATTCATCAAATTGAATTTGGCTTACGTTGAACAATAAGTAATGTGCGTATTGAACAAGGAAAAAAACCCAACCCAGAAGCTTCAAAAAGACTTCATGTTAAGAATTGGTTTCATGCAAAGAAATCACTGAAACAAAAATAAACGTCCTGTATTTTACCCTCTGTCTGAGAGCAACTAGCCTAAGCCCTGTGCCATTACTATATCTAACTGGAGTAGTGTTTGGAGACCACCATCATTTTCCCACTGGAGCAGCAAGAATCCAGAATTTCAGCATCTTGTTCAATTTCTGTAATTAAATTCCACTTCACATTGTTTTTATAATGCTGTTTGACAAATGCTATGATACTAGTTTTCATCTTACTCTGTGTGTTACGTTTTTCCAAAAAGGATATATGGCTGAGCAACAGACAGAAAGCTTCTTCCTATTGTCCTAGCTTCTGTATTCTTACTCAAGTGAAAAGCTTGAAGGGAGGGTAGAGAGAGGTTCACCTCTGTTCTCTTTGGAACCCATGACACTGAGTGGCAATTAGCTTTCTGAGTGCGGCAGGGAAATGCCTAGTGGGGAGCCTGCAGCTGCAGTGCAAAGCGAGACACTTCGGAGAAGAACTTTGCTGGAGCGTGGTTCTGCAGACATCATAGAAACTGATGGCAGCTCAGGAGTATGTTCTTCAGAGTTGTCTCTGTCTTGACCCCCTCTCAACCTGCTCCTAAGACAGTGGTGTTTGTGGTTGTTAGCCACATCAACTTCCAGAGTCACTCCTGCGAGATAGCTCTAGTGCTGGTGGAGAGAGAGAAGGCTGGGATGGCAGCAGAGGTGGTGGCATAAAGTGTTCCCATGGTCCTGAGAGGAATTGCTGAGTTAGTTTAACTCTAGAATTTGCTCAGCTTCATTAACCACTAGGTAGGAGGTAGATTTGGGTAATTTATTTTCAGACTTTTTTGTTTAATCTATTTTATGCAGCAATTTTTTTCTAACTTTTCCTGGTTTGTCTTAATCTGAAGAATTAAGCCTTTTTGCATGATCACGCAGGGGTAAGGTAGGAGCAGTTCAGCCTTAGTAATCTGGGCAGTTCATAGTCTTAACTCTTTCCTAATAGTTTCAAAATTTTCAAGAAACAAGCAATACTGTCAAGGTTCCAAAAAAACGATTTTTGGGATCTGGGTCCAATCCTGCTAATACTTGGCTCCTGTGAACGATCCCATGTTGGGATAAGTTGTGTGTGAAACCAGGTGTGTATCTGCAGTGCTGGTGCTCTGGCAATGAAGGTGGATGTATGCTTGTTTATCATCACGCTTCTCTGGACAAATTAATTTGTGCTTGGTTTTTAGATAATTTTGAGTAGTAATATTGGAATATGTTCTTTTATGCTCTAACAACAGATGAGGAAGGAAAAAAGTTGCAGCCAGCATGGCACCAGTGTGTTTGTGACAGCAGATGGCAGTAGGACTAAAGTGATGGAGGGTAGAATGGATCCTCCAGAACAGAAAAGTTCTCAGGGTGAGACTCTCAAGAACTCCTTTTCTGTATCAGCATCTTAAATGAAAGGGCAGTTTTTAAAAATTTCTTAAGCTTTTGGAAATCCGGCCTGCAATGTACAAAAGGGTTTTCTGTGCTCTGTTGGAGTCCTTCCTTAAGCATCGTTCAAACACTGCCCACCAGAGCAGAGACTCCTTGATGGGAGTTGCTGCACCTCTGGCTCTGCAGTCAGTATGAAGAGTTCATTCTGTTCAGTCACCTTGAACTTCAGGGCACTGGCCAGGCAGCCTAATTTTAAGATCCTGCATTTGAAAATCTTGATGTGGTAGAATATGGAAGCTGAAAATGAGCCACTTGCAGAACTGCTTTTTGTATTTCCACTTATATTCAACTGATACAGTGAAATCATGGAAGTCTCTTCCTTAGGAAGAAGCATAGAAGCATAGAATCATCTGGGCCGGAAGGGACCTCCAAAGGCCATCTAGTCCGACCCCCCTGCAGTCACAGGGACACCCCCA
>JAOTQQ010000002.1:31608534-31629368 GCA_026546715.1 Gallinago undulata | reverse complement strand
TTCAGTATATGTTAATTAAATGCACATACTGGTCCACTGCAATTTAGTAGTCAGTTGATTAATATACCTTCTGTTGGTTCCATTTGATTTATACAGTTGTTCTGCCTGTCTGTTTGAAATTGACTTTGTATCCAGTAATATTTTGGATAGTTTACCTCTCTTTCAAATGTGGTTGAATTTGGCTTAAGTCTCAAAAATAAGGGTTTTTCTGAAAACAAAGAGCTAGACATGGGAAGATATGAAAATGGCATTTCTAAGGCAAATGCTGGTGCTGAGGCAGTGTAGGATGCTGGTAACTCCTGGCATAAAAGTAATTCAGTGTGAGCCATGGCATGTCTTCTCCCATAGAGGAGAAGAGGTGAAGAGAAGAGGAGAGCTTATCAGGGGAATTGCCTTGGAATCCTTAGTTTCGCTTTTCTCAAAATGACTTCACTAACGAGAATGTTTCTATGTAGAAGAAATCTCAGCTGCTTGGTTCTTTTACATTTACAGCAGCTAAATTAGCAATTACATTAGCTTAAAGAAAAGCATAATCAGGTTAAATACCAAAAAGAAATTTGGAATGGTTATTTCTTAAAATATCCTTAATTAATAATATATAGTATGTTAATAATTGTTAGTATTACTGATTTAACTAATGAACCCACTGTTCTTTAATGTAGGTATTTTGATGCCCTTCAGTGAGATGGAAATGAATTTTCATACACCACAAATAGTTGATATCTAGTGGTCTTAAATTTTGTGGTTCAAGTGTCAAAATACAGGGATAAAACCTGAGCATGACTGCAAAGAAACCCTTTAATTTTGTGGGAGGATTTCCTTATTCTGAATATATTCCTATGTAAAGTAGCTGTTTTTATGAAGTCAAATGAGTTAAGTAGTTCAGATGCTTGGACTCAAGGTAATTCAGTGTTGTTACATGTGTCATGTCTTACCTTCTTAGAATGCTGTAATTATTTAACTGAACATTATCTCAAAATAACTATTCATTTTTTCATCCTTTCTTTCTCTTCAATCACAAGCTGAAGCGGAAATTAGATGTTTGTCTAGTGTTACAAGTCTCTTATAGATTTGTCAGGGTGAAGATCAACATCTGGAGGCAATGGTGTTGAGAATGAGAATGGTGTTTGGAGTATTTCTGTATTGCCATTATCATTTTCATTAGTTACTGGGGCTATTCTATGTTTGTAGAACAGCAGGAGTGAAATCGTGCTTTGTGAGCAAAAGTGTACATTAAGATAATTATTAGTGCAGGATAAGTGATTGTTCTTGCTGTTTTTTAAGGATGACTGAGCATTTTAAAAATACTTTCAGTAATTAAAAAAACTGTAGAGGCAAGCATTTTGCAATGCAAGTGCGATGCATGTTCTCCAAATGCTCTATAATGCTGGAAAATAGAAATGAGAAAGTAATATATAGGTGAGCAGCGTAGCAATTGCCCTGGAAATGCCTTGGGGATCAAAAATGGAATTGCCGATTCCCGTCATAAAAATGAAATGACTAAAAGGTGGTTCCAGTGTATTAAGGTTAGCTATAGCAGACTGATGGTCTGCACAGGACACCTACATATCGGAAGTAATCAGTAGTGAATCATCATTAGAAAATGGAGCATTTTCCTTAATGCAGTCTGTTAAAAGGCTACTTCCATTAAGGTTTTGGTAAGAGAAATAGAATCTTTGTACTACGAATGTCTTTACAAATATTTTAACCAAAAGTCAGTATCTTCAGATCTTTACTGATGTCATCTGTTTCCATTTTTAGGTGCTTAGTTTGGAACAAGTATCATGTCTGTGCACCCTTAGATCCATTTGATGTTAATTGAAGTGATGTATTTTTCCCAGCTGATGGAAGAAAACAAAACCAAAAAAAGCCCTTAGAAATCTGAGGCCAGATATGCAGAAAGGTTTATATTATTTTTCAGTTATAAAAACATCTAACCAAATATGTAAGTATATATACACTTTATAGATGTATATATAATTTATGCATATATATAAATACACGTACTTAATATATATAGATTTGCGTGTGTATATATATAACAAAAAAATCAATTGTTCTTTAGTTAAACTTGGAAAAAAACAATGGAAATCATGGCTGACAAATTGACCATGCATTTCAAATATGTAGATACTTGTAAATACAGTAAATGACCCCATAGAAAGTGGGCTTGGTTTATCTGAAGTTCACCAGTGCTTACAGCTCTGATACTGTACAGAAGTCAAGAAATAGGAAGATAATTTTTATCAGAGCAATTGCAGAAGTCTGTTTCTAGGTTCCTTGGTAGTTAAATCACACCTGTGGGAATATAGTAAGAGTGGGCTGTACAGCAGCTTGTAAACTAAAAATGCAATCACTTTACATAACAATGTGAACTACATGTGAAGTGAGCACAGGATTATGGTTTTTGTAACTTCATCACAAAAACAAATGTGGTCTGTCTCCACTGTAATCTCTTTCCCTTTCAAACCAGTGATTTTTCCCTGGTTTCAAATCAGATGCACATTTGTAATAAGTAGAGATGAAAATACATGTAGAGTATATGATTTCAGTGAGCTAGTTAAGCCTGTAACAAGTAACTTGCTTATAAATTTATAAGTTGCTGTTCAGTCACATGGTGTTTCTGTGAAATGTAGTCAAAAGTCTCTCTGAGCTATGTTATAGCCTGTTCTTCAGGGACTTGAAAACCACCATGTGACAAAGGTGTTAATGGATATTGTACATATTAACATATAGCATGCTTTTAATTGTAATTTTTGGATCTTAGATCTATGGGTTGGCTGGCTTGCTGCTTCTATCTCTTTTGTCTTTCAAATGAGCTGAGAAAATATTGAATTTATTTTGTTGCTGTCTTGTACATAGTACAGAGATCTATCTGTAAAAAGTCATCAAGCTTTTATTATTTATTTTTTTCCTGTTGACGGGAGGCATAGTAAAGAAGTCATTGAGAGACTGTTGCAGCCAGAGTCAAACTGTACCTTTTGTGAGGTGGCAGGGAGGTAGGTCTCTTGCTGATGGATTTAGATTATGCAGTGAGGCTGATATGGAAGTCATTTTATGTAAAGGGTCAGAAATTATGGAAAGAAAACATTTCACAGATCAACATATGAGAAAAAAAACTTAGAGGACTAGAGCTGCCTGTATGTTACGTTTTTGGGGTGGGTGGAGGGGGGCGAGAACTGTAGCCAAGACAGGATAGATCCAATATATACGATGTAAACGCAATAAAATAGCTCAAAATGGGAAAAAAAACCAAACAGGTAGTGAAGATGTGCAAGTGAATCTGCTCTTCTATCTAGGTAACTTGATTTATTGTGATACCTAAACAAATTGCTTTGTTAGTCATATATTGTGTCTTTCAACTGTTGCTTTACTTTGGGTGAAGTCCAGTGCTGAGTATTTATGAAATGAGAATTTTGAGCGTGCTCCTGAATTTTCTTAGTTGTGCTGTCCTGTTAAAGTGTGAGGAGGTCAGGGAGAGGTAGGGGGGGAGTTTGTTGATTGGTAGGGTTGGTTTGGTTAAGACTGATGCAAATGTGCCTGAATTGCAGGTATGCAATCTTGGCCTGAAGAAAAGTCTCCACTAAGGTGGGGTAGGATGCGTCAGGAGTAAAGTACTACATGGGAGCTTTGGAGGGTCATAGCGAGAGCCTGGCAAGTTAATCTGCCACATCAACAAAGAAAAATAAGGCACTTGGGGGGTAAAAAGAGTTCAGTTAACCAGAATTTCTTTAAAAGCTTCAGTAAAGAAAATATGCTAGATCCTAGGAAGTCTATTACTTAACCAAAGCAGTTTTCGAAGCAGCACTTAGGGATGTTATATCTGTTAATTATTAAAGGAGAAAGCTGGCACAGTAGTAAGGCAGAGCAAATAATGACTATTAGCTCGGTGCAGGAGACCAGGTGTATGATGAATAACTGCATCCATTCAGCTGCATAAACAGAGAGCAGAGGCTGGATGACAAGAATAATACAACAAGGTCACAGGGAGAGTAAGGTTAGGGGAGTGGAGTAACTGTAAATATGTGGCCAGTGCGAAATCTTTAAAGTACTTGATTGTTATATATTATATATATGTTATCTATAGGTTAGAAACTCCCAGGAAATGTGTGGTTGTACTATCCGAAACATTAAACGGCTGGCTTCAGACAAACTGGCTCAATTTCAAGCATTTCTTCACAAATATATAAAATTCCAAATAAGACTTAAATGATAGCTGGACAAGGTACCTATTTGGTTATTAGGCTGGAGCCAGAGTAATTTAGGTAATCTGGTCCCAGCTCCAGCCAAGTCAGGGCTAAGCTGGCTCAGGCTGCTGGGGGCCCTGGCCACCAGGCACTGCCAGTTTTTTAAAAAAGTCTTTTTCTTCAATTATTTTTTTCCTCCCTCACTAAATAGTATGCAACAGACTATACTGTTACACAGGGAGGGAGGAAGGACATCTGAACTCATTTCAGTGAGTTAAATAAAAAATAATTCATAAAAATTTAGTCTCGAGACCGGTCTAGGGGTATTTCCATTTCTGTAGGGATGGATTCAGAGCAGAATTTCTTTGTTGCAGACGATCCAGGCAGGAGGCAGCTTTAGCCTAAAAAAAATCAATGAAATTGCATCAGGTCTCAGCCTGAGCTTACAGACCTGCTGGAGGGAGAAAGTAGTAAGAATGTAATATTTTTGTTTTGTTTATTAAACTTCTGCAGGCTGGCTAGAATGGGTGTTTAGCCAAAACATCTATGATAGATTTTTTTTTTTATTCCTTGCAAACAATATTTGAGCAAAGAATTATTTTTTTTAAAAAAAGTTTTTTGCCAGGTTTGATAAATGTTTCTATTTTCACTGCAGTTCTTGAAGCTTTAGCTATTGGAAGAGAATCTGAAATAACATACATTCTAAAAATATGTTTGTAGTAACTAGGAACAAACTTTTGGCCACCCTTGTGAGCAAAGGCATTCAGATTCTTGCCAATTGATGTGTAGAAGTGCATTAGGAACCACAGTCTTGGTTACAGAAGGTAACCAAGAATTGTAATTAATTCCCGAGCTTTAAAAATAGCTGCTAGGAGGAAGTAATTTTATGAAAGGTCATTAAAGCCATATTCTCTCATACCTAATAATTGGAATGAAAGTAAGCAAGATCTACCAGAAAGCAAAGAATCTGATTCTCACTAAGAACACATAATTTACTTTTACAGAGATTAGCTTCATTTTTGGATTTGTTTTGACAGCTGGAAGTAAAAACTTGTAAAGGCATTGGAAATGTATCCTGGACAGAATACACTTTTTTTTTTAATAATTCCATGGAGCAAAGAGATCTTTTTTGATCTTGCCAAACCCCCAACCCATAGTATAACTCTTCAAATGCTGAAATAAATATTTTAAGGTTACAGTAGAAAAGAAGCAAGGAATGTTGCTGTGGCTGCAGGAGGAATAGTTTGGGAAAGGTGCTCTGTAAGTCTTGACTGATTGTGTCCTCAACCTCCTTTTCAGCAAAGCACATGTAGAACAGGAGAGGTGCAAACTAATGCTTTTTTTCTGTCTATATCAAACCAGAAAATAAATCTTTGACTTTGAAACATAGTGTTTTTTCTTATTTTTTAAGTTTTGATGGGGGATAACTCTTCCAACTTCTGAAAGGAGATCTTCAAGCTAGAGTATTTTTTTTTTCTTGCAATGTGCTGCTTGGTGGCTGGCTGTCCTACAGACTCCTAGGTAAGCTTCAAGCACTATGTATTGCTAAATGTAAAGTACAGGAATATAAATTATATTGTTAGAGTAAATTGATTCTTTTGTTGTTTGTTTTTTTTTTTTTTTAAGTGGAGTTTGAGACGACAGCATAAATCCAAAATGTAGGAGTGCAATGCTTACCCAACCATTACCTAAGACACATCAGTGTTGTGTTTGTCCCTGTGACAGCACTGTCAGATGCCATGGAGAAGGGCCTTTACAAAAAAACACATATATTCTCCATGGAAGCAAGCACAGTTATGTAATAAAACTCTTTCAATAAGTATAAATACAATGTTACTTGATTTCATCATACACAAGTCAGGATCCTTGCATGTTGTTTTTAACCTTAGCCTATTTTGTATGCAAATTATTGTCTGCAGTTCAATTTGGATATATGTGCTTCTATGAAAATGGCAAAAAAAAACCCAACCAGAAAAGCAATATGCTTCTGCTGAAAAAGTCTAAATTGCAGTCCATTTTTGGTATTTGTTGTTTGCTTTAGTGGCCAGCCCAGCCCAAGCCACAACACTTAGCAGTGTAGAATTACCTTGGTTTTAATTATCTTGCAGTGCTCTTCTTCAAATGGTATTAAAGCGCATAAGTCAAAGGCTATTTTTGTGAACCTTGAGAGTTCATCAAGAAGGGCAAGCTGTGCATGATGAACACACATGTTTATTCATTGTGATTTTCTTCTGGCATTACAGAGTAACAGACTCCTGAGTAAAAATAAAGCACTGTGCTGATCGATTTGCTTTTTTAGCTCCCCAAATGGTCTCTTTTGTCTCTCAAAAAAGACAATTCTTCACACTTTTCTATGGTAGAATATATTGTAATATGTGCACAGTGATCAGTACCTGAACAAAACATTGTACACATAATTAGTTGAAAATCTGAGTTTAAGCTATGAGTTTCTTGGTAGTTTATTAAAACTTTAATAATTTACAATAATCAGAGGTCATGGGAACAGGAAAATTGGGAATGTTTTGGCATGGTGCCACACACAGAGTTGCAGGCTTCAGTTCTTCAATTCCGATCTATTTTTTTTCCTACATCTTCTTTTCCCTCCCCATCTCTACATACGCAGTGTGTGCAGTGTTCTTACCCTTCCCCCCCTTAATCTTGGAATTTTCTTAGGCTTTTTAGTGTGTTGCAGAGGTTATAAAATAGAACAATATTTTTTTTAGTTAACACATCTCTTGTCCTAATGAATTATGGTGGAAGCTAAGTGACTGTATGACAAATGGAGAGCAAGTTAATCATTAAATTTGTAATTTTGTATCCTGAAGCTTTGCTA
Source organism: Gallinago undulata (assembly GCA_026546715.1). Taxonomy (NCBI): domain Eukaryota; kingdom Metazoa; phylum Chordata; class Aves; order Charadriiformes; family Scolopacidae; genus Gallinago; species Gallinago undulata. The sequence goes on along the minus strand of JAOTQQ010000002.1, from coordinate 31,622,348 downwards.
TCTTTTTTACTTTTTTTTTACTGTAAGGTATTTCATCATTCATCACATTACACATTTGGTTTTTCTACAGAGCTTTAATCTCTTAAACATGTATGTTTTCAAATCAAGTATTTTAAAAAGCGTCAATTTAAAAGAGAAAGCTCAGACTTTGGACACTGAGTATTGAATGTGCCATTTATGAACAGTGACTTTTTCTGGGCTGCTCCAGCAACAGCCTTACAGTGATGGTCAAGAAAGTACGGTACCGTGACCTGGGATCAAGTATTCAAGTGAAATCTCACATAATGTTTTCATTAACTTCTTGGATAAAATTTTCATTCTTTTTTTGTTTTATAAAGCTCATTCAAATTATTAACTGAATTATTCATACTTAAGAAATCAAAGAAACAGCTCAGGTTTTCAGAACTGATGCAGATTCCATCCCTGTAATATGTAGAAAGATGTTTACCACCTTACAAATATTTATGACTTTTACATAAACAAGTAAGATCTACTTAAGGACAACTTCTGTTGTGCATGGGCATTTGACAATGTTCTCCTTGCCCTTCCTTGTTCAGTATGAATTATTTTTTTAACATGTAATTATTTTGCAGGCTTTCTATGGTATTGACTAATTCTTTGTTAATTTTTAAATTAAATGAGTTGTAAATTCTTTGGGGAAGGTTATTGGTCGCATTCCCAAGCAAGCCCTGATTCTGGTGGCAGGGGAGAGAAGGGGGAAAGGGAAATGGAAATATGTTGTGTTATGAAATCTGCTGGGTATTTTTCATGTCTGTTTCACCAGCTATCAATAAGATCTGTTGCTCATTTAAAAATAATAGAGCATAAAACCAGAGTATAGGAAGTTACAGTGAGTGCTGAAGGAAAAGAAGAAGTTTTTAAGCTTGACATAATTTCCTATTCATTCTTTCATTTACCTTATGACAGGGAGATGAGGAATTGGTATCTACTATGTCCCTGAGCCAGAAGATACTTAAAAAAATCCCCCCCAAAACAGTCAAAATGCATTCATTTTACTTCCATTATGGGTATTGTCCTGCTCCCCCTCTTTTTTTTTTTTTTTTTAAATCTTAAGCTGTTTCTGGAAGAGTGTTGTTGGGTTTTGGGGATTTTTTTTTAGCACTTCTGGATGCTTCAGTGTTAGTGGTTTGAGGTCTGGAGACCCCAAATTGGTTTCTGGAAAACTCTCTGCAGCCTCCAGAAATAATGGGGGGAGGTAAGTTATAGGAGAGATTTCTGCCAGGATCATGACTAAGCCTCGTGAAAATGCACAATCCCCGTCTCCAGTGTTTAACAGAATTCTTTGTGGCATAGCTAAGTGGCTTGATTTATTTGGTTTGTTTTTTGGATATCCATTGTAATAAAGCTTTTTCATAGCCTAGAAATGGAAGATATTCAGCTCTTTATCTACATAGTTATACCAACTCTGTATTGTCACTCAGATACCCAATTATAGGGGAGAAAAAAATTCCTATGTTTTTGTTAGCCAATTATATGATCACATTGATGATATGGAGAGAAAGCTACAACATGAATTTCCCTTCCAAACCAATCTATTCTATGATTCTGTGAAAGAGTCTGGAAGGTTTGTAAAAGGCTGCAAAGTTGGATAGCGTGTTGATTCCAATTTACAGCTAATGTTCACTTTCTAAATCATTCTTTGGATATATCGGCATCTTTATGTGTTTGGAGGGGAGAAGGGGAGTCTATAATACTTTTCAAGTGCAAAGCAAATATATCTAGGTATTGATTTCTTTTGCAAAGCAAATTGCCAGCATTTGACTTGGTTGGTGTAAAGATCTTTGTCAGTTTAATAGCTGTGGCAATTTTTATAAGTAATGACCGGTAACAGTATGAAAATCTGGCTTCTAGGTGTGCTGTTGTCTTGGTGCTACTAATTAAATGTGACATTGAGCTGCTGTTTCACTGCCTGGCAGCGACTTGTGCCCTATAACCATAAACAAATTGATTTGATGTGATGTGTTCAACGAAATAACCAGAAATAGATGTATGGTCCTGGAAATCTTTACTGGTTATGGACTTGTCTGTTTATACTGCAGTGTTTTGTCCAGAACTTAATTGAAAACAACCTTTGGTTTGGCTGCCTCTCTGTGTAGAGAAAGATTGTTATACACAAAACCTTGGCCTTCTGATGGTAATTATTCAGAATTAACTACATACAAATATCTATCTTTTCAGGTCTTGGCAGTGTAGAATTTCAGAAGAAAAGCAATCTTCTGGCTTTACCAGGCAAAGGGTGGGGTTGGGGGTTTGCATGCAACAGGAACTTAATTTTGATACAGATAGATCTTCTATTTAATCTCTGAAGAGCTGTTACGATGACGAATTATTTTATGACAACTGCTTTAGTTCCTTTGGGTTTAGCCAGTTCTGTGGGAATGTAGGAGGCCGAAAAATGATTGGCTCATGCAGGATATTATTCAGGCTTGTGCTTTTCTTTAATGCCCCCCAGCCATTAATATTGATAAGAAATGTTAACAGTTGTAAAAAAGATAGTATGTTTATGCAGTGCAGAAATAACAAACCGTGTTCACTTAAGTCCTATGATATTTCAAATTGTATAATTCCATTGGTCCTAGGTACATGTGAGGTCCCTGTTGCTTAAAGGATGTAACTGATAAGTGTAACTTGTATTACCTGAGATTCTAATGCTTCGTAAGAGTATAGTATTTTGCATATTTTTTGCACGCTTTTGTGTAAGTAACTGTTTAAACATGTCACATCTTTAAGTCAAATGGCACTGTTTGATTTCATCAACTTTGGTACAAAGCTGAATCTGGAAATGCCGTTAGAGTTGGGGGTAGCGCAGGGGCTCAGCCAGGCTGCAGGGCTGGGGAGAGCTGGAAACCAGTGCTCAGCCTCTCCTGGGACAGCCCGTGGGTGCCAGCCCTGCCTCTGACAGACCCAGCTCTTTCTCAGGGCAGTGAGGAAGAGCTGCTTTAGAACTTAGTTGAGAACTCCCCTCTCAAACCCTGTGATTTCATGGAACATTCCCTGGCAAAGCATATTTATGAAGCTCCTGCTCATTTCAGAAGGTACACTCTGCTCCAGATGTAACTGCAATTACAATTGCTGTTGCTTTAGAGGAAACCCTTCTGCTCCAGAATAAAATCAACCTATAAATAATGCACTTATTCTTTCCATTATCATTTTTTCCTTCAGAAATGTAACTTTTAAGCCCTTGAAAATGTGACTTTTAAACCCATCAGTGAGATCTAAGAGTTATGATTTTATATGCATCAGAAAGTAGTGTTGTATATTTTATTTCCATGGAAACTGGCATTTGTGATGCATGTTACTGTAATTGCAGTGGATAATAACTTTTCATATTTTTAGTTTTGATGGCAGTATCCCATGTCAGCAATCAGGTGGTTAATGCTGCTGGATGTCATAGTCAGAACTGTCAAGCAGCTTGTCTGTGTGGAGAAGAAAACTCATAACTATAACTCATACTATTTCTGTTATTTATAACTTTCACCTGGTAGTCCTAATGTTTCGAATTTATTATACAAAGACTAATAGTAACTGGTTTATCACTATTAATTAGGTACTTCCAAGAGAAATCTAGGTAATTACTAGCTGGTTTAGAGGGCTTGCTTTTAATGTATTTGCTTTTTTTGTTCTTCCATCTCAGAGATTAATAAATCCCTGGGTTGACCTCTGCCGTGTGCACATATTCACAGTGCATGAACTCATGTACTTATGTACTCATTCATCTCCTTTAGCTGTAATCTGAATTGCAGTGATTCATAACAGATCTATACAAAGAAAGCCATTAACTAGGTAAACTTTTTATTGGTTTGGTGTCACACATGATATTATTAATGAACTTTCTGTGTTCTTCTTACTATCCAGTTTCAGTAACCTTATTTTGGTACTTACTATTACACTACTTGAGGTTTTTATGAAATATTTATGATTGAGTCATGCTTAAGCAATATTGGAGGAAGCCTTTTTTCTATCAAAGACATAAATGGTGATGTAAGATTCTGGAAAAAAAAAAATCAATCTCTTCCATTTTTTTAGGGCCAAAGGAAATCATCACAGTTGGCTTTAATAAAGACTAAAAGGATGTCAGTGAGTAAGAGCACTTATAGAAGAGCTACATTGGTGTTTCCACTAAATTGCTTTCCAAAGAGCAGCTCCGTGTAAAACTGAAGGTCTGCATTTTACCTGCTTCTGATACTTTGAAGTTAAATGCAGGTTTTCTGCTGCCTTGTTTTGTCTTTAACTACCCCACTCAGCTCCTGTAATTGATGTTTAGTAGGAAAGTTGCAGCAATTCATAGTAATTGCTAAACAGTTTACTTTTTGCATGTCACATAACCTATGTCATCGTACAATTGGAGGGTACAGTTTTCACAGCCTAGTAAAAGAGTATCTATGATGTGCAGAACTACTGAGGAAAATAAGATGTAGCTCCTTATTTTGTTCAGTAAGTAGCCTGTTCTGGATTTTGCTGATGTCAAATATTTTTAGTGCTTGTGGGATGAACATGGAGACATTTAACTCTACTGCCATGAATTGACATATTGATTTCAGACAACGGTGAAGTTAGACATATGTGTAACACTTGCAATATTTTGGCCTTAATGAATTATTACTTTAAATATGATCTTGGTCCAATATGTAACTTATTTTTGAATGAAATTATTATCAAATTTTGTAACTTTTTAAATAAGATATCATGTAGAACAGAAATCAGAGACCATAAGGTGACTAGTAAAAATACTCCAGAAATTTATCTATAAGTAAAGTTCTTCCTAAAATTAAACCAAAACAAAATGAACCACAAAAAGCCACCTACCCCAAAAGCAATAAAACCCAAATCATGCAACCTTTGTCTGTGATAGCTGTGTCTCCCCATCCACAGACCACAGTTCACATAGCTGGAAAAACTAGCAGCAGAGAGTATAACATCCCACTTCGGGTTTTTTTTTTGATTTTTATTGTCATTAAAAATCTGTTGTTCCTAATGTGCCACAAAAAGCAAAGCTGGTGACTATTCCAGACCTTGCTAAGAAAGCGGAGATAGTGAGTCCATTGTTTGTAAGCCTGACTTCTCTTTCTGTGGCACACATTTGCTGTACAGACTTTTTCATTTATTAATGGTGTTTGAATGTTTAAATAGAAAGTGTGTGCCACATCGAATGTTTCTTTTAGTAAAAAAAAAATTAAAAATTGGGATGGCTGAAATGTGACATCCATTCATTGGAAATACTGTCCCTTAAAAACAGCTTCTGGTATAGCTTGGATAAAATTCTATGTTAGGCTTAGAGATACTTGAAATGGACAAGAAGAGGTTAAAACCAGTGGAGAACAGTAAAAATCAATGCTCTCAATGCAACTGCAGGTAGGTCTGCACTGTAGTGCAGCACTAGAATACTGATACAGCTGACATAACTGGCACATCTGAACTGAGACTTCGTGCTGTCTCAGCACCAAACCCAGAGAGGGCAAATTCATCCTGTGCAGACTGCTTTGACTTCAGAATATAGGCTAATGTCTTTAAAGTCAGGGTATATATTTCTGTGTTTCAGTCACAGGAGAGCACAAGAACTGATTACTTATTGGCCACTTCCAGATGCCAGTAAATGTCACAAGTCTTATGAAGGCAAAGGTGTTTCATGTGTGTGTTTGGGGGGTTTTTGATTGGTTTTGGTTTTTATTGCTCTTAGCGAAGGGGAGAAGAAATGGGAAGGTGGTGTGTAGGTCATGTGCATCATCTGCTGAGTGGGAGAATAGTAGCCACAATTTAAAAAAAAAATAAATCTTTTTTTCTGGAGTTGAGTTGTCACGATTTTAAAAGGTGTTTAAAAGGTCCAGTGCTATTAGGACTCCAGCGTTTCTATCTTAACTTTTCTGAATGCCTTATTTTCCAGTGTTTGACCTTAAACTGTACCTTTTGAAATGGCTATGTAATTCCTCAGCTTTAACCAGTGGTCAGAGCTCCCTTTGAGAAGTCCATGGTACTCACACTAAGGTTGCTGAGATGCTCGTGATGGTGGATGAAGACTTGAGTCAATCCATTGCATTAGAAGTGGGTAATGTTGTAAGATTTTGTACACAGAAACATGAAGAGTCCACAAGGTGATGATTTTAGTGTCTGTTCAGTGACACCCAAAAAGGCACAAGGCTGTAGCCAGTCCCATAAAAAGCCATATGGAGTAGGAATTATTGCTAATGCTGTTGGTACCTGGTTTGCCAGTTAAAAATTAATTTGTCAAACAGCCATCACGAAGCCATCAATTACTGTCATAAGGAACAGATATAATCCCTTTTAAATTTCTTACTGAAAGTTTCATTTTGATATAAATATATTAAAACATTTGAAAAAATGTATGTTAGGCTGTTCTGAAAAAGCAACAAGCCCCTCACCCTACCCCACATTCTAATAGATCTAGGACAAATACATGTTCGGTCAACATATCTGTCTAATATGTTTTGGCTAGGCATACAAAGAAATTGGGGAAAATCAAATCGCCATGTTTGGAATTTAACTGAATCAATGTAAACCTGGGAATGGGGGGGAGGGAGATGAAAAATTCTTAAAGGTGTATGTTTCTTTGGCATGGAGAAAGAACCACACAGCTAGAAAGAGCGTGTTAACAACTATCATAGAAGTCTTGATACCTTTTAAGATTTAGCTTCAATTTTGGAAACAATAAAAAATCAGATTTTTATTCTAGCAATCCTAGGAAACACGTTTTGTGAACTATTTGAGAAAATTAATCTGCAAATCAATAAACTAATTTCCAGCTCTGTATCTGTGTTCCCTTGTATATGTTGGTTTCTTCGAATACAGTGTGAAGTAGACTGAAGTAGCCAGTATGTAGTCTTTTCCATTAAGTTACCATCAGCCTTTTTCTTGTTGTTTGTAATATCTGTTTCTAGGGTGGGAGAAAATAAATATTTGAGTCAATTTTCTGTGTAGAATTAATTTTATTATAGAGATTTTCCTTTCTTTTCATTGTTTGTCACATTGTGCAGTCTAGTTATTTGAGAAATACTCATGAACTTTTATTTTTATTATTTTTGAAAATCTCCTGATTATTTCTGCCAGTATGTTTTCATACATCTGGGCCTGCTAACAGGAATAGAAAGATTAAAGAGATAGAAGTGCATGTACAATTTCAGGTAGTCAGTCTCTGGGTTTGTTCTTTTTGGGTCTGTAACTGGTTCTGCAGTGTACTAGAATGCATTCGAACCAGGGAGTCTTTTGGGAATATTAGCCCCGTTAACCAGTTTATGAACTGTATTTTTAACAGATTTCTGTGAGTGTGGGAGTGTGCACATGTATCATTGTGTGTCTTACACAATATATGTAAGACATAATAGTGAACACAGTTCATATTTGATAATCAGTGCATATTTTATTGACTACTGAACTACTAGAGCATCTCAAGAACAAGGCTAGCACTCAGATGATCAGAAAACTTTGTGCCCTTTCTGATTTTGAGAGTTTTCTCTGTGCCTGGGAAATGAAAGAGTTTCTGTCCTCACAGATCCTTTGGTCAAGGTCTGTTTTGGACACTTTCCATGCAAGATGGGGGTTATCCTGCCACGTGGACAGGAGGGCTGGGGAGTAGGTTGGAAAAAGACTTGTGCTACTCAGGCTCCGTAGTTCTGGGCTTTGAGGCTGTGCCACAAAAAAAAAAAATCTACTTCTCTAAAGCATAGATGGAAATACTCTCGGAACATTAAAAAAAATAATTCCATGAATCCTTAATTCCTTTTTATTTTCCCCTTTGAGTCTAGTGTTACTAAGGAGCATAGTGTGAGATTGGTGATACCTGTTCCCTTTCACTGTCTCCTCCAGCCCGTATAAATAATCTAGCAATCACTTCACTGGGCACATCATATAGAATGACTGTGTTCAATAATAGGGTTGAAAAAAGTAATAATCTTAAGGTCCATATTTTAAAGATATATGCCAACCCCCTTTTTTTAATAATACAAATATCTGAGTCTTCAGAATAGAAGGAACTGCTTCCTAGTTTTGTTCTTTAATGTTTGGGGTTTTTTTTTTTGACATGAAATATTCCTTCCTTTCCTCTCAGTGTGCAGGGTTGTCTGGGAGAATGTAATGCTTTACAGGCATGTTCAGAGACTTCATCTCTTTTCCTCAAAACACATTAGACCCTACCTTACAAGAATACCTAAGATCCATTGTACTAACTCTGGCGGGTTGGAAAAAAAGGCTTTTTTTTTTCTACAGTACAGCACTGGCATGGTGTCAATTTGTGACACCTATAGCGTGTGACATAACGCTGATAGGAAATAAGAAATATTTGTAAAAAATATTATTCTTTAGTTGATGTAGAGTCAGTGAAATAAGATTTCTTGTATGTGCTTGGTTGATTAAGCTCTTAGCATTTATTCAAAAGAATGTGACAAGCTTACTAAATTCTAATAAAGCTTTAGTATGTTAATGCTTAGAAATAGTTCAGCAAATATGGAATATTAGTTACAGAGTAAAATTAAGCTTTCAAAAAACAATTTAATTTTGCTGAAAATTAGTAACTTGGTTTAAAAGCAAAAGTCTTACGGTCTTATCACACTGTGGCTTAATCTTGTGACTTTTTTTGTGTGTATCCAGTAGCTTTTAAAGCCTAGCTGTATGATTTTGCACAGCCGGTAAGCACATACTTTCCAGATGTTGTAATCTACATATTTATTGATGGACATTATTATATCTTAAAAATCCTGAATGGAAGTGCTATACCTAATGTTACATTCACTGTAGTTATGAGACTGATGTTATCACTGATAACACTGATAACATTCTTACCTCTGTATTCAAAAATAACCTAACTTTGTAGGTACCGTTTTGGAAGCACCTGGTAAATGAAATGGCATTGCATTTGACTGTGGCCTATAGGAGGGATGTTTATTTATCATACCTTTGTATTTACAAATTCTTTCAGACTGATAATGTAATGAAGCATTTGAAGATTTAAAAAACTGTATCCTGTATTGATACTTGTCTAAGTATATGGCCATTTAAATGATATTAGCAAGCTATAAATTTCTGAATGATCACTGTGTAGCTGTGGAGTTCAGTATCAATACATTTAAAAGGTTGGGAAAATTGATTTTCACTGACATCCAATGTCTGCTAGGCTTTCAGAATGACAAGGCTGAGGTAAGGAAAGGCTACGAGGCACAGCATAATTTTCTGCTGCATTATATTTCCAGAGCATATTTCCAATATTGAGTTGAAAGTAGTGGTGAGGGGACATTCTGCAGGGGCTCATACACTGATGCGTATAGATGAACTAAAGCCTCTGTTGTGAAATCAATGCTTATGGACTTTTACAGAAGAAAGTCAGGCCACACAACAAAATGTTTTATTAATTTTGAAGTGAATGATCTTGTGTCCTACTCTTGGGGTTTTTTTTTCTTGAATAATAAATTACTAAGGAAATTACTTTTCGTTTTTCCCCAAGATGGTCATTCTCGTTCTATTGCATTTTAATCTCAACATGTATTTCATAAATAGTCTGAGGGTCACTTAAAAAAAAATTACATTTTCTACATTCTATAACATAGTTTAACTCATTCAATGTAGATTACTCTGAATTACTGTGCCTTTCACTGACAAGCGTGCAGTATTACCTGCTTTGTCTTGCTCCTTATTTAAGAACTGCTGAGCTTTGTAGGAACGAGTAGAACAGAGCTATTAATTAGGTCAAATTAAAATAAATTTGCTTTAATATGGTATAGCTAGTTGGTTAATATTTCCCTTTCTCCTAAGCACAGCTGTTAATTTTTCTCCCTTGCAGCAAGCTTCCTTGATAATAAATGTCCTTTCATTATCAGCAATTTTTTTCTAACCCCTGTGTCCATTTAGCTGATTTTTGTCTTTCTGATGTTTCATGTTCTTGTAGATCTTCGTCTCTTCATATTTATTACCAAGTTTTAACTTGAGGGAGAGGCAGAAAGGCATAAAGTAGCTGTGCTGGGTGTACGAAGATGCTTGGTTTTGTGAGAGTGGTGTTTGGGAGGTGTCTGAGAGCTTGAAATGGTGTTCACCTGCTCTGCTGCTAGCCTGAGATATTGAGGTATTACGTGGTGAAACTTGGAGTTGCCAGAAAGAAAAGTCAAGGAAACTATTCATCTGGTTTGGGTTGATAAATAAAACCAGTTTGCTTCGTGAGAAAGCTTGTGACTGTGCCAAAGTTAATAAAAAGTGGAGATGAACTTTGCTTGCTATGTTCAAAGGCGCTCTCCTTCCAAAAACAGCTTTCCATCAGATACCACTAGAATATTGGAAGTCTCCTCGCCATCAGTGAGTCATACGTGTGATAATCTGTGGTGGGTGTCCCTGCATGGGAGCCAAATGTTTAGAGACACCTAAGTGTCTTTCGTCCCAGCTGTCCCTCATTTCTTTTATGTGGTCTTGCCCTGCGGGAGGAGGGAAGGCTGAAATGCTGGGAATCACCTCAGAGGTTTCTGGTCCTTTACAGTAGAGAATATTTTCATTGTTAAGTCATGCACTATTGAGATCTGCTCAAAAGAAGTCTTGGGATTCAAGGGAGGCTCAAGAGGATGAAGATCTGTACTGACAAACTCCGTAAGAAAGAGCTTTCGGTAACATTTTTTTTTCCTTTTTACTGTCTAATTATGTCCTTTTTCCATATCTTGTTCATCGTGCACTTTGCTGTGATTGCAAGTACTGACAGTGGTGAGAAGTTATTGCTGCCTTTCTTCAAAATGCTGGATGTTACAGTACCAGCTCCTCTTTTCCTTCTGACCCTAATTTTCAAATAAGGCTCACTGCTTTCTGAAGAACGGGTCTTTAGAAACGTTACCGCTTCTTTGTGCCACTCTTTGAATAGATAAGAAAATACCCAACTATAAAGAAAAGTAGATTTGCATGAGGTAACTCTGTAAAAGTTCTAGGATGGTCAACTTCTTTCAGTAGTGGGATACTTTTTTGATCTGCCTGAAGACGGATGCACAAGAGTTATCTCATATTGCAAACTTACAGCAATGCTGTTTCTGCAGATGGAAAACTAAGACTATCTTGTATGAGCTGTGACTTCAAAATGTCTTGTCTTATTAGCTCCAGTTCTGGGCAGTAAGATGGAGAACTTACATAAGATCTGAGAAGAAACTGTGTTTCATTAAAATAGGTGTACCTCTAAAAGGGTGTGATTAAGTGACCAGAATAACTTTGTGTTAAGTGGGAAAATCATCCTGTTTTGTGGAGGTTGTTGGTTGTTTTTTCTTCTCTCCACCACTCTAAGGATCTCTTTCTTTCCTGAAATTGTCTCGCTAAAGGGCTTTATGCTTCAGTGTACTAACAAAGATTAAGGAAAGGAAATGGTTCTAGTTTCCTTTTCAGTCCTTTTTAATATTCATCTTGTGTGAGTTTACTGTCTGCTCTTCATTATGATAACAATAGGCAGAGCCATATAGCATAGAGAAGTGATTTTTGGAAGGAGTTTTTGTTTCAGGTTTGTATGCTCCACAGCAAATTCATGTCCTTTGTGATTTTGACAGTTGAAATATACAACTGGTGTTGTTTGGAATTGTAGTAATTGTTCATGTTGCTTCCATGCAGCACATGCAATAGTTGTGAATTGCTAACTTAAAGCCATTTTATGTATAAAGAACTGAAGCAAAAGAGTCATTATTATTTTTTTTTAAATTTCTCTTGCACAGGCATTTGTAATACTTTTAGTTTCTTAACACTTCAGAGTTTTTCTTTTCATTGAATTGTAGCAGAGTTTCTTTGGTGTAAATGGGAATGGCCTTAATTAAAACAAAAACAAAAAAAACAAAAACGCAAACTCCTAAACCCTACCACGGTGTTTCTGTACACAACTATTTACTTGTTTGCATTATAGAAGAACCTGGAATCCCGGAACTGGAATTAAGCTTATATTTGTTCTTGTTATTCTTGCATATGTTACTGGGGATTCACAGCAGACATGTTAACAAAGCTGGAGAGAAAATATTAAGTCACTGTGGGAAATGTGGGAAGTTAATGGCAAAGCTTAAAAAGTTGATGCAAATCTACCTTTTCAAACTCAATCCTGCTCTTAAGCAAACTGTTAATTAGTGTAGCGTTTTTATTTAAAATAATTGAACAACAAGTAACAAAAAGTCAAGATGTGGTGCTATGAAGATGATAGGAAAGGAGTGAGAGCCATGCAGTGAAGGGGAGAGTCGTACTGAGGTCAGGTAATCTGCTTCATCTGTGGAAAGCCATGGTACAAAACTAAGCAAACAAACACATCCTCAAAAGAGGAGGCTCAAGTCCAGACAGTTCAAACACAGAGAATTGAATAACACCAAAGTAAATGCAGGATGGAGGAGAAGACAGTCTACCTACACTCAGTAAATTGAAACCAAATAAAACATTTCCTACGGAGGTTTTCTACAAACAGTATCTGTCCCTCTGTTCTCAGGAATCAAAAAAGGAAATTAAATTTCTCTCCTTGGAACTAAAACGTAGACCATGAGTTCCCCTTTCAAACAGACAGAATATACTTTGGTGGAATGATAGCAGGGAGTCATTTGAAACAGTGAGAAGGAATGTTCCCTTAGGAAAAAAAAAAGCATATTTTTAAATTCATTGACAGTCTTTCAGAAGAAGTTGCCAAAGATATTGGACAATAAGATATGTGAACAATTGGTTGCTATTTAGATATCTTCTTCAATAGGGACTTCCAAATGTAAAAGAGATCTATGTTTGAGTTTGGGGTGAAACTCTGCTACAGAGATTGTACCTCAGTCCTTTTTTTAATGAAGAAAATATTTGAGATCATTAAGTTAAATTTTACTTTGTAAGTATGTTACAAGATAAATATGAGGAAAGGGTCCTGAGTTTTTGAAGAAAGTTCTTAGGCTATTCTTAATTTAGATTTGTTCTAAATATACTTTAGGAATATGTGAGTTCATAAGTTTTCTCACTCCAAACACCTCTTCCTTTGACTGCAGAGCTACTTGTGCCAAAAGGTTTTGTAACATAAATGTGGTATATTCAAAGTGATACTGAGATTGGTGGCACAGTGCTCCTTATAATAAAACTTATAATAAAAAGGATGATGAGGTAGTTTTGTCATAGCTTTGTTAGGGCTGTGGCTTTTTGTGAGGATGAGCCATGTATTGCCATTCCTGCCGATTTGTATTTGCCTGGGTTAGCTCAGTGCTATTTGTATACAAACTGTTGAACAAGTGTACATGCACTTCTTCATATATGTGTATTTTGCTGACAATTCCTTGCACCTTGCATAGTTCCTTGATTTTTGATATATTTGCTTCTTCAGATCTGGTGACTTTGGTTCTTTCTCCCGAGATGTAGGCTGGATTGGCAGATAATGAATGCATCATGTGATAATCTACTTAGTGAAGTCAATGGATGTCCTAAAGTACCTTTGTCAGAATATCACTTATATAATTTAAGTTTAAACAAGATCATTAGTATCTCTGAATCCTGGCAGTCAGCTTAATCAATGTACTCTTAATTTTTATTTTCTTTCTCTATAGGCAGAACTAGTGAAAGGGAATCTGCAAAGTGTTGGGCTCTCCCTCCGCTTTGTGCAGTCCAAGGATGAAGACACGGGGCATGTTGTTATTGAAACTGTGACTCCAAACTCACCTGCTGCTGCTGCTGATCTACAGAGGGGAGACAGAATTCTAGCAATTGGCAGTGAGTAATATGGTTTTGGTTGAAAGGTTCCTTAAAGATCATAGAATTCCAGCCTGCCACAGGCAGGGACACCTCCCACCAGACCAGGTTGCTCAAAGCCCCATCCAGCCTGGCCTTGAACCCCTCCAGGG
>JAOTQQ010000002.1:31563794-31601245 GCA_026546715.1 Gallinago undulata | reverse complement strand
GAGTAAACCACGATGCATAAGGCAAAGCGTGAGGGGGGATTCTTTTTTTATTATTATTTTTTACCTTATTACAATAGATCATGAATTTTTTTTAGATAACTTTATTTTAATGCAGTCTGAATACATAATTGTTGACGAAGCAATACTTGAACTTTGATCCACTATGTTTTTCATATTTTCTGACCATAGTATATACACTTTACAAAACTATATGTAAACATAGTATCTATGCTGTAGTACATAAAACATCTGCAATTACATGAAAGAAGGCACGTAAAGATTTTAATTTGACAAATGATAAGCTACATTGTGGTTGATAAGGACACTGGGATTGTTTTAAAACGTTTTCTTTAAAAGTCTGATTTTTCTCAGTGCAGGTAGGGACTGCCAAATACAGCGCTTCTCCTCTATTAGACCCTGCCACCAAACATTAAGAGATATTGGCAACAAACTGCACCTTTTTTTTTTTTTTCCATTATTTTCAAGTTGATATTTTAACTTCATTTTTTTAAAAAAATAAATATACATTGAATTTGTAGATGTGTACACAAATCATGTAAAATAAGGGGGTTTGTTTGAACTGCTTAAGCTGCCGGCTCACTTTCAGTTCACGCAGAGACTAAATACTCTGATAGTGCAGCTTTTCTTAACCAGTCACCTAAGATGTATCTAAAATAAAGTTGAGATGATGGTAAAATTAAAAGATTCAAAAGACAGAAATATAATAACTATCTTTATGCTGTTCCTATTCCCTTTAAGGGAAAGGAACGGTGCACATTCATACCTACTTGTTTACCCGGTGGTGTGTCTTTGGGGCTTCATATTGCACAGCTAGTTAGCTAAAACTTCATTAAACAGTACTGACTAATAGTATACACTCCTCTGCTTAAAATACTGTTTTCCCCAACATTCCATGAGTGGTTCAGGGGGATTTTTGAAATCGACAAAGATGTGCCTTTTATTTTACTAATACATGATCTGAAGTTGATCAAAAAAACCTCTTGATGATGTCCACACTCTGAATTCCAGCCTCCAGCTTCTCTGGATGTACGTGCATGGATACAATTTAGAAGGATGCAAATTGGGTAAGTTTTCTTTGAGCTTTGCTCTTTTTTTTTTTTTTTCCTTTCTTTCAATTAGATAAGAAAGACCCAAGCTTTTAACAGTAACTCATGACTCCAAACAAAATATGAAATATTGGGTCAATGAGTTGACTTTAAAAAAACAAATATTTAAAATTCACATTTATACAGATTTATGCTACACATTTAATCAAAAATATAGTGTAATATTCAATAAAATTAAATACACAAAATAAAGATTAACGCTATACAAATCCTCTATAAAAGCTTTTCCCCTCCCTATAAGGCGGTTAGCAGTCTGCTTTATAACCATGGGCGATGAATAATATACCTTTGGTTTTTTTGACCATTTCACTATTAAATGTACAGTACAACTGAAACCTATTTCTAGATGACATGTTTCACATGAAACACTGCGTTTTGTACACCGAAATATGTCATATGGCTTTCAATATTATTCATCACTTTCATATTCTTCTTCTTCTTCACCTATGGGGTAGGACTGGATGTTGTTCTGGGTGTACATTTTGGTTTTGACAGGGCAGTTGTGATCCATGAGTATTGCCTGAAAGAGAACAGAGGGTGAGTATTAGCCTTTCAGCTTAGCCTCCAGCTGAGGGTCTGGGGTTGTTTCCACCACCCAGCCCTTGGGCTGCACCCACTGTTCAGGGATTCACCCAGTCTCCCTCAACGTGGAACACGAACTGGTGTCAACTAGACCTTCTCTCTCTCTACAGCACCCTGAAAGGAGGTGTAGTGAGGTGGAGATGGGTGGTCTCTTCTCCCAAGTAACAGGCAATAGGACAAGGGGAAATGGCCTCATGTTAGTTTAGATTGGATAGTAGGAAAAACGTCTTCACTGAAAGGGTTATCAAAGATGGGAACAGGCTGCCCAGGGAAGTGGTTCCATCACCAGCCCTGGAGGTATTTAGAAGATGTGTAGATGTGGTACTGAGGGACATGGTTGAGCGGTGGACTTGGCAGCTTTGGGTTAATGGTTGGACTCGATGATCTTAAAGGTCCCTTCCAACCTAGACAATTCTGTGATTTTAAAACAAGTCCATAGGTCTGTGTGAAGTGGGATCTTGGCCACATAGATGGCACCAGCAACTTTCTATTAGCTTACAGGAACCACTATTTCACTATTAAATTGAAATACATCTGCCTGCTCTCTGGTTACAGTAACTTACCCTCCTCTATTAGTATAGTTAATCACCTATTAAAAGCTGGATGAATGAGCTAGATGAGTCCTACTGCCTCAAGCTGACCCTCCCTTACTAGCTTTGCTTTTCCCACCCCTCTGTGGAGATCCAGAACAGCAGAACTGGGCTCTACTGGGAGTGGTGGCCTAAATACTGTGATTTTTGCACCCATGGCAAGCTAAAAGGGATTATTTATGGGAAGCTAAAAGGGGCCAGTCTCAATATTACATCCTTCATGATGAATTTCTTATGGGACAATCGGAGTCTGTACTCACAGTTATGTAACTTATTTCATGCCAAGTGTGATTAAGATCGTTTTTTTAAATTGGTGACACAAAAAGCATGAAGTAGGGACCCTCCTTTTGGCTCTTCAAACCCCAAAGAAATGGCCTGTCAGTTCACTGCCACCACCACTTTGGGAACAGCACTTTGCACTTTGGGGGCAGAGGGGAGGGCAGACAGTGTGGAAGGGGTCTGGGCTCCAGGGAGAGACCCAGCCCCTCTGGTGAGCACCATGGTACGTGAGAAATCCTCTCTGACCAGGGAAGTGTGCTTCCTTGGTCACTGGCAGAGAGATATAGATATGATAAACTTCATATCCTAGAAAACAGCAGCTTTTTTTTTTTTACTTTAACTTGTTTAACTTTTCTGTTCTTCAGCCTTAGTAAGTGTGTAAAAAAAAAAAAAAAAAAAACCAACACCCAAAATAAATCAGTGCAGTCTGCAAAGGTCATAAGAAGGGATTAGCTGGAATCTCCGGGATTCTGCAGTCCAAATATGTGCAAAATGAAAGGTCTCTGGCCTCACAGATGCCAATGTTTCAGCAAGATTCATCCTTCCAGCTTTGCCTGCTCCTGCTGGTACAAAGCGTGAGCGTTTTCACCCAAATAAACACCCTGCGACTCCATTTTGAGCCCATTTTGTTCAGCACGAGGGAGGAGGGAGCACTGAGCTGGCTACTCCTACAGCTGGTGACAGATGCTGCAACGGAGATTGGGGGTTGTTTTTCAGGGTTTTCCCAACCCTGGAATCACAAAAGGGATCAACTGCACTGCCTTCTCATTCCTTCAGGAGTTTCCCACCTTCTTGCTGGGGCAGAAGGAAACCTTGAGAGCAAAGCAGTGGATCCCCTCCTGCAGCAAGAGAGCTTCCCAACCCCAGCGAGAGGGAAGAGCAAGTGTTGAACAGCAGGGCAGGGGAGCAGATAAAGGATGTTATATGAAAGGGTAAATTGAGCTACAGAAATGGGAAAGGAAGGGAAAAAGGAGAACGGTATAGGAGGGGAAATGAAGGAAAAAGACTACCCAATCCAAAACAGGAATTTATTTTTTTTTTTGGAGGGTGGCAAGCTAAGCAAACAGTGAGGAATTGGAGTGAAAGGATCCTGCAGGCACCTTCATGGGTGTCCTGAGGCAGAACTCAAGGAATAAGCAGGGGAACTCCAAACTCCAGGGCTTGTGGAAAGTAGACTTTTACATGGGCTCAGAGAGCAAATGTGAATGTTAATGGAGAAAAAAGTCTGTTAAAGACTGTTAATCACAGTCACTTTTGTAAGATGTAACTAATAAAAAGCTTTTCTTTATACATCTTGGACATAAAAAGAAGGGGGAGCTCATTCCCAAGATGATGTAGAAGGGTGAAATGAACTGTGCTGAGCCCCTTTGGGGGAAGTTAGAGGCAAAGATGCAGAAATAAGTTATTATTTGTTTCACTGAAAAAAAAAGAATATAAACCCCAAATCAAAAGAAAGAAACCGTGTTATGCTTACCATTTTCTCCTCTTTGGCAGGTGGACTCCGAAGGAAAAAGCACAGGGGAGCGAAGAGGATATCCACAATCCCTATAATTGTCATGAGCCACGGAAATCCAATGGTCTTTGCAATGGCACCACCAGCAGAGGGACCTTGTATAAATAAAAACCCTTTTCTGCAGATTGCTCAGACACAAGATTTGCTGCAGTCACTTTAAACCACAGTAATTTTATATATAAAACTCCTGCTTTACAAATTGATTTGAGGAATGTAAAGACATGTTTGTAATTATGATATAAACCTTTCTTGGCTCCATGCTCCACATTCACTGAAGAAATTAGAGTTGTTCCTAGGGACATCTGTATCACACACTCAAGGAGGCAAGGGGTCGGGGGGAGTTATTCCCCTCACAGATTATTCAGAGCACAGCTGTGGTGTCAGTTTTAAGTGTTCCAATGCTTCTTTCCTAGGGATACCCTTATTTATGTTCAGGCCCTGACACTTTCAAGCCTCTTAGAGCTAATGAAGCTGAGCACGGCAGAGGGGAACAGATGCCAAACACAATTCCCTCTGCTTTGATTTCTTGGGCAAAATAAGAATCCCCTGCTCAAAGCCTGGGAACGCTGCTGGGATTCACTGTGCCTACTATTATGGCATGTTTTCTTCTCTTAACTGTGCATTAAAAGCAGGAAAAGGCTGGACTTACCTATGGCGAAGCCCATGCAAAAGGCAACATCAGCTATTGCGTACACGCTGCCATAGACCGACACGTGACGCAGATCTACGAGGTAGCCCATAATTGGCATCATGGAGGAGTCCACCATCCCTGGTCATGAGGGAAGGAAACATAGGTCAGGAAAATATTGTTGGTTTGTTTGTTTGTTTGTTTTTTTTTCATTTTAATGTCTTGGCCAACTATGTGCTAAAATGGGATGCAAAGGCAACTTAAAGGATGCTAATTCTTAAATAAGTTTAGATTCTTAAAAACCTGTATTAGCTTATTCTTCAATAATTGTTATCCATGCTTTTTATGATCTTTACAGTGAGATCACACATGGACACACATGGACGTGTACATGTGACACTTGCCAGAGGGCAAGAGAGATGTGAGTTTAAAGCACATCACACACTTCCCAGCACCGTCTGCGCTCAGGTTCTTACCTCATGTTACCAGCCAAGTTACCTTTTATTTAGGTGAAAGTTATTTTGTTTGAGCTTACATTTACTGTAGACCTGAAAGACTCCATTAGCTGTCAATCAAAATTACTACAGCAGTAGTAACATGTCTTTGCATCCCCACTTTCATTGCTAGCAAGAAATGGCACAAGAGAGCTGAAAAAACCCTGCTGAGATACTGAGGATTTGTAGTCTCTCCTGGAATGTCTTTCCCAACTACACATCCCTTGTGCCTGAAGATGCCCTGGGACTTTTGTTGACCAGCCAAGTGCTAAAATCCAAGTCACGGTCCCCATCCAGCCTGACTGCACGGTCCAGCATAAGGGAAGTTCACACATCACACTTGAAGAAGACTACGGGGGGGGGGGGCTTGAGAATTCCTATTGATGAACACAAATTTTAGACTGGTTTTGGTGTTTGTTTGTTTGTTTTTTCTACAAAAATGTCTATTTAACTTCTTTTCCACAACAGGGAAGTCTTGTTTTGGGCAGTGCATTACTCTATTTCTGAAAACAAGATATAAACTCGTGGACAGTTTGAAAGATCTGTTTAGGTGAACGGAGCAATTCTGGACAGTTTTCAGAATCGGGCTCATTTAACAGCAGCCTGGTTGAGACTGCCTTGAGCACCTTCCTTTAATCTTTCTTGCTTTACCTTCCACTTAGGGTCACAGCTCAGGCTTTGCTACTGTCAGGTCAGAATGGCAACAAAACTAATTTTCCATGTAACTTCATATAAAATCACGTTTACATAATCAGTAGCCCATAAGAAGTCATTGTAATTTTTCTTACCAATGGCAAATCCAACTCCAAAATTTGGTGCTATGAGCCCATAAATGTTTTTAGCAAAGGGTACCTATAAAGGAAATGTCAGGCAGTTAATTAAGTCACACTGCACATGCAAATGAGGTTAGCTTTCTTTTTTCTAAGATAAATTCTCAGAGTAGTTATGACACACTCGGTACAGATGTGCAAGTTAGAGTTTGATCCTTGTTCTGGGCTACTGTTTCAGACAACTACTGCTAAATCACTGACACACTTAATATTATGACCAAGAATAAACTTTTCAGTGACAGCGCAAAAAAAGGATCATCCTCCTCCTTTCAGAGCCATTCTTCCTTAAAATAATTGTAGCGCTGAAATTTGAAAGCACTCAAAAACTCCGATCTGGAACCTATTAACTACACATTGTTTAATAACGTACCATAAAGCACAAACTTCAGCAAAATCTCACAGGGAAAGCACATATTTGAAGATGAACACACGAACATTTAGACAGTTTGAAAGTTACGTGATCTACTTACGCACAAAATACTTATTCCCACAATCAGCATCCCGAGTAAAGCACAAAGCCACCTATCAAAGAAGAAACATCACTCAGAGATCGGTGACACAGAGATATTAGAGCTAATCACAAATGTTTCAGAGTCATGTCTGAACTGCTGAGTTACACAATCAAAGCAAAAAAAGTGATTTTGCTACTATAGAACAAACTTTAATAATTTCCATCATCAATAAACTGCCCTGGGAAACACTGGAAAATGGTACACGAACAGACTGGAAGATTATTAGTATTTTTAAATGAAACATACCTTCCCATTTTGTGTGCAAGTATTCCGAAAAGATTAGTCCCGATGAGATAAGAGATACTAGCTGGAAGAAAAGCAACGCCTGCAAAATATGAATGAGATGTTTTATCAGCAATGATTTTAGTGAGGTGTTGGAAGAAACTAATAAATTCCAGACACTGCAATTTTGATCTGAATGTATCTAACAGGGTCTTTGTGCATAGCCCTGAAAAAAAAAAAAAAAAGAAATCAAATATCCGGTTTGTTGCAGCCTTTTCGTGAAATCTAAGGACATCATCTATGAAATGCAGGAGTGATGTGATGCTTTGAAAAGAGTTTTTTAAGCATCAGCTACAAGCAGTGGTAGGGGAGATGGGACGGAGCAACAAAGAGCAAAAAGTTTATATCTAACTACAGTAAGCTTTGGGATAGGTCAAGGAAAGCAACTCTTCCTTGGTTGCATGCCTTATGGAGCATGTGCTCAGCACATGGAGCAAGCCCGGAACGGTCAGGGGTGGGTGAATCCCTCCCCGGAGGAGCGTCCAGCGGGACGGCTGCTGTGGCTCTGCAAGTCACAGTCCCCCCCTCCACGCCTGTGAACACCACGAGCCCTCATTTTAAGGCAAGTTTGTAACACCATGATATAGTCCTTGGTCAAGCAGCAGCCCAAGCCAAGCCTATATCAATAAAGTCAAGGTGAAAAAACCCTAAAAGCGTAGTTTTTAAATGATTTAGCCAATGTATTTACAGCAAAAGTTAATTTAAAAACAAACAGTCACTGGTATAAATTTTAAAAAATAATTATCTGTAATGATTTGCAGATGAGGGCACTGGAGTAAATTTCTTCTGACTCTGCTGGGAAGGTACCCAGACCCTCCCATCTCCCCACATCCACTCAGGAAAACATCCTGCTGGGACAAGCGATTTTTTCTTGTCCTGAGATTCCCACAGCAGCAGCTGTATCTGGAGCCAACGATGGCTGTACAGTGGCCAGAAACAGCTCTGGTTGAAAAGCCAACTACAGCCTGTACCTGAGGATTCATCCTCTCCCTACACGTAAGCTGCAGGGCAGGACCTGGCCGGAGGGGGAATGCTGAAGGAAGAAATGCTCCTCATGGAGAGGAGCGTGCCATCGCCTGGGGAGCACCAGGGAGGATGCTGTAGGCGTGGGTGAGGGCAGGGGCTGCCCTTGAGGAGAAGGCCTCGTATGAAAAATACCCGAGAGGCAGAGGAAGGGGGTGGCTGTGCCTAGTGCTGGACCCTTGTGCAATGGTGGTGAATGGTTCACGTGTCTCGGAAGAAATAACGCACGGTATTTTTCCTGTCGTTCCTGCTAAATTTTTGCATCGTCTTAAGAAAAATAAAACTGGGAAACCTGTCAAAACTGGGAAAGTCTGGCAAATCAGCACATGCCACGACAAGCTTTCCATTCGGTCACTGTTAAATCAGGTAATTCAGACTTAGACAGCAGCTGTGACATTATGGTACACAATCAAACCATTTCCTTTAAGTGTATATGCTCCTCATCTTTCACCAAGACAACATAGACTTTCTCATTTCCTGCCTATCAATCTTCCTTCCTAGCTCTCTGATATTCATAAGAAAAAAAAAATATAAATAAAGTGAGAGGTAATTTTTAGCACAGCAATATCCTGTGATTAAAATCCTTGTGGGTTACAAGGGTGATGCTGGGGAAACATTTTCACCTGTGTAACCACAGCTACTTCAGCACTGCTTGGAGCTATCTGTTTATACCAAATGGGCACATATAGCAGACCTTGGCAGCTGTAAAAAAAATATGGAAAAGAATACTGCAAAAGCTCGTTAAATAAGACTTGCATGTTTGTGTGTAAGATGTGGAACGCTGAAGCAGAACCGTAATTTTCTAAATAAGCTTTATGCACAGTAACATTAATTGATCAAATTAAGGTTCTTTATACCTTCTTCAGATCGTGCTTCAAACAGCTGGATCTCCAAATTGCATAAGATAATCATTTGCCTAAAACCCTGCAGTTCAAGATATAATTTAAGAGGCTTAAAAAGTTTAATTAATGTTGTCAAATCAGACAAAGCGCAATTGAGTCAATTACTTATATCATTAAGGGGTAAAAGTAGTCTTAATTTAAAATGGATATTTTCCTTCTAGGAACCTCTATTCAGCTAAGAGATTTATAAATATCTCATTTCCATTGCACCAGTGATATGAAACTCTAGTGAGGGGGGCAGATACCCAATCTTTCTTTTTCTTCATGAGGCTTAAAATGCCACCAGCTGAACATCATCTTCATGATGGACTTTTCCTTTCAAATGCCATATATTAATACTAAAAAAATACTTTAATGAAACGTCACATCCATGAACATTTGTTCACGTTATCAAATATACATTGTGTTTTTAAAACAGTAACTCCTTCCCACACCCAAGAGGATTCACATTAACCTCCTGCAGACAGTCTGACACTCCCTGGAAGTTAGTCCAGTTTTTCTCCCCTCCTTGTTCACCTCAAAGAGAAAGTAACTGCCCCCATTTTACTCTCTATTCTAACTGGGACAAATTCACAGTTTGCCTGTGGACACTGGTTTCCTGAGACTGCGCTACAGGTCATAAGGTGGTCCAAGCTGGGGGTCTCCCACTGCTTTCTGGGGAATGGAATGATTAAGTGACCATTGGAAGGATGTCACATCTGTCAGATTCAGGAGGAAATGCTCCTCATGCCCTCAGTGGCTCTATCTTAAGCCAAACCCATCCTTTGTCCACATGTGGCCAGGAACAGCCCTAGAAGGATGATGTGTTGGTGTGGGCACGCTCTGCACTGAAAATACTGCCCCCACTGCAGGTTTCTGTGGCTGCCGACTCCTGGCAATTCAAGCTAGGACTGAGGAAGGATTCCATCTGGGAAAAACCCCAAAGAAATTGGCTCTGGGACTCTCTGGGCATCTCATAGCTGCCCCAGCCAACACTCACAGCCAGATTTGTTGCTGGAGCTCCCAAAGGAGCCGGGACAAGTCACGGCTGCCTCCATCTATTTCTTCTCGTAGTATGAGTATTGGCCCTTGCTGGAACCTCTACTACAGTAACATAACATCAATCCACTACCTATTTTTCTGACAAGCTGACGTTTGCAATTGTGCAGGTGTAAAGCTGACAATTTAAAGACATTTTAAGAAAGAAGACTACCTGAAGGGAGACCATCATTAACAGGATCAGAACTGAAAAGGTCGTTAGGCAAAATCTAGCAAGGCAAACAGGCTGCCCTGGAGTGCCCTTCTCTGGAGATCTTCAAGACCTGCCTGGATGCCGTCCTGAGTGATGTGCTCTAGCTCCAGGCAATCCTACTTCAGCAGGGGAGTTGGACTAGATGATCTCTGTGGTCCCTTCCAACTCTAAAAAATTCAGTGAAACAATATACTGTACTTACCAAGTTGCCATTTCTTTGAACACATGGTCTCCATCATCCAGATGGGTAGCGCTGGTTCAAGCATAGCAATCGCCATGTTTGCAAAGCAGATTGATCCTTAGAGAAAGAAGGGGAGGGGAAAAAAAAAATAGCAATTATTTCTTTAGACTATGAACAAAAAAACATGCAAAAAATGGATGCTTTTACATAAAACATTGGACTTTTTTTACAGTCCTATTTGTCAGATGTTGATTAATGTTAAATAGAACAGAATGTAAAAATCACTGAAGACAAATTTTATATATATTTCTATTCTCCTAGAAAATCTACAATAAAGGTTAAGCTATTTCATAATGTGAAAGTCTGCAGTGAGCTTGATGACATTTAGAAAGTTCATGAGGTTTGACTGTTGTACAAATGATTAGCTAAAACCACAATATTTTGGTCTTTATCTAGTCTCCTGGGGCAAAGCCGGAGCCCTGCTGTGTAAGAGGCACAGGCTCTGACCCTCTGCCTCCATCACCTGAGACTGACTAGAATGAGATGTGGAGGTCTCGATCCTAAAAATACCAAGAGCTGTCTGTCCCTATAACAGGGAATTCTGTGCCGAGATCCTGTAGCTGGCAGCCAGTGATCCATGTAGCCCAGCTCTGTGAATCTCAAACCCTTCCAAATCTCTTTGGAGTTTCTGGACCTTCAGGTTTGGAGGGTAACAAGAGGACAAGGACTGATTCAGTCCTGCCCGATGGCTCAGCTCTGCCCCACTCCACCGGGCTTGTGCCGAGTCCGTCTGTCCTCAGTAGCACACCTCAGCTGTAGTGCAGGGGTTATTAAACCCCGTGGGATATCTTTGGGTTTGAGATGCCTTTCCCACTTACTCAAAACACCCCAAGGCAGTCAAAGCCCGATGCAGAGCAATGGGACACGTCTCCTCTGTTAACCCCTCACAAAATGGCTTTCAGGGGAGTTTGGAAGTCAGTGCTAGAACAGCCTCAAACTTGTGCCACCCCTTTTCTTTTCTTCCTAATATTGATAATCTCTGAAATTTAAGAAAATCTTCTAGACTCTTACAGTCATTTACCATCCAAATTTTACATTTGAAACAAAACACCAGCAAGCCTTCATTTGTCAGAGGTCAGAGAAACATTATTTCTCCTGGAACAAGCTCCTCATCATGCAGTTCAAAACAAAATGAGCACTGATGCCATCCTTTGCTCAAACCTGTCAGAATGTATTAGACCGTGCATCCACGATTCCTAAAATGAACTTTCAGGCCAGATGGCTCACTCCCTTCCTGGGGCAAGGAGCAACCGGCCAGTGCTGCTTTACCCTATGGACGAAAGGTTAGATCTGAAGCCAACCCTTCCACGCTGGTGCAAGATCCCGCTGGTGGTAGAGTCATGAGGATCCCCAGTGGAACACCTTGGGGCTGCCCTCTTCCAACCAAAATAAAAATATAATATAAAATAAAATAAAAAGATCAGCCACACTCCAGTGGCTTCCTTGGTGCAGGAAAAACATTTCAAGCCACACAAAGCGCAGGCAGAGGAAACAGGGCCATTCTAACAGAGACGGCTTAAACAGCAGAAGTCTTATTCTACTCTTAACAAACTTCACAAAGAAATGAGAAACAGATGTGCATGCATGTGTGGCATCTACTTCTCACGAGGTCAGGAAGCATCACCAGAGCTGATGAAAGTACCCCTGTACATGGTGACAAAGGCACTTCAGATCTTGAGGACATACCCCAAAAGGAAAGTGAGGGCCTGAGCTGGTACTGTGCAAACTCAGGGCAAAGTCCAAAAGAGATCATGCTATCTTAGCAAAGCTTCCCCAAAAGAAGATAATTTTTTTTTTCCTTTCCCTGCAGAGGTTTTCATGTGAGCTTGCCATATCATCTCATCTGTCCCTCTGATGCCCTCATCTTTGTGACCTCCCCACCTGGACTGGTGAGTGGATGTTCAATGGGAATGTCTAAAGCTCATCCTGTTGTACCTACAGCTGGCACTGGAGGGGACCAGGCAGTTGGTCCTGCAACACACCACAGGTGAATGAGAGCACTGGCCTCTGCTCTGTTCCGAGAGTCAACGCTATTACCCACAGGCAACATGGGTCATCAAGGGAAAACATCACAGAGAGAGGAACATGATGCTTGAGTTCAAGACACCTTGCGTTATAGACTGATATTGTGCTATAGATAAGTCAATTGGTCAGAAAGGGCTTGTACTTTGAGAATACAAACAATTATGACTCAAGCGTATGACACACACTCAGGAGATTTGAATCTGAATTTAAACCATGAAATTAGTGTACCTAAATTGAGAGTAGAAGAAACAAACTGTTAGTCCATTTGCAGTGTGCCTACAAAGGCCCCGGGTTTTACTTGTGGTTAACAAATCAGCCCACTAGAGATGCAGTCAAATTTTTAATGAGGACATTAACTGGCTTAAAAGCCATTCAAAGACTGTGTTCATAAAATATCTGAAAAGGGCCTGCCTTAATTACAGACTTCAGAATAAACATTTGACGAAACGCGATGCAAAAAGGCAACCTTCCCTTGAGACAGAAAGACTCAGTAGGAAAGCGATAGGTGTAATACCAAACGTCATTCACCTTTCCACCCCGAAACACAACCCGTGCGACGTGCTGGCAAATCCCTCCCTCCAAAAGCCTGGGCTCTATTCACTGGCCTCACAGAAAGCTTCCTGGCCACGTCTCCTTGCCTTAGCAAGTAACCACAAGCCATTAGTGTCCTCTCAGCTGGAAAGACACATACATTTCAACCTTTCTGCCTGTTCTATCTCGACTGGTGTATTCATCCTGTGTGACCAACAGATGTTTGTTTGGGTCTTTTTTTCCCTTTGAGTTTTATGTTAATGAAAATGACAATATCGTTAAACCAGCTCAGCCTGAGGCACTCCAGAATGCCAGGTACAACATCAGCAGATAGTTTAAAGAAAAACAAAACAAAACAGAACAAAAAGGATCTGGTACCTGCTGCAATAATGATATATGGGTCCTTCAAAAGCGTCAGCAACGGTGTCCCCTTCTGACTCTATGAAACAAAAGCTTGGGATTAGAAAAAGGAACGTGTCATCCGTTGCCCAGAGTGTTTTACTTTAATACTTACTTCTGCTTGTGCTCTGGATGGCTGCAGAACAAATAATTGAATAGCTGTGAAAAGAAATCGATACTGTAACGTTTCTTCAAGAAGGGGGTTAGATGGTAAGAATACAAAAGGGATGTGCTACGTGGGAGATACTGACTCTTCGAATTTACTGACCTCCATCTAACAGAGCTAGTGCTGCCAGCACCAGGAAAGGAGAACTCTTCCCCACAAACTCATACATGATGCTCCCAAAAGGTGGGCCAACTGCCAGGGTGAAAGAAAAGACAGAGTTGTGAAGCCACGTCTCTGAACAACCATGCTCTGCAAGCATTTGGGCATCCCACTCTTGGCACTCAGTGACCAAAAAACCTCTTTAGGCTTTGTTGTTTTGTTTTTTTGTTTTTTTTTTTAAACACAAAGGTCACTGGTCATGATTCTTCACTCCCCCAAATACTCTTCCATGTAAACAAAACCCAAACATCTCATACGTATCTGCGTAAGAAGATGGTTAACATGCACCATGGATCTAATCTGGAGACAGCAGGATAACATTGCACTCGATGAAACCCTGCTGCTGTTCTCACAGCTCACAAGCACACGCTTTGGGGGAGGCTGGAGGGTGGTTTCTCCTGCCAGCAGAGCCCCCTTCTCACTGACCTAATACTCCCATAGCAAGGCCTCCCAGTGCAATTCCCATTGCGTTGCCTCTCTCTTCATCGTCTGTATAAACACTGGCGAGCATACCCATCCCTAAAATAAAAAATTAAAAGAATTAAGATTAAAAAAAAAAAAAAAAAGAGGCACAGCATAAAGTTAGGCAGCTGTGTGCTATAGTTTATGATCATCGTTTCATTTGCCAGCCCTGCTAAACATTATACACACATGACAGCAGGTATCTCTCTAGATACAAATGCATGTATGTGTGTGTATATCCCCTCCACACGGAATTCACTTTGGAACAAAAAGGGTGTTTGGCAAATGTAAATGGTCTCTAAGACCACGTTCTGTTACACGGTATTACTCAGGTAATTTAATGATGCCCTCATTTGCCAGACTCCTTGTCCCTGTCTTTTTCACAAGGCTTTTAGATGATGCTTTTCGACTAGGTGAAGCAAAGCTTTGGACAGATATTCACAATCTGTTATTTATACTCCGGGCACTAGACACGGAGGTCTGGTGGCCACTCCCAGCTGTGACTGTGGTCAGTGCTAGCTGTGCTGTGGCCACCAGGTATTATGCCGAGCTTATTACTTTGAAAATGAGTATTTCGAGCTCAGCATCCAAAATTAAAACATTCTTTTGACCTGTATGCTCACACGCCTCACTTCTGCATTTGATGATGAGCCTTTATTTCAAAAGGAACCATGAAACCCCAATTTATTTGTGTTTTCTGTGGGGGTAAGTGCTGCAGAAGAGTCCTCATAGAAATTAATAATTCTGTTTTCAAATCAAGGTTTAAGTAGGACTCAGTAAATAGAGTCCCCAGCTATATAGCGAGCCAGAAAAAGAAAACAAAATATTGCATGATTGATCATTAAGCAAATACAATCCCTCAGGTGCACCAAAAGAGCAGAGGTCCTCTGCAGATGAACATGCTTGGAAAATTGTGGATGAACATCAAATTGTTTGCATGAACAGTTGAAGAGCAAGTTAGAGAAGAGTATCAGCATTCACAATGAGCTTGTGAGACTTGGAGAAACAATCGGGGGAAAAAATAGGGAAGCAGTACAAAGGAGATAAGGCAAAGTTGTACACTTAGGTAGGAATGATTACACGCACAATGGCAGGGGAGGTAAACAACTGATTGACAGTGACACTGCAGAAAACTTCCTTTGCCTGTGAGATATGGGAATTAACTCCCACTGCCCTTGTGAGGAGTCAGAGCTTCTTCTGATGCAGCACAGAAAAAAAGGTGAGGGTGACTGGAGACTACCCAGAGAAGGACAACGAGGTGAGCAAAGGCTTAGAAAAATGTCTGTAGGGAACAACTGCAGGGCATTCAATTTAAAACCAGAGGGGAGAAAAACGATGTGAGCTGGAGCACCTCTCCTAGGAAGACAGGCTGAAAGAGTTGGGGTTGTTCAGCCTGGAGAAGAGAAGGCTCTGGGGAGATCTTATAGCCCCTTTCCAGTACTTAAAAGGGGCTGTGGGAAAGATGGGGAGGGACTCTTGATCAGGGTTTGTAAGGATAAAAATGAAAGTAATGGTTTTAAACTGAAAGAGGGGAGATTTAGATTAGATATCAGGAAGAATGTTTTCTGTGAGGGTGGTGAGGCACTGGAACAGGTTGCCCAGAGGAGCTGTGGCTGCCCCATCCCTGGAGGGGTTCAAGACCAGGCTGGATGGGGCTTTGAGCAACCTGGTCTGGTGGGAGGTGCCCCTGCCCAGGGCAGGGGTTGGGGCTAGATGATCTTTACGATCCTTTCCAACCTAACCGTCCTATGATTCTATGTGATAATAGCCTTGCAATATGAAAAAGAACCAGAAAGGTAAAGAGAAGAAACCGTGCTTCATGTTCTCTCAACTACAGGAATTAGAAATGGGTTTACGTGGCAGTAAGGAGTCTTTAGATGAGACATCAGAAAAATCTTCCTGACAGTATGTAACACAAAACTAGCTGTTGAGGACATTTCTGAAAGCTTCTGAGAACATGTCTATCAAGTATGCATGAGGAATGATAGATACAAAGCAGACCCAGCCTTCAGGAAGGGGGTAGACTAGATGATCTCTTGGCTTTTTCTGCTCTATTTTATAGGTTGTCTGCAAAAAAAGTCACATACTTATCTAAGAGCTGCATCTCAAGGTGCACAATTCCACAGGGACTGAGTTAAAGGTGAACAATAATTTTGATTCTGACACATCTTCCCTTTGAAAAGCTTGACTTGTAACCTTAACTGGCACAAAGAGAAGGGATGGATTTTCTCATCTTTACCCCTCCTGCTTATCTTTGCCTTCCCCATCCCTGGCTCCTCATCCCAGCCTCTGCCTGTTCCCTTAGCCACATGTCCACCCCTTCCACTGCTCAGCCAGGCTTAAATCTCTCTGCTTAACTGGTGCTTGTTGAGCAGCTTCAAACCCATCTTAAGTGTAAGGTGCTTCTTGCTCCTGGCTTGAACCCCAGCCTGGGGCTTTGTGTCTCCCCAGCTGCCCCAAGAGACACTGCCCAGATGTGGGCTGGAGAAAAAACCCTGCAAAAGGAACATAGGAGGAATCCAGCTGCCAAAGTCTTGTTAATTTTCTACAGAGTATAGAAAATAGACCTGACCAACTTGGAAGGGGGAACTTTCCTGACGAAGCCAAAAGACACATTCTTGACAAAACACTGTATTCGCCTCCCTTCCCAAGCCAAATTTATATTTCTGCTGCCATCACGGGAAGTTTTTCCAATAGAAGACTGTGAAAGGTACTAACATGAACAAAACGTACTTTTTCCAGTTTCAGTCATGGTTGAATAATTTGGGCTGAAGACCCCTACTCCTTTTCATCTACTAAATTGAAAATTATAACCTCGTATTGGAAATTTGCTACAGGTAAACTGAGTCCAAACCAGCAGATGGCACAGTAAGTCCTTGAAAACAACATTTTGTAACACAAATTTCAGTAGGATACAGAGCTGCTATCCTTTTGACAATAAGTATCAACATAAGTTCCCAATGACCTTTAAAATGGCTAAAAATTAATTTAAAGCTTTGAAGACACAGATGCAGAAATCCCAAGGAGACTGCAGTACATTTAGTGCTCTACCTTACTGCAACCCAAATATCAAGGAAGTCTGAAAAGACATTTGCCTTTGAGCTACTTTATATGAAAGGGGCAGAAAAAAACATGAAATAGATTGAATTAAATGATTTTTTGCATTAATTATTGAAACAGCAGACAAAACGCAATTTAGAAAATTACTAAAAAATGACAGAATGAGTGATCCATACTTTATCATCTCTTCTCTTACCTGCCACTGAAGAACAAGAGGAACCCACTCCTTGAAGGGACCTGGCAATAAACAGTAACGTGTAGCTTCCAGAGAAAGCAAACACTGCAGAAAAAAAAAAAAAAAAACCAAAACAGAGGTAAATTTTTACAATTAGGTTAAGTCTAACTAGGTTAAAAAGTTAGATTTCTTGAAACTATAACAAAAACTCCACAAAATTTAGTCAAGTGTTTACAGTGACTTGTACCACTTTCAATGCTAACTGCATTATTTTCTCTTATTGCATTTAGATGTGTCAGTGCTGAATTGCTCCCAGGTGTCTAAGCCTCCTGGTAACACAGAATGGGAGCTCACAAGGGGTTTTAACTAATTACTTAGGATGTGATTACATCCTGCTCTGATTCAGCTGCACACAGGAGGAGTTAGAAAACCGTTCTTCCCACGGCTTCATTTAAGGCTGCCCAGCCTTGAAGCTCCAGGTATTTGGGGAAAGTGGGATTTAATACACACACCTGCATGTGTGCAGGCACCGATGTTTCCTCCACTAACTACATGGATGGAGAGAGGTGTTACCCTGGCATTGCCAGCTCTGCGAGGGCTGAGGGTGCAAGGAAGCAGCTCCAGCCCGTTCAAGGACTGTAGCAAGCTCCTGATCCTCCCAACAGCAGTCCACCACAGAAATTGCACCCAGCTAAATTCCCCATTCACCACACTGGAAAGCAGGAGTGTCCCAGAAACCCAAGCCCATCTCTGCTTGTAGAGCCTCTGTCATGGTCAGTATCGGTAAATCTACAGTAAATTTTTAAAAACTTTTTAAACCTCCTATCTGTTGGCCACCTATGGGGTTTTGCCAGGCAGCTTATAGCTGGGGAAGCTGTTACACACCAACTAAACCCAAGATCTCCGTGTACTTCTCCCACCTGCCCTGGGGCATCGTGCCTCCCAGGCTTTTCACCAGCTCTTACAAAAAAATCCCTACCCGTGCAGAGAGAGAAAAATTATGAAAAATAAAGGAAGGAAGAAATTTTGCCAACAAATCAACAGTACTTGCCTCTGCCATGATTTGGGCTTATTATTGTTACCTCCATGCCAACCAGAATTTGTCTGCAGAGTCATCAGTGACTCCATGATTCTAAGTGCTGTTCTCCAGCACTTCAGTCTCCTTGATGATACAGTTTTAAGCTCGTTATTCTGTCTCTCATGTACAGTGGCCATGGAATACTGTTCCCTTCCCTTTTGTCATAGACTCTGGTACGGATTTTCCATAGACTCTTTCCATCTGGGCTGCAGTTTTAAGTGCCGTGCCAAAACTGGACATAAAGCAGCAGCTGAAGCCTTATCAATGCCATTAGAGCAGACAAATTATCTCAGCTGACTTGCGGGCAATGTTCCTGTTTGCACATCCCCCAGCGACGTTTAGCAACGCTATGATACTGTTGACTCCTATTCTACTCGTGAGCCACTGCAGCCTCACGATGTGTCTGATAAGCCCCTACAACAGCTGGTTGCTAAGGACCTTGCAGAACAGCCCTCCCAGGGCTATCAGTTTAAAACTGAGCACCACTTCAGATTACAAGAACCTGAGAAAAAGATTCAGCTAAGAGACCCGCTGAGGTGGGATGGAAGGTGGTGAATTCCTTAGAGTATATTCATAAGAGCACGTATGTCAAACCCCACCAGTACCACCATCCATGTGGTGCAGCCACCCTCAGGTTTTCCTCGGAAATCAGGCCCTCTACATCAACATGGAAAATTCCTAGTGATAATTACTATAGATTATTTATTTAAAAGTTGCATGTGGGCCAGACCAAATAAGATGCGGACGCTTACTGATTGTTGACACAAACATGATGCAGAAGCCAGCAAACAGTGGAATCTGGTAGCCTATTCTGGAAAAAAAAAAAAAAAAAAGAACAGTCACATTTTTGGGATTGTCCTACTGATATTTTGAGTTAGACTTACGTGAGCACACACACTGCAAAATCCCAATGTGTAGTACCTTGGTAGGCTTTGAACTACATATTGTGGACCACATGATCAAAGTTGTCCGTGTTACAAATGCCTTTTGATCTCGTACAGCAGACTTTGTATCTGAAATCCCTGGAAGAAATCCTTCTCTCATTAGAATCTGATTGTCCTGTTCTCATTCCACCATAGTTGTTCCCAATAAAGCCCCTCTGGGCCTCCACGGGGTTGCCAAGGATATGAGAAAGGAAGATTTGTCTGAGCAGGGTGAGCTTTGAAAGACCCCAGTAGCGTCTCAATGCCATCTGTTTCCACCCTCATGAGACAATGACTATAAGGAGACTTGGTCAAAGCAATGGCTTTTTTATTGGAAAAATTTGTCATCTGCTTTGTTGGGGGCTCTGCCTCAGCCAGGAGCACTGGAAGAGTCCCAAAGAGCCCAAGAATAATATTTTTCCTTTTTAGGATTTAGGAGTAAAAATGGAGCTGATCAGAGCTTTTTTCATCACCCCACTTCTTCATTAGGACTCTAAATAGCCTGTAGAAATGCCTGGTTCCTATAAGTATTTTCAAGTTTCCAGGAAATAAAGAATATTCTGTCTGGAAAGAAAACGCATTTTTTGAGCAGATAAAACTGAAATTTCAAGGAAAAAAATCACAATATACTATTTTTCACACCATTAAAAATCTACCTTAGAATCAAAACCACTACCCAGGTAGCTCTTAAGACAACCTGTATATTCCATTCCACACACTTTTTTCATGGCTTCCTTTTTTTTTGTGGGATTGTGCACCTCAAATGTAGTTGCCAACTACATTATATAACGGACGAGTTCTTCAACGATGGATGATGCTTTTCAAAGGGGCATTGATTGACTTCAACTTCCAATGTCCAATTTGACAGTATTGGCCATTTACATTGGCAGCATTGGCTTAAGTAGGTCAATCAAATAATGAAAGAGTCTATAATTCCTTTTTATTTTTAATAATAGCAATCCTGACATAGGTAAACCAACCTAATTATTCTGGGCTTTTTTTTTTTCATTAATACAATTTTTATACAAGTTAGGACCACTAACAACGGAAAACTCTCTGAAGGGCAGGGCTCGATGTTCGTTATATGTCTCATTGTAGTATTTATTTGAATTTTGTTAATTTTGTTTTATCACACATACTGGGGTCTAACACATACCTTTTCCTCCACACGGGAATTAATCATTTCAGAACTAGACTTTGGTGTGGGCATGGCTAGTGCTGTGCAAAGCCTGCATTGCCAGTGATCCATCACAGGAGACCACGCAGAGGTATATATACAGCTCAGCACATGACATGCATCCACCCGGAATTTAACAAGTCATTATAATCCTCTGAAAAGCTAAAAATTGCCTGGAACTTCACCCACAATTTGGAGATGCCCGATTCTGGCGGGCTGCCCCTGCACAAGGCTGCTGAACCTCTACAAGCCGTGGTTGCTCTTGCTCAGGGCACAGTCTCACCCACATCCAGCTGACGTTGGGTTAGACACGCAGATTGTCTTTTCCTGCGTAATCTTAGCAAACCCTGCCTCCTCCTGAAATAGCAGCACTAATTAGTTGGCAGTTGTGCCCCCACAAATGTCTAATCTGCAGCTGCATTCCCTGGTGTGTCCAACGGGTATTAGAGAGCACAGACTGAGAGGTTTTGCTGAACAGTTACGGTATATAACATAAATAATCACAAGAAAGAGGGGCCCTACCTGTAACAGACATCTATTCAGTGATCCATGAATGGTCCTGGGCCATTCATCTTCTCACCATGAGAAACCTGAGAATATGCATTTCCTGCTTCTTAGCCATGACATGACATGCTCCATCACAGTTATCTCTACATTTTGTTCCTCTGCATGTGTGCAACAGAAAATAGGATTATAGCCTGTCTTGTCTCTTTCCTCATTACCACGCTCGAGCATGTCATCTCCTTGAGCACTCCTTTCAAAACCCTCCAAGAGGACCCGCAGCAGAGGGCAGCAGGTTTCACTGAGGCTACCTGCAGATAAAACTGCTTCCTGCAAGTGTTTCTGACCTCTGGAAAAGCCAAAGTCATTAGGTGAAGGAGGAAGAGGAAAGGCTGCCACTGATGGAGAATGCCTAAATTAGTCTGTTTCAACACTACAATGACCCCAGACTGCAGGACTGTTTGGAAGTCTATTATACCCATTAATAAGGTTACCACGCAATTAGACAACCAATTGATGGGTCCCGTGCAGCCATAAAACAAAGGTTACACTGACCAGGTTAGCAGCTGTGGATGATTAGAGCCTAATTATCCATTCATTACAGGGCTGCAAATCCACTGGTTTCAGACCTGTCACCACACAGCTACACCAGTACCACTGTGAGCACCCCTCGTTACGTCTGTCCTGGTGGGCAGTCTGGCTGTCACCTTCACTGCCGGGGGAGGACATATGGCAAGAAGAGGATTTTCCTAGAGGTTATGAACCAATGAATTGCTAAATGTACGTGAAGGTAGAGAAGAACCTGCAGGGACAGGGAGCGTGGTCTGGTGCCTGAAATCTCTACCTCCATGCTCATGGTTGTAGCCACTCCCTCTCAAGAAAAGTCATTAAAAGCTGGAGCCAGAATGGTGTAAGAACGATGATTAAAATATCTGCTCACTTTATAATGACTTTTGAGGCCAATATGGATTTGCACAAGACTGATACGTAAAGGGAGGGAGAGATGTAGCAGGGGAGACATTCGTTGGCTCTGGCAGATAGTGGGGCTAGCACAGCCAGGCTCACAGCCTCACACAGCTCGGTATGAATTTGAAAAAATTAAGGGAGAAAATCAGTTAATTACAGAGGACACATCAGCTTTTTGCCTGCTCTCTTAATTGGAAAGGGTGAGACAGAGCCTCCAGTCTCCCCTGGCCAGTGCCACCTGCTCACAAAGTGCCCTGTATCAGGAGTTCTGCTGTTTGTGTAATTTCTCACCAGTTTCACTGCAGCTGAAAACATCACGTGTGTCTGAGCCACAAAGTCTTCTCAGCTCTGTCCTGAAAGTGGTGCCATGGTGGGAAGCGTGTGGTCACATCCTACGTCAAAGCCATCACCTGGCATCTCCTTTGCCAGGACTTTGTAAATTGTGCTGTTCCATGAATTGCAAACCAGTTCACTAAGCCAGGCGTGTGTTCTGCCTGCTATTCCACAGAAAGAGCTGGGCTTTAAATACAAAATATTTTTAGCAGAACTTACTTCTTGAATGAAACCGATATTGAAGTTTATTTTAAAAATCTACACCTCCAGGAGTTATAAAAAAAAAAAAAGAAAAAGGGAAAAAAGCCTACAAAGCTTCCAGAAAACCTAAAATAAATTAATAATTGGTACAGGCTCATATGAATAGAACATCTTGTTGCATCCTGTACAAACTCAAGCACTGTTGGTGTTGTACTGGAAGCCCGTAATTCCATACTTGATTAAAAATCTAAACCACTACTCCTGAACAACTATACTTGATTGAAAAATAAAAACCGTGAACACAGTGTGTTACCTGTTTGAAAATGAAACTTACTGGGCATCTTAACAGACTGTGCACACTAATCTTGAACTAAGCAGCTGATTCTCCTTAAGCTCTAATATTGTGCTGAAATTTTGCAAAACTAATAATGGCAGTAACAATTACCACTAAACAGTTTATCAGTGGTAAGGAAGAGTCTTTATAATGATAACTCAGTTTCTGTTTCGTTTATACTGATTATGATTTCCACATTGCTTTTTTACTATCATGTACATGTTATTAAGAAACGTCAACATTAGGGTGGTTTTTTTTTCCAATGACTTCTACAGTTAACCGATAAGTGTGTTAACTGATAGTTCCCACTAAGCATTTCTCAGAAGAAAGGCAGATCCATGGTAGAAAGATACAAATAACGCATTAAAAAAAAAAAAAAAGTAATCCTTAAATCTAATTTAGGGCCACTTTGCCACTAAGGCACTCGCTTCTGCTGCGTGAGACGAGTCTGTTGCACAGGACGCTGGGGCGATGTGCTCCTTGCTTTTTCCTCTCCCACTCGTTGGGCATCAGGGCTCGCAGACCTGCCCGTGTGAGTGCAGTCACACTCTCAGTCCCCTGCAAAAAACCCCCGTGGGATGTTTCCAGGAGGAAACCTCAGCTCACAGCACTGGTGTTCACGCTGGTGTGTTGCCAATCCTGCTCCTGAGAGTGAAGGGAGATGCTGCAGGAACATCTAGAGCCCCACTGCCAATCCTAAGGTTGCACCAGCCGTATCCCAGCAGCTGGCTCTTGGGAGGGGGGTGTTACCCCCTGCCCTGGCAGCACCAGGCTCCGGTCCCGGGATGCACAGGCACATGGAGAGACACCGGCAGGGACACGTACCCTCTTACTTAGGCAGATGCCTACCAAAGGAAGAGCTGAGATCGTAGCTGTGGATACAACTCGCCTCCACAGCCTGACCCATTGAAAAAGCCATCAACAACGTGGAGCGTGTTATTGCCTCTCTCATGATTTGGCAGGTTGGGAAATAAATAACGGTGGTGACAGAGAAAAGTAAATATCAATAGCATAGAATTTAGACAATTAGGAA
Organism: Gallinago undulata; assembly: GCA_026546715.1. Classification (NCBI taxonomy): domain Eukaryota; kingdom Metazoa; phylum Chordata; class Aves; order Charadriiformes; family Scolopacidae; genus Gallinago; species Gallinago undulata. The sequence goes on along the minus strand of JAOTQQ010000002.1, from coordinate 31,577,488 downwards.
AATCTAGAATAACACTGAAACAACTATTCTGAAAATGTTATTTGATGTTATGTTGCTTTGCCTGTAGATGAGCCATCATATCCTCACAAGCCAAAACAGAAAATCCAGGTAATAACACAAATCTGTTTACCTCCTCAATTCGCAGCAATATTTGTGGAAAAGTAATTTTGCCATGGCACACTTCTATCTGTGTAGGCGACATGCAGTAGGAGAAAAGGTGAAACGAGAGGGGAGGGGAACTGTCTGTCTCATTTAAAGCTTTTGTGTTTAGATCAGTTCCACAGATTCAATATGAGTTTTGAATTCGTAACACTGTGCGTCAAACCATCGCTTAGCCCCCAGTTGGTTACTCTTCTACCAGACTGAAATTAAACACTTGGATAATATATATAAGCTGTAAAATCCAAGAAAGGTAGTTCTGGCTTCAGAACCCAAAATATGTAGCATTAAAAGGTGTTGGTTGTTTTGGTTATTGCCACATATGGTAAGCATTGACTGCTTAAACAAAACTGTTTTACAAGGACCAATTTCTGTAGCCTATTATTTTCTCAATGAAAAATTTATTCTGTATAAAAACAGCTTAAATAAGAAATATGAAAATTAGTGACCTGACTTAACACAATTTGGCGTTTATTTCTTGGAGAAATTGATCTCATATTTGGTCTGGAAGGACTGCAGCTGCTTCTGTGGGGAAGTTACACAAAATGCTAACAATGAAATTAAATTCATTATTAACACCAGAAGTTTAAATTATATTAGAAATACTTTTTAGTCTCCATGTAAACATCATTAGTGCTCTGATTTTTGGGGGAGGGGTTATAAGTCATTGATATTCGTGCTTAAACCCTTGATCGTGGCTCAAATGTGTTTTCTATAGTGTACCATTTCAACATATTTTGTTCAAGATATCATATCTTGAGATCATATCAGTGAATTTAGAAAGAAAAATTTGAAAGCTGGGCTAGATCATGTACTGATGGAAATCTGCGATCCACTGAACTCGGTGATGAACATAACAAGTGTCAAATTGTGCTGATGCCCATTTTTCACTGAAGTCCACATGAATTTCCCACCAATTCTTACCTCAAATGACTCCGAATCATTGAATACCAAAGGGCACCAAGAGCTGTGAGAGCAAGGGAGGGATCTGAACAGCTCCTACACCACGTTTGCCTACTGTAGGTGTAACAGATACATCATCGATTCACAGTGCTTCATAAACACTGAGCTGTAGCAGCTTTCGGCTCCATGTAGCTGTATTGAAGAAATTTCAATGCCATTTCAGAAAAAGTTTCTAGAAGAACCAGGAAAGGAGCTAAGGGGCAAGTGTATGATATTGAGTGTAACAAATGGCTGATGTGCAGTTTACCAGTTTATTTTAGAAAGGGTGTAGGCATTTAGAAGTCGGGTTCCTCAAATGTATTTCACTGGAATATTCCTCCAGATAAAGTGAGAAGGCTGAGAAGTCAGGGCCACAATAAAATTAAAAACACTTGTTTTGATACACTAGTCCAGACTAAAGCATCAATACAACTCCTACCTGAGTAACTCAGCAGAAATAACATACCTGTTTGTCAGCGGCCCTATGAAGGGGTTAGTGATGAGCTGCACCGTTGCTTTTGAAGCAAACAAGAGACCAACTTGAACGTTTTCATTCAGCAGGTCCTTATCTTCCTTGGGGCAATCAGACGGGGAGGGAGTCACGTTTACTATCATTTGTTCTGTCTGAGTGTGATGCAGCTCTCTGGGTCCTGTCTTATCAGATTCATTTCCAGTAACCATCGTGGAGTTGTCGTAGTAGGAGAAGATGCTCTGAAAATTGTCCATCGTTGTTGAGACTACGTTAGGCTTAGAAGTCTGGATTTGTGTGGCATTTTTCTCATGTTTGATGCTGTAAAGGTAACTGGGAATTATTGGCACTGGAAAAACAAATAGAATAATATTGGCATCTTACTATCAGGTTATTTACAAATGGAATCACCAAATTTTCTTGTTTGTTCTGCCATTGATTAGGAAACACAAGGCTTTCCTACAGAGCACATTAGTGAGGATTTTGTATGGCAGAAACACAGAATTAAATTAGAAGTTTGCTTATGGGAAAAAAACACACCCGTAACTCAGAAGTGCAATTTAAACCAAAAAAAAGAGGTTTTTTTATATTAGTCTTTATTTTTTGTCACTTTTCATAAATATAAGATTTTCTATACAGGCATCATTCAAAAAGTAAAATATAAGAAGTATCAAAACCCATGTCTGAAGAGTCTCTTTGTTGCACGTAACTGCAAAAGTCCATTTATCAGATTGTAAAACATGAAAGATGAGAAAAGCATTGAAACCGTTGTTAGACTAAAATGTGAAAAATGTAGTAAAATACATTTCTAAAATAAACCACAAAATATTGATAAGTAACAACAACAAGAAGGAAAAACCCATAACACTTCTATACTAAGTAATCAGAACTAACATGTTGATGCTTGCATATCTCATTATTTTTAAAAAATTTATATTGAAAAGATCGTCCAGAAGGGACCTTCTTTATATGCTTTAGGATTTTAGCTGCAATTTGATCAAATTAACATGGATCTCAGAAATTACTATTTTAGAATTTGTAAAACCTTTTTTTTGCAAAAGGTTCATTTATTTAATACTAGTGACAGAATCACCCCTCCTTGTCTTGCATCTCTTCCTGAAGAAGCCCACTCCTTCAGTAAGTCTGCAAACTATAATAATTTCTAGGGCTTCTAGCATACACATTACTGACTAAGTAATTAGACGTTAATAACTTCATAAGAAAATATATTTGTGTGAAAAAAATCCCAAATTGACTTGCTATGAAATATATATATGTTTTTAGCCGAGGTCTACATCATGATGTTAGCTTTTAAGCTTAAGCCTCCCAAGAAATTCAGGAGGCTGATTCGGAAGCTGACGCTGCAGCATCGCCCGAGAGCTGGCTCTGCGCAGCCCCATTCACCGCCGAGAGGAGCGTGTCCATTCACGCCTGTGCCTGTGGGCACCCACGAGCCACTAGTTTCTCAGAACCTTTTTCTTTAAATTCATATAAACATTCAAATATAAGGACTTTTAAAACCACCAAGTGAAAAATGTGCCAAGTATTTTGAGTAGATTCCTAAATCTTGATGTATGCCAGCGAGGCCAGTAAAAGTTGCACCTTTGACTTACTATTTTATTATTGTACTTATTATACTTATTATTTTATTAAACCAACTCATAGAAGTGCTTTTCTTAAAACTCAGTTAGATAGCTTTCTTGTTAACCTATCATTTTAAGGCAAATGAGGGGGAAAGAGAAACTATCGCAAGGAAACAGGCATCTCTAATGTTATCTACTCTGTTCTTTCAGTTGCATGACCACAGGAGAAAAAAAAAAAAATAAAACCGATGATGGGCTAAAAATACTGTTATCTGTCGTTCTGTGAAGCATTAGCGGCGTTTAGTGAGAAAAAAAAGAAAATTATGAAGACCCTTTGATACCATTCCTTATCCTGCAATTAACATAGAAATAAAGTGAGACTTTGATGTGCACGGCAGCGTGCTTGCAATGCCTAGAATATCATTAAAAACAACAACAAAATAAATCAGTGCTTTAAAATGTTTGGTTTGAGAGCATTAATCACGCATTCAGGGAGCACATCTGTCACCGGGGATTATTGCTGGCATAAACCGGGAGGGGAAAAGAAAAGAAAAAAGACAAAAAAACTAAAACCACAACAAGACCACAGCAAAAGGTGCTGTACCTACCGACGACCGTCAGCAGCATGTTGTCCAGGAGCAAGGCGATGAAGACGATGAGGAGGATGAGTTTCCTGGACTGCCGGCTCTCCCGCAGCCAGCGGAGGAGGCTGAGCTCGCCCCGAGCCATGCTCCCCGGCCCCGCACCGCCGCCTCCCGCTGCGGAGAGACACAAAGGCCATTAGGGGCGACCGGGGGACAGGGCGGGGAAGCCGGGCGGTGGCCCCCCCGCAAAACCCCAGCAGCCCCGCTCCGCACAGCCCCCCCCGCGGAGCGCACCCGGCTCAGGTCCCCCCCGTCCAGCCGCACGCTGAGAGCCGGCAGGGCAGGAGCCCGGAGGAGGAGGATGATGAGGATGATGAAGAGGAAGAGGCGGCACCTCGGGTCCCCGTGTGAGCGCAGGGAGCGCTGGCGCAGGGCGGGGGGACTCCCCTCCTTTCCCCTGCGGGGCGAGCCGAGCTGCGGGCGGGGCTACCACATTTGTGACCACCCTAATGTGCCCGAAAAGGATACAGGTGTGTGTGTGTGGGGGGGGATGGGAAGTCACTGCTCATCTGCTCAAACAGGCGGGCAGTGTGTCCCATCGGCCAGCCAAAGCGAAATGCTACCACGGATGGATTCTTTTTCCTGAAACGAGGAATTTGCACCATTATGGGATTTAAGTTGCTCATTTCTCTTGACTGCCCAGAAGTCCGGGTGTTGTAGCCAGCCTGTGGCATTTGTTCATCATGAACAGGGATTTTTCTTTTCAATCTATGTTAGAAAAGGGGTTAGCTGTGCGTTGAACTGAACAAGAAACACATTTTAACAAAGATTTTGTGTATGCATAATGTCTTTCATACGACATAACACACCGCTTTCTTTCAGTCACCCAATACTCAACTTTGTGAGCTCTTCTTTGCTTCTTCTTCGCTCAGCTTCACTTTTGGCAAAGCCCACCCAATGGGAGGGAAGTCTCTTAAAAGAGTTTAATGGCCCCAGAACCAAACTTCAGTCAGACTGAAGCTGATGACAGCATCCCTGTGCAAGTCGTTTATGCCTTTAAGTGCATTGCCTGCTGTGTATATTGCCCGCTTTAGTGGTGCTCATTTTCAGTGCGACGTGGTGTCATCCCTCACGCAGGTTTCTTCTGGAGCAGCGTCTGAACTTACGCTGGTGCTTCTGTAGCAGCACCCATCTCATGCTGGAAATGCTCAGTTGCAGGAATAACGAAAGATAATTACATTGTGGAATTTTGCTAATGTGCGTAACAGTAGAAGATCAGTGTTTACAGTCTCAATTGCTCTCTTAGGTCCTAACCCATCTCTGGGTGAAGTTTAACAGGCCATGGGAATGGGAGTAAATTTTCAGGACAGTGTGTTATTGGCTACACACAGATTTTTCCTAAAAATAATGAAAAGTGGGAGAGGATATGCTGATAGCACCTATCTCTTTTGTTTGCATGTAGGTAACTTTGATTTTGTTTGACATGTCTCCCATGTATTGTTTCTATGTGGAACCTGTCATATTGGTACATGGCAAATGTCACCCAAGGCTATTAATAAGCTGTTGATTCTTGAATGATGGCTTGTAACACTTTGTCTTTCCTTTTTTTTTTTTTTAACCAGCAACTTCAGGAGTGGGGCACATTCATCTTTGAAGTTGAATTTCCAAAAGAGAGCTTCTGCTTCTGTGCTCAGAGGAAATAGGAAAAAATTATGATCTACAGGACTGGACTGGGAAGCAATGTTTTTTCTTCCAAGTACCAGATCCTGAAGGCGTTTCTGCAGTAAGCTACATCCTTGAGTTGAGAATTTGTGTGGAGTGCAATAGGAGAAGGAGAATACTGGCTCTGGTTAGCAGCAGAAGCAGCATTAATATGGGAACGGGCACGTCAGTGAAATGTCAATAGCAATATTCTAGCAGGAAAACACAGGTCTGGATGGTTTGTATTCCCAGCAGTTCACTGGAGAGTTAAGTGACAGCCGTGCTGCTGTTTCTGTCACCTGCCTGAAGGCAGATGTGGAGAGAAACAAGATCCTTTGCCAGCCATTTCTGACGGGGGAGGAGATTGCAGAAGCAACTTGCTCCTCTCTCTGTATCACCTCCGTGACAAGGTGAACCTCCCACTCCCCCTGCCTCCCCTCCCAGCTCTAGAGGATTCCTCCTCTTCATCATCATTGCTGCGGTGCTGGTACTCGCACTGCCAGCATCTGGCCACTTTGCTTTGATGGACTTTAAATCGCTCCTCTTTCCTGCTGTCCTAGTTCCTCTTGCCTTCAGCCAATTGATTGTCTGACAAATAATGCTAAAATATACATGCAAAATCACACCTGCACTGTTAGCCTGGATAAGCATGAGGGTATTTGAATACATTTACTTGCACGTAAAGGTGCCAAATCATGCACAGGTACTCGTGCTTTACAAATCTAGCTGATTGATCGAATTGTGGTTGCCCCTACAAGTGAGCAGGTCAGGTACCTGCCAGGTTTGCTGCTCTGCAGGTGGGAACCGTATTCAGGCCAACAATGATCCCCCCACTAACATTTATTTATCTTTAGATGATTTGTGCCTACCAAAGAACAAGTGGAAACAGAATAGGAACACAGCCAAATCATCTACTGCTTTTGGGAAGCTGTTGGTGATTTGGTTTTCCTACTGGACTTTTTACTATTATATAATTGTTAATTAAGATTGGTCAAAAAGGAGAGAAGAAAAGCTGTGGGATTTTTTTTTCCAGTTGTTGTCTGAGCTTTCAACAGAACAGTTGAGCAAATTTCATGCTTTGAAAAATGCTAGTCAAAATGCTCTTTTGTTAAGTCTCTACCTAGCTTATTATATCCAGATATAATATTTTAACTTTATTATTTTTTAATAAGAAATACTTATAAACTCTGAAATAAGTTCCCAAAGCACATATTTATTTAGTAATCAGAATTTTGAGGACTTATAAATATTCCCCTCTGAGTGAAATACCCCTAAGCCAGCAGGGCATGGGCTAAAGGCACGGAGCATCATCGAGCTGGTGATGAAAAAAATGTTTTAATGTGGTATGTGACTCTTAGGCTTTGGCAGAATGAACGGTAGGCTCTCCTGAATCACCTTTGCAGTGCCATAGACCCTGTGTAGCCAAGTGAACTATGCAGACAAACAAAATAGCCATAAACACACATGTAATGATACAATAAATTATTACCAGCCTGGAAATGATGTTGGAGAATACTGCTGCTTGGCAGTCAAAATTTTGATTTCATCTGAAAGTTCCTGTGCCATGGGAAACAGCACAAGCACTGGGGAGAAGTGACATTTGGCTGATTTGCCTACAGGTTCCTTAAATGCTGAAACTGAGAAAAAAATACTTGTGGTTCTCAGAACCCAGGCTGAGAAATGCACTGCCTTGCTGATTTTTGTGGGGAAAATAATCCCTTCTAAAGCTGTCTCTTTTTAAGATTTACATTTATTTTTAGTGCTTGGACTTGAATTTGCAATAATTCATAATTATCTTAGCTTTCTGTATGAATTAATCATTTGCAGTTATTGCTATTGGGGAAAATTCCTGCTATAAATAATTCTTACAATTTAAGTTGGAAGAGATACCTGGCAGCTTATGTTTTACTAATAACAAGTAATATACATAGTCAGCTTTTTCAACCTTTGCAGCTCTTTCAAGACTTTTTTCCTTTGTGCCCAACAGTCATGCTACTAATTACTCTGGAGTAAGACTGTGTGGTAGTTAGTTGCTCTGAATAATGCATCTCCTTTTCTCCAGGCACTGAGGATATGCCTTGGATTTTAATGTTCTGCCATAGAGCCTAGAGTGAGCGTATGTGTGACTGTGGATATTTATATATATGATTTTTCACTGTGGCGGGTAATGTTCAGATGAGAGAGAGAAAAAAAAGTAGAAATTTCGCTTTTAAGAGGGTCACTTCTCAATTAATCCATAATGCTCAATTAATCCATAATTCAGCTTTAGCTGAACAACAGTGTGTGCAATACCCAGGTTCGAGACTGCAAGGGATTCATCTTTAAAGGTAGAAAGACTTAGAGTGGAGAGAGGAAGGGGGTTGGTGTCAGCTAAAAAGAAGTAAAACATCACTTGCCCCCCTTTGCACAGAAAGAACAATGTTAATTTTAATGTAGAAACACAGGGCAGCCATTTCCCCATGCACCGAGGAACTGTGGCAGGAGGTGCAGGCATTTTTTGGAGATGTAGGAAGCCTGTAGTGAAAGACAAGTAGAAGGAGAGATGAAGATAAATAGGTGATGCTTTGCTGTGATGTTTATGGGAAGTGATAGACATCAGGAGACGTATAGATGTGTCACAGAGAAAATCACGGACCACAATACATAATGGCATCGGCTATCTTTATGCAGTAAATAATTTAACTTGTTAAAAAGTAAAGTTTTACAAGTTAGGGCACTTCTTCTGAAATATTGTTCACGCATAGTCTTGACCCAAAGTAGCAGCAGCAGTCTGAGGTACTTCAAGTTCTCTCTGTTCTTATTCACACTGAAAAAAAAAAAAAAACCCAACCCAAAAGCTGATATGGTTGGGAAACAGCATTGTAAGAGTTTCAATGAAGGTTTGAAATTTTAAGAGCATTTCATATCAAGGAAATTTTATTCTGCAGCACAGCACTCCTCCTCTAAAATGTACTTTTTCAGCTATTTTGCTATTCACATTAGAAAATTGTGAATTTTGCTATATTTTGCTATTCACATTAGAAAAAACATTGGGCTATTCTGAAGTTGGGGAAGTGGTTGAGCAGAGAATCACCACTTAGTCTGCTCCCTTTCTAATCCCCTGAAGAAGACACATGGCCTGTAATACTTAAGCTAGTGTGTTGTAGCATGAAAACAGTATTTTGCTCTGTATGGGGAAATATTTAGCTACATATGGGTGCAGTAGCTAAAGCAGTGGCAAAAGAAATGCCAGTAATGCTTGCTCAGTGCAGTGCTTTCCTGGTTTCCTCAGGTGTGTATCCTCACCTTTTCGACTTGCTTGAAAATTTAACCCGAAGAAACCCAAAACTGATGAAGGAGAGGCCAGATGTCAGCGCTGGCCCTGATTTCCCCTCCTGTCTGCTGATGTTAAGTTCTATTCTAGCATGTCTGTGGCACCAGAGGAGGGAAGGGCTGTCCTCTTTGCTCCCACACCCTGGAACATCGTCATTTCTCTGCTGCTTTTTGCACCCAGAATACTTCTTCCTTCCTGAGAGCAAACACCAGCAAGAGCCGTGCGATGCTGAGAATTTAATGTTACTGTCTTCAGGATCTGTCAGGAGAGCCATCGGGCTGCAAGACGGGCAGGGGAGCTATTTTTAGCACTTTTGGTGGCAGGCTTTGTCTAACCGCTCTGCTGTTACTGACCACAAGTTAGCGGTGGCGAGGTCTAGCTCTGACACGTTTCATTGCTCTGACAAGAAAAGAGGGTCTGCCAAGCACATTAAAGGCTAGAAGATAACTAAGCTAAATAACGTCTTGTTTTATCTGTTCTTCCCGAGCTGGTATTCTCTTTGCAGTGAACACAACCCTCAGGGCAACCCACTGCTAGCTCCAGGATCAATGGGAAGGCGTGCTGGCCTCAGTTTTACAAACCTAATTATTTTCTTCAGAAATCTGTCTGAAACTAAAAGGCATCTGACAAAAAAATCTTTCCTATCCCTGGAGCTTGGAGGAATTCAGTCATTGCATGTAAATTGTGTTTATATTGACTGCTCACATGTCTTTTGAAACCGGTGGCTTTGCGAGAAAGCAGAGTCCCCCCCAGGCACAGACTCTGAACTCCGTGTATTAAGAAATATGGTTAGTAATAAAGGATGTAGGATGTGTTCCTATGCATACATGCACCCACATATGCACCTAAATGGTTGCACATGTGGGGCATGTGTGCCTGTTGACGTGTGTGTGTGTGCATCACTTTCTGAGGTGATGGTGTCCAAGCCACATGCCCCGGGAAGTCTGGAAGGAAAGCAGAGGGTGAGCAGGTTGTGGGGAAAAGAAGCAATAGCTTTTCCTTCAGTAGCTGGGCTTCAGAGGCAAATACCTTCCTGTCTTTCTAGCCCGGGTGTCAGCCCGTGCAGGAACTCGCAGTGTGCAGGGATCTTTAAGGTCAATTTGGGTTAAGCAGTTGTTCACCTTCACCATTTGTCGACTGGTTAAAAGATGAGCTGGCTTTCACGCACCTCGTAAGCCCTTTGCCACAACTTGGTTCTTCATCAGCAAGGGGACTCCTTTCTGCTGACATGTGACACGTCACCTGCCTTATTGCTGATTCCTCTAGCGGATCCGGCCGAGGCTGGGGGACATGCATGGACACGGGGGGGTCCTGAGCAAGAGGGATCCCAAAAACGAGGCAAGGCAAGTCTGAAGTATGACCTACCTTCACCACCAGCTGCGGGGTTGGGAGAAGAAAGGAAACGCTCAGAGACAGTCACAAAGACAGACAGACAAAAAAAGCAGCTCACGAAGCAGAACTGCAGAGGTGGAAGAAAGGACTGCTGGCAGGGAAATCCCTTTGCCAGGGCTTGAGTCAGTTATAGGGAACATCCTGCTCGAACTCAACCCAAGCATCGCTATGCCTTCAGGACATGGCCCGAAGAGTTAATGAAGGGGGATATGTGAGATGTTTGTCTCCCATAGGCAGAAATAGCTGACGGCCAGGGCAGGCTCTCCTCTTTCTGTGAGCCTTTGAAACTGCTGGCAGTGAAGACTCCTACTGTACCTCCCACAGATCTGGAAGCCTTCAGTTACCACAAAGAAAGATCAACAAACAAAGAGAGAAAAATGGGTAAAACAAACAAAGAAGCACTTCTAGCTCTTGGTTGCGTTTCAGCTCAGTTGTTGGGCCGTCATAATGAAGCACAGTGTGTTGCAAAACCCTGAAAACCAGGTTCCTGGCTCAGTAAAACTCCTGCCCAGGTGGTTCTCTTGGGGTTCTCCTCTCTGGGAATTTCATGCTTGCTCTTTCCCCGACAGACAGTTTGCTGCAAATTCCTCCAGCGTGACCAAGATGAAGTGCCTGAGGACCTGCTGGCTGGCCCAGCCATGTCCCTGCACCATGGTGAAGGGTCCTCCAGTTCCCAGGGGGTGGGTGGGTGCTGCTGGCACCGGATGGCACACCACATCACAAGGGCACAGCAGTCACGTCAGGGCTGCCACACTGAGTGGTGGGATGCCTGGGACTCCTTGTGGGGTCTTCCCTTGTTCTGTCACACAGTTTCAGCACAGCCAGCTTCTGCTTGTATAAAAAGGTTAAACCAAGCTGTCAGTTTGTCTCTCTAAAGGACAAGTTGAGCATCAATGAAATAAAATGGGTTTCATTTGACATGTTTAAGAATTATGATATTACAGTAGAATCCCCCAAATACACAACCATCGCTAGTGGAAGTGACTCCAAAAATTTAGCCTATTTCATTAACGTCTCGGAGCAAACCCCATCCCTTGTGGAAAGTGAATCCACCCTAAAATCCTTGAATGGTCTGCCAGCCCTACATCTAAAGATATTATCCTCGATTAAACCCTGTGGAAAATTCATAATGGAAAAACAAGGCGACCACACGGAGCAGGCGTGACCTGCAGGCTGCCCAGCACTCTGATTGCTTCCCATAGATTAGAATTTTAGCAACACCTGGGCTGAATGCACTGTGCTGAGGTAACAGCCTTATGGATCCTAATGAAATAATTACGGGATAAAAGCACAAAGAAATACTCAGAGCTTGTGAGAAAACAAACAACTGTAACGCAGGAGCAAAAATACTAGATTAGCTGGGAGATGAAAAGGTTTTGTGTGGCCTTATTTATATTGCTGGCATAAATACATAAATAAAACCTCTTCAGACCTGTATGTAATGTTATATATAAATGCAGTCAATGGTAACTGCCTGATTTGGAGGCAATAGCTGTAGTTTTGCAGAAGGACAAGGCCTTAAATAAAATATCCTGGTCGTACGGGAGAGGTGAGAAGGCAGAGGACAAGGAGGGGGTTGTGCCACCTACTTCTTTCCCTTCTGGGTTTCCTGAGTGCTCAGGGCAGGGCTGAACTGTCCTCTGCAGCTGACTCTCTCTCCACCAACCCATAGGACTTGGGACAAGTCACAAAACCACCACATAATCACTTGCTGCCTCCATATAATGTGTGTAATGCTCTTTACCTAAACTCCAGTAGCCTCACACAGCCCTTTGAGTTAGTTAACGTCTGGAAGCTATGTTTCAAAGTCTTCTGTGAAGGATGTCATCGAATAACCAACTTGTTTTCTTTTATTTAAAACTATTGTGCCACAAAACCAACAAAAGATTTCTAATGAGCAAAGGAAAAAACCAAGGGAGGTACAACTCTGCGAGTAGGAGCAATGTGGCTCCCCCAGACAAACCTACGAAGTCAGTGGGTTTCCCTTTTGCAAGGTGACAGAGGTCAGGCTGAAGGATAGATTGGCCAAAGGTACCAAGAAATAAATACATGCAAAATAAATACACATGACTGTCTCTGAAAGATCTGAAGGTCAAAAATTGACATTGAACAGCTCTGAATTCTTGCACAATTTGTTTCTGAGGTTGTTCTGAATATGGCAGTAAAATACCAGTGAGATGTGGGGTGCATGAGCTCTACCTCTCAGCTACTAATGTGACTCACTCAGGATCTCCTTAAACACCTGGAACAATAACTTGGCTGTTGTAGGGCATCTGAAAAGGCTCAAAACCACCCATGGACTTATTCCATCATCCGTTGCTAATGGATGAAATTCAAGGAAGATTCCTACTCTAATACTTTGAAAGCTCTAACAGTATAATCCCAGACTTCATGATATGACTTTGCAGAACTGGATCCTAAAATGTGCTAGCAATAATAATATGTATTTAAGCATATATATTTTTTTAAATAGCCTTTTAAACAGTGTTCTTTTGTGTAACATTTGAATGGAAATTGTATTTCTCTGGAAGTATTTCTTCTAGAGTCAAATAAATAAATGCAAACTAAGTTTATTGTCTTACATGAGCTTGTCGAATTACAATTCTTAACACAGAGAAACATGATTTATGATCTAGAATGACTGAATCCTTTGCTTCATCAAATCTGTGATAATCTCTTAGATACCTGCATACTACTAGAAATGCTGTTGTAAATTTCTTCAGCCAAATTCCTTTTTTGAAATATTATTAAATTTTCTTTGACCGAGAATGCTTATGTTTTTGCATTTGTTGTCAATGGAAGATTTATTTTTTGTCCCTTGGATTATACAATCTTCATATGAGTCTAAACACACTTGGACAAATAGGAGGCGCTGCCTGGGAATATAAATTGCACTGCTGTGCTGTCACAAATGGCTGAGTGCAATGAGATTTTACAATAAACCAGAAATGTCTGTGTTTTGTTGTGTCAATAAATGTTCCAGTGATGCTCTTAAAGACAATAAATTACTGGTAATGGAACACTACCCCCAGCATGTAGAAGTCATTTTCCACTTCCAGACATTCTCAGATTAGGTTTAAATTGCTATTAGAAAATCCTAAATGTGTTTGTTTGAACAAAATCTTTTTAATGCCTAGAAATAATCCAGCAGTGGCTGGTTAGAGCAGAGTTAGCCAGAGTATTCCTGGGGAGCACAGGTTACACATTTGGAAGGGAGCTGAGCTCCAGCAGATCCTACCACTAGCAGAGGGAACAACGCAGAGAGATTTCACAGCCTGTAATGTTTTGCAGCTGCCTGATGGTACCACTCATGTTGTCAGTCTGCGAAGAAAATCACTGTGCAAGTCTGAGTTTATAGCATGGGTGTAAGACTCGATGTTGAGACAGCACATCTGGGCTGGGGTTGGCAGAGGGTATCTTCATAAGCCTTCCAGTTAGCAGAAGTAAACGATGGACATGGCAAGCAGGGCAGGAAAGAAAGACATTGAGGTGCTGGAGCGGGTCCAGAGAAGGGCAACGAAGCTGGTGAGGGGTCTGGAGAACAAGTCTTA